>OU342733.1:479909626-480527126 GCA_910589765.1 Avena atlantica
TCCGAGCATTCTCAAAATAGAGTCCTGCCTGGACCCCCTTTTGTGAGGGGGCACCCCTTCTCCCGAAGTCCTTTGAAGGTGATCTATCATTTGGTAGTCTACCAGGCCCTCTTTATGGACACAATAGGGGCCTCATCCTTTTAGAACTTCCAGACCGGATTTGAACCGATGACTTATGCCTTACCATGGCATTACTCTACCACTGAGTTAAAAGCCTCCATTTATAGAGTGGTAGAGTAATATCGCCATGCAGTACGAATTGCATGGCTGCATGCAGCCTTTATGAACAAACAAACTTTGCAGAGCCGTTTCACCTAATCGATTCCGTCAAAAGTCTCTCTACGGCTGAAGAATGAGCGTGTTCTTGGGCCATCGTAGAAGAGAAAGGAGTTAGGAGAAATCGTTAGGCATTGCGTGGGTGGCTCAAACGACAACCTTTTTCGGTTGAGAAGACTCCCTGGATAAGCAACGTGAATTCAGAATCACCATCGTCATTGAAAAAATGGAATTCGATTTTCAGGGGAATTTTGGAATAAGAGATAAATAAACAATTGAATTTGAAAAAAAAAATGTTTTGTATTTTGGATTATTTCTTTTTCAATAGGCTATTAGATTTGCTAGCGTTCCGGGAGAATAAATAAGGTCATTTAGTAAGTTCATAACAATTTCTGTAAAGCAAGGGGCAAAGCTTTTTTTTTATTTATGAATAAAAAAAAGCATTGTATCGTGGGGTCGGAGGTTTGGTCCGGAAAAATTCGGAACAACACCAGTCCTATAGTCAATGTCAGGGGCTTGTGTTAAAGCCACTTCTAGGCTCTTCAAAGAGGGATATTGATTCGATTTGAGAATTTTAAACTACGAGGATAAGATGTGAGAAATCTTGGTATCCAAAGAGAACCATGTCGAAGGAACTCGGCAAAATGACCCCGTAACTTCGGGAGAAGGGGTGCTCTCCTATCTTTTGATGCGGGCCCCCTGGGACTGCTTCAAGCTATAGGGTCTAGAGTGAACTGGTGGAGAGTTTGGCAGCAAAGGTATTGTGTGATTTCTCCTTTTGCTCCTCAGCCTACGGGGTATGCAAACCCACGCTTCGGGAAGGTGAGGTGAACTAACAATTCCTTCTGTCGTGTATCCTCGATTGAAGATCCATCCCATTTTCTTTATAGATTGATTTGTTCAAAGAAAAGAAGCGAGGCTTCGCGGTCGAAGTACCACATAAGCAATAAAGCCAATAGACCTTGAATAGCCTTGCTTAGTTTTCGCTCCGCTCGTGCGTGGCACTCCTTGCTTGCGGAGCGGCATATCGGAAAAATCAGAAAAAGTGAGCCACCGGTTCAGGTACAAGATACTATCATTACCGCCTGGACAATTAGACAGCCACTCCGCTGGGGAACATGAAGGTGAATTGGAAGGAGAAATACATGTCTTTAGGGAAGGTTCATTGGTAGAAATCAACTGAAACGAGGTTGAAAGCTTTTCCCGTCTCCTAGCAAAGGAGAGATCTCAGTGTTAAACAATAGGCTATTGGCATTGGTTTCTATATGAAAAGAATCATCAAACGCGGATGAAGCGAAAACATGCTCTAGTGAGTGCCTTGCCCGCTCGGGTCAATCTTCGGCAGTGAAAGAATTCAATGAGCTTATTTATATCAATAACAATTACGAGAAGGCAAGGAAGACGAAGAACCAAGAAGAAATGGCGAAGTGGAGTCGACCTTTGGGATGTAATGGAGAAGGTCATAGCCGAAATAGGATTCGTTTTGGCTAGAGCAAGGAAGAGCCATTCTTCATACATAGGAGCGAGTGGTCGAAATGGAAAGCGGGCAATTTAGGTTCCCATTGCACATTTTTCATACCTCCTCCTTCCAATTGAATGAATGGCATCGTATCATTGAATTGAATGATTTCAAAAAAGCTTTTTTCTGCAGTACCTCGACGTGACATGAGCGTGAAAGAGGTGATATTGAGAAAAGAGATTCCATTGATATTGATAAAAATTAGTGAACTAAGAGCGCTTTCTTACGACGGGAGATAAAGCTGTAAAGAAAAGGATGATTTTTGTACCGCATGCATATAGCAAAATGAAACTCTGAATTTCATTTGAATCGATCTCAATTGATCCCTCGTTACTGCCCATAGGAGAAGTAATAGGTAGGGATGACAGGATTGGAACCCGTGACATTTTGGAATTGATTGCAAAATGGTAGCGGCAGCTAGCACAGGCAAGTGTGAGGCAGATAAGCCAAGAACTTACCTAACCGTTGAGTACCTCCTTCCCGGATGAATGAGCAAATCCCCAGTACTGAGGAAGATTAATAATCTCATTAAATGGTCTTTTGTGCGTGAAAGCATTTTTGATCAGCTTGTTCCCCTTTGTCAAGTGCACGGACGTAGTTCTCGTAGTATAGAAGACTGGTCGGGTAGACGAGGCCAACTGCTTGTTATACGAAAAATCCACGAGCTATTCGGATTGATGGCTAACCGCCCCTCAGAAGGCGGGATGGAAGAGAGAGAATGGGCTCATCGTGCGACAAGGTCGATCGATCACTCAAACTGTTCGGTATCTCTACAATTGAGTGAGCTGTGTTGCGAAGGTTTCTTTCTCAGAAAACATAATAAAGTCTTAAGTCCAATCAAATTGAATATCTTTATTTTACCCATGGATTGGCTAGTTCCTATTTGGAAGGTTGTAATTTCTTAACCGCAGCAGTTAAAGATTATAAATTGACTTACTACACCCCGGAGTATGAAACCAAGGATACTGATATCTTGGCATCGTGTCTATTTTTCTTTGCTAAAGGGGAGGCTGTGTCATGACGACTGCAATGCCGATAGTCATCCGTCTTATCCGTTGGGACGGTTTATAAATCATCAAATTCCCACAAATGGAATGAGAGAAGCAAAGTGGAAACGGGAGCTTTCCCACCAAGTACCGGCATCCAACTCTTCTCTTCCGTAAGCAAAGGGACGGCCTACCCGAACAAGCTTTTTATTTGGTGGGTAACATCGATGAAGCTGAGCTTCCTTCTACCAACCAGGATTCCGATACCAATTCCAATCTGGCACAGCACAAGGAAGTAGCGCACCAGAAGAACCAATACGAGAACCCTTCCTTCCAGCCAGAATCCGTCTTTCTTGTCCTTTGAAGATCACCAGGTCAGAACTCTCGATCTAGCCCCACTTTCTATAGTAATTTATCGACATGTTGTTTTCTGATGACCGGGGCCGCCAAGCCTCAAGGACCGGATTAATCGTATTCTGGGCCGGAGCAATGAACCTATTTGAGGTGGCTCCTGGGGAGTTATACATTTGTGTATTGATAAGACCGTTCACACGTGAAAACCTTCTCAAAACTTCAATTTCATCTGGGTCATACTGTACCCGCGTGCTTCCTTCTTAAGTTGATATTGGATAACACGAATGGAGTAGTAATTGCCCAGATCGTTACGCCTTTCGTGCGGGTCGGAACTTACCCGACAAGGAATTTCGGGGGTATCCGAAACTGTAGCTAGAGCAGCTATCTCCATAGCTGCCAGTAAAATGCCTATACGAAGTCAATTTATTCGATTAGGATCACTATGGCCGACTTTCGTCTCTGTTCGACCAGTCGGTCTCACAGTCAGGCAGGCTTATACCATTACGCTCACGAGCAGAATCAACGCTTGAACCTACCTTCGCCGATCCTATTTCCGTGAATAACAAGGATTTCTCTATCATTTCATTCGGGACCCTTGCTTTCCATTTGAATTCGAAGGGGACCTTTAATATGCATACTTCTTTTTGTACACGGTTTCAGACTTGGTACAACCCAAAAACACCATTCCTTCTAATTAGTAGTATTCTCATTTTTATTTAATAGTCTCTTATTATAATATTATTAAATATTAAATAAAGGATAGAGCAATTCCTTTTTTCTAGAGATTCCAGAGAAAGCGAGACAAAGAACGAATTAACCCTTTACCCCTTTTTTTTCTTTTTAATTTTAAATACCCCCTACCTAGGGAAAGAAGAGTAGGACAAAAGATGTGGAGTGTTTCATTCTTTCATATACTAGGGGTTTTTACTTGGAAAAGACCCCGTCCTTCTCTATCTATGAAATTCCTAATTAAGGGAGTTCGCTTTCCAATATCTAAATGTTCATGCAAAGCAACAAACGAAATGCAAGAACTGTCACGCAGAAGTCACACAGTATGTCCCGTAGTAGCGGCGAGCGAAATGGGAGCAGGCTAAACCGTGAAAACGGGGTTGTGGGAGAGCAATACAAGCGTTGTGCTGCTAGGCGAAGCCCTTTTGGTTCCGCTTAGCCCTATCGGGTATTTTAATGCTAGGTTCTATAGGAACTGGACGATCCTATTTGGTCAAATAACCAGCTCATTATGCTTAGGTTGGGTTAGGAAAACGAAGCTTTCCAAGTTTCGCGCATCTGTTTCTCCATCCGTTCTCTTCACATAAGAAGCCAGCCGCCTACTCCTACTATTGGGTCGGTTGGTCGGTCAAGTGAACCATTGGTTTCGGTTCCGCCCAAAATGGGAATGGGCGCTAGGGTTATGAACTTATAATCATGTTTTACGATAACTGAATGAACCGCTATCACCACCAGGATCGTTTATTCATTGCATATATTTTCTATGGATCCTCTTATTCTTTTTTTCAGCTGTACCCCAAACCGAAAGAGAAAATGGCTGCATGTCGAAAAACTTCTATTCTATGACGGCTAAGTCGAGGGCAGACACAGAGAATGGAGCGGGTAGCGGGAATCGAACCCGCATCGTTAGCTTGGAAGGCTAGGGGTTATAGTCGTTTTGATTGAATATACTATGATTCTATATTTTCTGCCTTTACCACGCATTATTGTATGCTCTTCTAGAGGAGTATGCACGATCCAAAGCTTTTGGGGCTTCCGTGCAAAGAAGAAATGTATTGATACTTGAAGGGAATGCAGGTGAAAATCGAGATGCTGAACCCATGTTGGTAATTCCCTCTGTGCTCTACTGTCTTGAACTATTTTCTTTTTTATTACTCCTTCCTTTTTCCCTTCATTTGACATAACATAATTAAGAAACTGTTTGATGGTCAACGGAACCGGATCTGCTCCCTTTTTCTTTTCCTTCAGGATCCGTTCTTGAACTTATTCTAGTAGGTTGAACAGGTTTCACATACTCAGTGAGTGGTGAAGACCCTTCTAAAGACACCCGACGAAGGAATCAAAACTCCATTAGCCAGGAATGCTTCGACAAGGGGTTTTATTCGTTCTTTGAGCAAAAAGATAAAGATCGGATAGATTCGAACCGCAATTGCCAGCTACTGATCATCGCCTTGGTAAGCTATTGCCTCACCAACTAGCTAATCAGACGCGAGCTAGTTAGTTGGGGTGGGACGCACCAAAGCAGCGTTCGTTGCACTAGCGCCTTATCTTTTGAAGCTAAACAGAGGCTCGAAAGACGGAGTACGTCCGAAGATGCACTATCCCCTTATTAACAACGAAAAAGGAACAAAGATATTAAATAGAATCATTAGTCGTCCCAAGCTAAACCCGTTCATTCGAAGAATAGCGCAGTCCGAGGTGGATCACTTTAGCAGACATTACTCCTAAGTGTCTTTAAAGATAAAGAAGGGTTTGCCTGGTAGTAGTAGGTATCGTATCCATCTTTTCCCCCTCTTTGGTCTCACAAGCAAGTCAGTCAAATCAAGTAGAATTGTGTATGTAGATGAAAATGAGGATGCTAGGCCTTCCACCTCCACGCGGCATTGCTCCGTCAGGCTTAGCGTGCAAATTTCTCTAATTCCATAATATTCAAAAATATTAGGGAGAGATCCACATTAATAGATAAATAATAGAAAAAATTAGGTTTTTTTTATATTTATTTTTGTGGAAGTATTTCGACAATATGAAACATTCAATCAATAAGACCTCCCATAATATGGAATAAGATCAAACATTTGGTTTGTCGTGTAGAAAAAACATAGATCACGAGGCCACCGAGACCCTCCATTTGCTATCAATGGGGGAATTGCTTCTTATTTCCAATTTAGATAATTGGATTTGCACCAAATATAAATACATCTAAATGTAAAACAATTTTTTGACATCTATTGTGAGATCGAATGGAGTAATAAAAATTATAAATATATCCTTGTACCACCAAACGATGACCACTTGATATGTGTATTATTGCGTTAACGCAACCTTTTTAAGTCAAAAAAAATATAGTACTCCCTCCCTCCTAAAAAGATGTCTCAAGTTTATTTGAATTTGAATGTATCAATATATTAAATAGTGTCTAGATATATTCAAGTTTAGACAAACTTGAGACATCTTTTTTAAGAACGGATGAAGTATTTTATATCAACTTTGTTCTTTTGGGAGAAACCAAACGAAACGGCTAGAAAGAAGCCGACCCAAGCAACCAAAGTCAGTCGGCAGCCGCCGCGGTTTTTCCACAAAGAAAAATCACTAGTCGTACAAATCACTGTGGCTTTTTCCATAAACAAACACCACGACACTATCCTGCCAAAAAAATAATAATAGCACGACGATACCTTTTTCTTCGTGGCACCGCACAGAATTCACGTGCTAATTAAAAACAAATTGGTAGGCGGGGCCCACGGCGCACCGTGGATCTGCCGAACCGCGAAGCAGTTTCCGCTCTCTCACTGAGCGGCGGGTCCCACCTGCCTGCCGCCCTGCCCACCTTGGACCGGAGCGATCAACTCGCGAGCATCCACAGCAACTCCATTTCACCTCTGCTCCTCCCCCTCTTCCTCCTCCTCCTCCTCCAAGCGGCGCAGCTAGCTCCCCCTTCCCTTCCCACCCCTCCACTCCCGCCGCCGCCGGCCGTGGGCTTCCCCGCGCGCCTCCCCTCCTGCCCCTGGGCTTCGTCGCGCCCGCCCCCGCCTCTCCGACTCCGTGGCGCGTCGACGACGCGTGGGAGACGCGCCGCCGCGGCCGCCTCTACCGGCTGCAGGGAATAAGGTGGGTGCGGGTGCTATATCATCTGGCTCTGGGGTGTTCCTGATCTGTTTTCCCCGCCCCGGTGTTGAGTTTGTTTGAAATTTACAGTGCGTGAGTCGATAAGATTTGGATCTGTGTGGACAGAATTAGGGGTTATTTAGGAATCTGCACGATTTGGACGAGTAGTAGCAAGGCCGCGTGATTTGGATTTAGTGGTTATCTTTTTTTTCGATGAAGGATTTAGTGGTATCTAAGCCGTCCCTGGAGCTAGATCCGTCGTCAGAACAAGAGAGCCAGAGCCAGCCACCATAACACCTTTGCGAGCAGCTGCAGCTGGCGCTGGCGCTGGGTGAGAAACAGAGTTGGGTTGCTTGGTCGGAGTCGGAGTAAACATTTTATTACATGCATATTCCAATTTATTAACTGGGAATTCCTGCTGACTGAACATATTTTACTTCTCTTATTACATGTATATATCCTACCAAAAAAAATCTTACAAACGATCCAAAGCATCTATTAACATTTACCCTTGAATTTGTGTGAGCCGACAAATTGAGAGCTCCAAAACTGTCCTACGCTTCTATGTTTTGATACATACACACTTATTTATCATGAAATGATGGCATGCATAGCCTTACCAAAAATGGTGTTAACATCAATTTTTTGTAATGTTTTATATTGCAGCGATGACATGCTGAATGAGAAGAATTATACTACTGAAGCAGTCTAGTGTTATGTCGAGGAATTAGGTTTTAACCACACGACCACCAAATAACTAGAAATGGAGGATGGCCTTGAGCTCAGTTTAGGCCTTTCTGTTGGTGGGTCTTCCGGGAAGTCTAAGGCGGCAACAGATGTTCCGCTGGACCCTAAAGCGGAACCTCAAGTTGAAGAAAGCAGTAGCAAAGGTGTCTCACAGCCTCCTGATGCTCCTTTTGTGCATTACTATCAAACTAATGCTGAGAACCAAGAACACAGTAGCAAGCAGAGGCACAGCCCTACGCCGCCATTTGGGAACTTCTGGGCACAACAGGGAGGTTCCTCTGCTCCTGTGGCAGATGGAACCATTGAGCCAATGACCCGCCAACCTCAGCTTCCCAGGTATCAAGATGGGTGGAATCCAAATAATAACGGAAATAATCCTGGGGAAAACACGCCAGTCTCGAGTAAACGGAAGTTGCTTTCTGAAGAAGCAAGTTTCCAGAAGAAGCATCATACTGTGTCTGACCAGCCTGATGCATTCAGTAAGAGCTCGGATGGAGGTGTGAGAAATGCACCCATTTCAATTAGCACGGATGATGGTTCAACCGGTGAAAATGAGGATGTTGCAGACTCGGAAGCGGAAGGCTCAAACTCTTGGTTAGTTGCACAGCGCGAAGACAGTGCTAAGGGCTCCGTTGTAAATAGAGGATCTGATATAAGAAGATCCAGTGATGAAGCTGCGGGTGGTTTGCAAGGAAAGAGACAACCAAGTTTTTCAGGAAGTGAATCCAGCTCCGGAAAGTTGCCACATGGAAATCCTTTACAAGCATCAAATGTAGTGGCTGTACCATATCAAGGCCAAACTCAGGCGTCAGCACCCCCTGGCTTTATTAATGCATCAAATTTTCCTCCAATTACAGCGCAGTTCAGGCCACCCATTAACAATGGACCAGCTGTCCAGACGATGGGTGGTGCCTCCCAGGTTGCTTTTGGTTATCCAACAGGTCAGCTGCCAACACTTGAAACGGGCTCTTCATGGGCATTTGGTGCTCCACCTCAGGCTATTTCTTCTTTTGCTGCAAAGCAAGCTGAACGAGCAGGAACCAAGGAACCTGATGATGGCAAGAAACCTCAAGGTTAGTTCACCTCGTAACATCCATCCATAGTTCCTTACATGTAAAGAAATTGAGGAAACGGTCTTGTTGGTAAAGTACTCTAATATATGTCATAAAATAACTATATAGATGTTCTACCTCTCCAAATGAATCTAGATTTGTTAGGTAAGAACACTGAGTTGAAATACTTGATCTGGGTATAACCCATGGTCTGAGTAAGTAGTGCATTTCAAAGAAGAGTTTAGTTTACTGTTATATCCCAAATATCCTTGTTGATTTGTTACTCCTTCAATTTGTTATATGATGGAAGCAAACTAGTGGTGTGTAGTTAGCTCATTTAATTCTGGATCACTTCAATTACTCCCTTCGATCCATAACAAGTGACGCTGACACTTATTATGGATCGGAGGGAGTACTATTTGTCAGCACTCAGCAGTACTGTTGCTTTTTGGCATGCTAGTGCTGTTCTATAATCTGGTAATGTGTAATAAACGTAGTGGAAAAGTTATTCCTTAGCAAGTTTCTTGTGTGCACAGCTACTTTCTTTTTCATTTTATATTTGGAGAGTTGATTGTGTCCCTTTCTCTTCTTTACGAACTGCAGAGGTTGGCGCATCCTCCTCTGTTCATGTGGTGGGTGATAAGAGGACGGATAGGGTATTACCTCTTATGGGTTCTGCTATAAGGCCGGGCATCGCCCCAAATGTCAAATTTGGAGGGTCTGGATCATACCCTGATCTTCCCTGGGTTTCTACCACCGGGAGTGGACCAAATGGCAGAACCATATCGGGTGTAACATACAATTTCGGCAAAAACGAAGTGAAGATTGTATGTGCTTGCCATGGCACCCACATGACACCCGAGGAGTTTATTCGACACGCAAGTGCGGACATCACAGGTCAGGAGAATAATACGACAATGCCGGCATTTCCTGCCGGGAACCAAGCAGCCTCAGCCCAAAACTAATTCAACAGTCTGGCTACGGGTTTCAGAGTGCTTTGCGTGGGCTTGCTGCTCCATTTGTGTCTATATCCTCCATCCCATTTCATATACTGTTGTTCATGATATTGATATCGATTAATTATGTAAGTTCTAGACACAAGTCATGTTGTATCTTTGGTGTAGTTGTAATGGACAACAAAATTGATGTATTTATAGCTCCTTGACTCTCCTTGTGCACGCAAAATGAAGTAGATGCATTGCCAATGCGTGACAAGGCAGAATAATGGCAGCATCCATATGTTCTCTTAGAGAAGTTAAAAGAAAATTATGCTGATGTATGTAATTTGCAAATTTACATATGATCTTGTTTGAACGTCAGCCATGCGAACATATGTGAATTGGTTAAATGATAGTCTGGGAGCAACGGTGGATGAAAGACATTCCATGTTTTCAGAATGTAACATGTGTGCAACAGTTGTCTGCTTTTACTTTTGCATAGTTCTACTAGAAATAAGTTCACTCGAGTGAATGTAATTTACAAATTCACATACTCCCTCCGTCTCAAAATAGATGTTGCAGGTTTGTCAAAATTTGGAAAATCTATATACTAAATAATGTCTAGATTAATCTAAATTTTAACAAATATGTGACATCTATTTTGAGACGGAGGGAGTAAATTTTTTCTAACGTCATTCATGCATATGTATGTAAATTGGTTCTAAATAGGACAGGAAAAGATAGTGGAGGTAGGACAATGAAATGTTTTCAGAAATATTCTGCTAGAAATATTCAGTACACTTCGATGATTGCAAAAACTAAGTGGGTAGTATTTTTGAAATTTAAACAAACTAAATCATTGTAGTACTCTCTCTGGTATGTATTAATGGACTCAATTTTTCTAGATTCGTATGAATCTAATTAAACATTTAGAGTGGATGTATTCGTATCTTGACAAAGTTGAGGTCATTAATATGGACCGAAGTAACAAAATCCTGGCAGACCTCCTCGACACAACTTGAAAGTATCATAATCTGTTCAACCAACGAAGTGGAAGTTTGCTGTGTGCTACATGAGTTGTTCATCCACAGCCAGCGCTCATTTTACATGATGAATGGAGAGTGGTGACGCCAGCAATCTTCAGTCAGGTTGAACACCAGTCTAACCAGATAAATCATCAGTGTTACACAAAGCAGAAGCTGCTTCAAACAGTAGAAACTCAAACAACCCTCATCTGCCTACTAGATTTAACCATGGCACTCCTGCCAATGTCTAACTAACCGCGCTGACACTCAAGCTGTTTCGTGTTCTCCAACAGCAACTGTAGAAGAAAAACGAAATTAAGCAATGGCAGCCAAGTATAACAGAACTAAATAGCACAACAGACACAATTCTTTACCTCTCGGATGTAGGTTGCAATTGCTTTGCACCCCTCGGTTGCGAGATCCATTACAGTTTCAAATGTGTCCATCGGTAATTTTGCGTCCATCTGGAAATTACCTTTTAAGCATTAGCCTTTCTTTGGGTGAATAACCCAGAAAATCACAAAAACAATGTTGTGCTTGCGCAGAAAACAAAGCATGTAACAGATGCATCACATGAGAACAAAATATGTATAATTCAGAATTCATGGTCATCTCGTAACCTGTAGAAGAGTCACTTTGTCCATCTTTGCAAGAATGCCAACAGTGACATCTGGACCTCCAGCACTGTCTTCTATGTAATTCAGATCTGAAATAACATATTAGTTATGGCAGATGATTCTTAGCTAGTCATAGATGTGAGAACAGAACTTTGATGACATACCGAGCAAAGGAGTAGAACACAGATACCCTGCACTGCAAGAAGTAACAATGTCTTTCATTGGGATCCCAGCATCAGCAAGTGCTAGTGTTGCAGCATTGATGCATGCTGACCTTGTTCCTGCCATAGAGTCATGCTCAGGATGAAAATCAGATTTATTTTAAGTTCCGATAATGCCATATCAATATTTAAATATCCAAAATAAGTAATATGCTGTAGCAGGACTGAACAACGGAAAGATGAAAGTATACACTAGAATAGGTAGGTAAATAGGCATTCTGAAAGAGTGTGCCCATCATTTTGTACATAAAAGAAGATTTTCTCGGCCTCGGGACAGCAAAGTGTAGCCTTGTGTGGCTTTGGTTTGGCAGGAAAATAGTTGGTTCCACCATAAATAGCAGAGTAACCACAGAAGTGCAAGTAGATTAGAGAATGATCTGAAAAATAGTGAACTTACCACCATCAGCTTGAAGAACTTGGACAAAAATATCAATCTGTAAATAAAAACAGCAGGATTGAAAATGGATATTGTTATCATTTATAACAATAGTTTGTTAAAGCACAAGTGATGACACAGAACTCACCTGTGAGTGTGGCATTAAATGAGTTAATATGCTTGCCTCCATTGTTTGCCGAATAACAAGCGAAATTTCTGTTGATCGCCTGTGACATTAGTGTAGATATAATTCACCATTATAGTTATAATAGAAATGAAATATAAGGTACACAATAGATTGATCGCCTGTGACATTAGTGTAGATATGATTCACTATTGTAGTTATAATAGAAATGAAATATAAGGTACACTATAGACCGAATGTGAAGTCATTTTGCACACTGTATGTTCCCCATACTTAACACTGGCATGAATCAGCTTACAAACAGAACTATCCGCTTTGTTTCACAAGAGGAAACTCCTGACCTCTAATAAGCACTAAACGTTCTTGATCTAACACTTACCCTTTGTCGTGAGGAGCTTTTCCTCTTTAAGAACAAATAATACAGAGTAAATACTACTGCCCCCAATACAAAAAATCCGTAATGGTTCAGAATATGTGAAAAAGCATAACACATAGCGAAAGAAGCCAGTGATAAATAATAGGAAAATATGTCATGTCAAAAGTGCATCCTGATAACAAATGAATCCACTATTGTCAATGGTTGAGTCATTTTGATCAAACCTTCCTCTTTAAGCGGGAACATACCTGTCACCTTTTGGCTTTCTCCTTCGATCCCCAGTGCTAAATTCTGCCATTCGGTACTCACAACGTACCTGCAGACATATTTCTCAAGAATGCATCCTAAAAATAAAACCGTTAATGCTTAATTCAGTTGGACTAACGAAACTTTACCAAAGCCTCTTTGGTGTTTACTTGCTGGCTTCTGTTCTGGATCTGAATGAGTAAACAAGCACAGGTAAATGTCAGTATTAACTTGGCATTAATGAATTCTTCACATGATGGAAAAAATTAACTAAGGAGTTGAAGCACTATCCGAGCTACACAATGCAGAGATGCCCTGGTTCCAAGAGCTATCAGCAAAAGAAAGCAAGTAGTTCAGACTATTTCTAATTCCATAGTGCATCTTAATATCTCACTGTGGAATGAGATCACATGTTCTACTGGCACAGTCGGTCCTAAAGGTGTCCTAGAACATGTTACAAGCATTAAGAAGGAAACAGTTCTTCTGTATCAACTCCAGCATAATTGCCAGAATCAGGATAACTCCGAAAATTAACTACAAACTTCACCCTAAATCCTTTCTTCAACATTCCACGAGATATGCCGTATGCATTTCATCAAAAGAAATATCCCCCAAATCATCCCAACTGTGGGAGTTAACTACAAACCTCAGTGAATCCCAACAGAGACATTCAATATACATGTCATGTCCGCTGCAAAAGAAAAAAACCCAAATCATCTCCTAGAATTGCCTACACACCTCGCTCTAAATCCCTTGTAGATGTTTCATCGAACACGTAGCGTGCACAAAGCATTTGCACAAAACAATGAGGGACATCGACTACCTCTCGAGGTCCGTAGACGGCGGCGATGACCCTGGTGTTGCCCATCTCGAACAGCGCCGACCTGCGCAAACAAACGAACGCGAACGGATTCAGACTAAAAGTGAATACCAGGTCACTACCGAAACCTAATCGAGTAGATTTGCTAAGCCGCCGGAGTTTTCCCCTCACCCGTCGGCCCTGGAGACGACGCCGACCTCGCCCTTGAGCTGCCGCATCTGCGAGGCACACCGAACGCGAATCAGAGGAAGTTGAGAGTGGGCAAACGAAATAGGGAGGGGAGAGGGAGGAAGCGTCACCTCGTTGGGGCGGCGCCCGTCCACGCGGAAGCCGGTGAGAGGGTTCACGTACTCCATCGCCGGAATGCTTTTTTTCTCTCTGACTCTGCGCTTCCGTTTCTAGCCCTGCGCCGCCGGTGTGGAGGCTGCGACGGCGAGGGTTTTCGTGGGTTTCCCTTCCTCCTGTCGTCCGAGCTGTCCGTGTTTAGGTTACTGGGCTGAAATATCGTGTTTTTCTTTTGTCTACACCATTTTTTCCCATGGTTATATTTAGGGCAGCCCCGGAGATTTGTGTTTTTTATCTCCCGGTTCCCCAGCCAACCACGTGTTTTCTTTTTATAAAAATCCTGTTTTTCCTATAACTAGTCCCGCTATTGCTACAATATAGCAGAAAACGGTTCGGCCTAAAAAATAGAAAAATACACTAGACCTCGCCGGATATTTCGCCGGAGACCTCGTCGGCGACCGTGTAGCAAAAAAATGTACTAATGTAGCATATCTGACTGCCGGAGACTCGCCGGAGGTATTCGCCGGTAGACCTCGTCGGAGACCGTGTAGCAAAAACTTTATGTTATTGTAGCAAAACCGCAAAGTTGTGGTAGCAAAAAAATATGCTAATGTAGCAAAAAGAACAACCTCGCCGGAGACATCGTCGGTGCCTGCCATAGCAAAACCGACTTTGCTGAGGACTTTCGTCAAAAATGTCATAGCAAATACTTTGTGCAATTATAGCAAAATCTTTACATTATTATAGCAAAACCATAAAACAATGGTAGCAAAATCCCCTTTGGGTCAGTACCCACAAAACGGTGGTAGCAAAAATCCCCTCCACTAATGGGTCAGTTGTAGCACCATCGATGACCCCTTGTCGCAGCCCGTAGCCGGCTGTAGCAGCACCGGTGGCCGGCTGTAGCACCGACGAGGGTTGTCGTCTAGCTCCGTCGAGGGCAAGTAGCAACCCGTCATCTAGCTCGAAGCACCGTTATACGCAAGTGGTAGCAAAAGGCCTACACCATTGGGAGCAGCCCCGCTGCCCAGCTCCGGCGAGGGCTAGCTGCAGCAACGTCACCCGTCATGGTAGAAACACCGGAAGCCGAATATAGCAGAGTCGCTCACCACAAGTAACAAGACGTGGAGCAACGCCAGCTTCCACAATGAGCATCAACGGCCTAGAGACACCGCCGGGGAGCAGCACTGCCAGCGCAGCCGGAACCACCATCACATGCGTAGGAAGCACTGCCACCTGCGCGAGCAGCGCATCCCCCATGGACAGCCCCAGCTCTCCAGCCCCCATGGCCATTGGACAGAGGCGGCGAGAAGGAGAAGAGGGTGGGGGAGGAGGATAGTGACGGAGGCGGACCGGCGAAGGAGCAAGGCTGGGGCGGCACGACGCCGCATGGGGAGAGGCGTTGCCGTGCTGGGAGAGGCAAAGGAGGAGACATGGTTTTTGCAGTCTGAGCGATGGGAGGCCGGTCGAGAGGAGGAAGGGATAAGAAAGAGATCGTGGTGGAAGCGAGTCCTGGCGTACCCGAGACGCTGCTCCCTCTTTTTTGCCACGCGTGGGACGCGTGTCACGCGTTGGACCAGGAGGAACGATTGCGAGCGATCCCCCAGGGGTTGTATCCTTTTCCTTATATTTAACAGAGTAAACGGTATCAGCGTTTCTATTTTTTCTTGCATTTACTTTGATCCCTATTTTTTAAAATTACACATCCAGGTCTTATTATTTTATAAGTGTGTCACACGAAGTTCTAAATCATTGATTGTTGCCATGTAGACAATGGGTCCCGGGAGACGTACTATATATACCCTGTATATTTGCGAATCGGTGTAATGCCTTGTTCGACTTTGAGGAGCGAATCAAGGAGATTACTAGCGAATTTGAGTGGATTTCATGTGGATTGCGTGAGGATACATTGGTGATCTGAGATAGCCAGGAGCAGTTGGAGAAGGAGAGAGCTACTTCTAAACGACTCTATGATTAGATTATACTTCTTACTTCTCATTCACGAAACTCACGGGTTCTTGTAGTAGTTCGCATTACAGCCAAAAATAATAATAATTGTACTGGTAAATAAAAATGCTAACATAGCACTTCACTTTCTCATCTCGCTTTTTGGACCGTTGATCCTTGGACTCCAGCTCCGCTTCAATCCCAGCCGTACGTTGCCTGTCGAGGTGTTTCTTCAGGTGTGTGGGCTTCAGGTAAGTCAGGGTACTGACAATGCCACCCCCTCGAGAGAGCCATTGCCCTCAATGCTGAAAGGCTGGAAACTGTGTTTGGATGAATCTGAGATCTTCCCAGGTGGCGTCTTCCGGTCCCACTCTCCCAATGAATTAGCAGCTGCTTCACAGGTGATCGATGTCGTTGTATGATACGCTCATCCAGTACAGCTAAGGGAGCAGTCTTGATCTTGCCATCGTCGGTGACCAAAGGAACATGTGGTAGTGGGATGGCATGCTTACCGACATGTCGCTTGAGTTGGCTGATATGGAAGACAGGGTGGATTGTAGTGTTGTCTGGTAAGTGCAGTTTGTAGGATACTTCTCCCACACGTGCAATGATCTTGAATGGTCCATAGTATTTAGAACGCAATTTAAGCGATCCCCTGAGGCCAAAAGCATTCTGACGATAGGGCTGGATACGGAGATATACCATGTCATTGACGTTGTACTGCCTGTCTGTGCGATGTTGGTCAGCATAGACTTTCATTCTGTTCTGTGCCTCTGCCAAATTTTCTTTGAGCTTCTGGAGCATGTGTTGGCGCTCATTGAGAGTAAGGCGTGCTGCTGGACAAGTCTCCTCAGAGATGCGAAATTCTCCTACCATTGGTGGTGGATAGTTGTAGAGGGCCTCGAATGGGGTCATTTTGAGTGAGGAGTGGTAGGATGTGTTATACCACCATTCTGCTGTCGCTAGCCACTTTGTCCACTGTTTAGGCTCTTGGAATACCATGTTGCGTAGGTAAGCTTCGAGTCACTGGTTCACGCATTCGGTCTGACCGTCCGTCTGTGGATGGTACGCCGTGCTAAATTTGAGTGTGACTTGTAGAGCTTTGAAAATCTGCTGGTATAAGATACTGGTGAAGATCCTATCGCGGTCAGACACAATCTCTGTTGGAGGACCATGAAGTCTGACGATGTTGTCCAGAATCACTGCCACAATTTGTTCCACACTGTAAGGATGAGCCAGGGCAATAAAGTGGGCATACTTTGTTAGTCGGTCTACCACGACGAGTATCACCTCTTTTCCATTGGATTTAGGGAGTGATTCAATGAAATCCAAACTGATACAGGACCATGGTGTGCCAGGAATGGGTAGGGGTTGCAAAAGTCCTGCTGGATGAGTGCGTTCCACTTTGACCAACTGACACACTGGGCATTCAGAGACAAACTTTTGGCCCATTTGTTTCAAGTGCGGCCAACAGAAAATCCGTTTGATCCTCTGGTATGTTGCTTTGTCTCCTGAATGGCCTCCAATTGCTGAATGATGGAAGTTTTCGAGTAGTGTCAGTCTCATATTAGTTGAGGCTCCAACATAGATTTTAGATCCATGCTTGATGATGCCGTCTTTGATAGTATACTGGGGTGGATCGGAGACATCCTTTGCCATTTTCCTCAATAGCTTAGCACTATCAGCATCTTGGATATAGCTAAGCTTAACGTCTTCCATCCATTCGAGAACACATACAGTGATTGCATGGCAGGCAACATCTCTCCTTGAAAGGGCATCTGCCGCAATATTGTCCTTGCCCTTTTTGTATTCAATGGTGTAGAGTTTTAGAAGTAGTTTGTGTTGTACTCCCTCAGTGAGTTTCTGTGTTGTCATGAACCGCAGACTTTGTTGGTCAGTCCTCGGGATGAGTTTGTTACCCAATAGGTAGTGGCGCCATTTCTTAAGTGCTTCTAACATGGCCAAAGCTTCCTTCTCGTATACTGATTGGGCGGCTGCTTTTGGGCCGAGGCATTTGCTTAGGAAGGCTAGTGGTCTGCCGCTCTGCATCAAAACAGCTCCGATGCCTGAACCACATGCATCGGTTTCAAGGATAAAAGGTTGGGTAAAATCCGGCAGTGCTAGCACAGGGCATGTTGTCATAACCTGCTTGAGCTTGTTGAATGCAACAGTATGGTCCTCTGTCCAAATAAAAGCGTTTTTCTTGAGAAAATCATGTAGAGGGCGATAGATTTTTCCATAGTCCTTCACAAACCTCCTATAATAACCTGTGAGACCAAGGAAGCCTCGTAACGTACTGACTGTCTTTGGTACTGGCCAGTTGAGGATCGCATCAACGTTTTGGGGTTTTGTAGCTACTCCTTCGGCTGAGATGATGTGGCCCAGATACTCCACTTTGTTGGTATCAAACTCACATTTAGGTAGCTTGACAAATAGAGAGTTCTGCTGGAGGATTTGAAATGCTGCTTCAAGTGGATCACATGTTCCGCCAATGTCTTGCTATAGACCAAAATGTCGTCAAAGAATACCAAGATGAATTTCCTAAGGTGGGGTTTGAATATGGTATTCATGAGATTTTGAAATGTGGCGGGGGCATTTGTTAGGCCAAAGGGCATCACAGTGTACTCATAGTGACCCAAATGTGTTTTGAATGCAGTTTTTGGGATGTCTGCACTCTTCATTCGTATTTGGTGATATCCGGATCTGAGGTCGAGTTTACTGAAGATTGTTGCCCCCTGAAGTTCATCAGGCAAATCCTCTATAACAGGCATCGGAAATTTATTCTTGATGGTGATTGAGTTTAGTAGTCTGTAGTCCACGCACAATCGCCAGCTCCCATCTCTCTTTCTCACCATCACTGCAGGAGAGGAGTAAGGACTCAGACTTGCTCTGATTTCAGCATTTTTCAACATCTTCATGATAATTTCTTCCATTGCATCTTTTTGCATGTGTGGAACTCGATATGGCCTGAGATTTGGTGGTTGCGCTCCTTCAACCAGAGGAATACAATGATCACAATCTCGAGATGGTGGCAAGCCAGAAGGTTCAATTGTGACTGATTGGTACTGGTGAAGGAGTTGTTCTATCTCAGTTGGTAGTGGTGTTTTGCCGTCTTGGAGCTCAGTCTCTAAAGCATGTATCTGTATGATGTACCCCAATACTGACTTGGACAACGGTTTCTTAATTTCGTCAGGTTCCAGAATGCACTGCTCAGGTGGAACTGTGTGGTCAGTGAGTTGAATTTCCTTACCTTGATGGTGCACTGTAAGGAGTCGGAGTGGTAGATCCAAAGTAACCGGACTGAAAGCGTACATCCAATCTATCCCGAGTATAATGTCATATGTGAAGGGTTTCGCGGCATAGTAAATCAAAATTTTCTACGGAGCGAACAGAGGGAAAGCCAAGATCTAATCTAGGAGATGCAAACAACGAGAGAGATTGGATTAGATCTTCATACCCTTGAAGATTCGCACAGCGGAACGTTCGTCGGAACGTGGGTGATGTAGTCGTACTCGCTTCTCCTCCTCGCGATCCGATCCGATCTAGCACCACAAGTGGCGGTGCCTCCGGGAGATGCACACGTGCAGCACCTCGACGTCTCCTCCTTTCTCGGACCAGCAAGTATGGTGGAGAGATAGATTGGATCTACAACACGACGGCGTTGTGTATATGGTGGAGAATTTCTGCAGCAGGGCTTCGCCTACAAACAGTCGGGAGGGAGAGAGGAAAGCTAGCAAGGCGGCTAGGGTTTGGAGGAGAGGTGTAGGGGTTTGGTGCGCCCCCACCCCTCTTTATATAGAGGGGGGGCGCAGCCCTAGCCCCTCCCCCAAGCCCAAAGGATAAGGAGTGGGGGGCATGGACTCTCCCCTCTTCTAGAAACCCTATCTCTAGTTTAAACGATTTAAACTCTCTAGGATCGGCTGGGCCCTATGGGGCCTTGTGCCCCTGTCCCAATGCGGCCAGGACACTCCCTCATAGGCCCATGCCCCCTCCCGGAAGGTGGGTCCACGTTGGTCCCCTTCCGGAAGGTTCTAGAAGCTTCCGGTACAATACCGATTAACCCGGAACAATTCCGAACTCCAAAAAACTGCACTGCCTTATATGAATCTTATTCTCCGGACCATTCCGGAACCTCTCGTGATATCCCGGATCCCATCCGAGACTCCGAACAAAAATTCATAAACCAATTATCCAATCTATCCTAGCGTCGAGATACGTTAAGTGTGTGACCCTGCGGGTTCGAGAATATGCAGACATGATCTTCTATCAATAATCAACAGCGGGGTCTGGGCACCCATATTGACTCCCACACATTCATCGATGATCATATCCACGATGCCAGGATTCAAACAATCCCATATATATATTCCCTTCGTCTCGCGATATTTTACTTGCCCGAGATTCGATCGTCGGTACCGTCATACCTAGTTCAATCTCGTTCACAGCAAGTACTTTACTCGTTCCGTAATCCGATATCACTTTGTGATTAACTCCTTAACCACATGCTTGCAAGCGGTGTTGATATTGATTACCGAGTGGGCCCGAAGTATATCTCTCCGACTTGGGAGGGACAAATCCCATCTCGATACATACAACCCAACAGATACTTTCCGATCATCTGAGAGACACCTTTATGATCACCCTCTCATTGGATGATGTTTGATGACCTCAAAGCTTTCTTCCGATACCAGGGAGTTGTATTATCTCATGGTCTAAGGAATACAATATTTGACATAGGAAAAGCTTCGCAAAGATGAACACGATGAAACGATCTAATTGCTTTGCTTAGTTTGGGTCTGTCCATCATATCATTCTCCAATGAAATGATCTCATTATCAATTGACAACTCATGTCTATGGTTAGGAAACCTTAACCATCATTGATCAATGAGCTAGTCCTTAGAGGCGTACCAGGGACACGGTGTTGTTCACAAACCACACAAGTATTAATGTTTCCGCTTAATACAATTCTAGCATGGAATATAAACTTTATCATGAACATGAATTATGATAATAACATCTTTATTATTGCCTCTAGGGCATAATTCCAACAATGTTTGAGCCATTCTGAAACCAGAGTGGAAGTTGTTTTCGACCGTAGGAACAGGAAGAAATTGTCCCGTCACCGGGTTGAAGTTTGGTGGGATATTAACTTGGTAAGGGTTTGAACTAGTTTGTGACTAGATGCCAGGGTTAGGTGGGATTTGGGTTGGTGGTACCTCTCTGGTGTGGTGTAAAGGAAATGAAATAGGTGGGACTTGGAAATGTTGGAATGTTTGGGTATTGACATCAGGTTGTCTAGTTGTGGTACAACGAACACTATCTGTAAGGACTGTAGATGAACCTAGAGAGGTCATCAGTGGGGTTGTGTTGCTAGCAGGTGCCATTGCTGTATGGAGAGGAACAGACCAAACAGTTGCATTCGTGTTGACAGGTATACTGACTGGTAGAGTTGGGAATTGATTTTTGTCCTTCAGGTTTGGGAATAGGGACGTACCAGACGCATCCAATTGTGTGACACCGCTCGGTGATGACTGAAGTGTGAGATATTTCTGCATAAATGCATCCAGAGCGTCCATGGTTACCATCGTATGCTTAATCTCAGCTATGCCCACTGTCGATTTCTTGAATTCAGTGATGTCCTCGCGTATGCCTGTCATTTCCGCTTCGAGTCGCTCGACTGCCGATTGGGCATCGAACACTCCTGCCGCCGCCGCTGCACTAGCTCTGGTCGGAGCCATCGCCACCACTGCTAGGATCTGTGCGGATGGGGACCAGATACCCAATCCGTACAATTACACCCAGCAGTCCCCGCCACCAAGAGATCTTAGAGGGGAATTGGGGATTTTACAGCAAGCCAACCCAAACCTCTCGCCGACCCCGACGCCTCCACAGCCAACTAGTGCCCCTGGAGACTGAGGAATTTTACGGTAAGACTCGCTCACCAACCCTTGTCCGCCAGCACCGGCCGCTGCTCCGCCGCCTGATAGGAACGCCGCCACGCCTAGGGTTCGCCCGCCGCCGCGAATTGGGAGGGTGGGAAGGGATTACGAGAGATCCCCACCTTCCGGCCTCCACAACTCAAATCGCCGTCGTGCCTGCCGAGAATCGGGAGGCTCTGATACCACTGTAATGCCTTGTTCGACTTTGAGGAGCGAATCAAGGAGATTACTAGCGAATTTGGGTGGATTTCATGTGGATTGCGTGAGGATACATCGGTGATCTGAGATAGCCAGGAGCAGTTGGAGAAGGAGAGAGCTACTTCTAAACGACTCTATGATTAGATTATACTTCTTACTTCTCATTCACGAAACTCACGGGTTCTTGTAGTAGTTCGCATTACAGCCAAAAATAATAATAATTGTACTGGTAAATAAAAATGCTAACATAGCACTTCACTTCCTCGTCTCGCTTTTTGGACCGTTGATCCTTGGACTCCAGCTCTGCTTCAATCCCAGCCGTACGTTGCCTGTCGAGGTGTTTCTTCAGGTGTGTGGGCTTCAGGTAAGTCAGGGTACTGACAATCGGCCCTTGAGTTGTGCTTTTTAAACTGATCTCTATTTCAAGTCCTAATTGGTTCTTGCTCCATATGATGTCAAATCTTGTACATTCGTTGTTGCTATGGATCAGGTCATATAATAAGTCAGTATTTGGCAGTCAAAGGAAGGAAGTAAGGAAAATCAGATGCCCATAAACCAGTTAAATCTCTGATTCCACGCATAATACAGGATGGCGGAAGACGGTTCCTACAAAATCACAGGGCGTGCGCGTGTTAGAAGCGGATTTGGATTGAGTCGGTGTAAGAATTTGAATCCTAGATCAGTCAATTGGATGAAGAGTAGAGGGACTGGCGTGCTTAGCTTACTCTAGAGAGGATGATAAGGAGTCGACTGCTAGGGCATTTCTCCCCATGGATGGCATACCTGAAACTTGCTCGCCCACACGTGCGCAGAGTTAGATGCGGAATTGAATCGAATTGATCTAGAAATTTGAATGGAACCCTAGATCAATCAATTGGACCAAGGGCGGAGGATCTAGGGCGCATACCTTACTTGGGATATGAGCAATGGAAGAGTAGTAGGCAGCAAGGACAGTGTCACCGTTGGAGGCGCAGAGGAGGAGAAGGAGGGGACGTCGTATTGTCCTCTAATCTTTCGAAACAAGGACCGAGTTTTCAAAAAAAAAACTAGGGGCTATTTGCAATTATGCAGGGTATGCAGTATGTCTCCCGGGCCCCATTTTCTACATGGCACCGGTCAACGAGGGTCAAATCGATTTAGGGCCTCGCGCTCGGTGTGCAATTTGAAAGAATAAGGACCATAGTGAAGGTGTGGAAAAAGAATTAGGACCTGGATCTGTAATTTTAAACAATAGGGACCAAAGCTGCTTCATTAATCAGTGGTGAGGTTACATATTACAACAAGGGATAACAATAAATAGTAAACTACAACAAAGCCCAACTCTTTGCAATTCCCCAAAACTGTTTTCGTCCCGCTATATAAATATAGCAACCACATGGTACAACTGATTAAGTGAAGATGACGTGCAACAACAATCCAACCCAAGAACAAATAAACAGAAAGAAAGGAAGAAAAGAATGCCAACAATGACATATTGACTAAGCGAAGATGGCCCGCAACTGCTACACCCTCTGAATCTGTCCCACCACGCTCCATAACTCTGAACCACCGCGTACCAAGAACCACCTTCAAGAAGTAATGCGACGACGCTAACCCTATTACCCAGACTAATCCTAGGGTTTCTCCCTATACTCGGAGGAGAGTGGGAAGGGGTACACTCGATGCCCTTTAGGAAGGAAGGGCGGCACCCGTACGCATCACTGTGTCGGTGCCAAAGGATCCGACATGGATTTCTCCCTAAAAAACACAACCCGACCGCTCTGAAGCACTCCAACCAACTTTGTCTCCCAACATCTTGCACCACCATGGTCTTCATGTCACCCTCGTCATCTCACTGTGGTCACCATCGCGAGGCTTAGAGGTGAAATAGGAGGGTGCTAGAGTAATCAGGGACGACATCGCCGCAGTCAAACATGAGGGAATTGCCTCCACTGTCATTGCGATAGCTGATCAGACATGGCAGCAAGGGTACACTAGGCCCCGACGCCCCATTGCAGCAAGCCGATTGCAACATCGCCATCCCCGTGACTGATGATGCTCCATATCCACCTCTAGGGAACCAAGCTGCTTCCAGGAGATCCGCTAGAGTGCCCGGCGCAGATAGGGCCCAAAGGGGCCTAGATCTGTGCCGATTAGGCACTATCGCCGCCTACCTATGTCCCTGCAGAGCCCTGCCGCCAACGGTCGCGCCACCACGCTGCCCAAACCCGCGTCGATAAGCATCGATTTCTATCAAAATTGTTGCTGCCAGAGGACACCACCCAGAGTCACCCACCGCACGCAGAGCTCCACCGAGATAATAAAGGCGAAGAGCCACTGCCGCCTTCTGGGCCTTGCCTGGAGCTGCATGACAGTGACAGTTGGGGAGAAGCACAGAAGGAGGGATCTTACTAAAGATGGCAGCGATGCGACCATGTCACCCGTGGGGGGCGACGCGATTCACGGTAGCGGCTATTCTTTCAGGGGTTACCGCCAAGACAACACTACAAGAAATGTGCTACCCTTTGACCCCGCATATTGGTCACTAAAAGGTTATAGTTGTCCATATAAGATCTTTCTGTGACCAAAACTAGTTGGTCACATGCTAAGCATCACTAACAACAATTAGTTGGTCATAGATTCATGACCAAAATTTTATTCATGGGCTATCTGAGTTGTCCATGGCGATCCTACGTGGTCGATCTTAGGTGACAAATTTGTGACCAAATCATATGGTGGTTGATCAGATTCGGTATGGTCCAATTCGGTGTTATACATGGGCCTAGCCAATAATTCATATTATTTGTATGTTTTGTTCTATTAACTTTGTTCAACTAAATGGGGCAAGACAAAAAAATAGCATCTTTATTTTTGAGCCACAGACTTTTTAAAGTCGACCTCCTTCTTGGGCCTTGGACTTTTAGAGCTCATTTCTATTTTAGGGATTTTATCCCTTTTACATTCCATTTATTTTTTACAACCATTTTGTTCTATTATTTTGGAATCCGTCTAAAATAGTGTTAGACTATAAGAAACACAATGTCTAAAAAATCTACATATACATATTTAATGGTACTATAATTGTTTCCATACATTGGTTGGTGAGGTCATCAGTTGCATATGAATTAGTTTTTACTGCGTGGATGTGTTCAGTGTGTTACAACTATTTTTGCTACACATGGTAAATTCGACAGTTTTAAAGTTCTGCTACAACTAAATGTCACGCTCATAATCTCACAATCACTCCAATCACACAATCGAGGATAAAATTATCCTCGACGTCATGTGATGGTGCTGGGAAGCACTTCGTCAGGAAACCCCAAGAGCAAGGTGTGAAGCAACACAGCAGCAAGTTTTCCCTTAGTAAGAAACCAAGGTTATCGAACCAGTAGGAGAAAGGAAATGTCTCAAAGATGTTGCAAGCAACGCGGAAACCTGCACAACACAAACTAAAGACTTTGCCCCAATGAATCAGTGAGGTTGTCAAGCCCACCGGTTTGCTGTAACAAAGGATTAACTGTATGGTGTGGAAGGTAATGGTTTGCAGCAAGTAAACAAGTAATAGTGGAGGATGTATCAATGGTAAAGATTGGACCGGGGTCCATAGTTTACTAGAGGTTCTCTCCTTAGATAAACAACATGGCATGAAGGGTAAACAAATTACAGCAGGGCAATTGACAGGAACTGAGCATGGCATAACAATGCAATACAAGACAAAAAGCCTATGAGATTCGATTGGGCAATACAACAATATACATAGACCGCCATCCAACTGCATCTATGACTAGAAGTCCACCTTCAGGTTATCATCCGAACCCCCTCCAGTATTAAGTTGCAAGCAACAGACAACTGCTTTAAGCAAAATGTGTAAGGTAAATAATCCACTTGTTCCTTGAACAAGAGACCATTGTTTTCTTCCTAGTGGCAACAACACATCTACAACCGAAGAGATTTTTGTCACTTCCCTTGGAAACTAGAGGCATGAATCCACTATCGAGCATAAATACCCCCTCTTGGAGTCACTAGCAACTACTTGGCCAAGATAGCTACTAACAACGGAGAGCATGCAAGATCACAAACAACACAAACATGATAGTATCAAATAGACAAAACCATTAATCAATCTGACATAGTAATCTCAATATCCATCGGATCCCCGCAAACACAACATGCATGAGTACAAATAGATTAGATCTTGATCATGAACGGAGCTCACAAGATCTATACATGAAAGCACAAGGAGGAGATACAACCATCTAGCTACTACATGGACCCGTAGTCCAAGGTGGAACTACTCACGCTTCATACCTGAGAAGAAGGCCTCCGGGATGATCTCCCCTCCGGCAGGGTGTGATGACCCACAAGTATATGGGGTGTATCGTAGTACTTTCGATAAATAGGAGTGTCGATCCCAACGAGGAGTAGAAGGTGTTGACTAGTGGTATGGAGCAAGAACTCTCTACAAATACTTAGCAAATGGATTTTTAGTGGTTTTCCGATAAAGCAACAAAACAAAGTGCAAGTAACGAAGAACAAACGCAGCAAGTGGCCCAATCCTTTCTTAGCAAAGTACAAGCCGATGGAAATACTTATAAGGACCAAACGTTCTCGAGGACACATGGGAATTCTGTCAAGTGTTTTCTCTTCAAATGGCTAAGTACTCTTCTTTGGTGTTGTAAGTGTCGTGTGGGTGAACCTGTGCTAATGTACCGACCTTACTTGGACTAATACATACTTTTTATTAACCCCCCTGCAAACATTCGTAACTATAGGAAAGTAATTAAGATATAAATCTAACCACAGCCTTAAACTCTGAGATCTTACACTCCCTTGTGCAAAGGTGTCCTCACGGGGGTTTAGGTTTCTGTCACTCCGGCAACCCCACAATTAGTAGCCAAATACACAATGCATTCCCCCAGGCCCATAAATGGTGAAGTATCATGTAGTCAACGTTCACATGACACCACTAGAAGAATAGCACCACAACTTAAATACTAACCATTGAATAATAACTCAACACAAATCCACTAATAACAACATGACTTCTCCCATGTCCTCAAGAACTAAACGAACTACTCACAAGACATCATATGGATCAAGATCAAATATGATATGATAATGGATAACAATCTGAACATAAACAATAATCCAATGGTTCCACTCACAAGCATCAACTACAATAGTAATTAACACCGGGAAAGTTGCCCCTAAGAACTAAAGCAATATCCAACACAATTGTTACAGCGGGACATAGTGGTGATGATGGTGTGGATGATGATGATGATCCCGATGAAGCCTATCTTGATGATGGTGTTGATGGCGACAATCTCCCCTCTCCGGGAAGGAATTTCCCCGGTAGAAATCTATCTGCCGGAGAGATCTTTCTCTCTCGGTGTTTTCTGCCCCGCAAAGGTGGCGGAAATCTATCTGTGGTCACCCCCCTCGTATTAGGGTTCCATAGGGAAGATATAGGCGAAGGGGCGGAGTCGGGCAGGTGGGCCACACCTGTCCTAGGCGCGACCCGGGGTGTGCCCGCACCTAGGAGGGTGTGGGCCCCCTGCGGTCCTTCTTCGTCCCTCCTTCTGGCTTCCTCGGTCTTTTGGAAAAATATAGTTTTCCCATATGTTTCTGGTATTTTTCTAATCTTCGTGAAATTGCATCAAAGCGCCTTCTTTTCCATCAGAATCCAGACTTCGGCAGTCCATCCTCCAAGAATCATCCAACATGCATAAACATATGAAAAGCCATAAGTAATACCTCATAATAAGAAAAATATCAATGAATAGAGGTAGATTACGATATAGAATGGTGATGCAAATTGGGCGTATCAGGGTGCTGGGAAGAACTTCAGATCCCCCCGACCTAGGGACGATGGTGGCGGCAGCTATAGAAGGTTTCGTGGAGTTTTCATCAGGTTCCTAGGGTTTATGCATCAGGGGCTTCTTATAGGAGAAGAGGCGAGGCTGGGAGGCGGCCAGAGGGCCCACACCCTGCCTAGGCGCGGGGTGGGCCCACCCGCGTGTAGGGGGGTGTGGCGGCCCTGGCTCGCCTCTCCTTCTCTCCTCTGGACTTCGTGTCGCCCACGGTAAAATATTGACTTTGGCTTTTGTCCCGTCCAATTCCGAGAATATTGATTTTCTGCCTTTCTGGAACCAAAAACAGAAGAAAACAGGCAACTGGCACTGTGGCAACTTGTTAATAGGTTAGTTCCAGAAAAGATATAAAAACACCTCAAAGTGTAGACAAAGCAAAGCAAAGTAGATACTAAACAAGCATGGAACATCAAATATTATAGATACGTTTCCGATGTATCATCATGCTGAAAGGAAGGAATTCAGCGACTAGGTCACGAAGAAGGAAGAATAGAGACATTGTTCCTTACAGGAATGATTACAGATCACTGGCTCCCTTCCTTGTTACAAGCCATGCAATCTGCTGGCGTTGATCAGTTCTGTGTTTCACCTTCAGAGCATGAGCCACAACTGGTTTCATAACAATACCCCTCCCGGAGTACTAGCTTTTCCCCAAGCTAGTGATGCAGGGAAAGCCGACATGATCGCATACACATTCTCCCAAGTCTGGCAATTATTAGGCAAGCCACTCCACTTGATGCACACTAGGGATACTTGCTTGCACCCACGACGTATCATTTGCTCATCCATGATAAGAATCGGCTGCACCTCAAGGACAACGTCAATTAGTGATAGGAAGATTCAAACTTACTCGTTCTCTAGGTTTGATCGATTTCTTCAATTGCGACACATCAATAACTAGGTGAATCCATGAAGAATCTGGAAACTTGAGCCACTAGGACACAATGCCCACTTTAGCCCGAATTTGGCATGGTCCAAAGAACTTAAAACCTAGTTTCTGTGATGATCGGCATGCCAGTGAATGTTGAACATGCGGTTGAATTTGCAAGTACACCCTATCACCAACATTGAACATTCGCTCTACCCTCGTTGTCGAATAAGTGGAATAATTTCTGCCCTTTCCTAAATCCACGCGCATCGATATTAGTGCGCCCTGTAGAAGCCCCTTGTTTGAACCCAAAATTCCTAGGTTTTATTCCATACAGTGCTTCAAACGGGAAATAACCAATGGCAGAGTGGAACGATGTGTTATACTAGTATTGAGCCAGTGGTAGCCATTTTGCCCATTGGTTTGGGTTTGCATGCACCAGACAACACAAGTAGGTTTCTATACATTGGTTCAAGCATTTGATTTACCCGTCTATCTGGGGGTTGTAGGAAGAACTCATGTTGAGTGTCGTGGTAGCCAACCTGAATAGATTCAGCCAAAAACTTCTTATGGACACATGATGGCAACAACTCCATGTACCAATTCGTTGGGACTCCAAGTGCAAAGTGTTGTAGCAAGCGTATTTTAACCACAAGGGTGACTCGACAGTTTATATCAAACTCTAGGGAAATTGGTTTAGAGATTTATTATTCCTCTCCTCTTCAAGCAACCTACAAAGCAAAGTTTTATCTTGTGTCCCCAACTCAACCGTGTGGTTGTCAAGCATAATGTTCTGTATTGGCAATATGAAATGACAATAATATAAAATAAAATAAGTAAAAACTAGGCAAGCAAAGTAAAAAACAATAAAAAGATAGTTGTTTTTGGGTTTTGGGTGTGTGTGCAAGTGAAGAAAGTATTTTTGTATTTTTGAAATAATAAATAGCAGAAAATATAAAGTGTGATAGTGGTGTTGGAAAGGTGTTTCTTATGGTTTAAAATGAACCGGGTGAAAGGGCATGTATGCCCCCATGTGTGGTTTTGGTAATTAATAACAATCCCTATGGACTAATGTGTAAATTAAGTTTCACTTGTAGGTTTTCCATTGGCATCGCTTGGGCCATGTGTTAGTCTCAAGGTTGAAAGAAGAAGAAGATCAAGTGTGTCTTGAAGAAGAATATGGAGTTCCTCATGTGCATCTTCAAGACACCGTCATTATGGGGATAGAATAAATGAAGTGCAAGCTCAAGATGCTCAACCTCTAGAAGGTCTCATGCTTGAAGTTTGCCATCCTCATTGTTCATGGAGTGATGAAGACAAGTTCAAAAAAGAGGTTTCCCCATGGAGTATGGGTGAGCAATTTACAAGTCTTCATCAAGCAAGAGTGAGCAAGATCAATCAAGAAGGGTGTTCCATCTTGCGAAGGATAAGACGGTCTACATCAAGCTCAAGTGGAATGCTCAAGGCAAAGGTATGATCTTGATAGGTTTTCTATTTTACCGGTCTCTTGTAGTGTTTGGAGACCAGGTTTAGGATATATATCCGTACTATCAAGAGGGGCTCTCGAGTGAGTGACTCGATCGCATCTTTCAGGGAGAGCTCAAACCTTTGCAAACATAGCATAATATTTGCTGGTTGTTATTTGGATCTTGTGCATGATAGGATCTTTAGCTTTTGGTCATCATCATAACAATATCTAGTTCATCAAATAAGGTTTTCCCTTGCATACCTTATTGCGGTTCTTGATCATGCGGGTTTTTCTGGCTCCACACTTTGGGACATATCTCACATATATATACTTGATTTTTTCTCCCTTGGTGGTATCCAATATTTTATATTTTGTTGGGTTCTACTTGGTTTTATCTTTCCAACAAAATTGGTTTCATCCCAGTCGGAGTTTTCAAGCTCAACTTCTTGTATTTTGGGTTTTGGAGGTTTTACCGGTTCATCGCTTCTAGAGAGGTCATACCTTTCTCCATTTTGTTTTATAGTTACATGTTTGACTATTATTTTTCTTTGCATAATCTTGTAAATCTTGTCGTTCTCTTCAAAACGAGCCCAAGATCATTAAAAACGGAGTCCAAAATCAAAAGTTATTGAAGTTTCCGTGCAATGTTATCATGCGTTTTTGCTTAAGCGGAAGTTCCAGCCCAAGTTCCGACCCAAATTACGTCCAGGTTCAGTAACTTGTATTTTGATTTACCGGAAGTTCCGGTGGTGCGCGGATCTGGCCCAAACGGTCAGTTTTTCCTTGTCCTATTTAAGGGGGGCTTCTTCCCCAATGGTTCCCCTGAAAGGAATATGCCCTAAGAGGCAATAATAAAGTGTTTATTATGTATATTCCAAGTATATGATAGATTTTTATTTTGCATGCTATAATTGTATTAATACGGAAACATTAATATATGTGTGTTTAATAAACAAACAGAAAGTTCCCTAGTTATGCCTCTCACATAAACTAGCTTGTTGATTAACAAGATGATCAAGGTTTCCTGATCATGGACATTGGATGTTGTTAATAACGATATCACAACATTAGTGTAATGGTGTGATGAACATTCATCCGAAGTATAGCATTACGATCAAAGTCATTGAGTTTATATTGCCATAATAACTTACGAAGTGATCCTAATCCTTAGACCATGAGATCATGTCAATCACTAACACCGGAAGAGTTTCTTGATAACATCAAACATCACACCGTAACAGGGTGATTATAAAGATGGGTTCAGAACTACTAAAGTGTTATGTTGAGGCCCATGGATCGAGAGTGGAATTTGTTCATCCCGATGACAGATAGATATGCTCTGGGCCCTCTCGGTGATATCACATTGATTAGCTTGCAAGCAAGTGATTTGATCACTGGAATGTTATATCACGGGAACAAGAAAAGAGTACATGTTAGTAATGAGATCAAACTAGGTATGGAGATACCGATGATCGAATCTTGGACATGTAATATATCGCGAAACAAATGGATTAAGATACTAGTGTAAAAGGTTCTGACAATTACAAGAAAGTCATCGTTGAATGTGTCGGAGTCAGTATGGGCCTCTAGATCCCGCTTCTGATTATTGATCGGAGAAGGGTCTCGATCATGTCCACATTATTCGCGAACCATAGGGTGACACACTTAAGAGACACCGACATCCATTTGGAGCAAAAGTTTCATGCCGGAAAGAATAACAAACACAGGAATTTATTTCACCAGATAGCGAAATAGGTTTTCGGGTGAAATTGCACAAAGTGTTTTTGCATGTGAAATGAAATACTAGCAAGGGGTTATATGTGAATGTTTGTCATTAAAGTAATTGACAAAATTCTGAATAAATAAAAGGAGTTTTATTTAATGAGAGTTTGCGTTAAATTTGGTGGAAATTTAATGGCAATTTGAGTGGAGGGAATTGAAAGGCATTTGAGTGAGTGGAGTGTCCACCCACATGAACTCGGCAAGGAAGAGTTATGCTTCCGCTGCATCGCTGGAGGGAGGAGGCGGAGGTTGCTCAGTGCCTCGGACGTGTGTGCGAGCACGGATGCGCCACTAAGTTGTGTTGCTAAGGACTTCCTCTCGATCTTGAGATCGGCAAGAGATCATCTACATCAACCACAAGTTCAACTCGTTAAGCTTTGTCAGTCTTCAAGGGTATGTTCTCTACGGATATACATCTGCCCGTTGTTTGTATCTAGTAGATAGATCTTGGTATATAGTTGTTCCCATCGTAGGAATTTTTTTGTTTTCCATGCTGCGAACCCTAAAGTGGTATCAGAGCCGGATCTATGCGTAGATGCTTTACATGGGTAGTACACATATGAGTATGTGGGCGATGATGATCATGTTATTGCTTCTTAGTTGTATTTTGGATATTGGTGGCATAGTGGGATGAAGCGGCCCGGACAAACTTTACATGTCCTCGCACATGAGACCTGTTTCACGCTTGACATGCAACTAGTTTGCATAAGTGGCTAGCGGGTGTCTGTCTCTCCTACTATAGTCAATATCTAATTTGCAACGAGTTGTCAAAAAATTGGTTATCCTCGTTGTGGTTCACGTCGTAGGTATGAATGGTTCTATCTTCGAAAGCCATAATCCACGTAAAACTTGCAATGGATAAATTAGAGGCGTCTAGTTTAGATTGTTGTTGGGCTAGTGTTATGATATGGTGATGTTGTAAGTAGAAGTATGAGATGATACTCTTACAACACACATAACATCTAAGTTCCATAGACCTTGGCCTTACACATAGAGGTATGATAGTGATCATACCACGATGCACATGATGGAGATCAAGTGCTGGAACCATATCATTTCACTTATAAACATGTGATGTTTGATTGCATCTTATATTGCTTCTTTGGCATTTTATTAGCATAATAAGATGATCCCTCACATAAATATCAATATAAGAATGTGTTCTTCCTTAAGTATGCACCGATTATGTTTCGTCGCTCCAAGACATCACGTAATGATCGGGTGTTCTTGGATCCACAACCATATTTCGGGTGTAAGACAGTTACACACGCGAATACTAAGGTTCTTACTTGGCGAGCCTAGCATGTACATACATGGCCTCGGAACACAAACCGAAAGGTTAAGCATGAGTCATATGGTAGATATGATGCCCATTTGATGCTCGCCTTTGAAGCTACACCGACTCACGTGATAATCGGACTTGGTGTAGTGGATTTGGTTCATGTAATCACCAAAAAGGCACAAGGGATGTCGTTTTTGAGTGGGAGTTCATTCTTAATGTGGATTAGTTGAACTCAATATATCATAAACTTAGTCTAAACTTTACAAATTCTGTTGTAGATGGAACCACCTGCTTTTAATTTCAATGTGTTCATGGAGAAAGATAAACTTGCAACAAACGGTAGCAACTTTACCGAATGGGCCATGAATTTGAGGATTCTCCTCTCCGTTGCACAAAAGCAATATGTGCTAGAAGCGCCGCTAGCCCCCCCCCACCGTTCGATGATGCCCCTGACGAGGAGAAGAATGTCTATCAGACTCGTCATGAGGACCACAACTTAGTTCATTGCGGCATATTGTATGGGCTAGAGCCAGAACTTCGAAAGTGTTTCGAAAACGACAATGCATTTGATACAATGGGTGAGTTGAAAATGATTTTCGACACACATGCTGCTGTAGAGAGCTACAATGCTTCAGAAAAGTTCTTTAGCTGCATGATGGAAGAGCACAACTCTGTAAGTGAGCATGTACTCAAGATGTCGGGTTACGCCGATAAGCTTGTGTCCTTGGGAATATCGATTCCCATTGACTTAGGCATCCATCGTGTTCTGCAGTCTCTACCACCTAGCTATAAGAGCTTCGTGATAAACTATAATATGCAAGGCATGAAGAAGTTTCTCCCCGAGCTTCTTTCAATGCTTAAAACTGCAGAAGTGGAGATCAAGAAGGAACATCAAGTGTTGATGATCAATAAGCACACTGGTTTCAAGAAAGACAAGAAGGGTAAACGAGAGGGAAGTAAGGGCGGCAAACCGGTTACCGTGCCTGAAAAGAAACCCCGAGTTGGACCTAAGTCTGATACCGAGTGCTATTATTGTAAGGGAACTGGCCACTGGAAGCGCAACTACCCCAAGTATTTGATAGACAAGAAGACCGACAAGGCAAACAAAGGTATATATGATATACATGTTATTGATGTGTACTTGACTAGTACTCATAGTAGCATCTAGGTATTTGATACCGGTTCAGTTGCTAATATTTGTAACTCGAAACAGGGGTTGCGGAACAAGCGACCGCTAGCAAGGGGTGAGGTCAAGATGCGTGTCAGCAATGGATCAAGTGTTGATGTGATCGCTGTCGGAATGCTACCTCTCCACTTACTGTCGGGATTAGTAATAAACTTGAATAATTGTTATATGGTGCCAGCACTGAGCATGAACATTGTATCTGGATCGTGTTTGATGCGAAGTGGTTATTCATTTAAATCCGAGAACAATGGTTGTTCTATTTATATGAATGAAATCTTTTATGGTCATGCACCGATGATGAATGGTTTATTCCTGTTGGATCTCGATAATAGTGTTACACATATTCATAATATTGATGCTAAAAGGATTAAACTTAATGATGATATATCCGTATATATGTGGCACTGCCGTCTAGGTCATATTGGCATTAAACGCATGAAGAAGCTCCATTTGGATGGACTTTTGGAATCACTTTATTTTGAATCATTTGATACATGTGAGCCATGCCTTATGGGCAAGATGACTAGAACGCCGTTTTCCGGTTCAATGGAATGGGCGACAGATTTATTGGAAATCATATATTTTGATGTATGTGGTCCAATGAGTGTGTTGGCGTGAGGTGGATATCGTTATTTTGTTACTTTCACGGATGATTTGAGTAGATACGGTTATATCTACTTGATGAAACACAAGTCTGAAACCTTTGAAAAGTTCAAGGAATTTCAGAGTGAAGTGGAAAATCATCGTAACAGAAAGATCAAATTTCTATGGTCCGACCGTGGAGGTGAGTATCTAAGTTACGAGTTTAGAACTCATATAAAAGAGTGTGGAATTGTTTCACAACTCACACCTGCCGGAACACCACAACGAAATGGTGTGTCGGAACATCGTAATCATACCTTATTGGATATGGTTCAATCTATGATGTCTCTGACGGACTTGCCACTGTCATTTTGGGGTTATGCACTAGAAACTGCTGCATTCACTTTAAATCGGACAAAATCTAAATCCGTTGAAAAGACACCGTATGAATTGTGGTTTGGAAACAAACCTAAGCTATCATTTCTTAAAGTTTGGGGATGTGATATTTATGTGAAGAAACTTCAACCGGATAAACTCGAACCCAAAGCGGAAAAATGCGTCTTCATAGGATACCCTAAGGAAACTATTGGGTATTCCTTCTATCACAGCTACGAGGGCAAGGTTTTTGTTGCCAAGAATGGATCCTTTCTAGAGAAAGAGTTTCTCGCGAAAGGTGTGAGTAGTCGGAAGGTAGAACTCGAAGAGGTTATTGAACCTTCTCTTCAAAGTATGGCAAGTAGCGCAGCACCGGAAGTCGTTCCATAGTTGGCTTCACCAGTTGAAGAGGGAACTAATGATAATGATCATGAAACTCCAAAAGAGAGTACTACCGAACCTAGCAGGTCTAGCGGGACGTGTGCAGCTCCCGAGCTGTACGGAAACCCTGTTATGAAATTCATGTTTGATGAAATTGATGACTCTGCGACGTATGAAGAAGCGATGGTGATCCTGGATTCCAACAAATGGTTAGAAGCCATGAAATCCGAGATGGAATCCATGTATGAAAATGAAGTTTGGAACTTGGTAAACTTACCTCACAACCGAAAGGCCGTGGAGAATAAATGGGTTTTCAAAAGGAAAACTATGCTGATGGTAATGTGACCGTCTATAAAGCTCGACTTGTCGCAAAGAGGTTTCAACAAATTCAAGGAGTTGACCACGATGAGACATTATCTCTCATAGTGATGCTAAAGTCAGTTAGGATTATGTTAGCAATTGCTGCATATTTTGATTATAAGATATGGCAGATGGACGTCAAAACCGCATTCCTCAATTGTAATATTGAAAAAGAGTTGTATATGATACAACCAAAGGGTTTTGTCGATCCTAAGGATGCTAACAAGGTGTGCAAGCTTCAGCGATCCATCTATGGATTGAAGCAAGCATCACGGAGTTGGAATCTCTGCTTTGATGAGGTGATCAAAGAGTTTGGATTTGTCCAAACTTATGGAGAGGCTTGTATTTACAATAAAGTGAGTGAGAGCAATGTGGCATTCCTGATATTATATGTGGATGACATATTATTGATCGGAAATGATATAGATCTTTTAAACAGTGTTAAAAGATATCTAAACAGCAAATTTTCAATGAAGGACCTAGGTGAAGCGTCATACATATTAGGCATAAAGATCTATAGAGATAGATCCGCCTAATAGGGCTATCACAAAGTACATACCTTGATAATATTTTAAAGAAGTTTAAAATGGATGGAAGTAAGAAGGGGTTCTTACCTATGTTGCAAGGCAAGACATTGAGTAAGACTCAAAGTCCGGCTACGGCGAAAGAAAGAGAGATAATGGACAAAGTCCCCTATGCTTCAGCCATAGGATCTATAATGTACGCCATGCTATGTACAAGATCGGATGTGGCACATGCTATTAGTTTGACTAGTAGGTACCAATCGGATCCAGGTTCGGAACAGTGGATAGCGGTCAAGAATATCCTTAAGAACTTGCGAAGAACTAAGGATATGTTTCTTGTGTATGGAGGTGAAGAAGAGCTCGTCGCTAAGTGTTATGTTGAGCAAGCTTTAACACTGATCCAAATGACTCTAAGTCTCAATCCGAATACGTATTTCTCATGAATGGTGGAGCGGGTTGGAGGAGTTCCAAACAACCTGTGGTAGCGGGATCAATAACGGAGGCCGAATATGTTGCTGCTTCGGAAGCGGATCAGGAAGCGGTTTGGATGAAGGAGTTCATATCCGAACTAGGTGTGGTCGTGAGCGTGTTGGACCCAATGGTAATCTATTGTGACAACAATGGTACCATTGCCAATGCGAAAGAACCAAGGTCTCACAAGAATTCCAAGCATATTAAGCGCCGGTTTCACTCCATCCGCGAGCATGTCAAGGATGGAGATATAAAGATTTGTAAAGTACACACGGATCTCAATGTAGCATATACGTTGACTAAAACTCTCCCTAGAGCAAAACATGATCAACACCAGAACTCCATGGGTGCTAGATTCATCACTATGTAACTAGATTATTGTCTCTAGTGCAAGTGGGAGACTGAAGGGAATATGCCCTGAGAGGCAATAATAAAGTGTTTATTATGTATATTCCAAGTATATGATAGATTTTTATTTTGCATGCTATAATTGTATTAATACGGAAACGTTAATACATGTGTGTTTAATAAACAAACATAAAGTTCCTAGTTATGCCTCTCTCATAAACTAGCTCATTGATTAACAAGATGATCAAGGTTTCCTGATCATGGACATTGGATGTTGTTAATAACGAGATCACAACATTAGTGTAATGGTGTGATGAACATTCATCCGAAGTATAGCATTACGATCAAAGTCATTGAGTTTATATTGCCATAATAACTTACGAAGTGATCCTAATCCTTAGACCATGAGATCATGTCAATCACTAACACCGGAAGAGTTTCTTGATAACATCAAACATCACACCGTAACAGGGTGATTATAAAGATGGGTTCAGAACTACTAAAGTGTTATGTTGAGGCCCATGGATCGAGAGTGGAATTTGTTCATCCCGATGACAGATATATATGCTCTGGGCCCTCTCGGTGATATCACATTGATTAGCTTGCAAGCAAGTGATTTGATCACTGGAATGTTATATCACGGGAACAAGAAAAGAGTACATGTCAGTAACGAGATCAAACTAGGTATGGAGATACCGATGATCGAATCTTGGACATGTAATATATCGCGAAACAAATGGATTAAGATACTAGTGTAAAAGGTTCTGACAATTACAAGAAAGTCATCGTTGAATGTGTCGGAGTCAGTATGGGCCTCTAGATCCCGCTTCTGATTATTGATCGGAGAAGGGTCTCGATCATGTCCACATTATTCGTGAACCGTAGGATGACACACTTAAGAGACACCGACATCCATTTGGAGCAAAAGTTTCATGCCGGAAAGAATAACAAGCGCGGGAATTTATTTCACTAGATACTGAAACAGGTTTTCGGGTGAAATTGCAGAACGTGTTTTTGCATGTGAAATGAAATACTAGCAAGGGGTTATTTGTGAATGTTTTTCATTAAAGTAATTTACAAAATTTTGAATAAATAAAAGGAGTTTTATTTAATGAGAGTTTGCATTAAATTTGGTGGAAATTCAATGGGAATTTGAGTGGGATTTTGAGTGGAGGGAATTGAAAGGCATTTGAGTGAGTGGAGTGTCCACCCACATGAATGAAGGAAGAGAGGGGGTAGCCTCCATGGCCGGTGGCCACCCCCTTGGGTGCCCCCTCCTCCTATAAAAGGAGCCCCCTCTCCTCTCTCTCACTTACACCTCCTCGTGAAGGATCTCTCTCCCCCTATAGTATTTATCCCCCATGATCTCGGACTAGCGATATACATGTTCCCTGTGGCTATTTGGCAAGAAAGGGTTGTGCTTCCGCTGCATCGCTGGAGCGAGGAGGCGGAGGTTGCTCGGTGCCTCGGACGTGTGTGTGAGCACGGATGCACCGCTAAGTTGCGGTGCTAAGGACTTCCTCTCGATCTTGAGATCGACAAGAGATCGTCTACATCAACCACGAGTTTAACTCGTTAAGCTTTGTCGGTCTTCAAGGGTATGTTCTCTACGGATATACATCTGATACGTCCAAAACGTATCTACGGATATACATCTGATACGTTCAAACCTACACAAAACCGTTTTCACAATTTTGTTGAGTCACCACTTATTCTATGAGCACCTTCTTAAGAGCATAGTTGTCATTCTTGTGTGTGTTCCAAAACTTGGTTAATTATGTCATGACTTTGATGCTTGTATCTCTGATATTTTTACTTCTAGTCTTCATATGAACTTCAGAGGTAAGCGAGATACCACTCTATCATACCTTATTATGAGCATTGCAATGTTGCTTATGTTTATGTTTCATGCTACTTATTATTATTGAGTTGGTTTCTCTTCATAGCTTGCAATGACTATTGAGTAGACTTAGTTGCATACTCCTTATTATGAATTGTCTAAGCATCTACTCCTGTGCTGAGAATATTTACATCATATGAAGCAAAGTGATCGTGAAAGTTCTTTCATCGCACTCAGTTTTCAACTAAATTGCTTGAGGACAAGCAATAATCTAAGCTTGGGGGAGTTGATACGTCCAAAACGTATCTACTTTCTCGAACACTTTGCTATTGTTTCTTCTCTAAACTTGTGTGATTTGGATACAACTAACACGGACTGACGCTGTTTTCGGCAGAATTACCTTGGTGTCTTGTTTTTGTGCAGAAAATGAACTATCGGGAAAAATCCCAGAAAATATGCCAAAAACTATTTCTCACTAGAAGATCCACGGAGCCAGAAGGGGAGACAGAGGGGAGGCCTGGGGGGGCCAGACCCACCCCAGGCGCGGTCCCACTGACCCGCGCCTGGAGGAGGTTTGGCCACCCCAGGCAGCTTCTCGGCCTCCCTCCGCGTCTATAAGTTGCCTTATGACCTAAAAACAGAGGGGAGTTTGATAGTTTTTCAGAAAGAGTTCCGCTCCGCCGCCGCCACAAGAAACCAAGATTCGGATCCAGCTTGTCACTAGGGCCTGAGTGCCATGATCTCAGATCTAAACTTATTATTGAATCATTATGATAGTATTGTTTATGGTCTTATCTACAAGTTGTGTACACATATCATTATCCGGATCCAAAGGCCCCAAAGTGACAATAATTGGGACAACCGGAGGGGATGTCTATGGTGTGAGGTTCACATGTGTTCACAGAGTGTTAATGCTTTGCTCCGGTGCTCTATTAAAAGGAGCACCTTAATTGCGAGTAGTTCCCTAAAGGCCCCGCTGCCATGGGCTGTCTGGACAGAAGATGTTGTGCAAGTTCTCATTGTGAGCACGTATGACTATATTTAGAGCACATGCCTAGGATTGTTTAGTACTTGGATGCTTGTTATTATTTATCTGCAATGCCCTAGTTTTTTGAAGTTACATGTTTAGACTCGTCCATGCAACGCCCGTCCATCCATCCCTATGCCTACCACACTCGAATCCTACTGTTTACCGTTACTGTTACTATTGCTCCTGTTTCACTGTTACTGTTACTGCTGCTGTTGCTTTGATGTTGCTACTACAAACTGTTGCTACTGATAAACTTCTGTGAGCAAAAACTATTTCCAGGTGCAGCTGAACTGACAACTCAGTTGTTAAGGCTTGCAAGTATTCTTTGGCTTCCCTTGTGTTGAATCAATAAATTGGGTAATACTACTCGCAAAAACTATTGTGATCCCCTACACTTGTGGGTCATCAAGACTATTTTCTGGCGCCGTTGCCGGGGAGCATAGCTTTATTTGTAAGTTCACTTGGATATATTATTTTTCACTACTACTCCTTTCATCATGGGAAGTCTCGTGATGGAAAGTTCCCTATTTTACCATCCACTACAAGAAGACGTACAGTCCTAAACACCTTTGCTGCTCTTGATTCACCGTCTGTTATAAGTAATCTTGTCACACCACCACCACATACTCATGCTACACACACTGCTACTACTGCTGAATCTGAAACTGCTTTTGATACTCATGATGTTACTTCTACTATGCTTGATGCAAGTGGTTCATTAGGTCCTTTTCTAGATGCTACTATGGCTAGTCTAGGAAATACCGAAACTCCTAGTGAAGACACTGTTACACATGTTAGCTCACCTGAGTCTAGTGAGAGTTTTGATATTAATGATGGTTACATTGAGCTCACTGATGAATTTGTTGAAGAGTGCCGAAACACACATGGTTTCTCCTTGCTACACATACTATTATACCTAAGAAGTCCTATGATCCTAAGTTTGCCACCTCTCCCATAGATATTAAAGATAAATATTATGATTTCTCTCTTGATTTAACTATGATTTCTCTCTTGATTTAACTTATTTAGATATTGTTGAGAAAGAACCGTTTTGTGGTACTAAAAATGAGAATGTTGTGGCTCATATGAATGAGCTTTCTACTATGAGTGCTTTGTTCTCTGATGATTTTAAGATGCGCAAGTACTTTGTTGCTAAGATCTTCCCTTTTTCACTAAAAGTAGAAGCTAGGGCTTGGTTTAATAGATTACCTTCTGGTTCCATTGATAGCCCTGATTGCTTGATTTCTTCTTTCTTCCATAAATATTTTCCTCCCAGTGCTAGACATGTTGCTTTGCAAAGACTTTTTGATTTTAAACAGGAAGAAGAAGAGAAATTGCCCGAGTCATGGAAAAGATTATGTTCCTTGATTCATGCATATCCTGGATGTCCATTACCTAAGAATGAGTTTCTTGATATTTTTTATAATGGACTAACTGATGATTCTAGGACCTACCTAGATAGCTTTGCTGATTGTGTTTTCAGGAAAAAGACTCCTACAAATGCTGAAGAATTAATGAACAAGATAAGCAAGAATTATGATGATTGGATTTCAACTGAGTTGAATACACCTGAGCCTATTACTCCTGAACCAATTGTTCCTGAACCAGTTCCACCACCAACAACAAAGAAGAGGGGAGTTTGCGGTGACCTAGCATACCACTGCATGATGTAGTACACTATAGTCGTTGATATAACACCAATGAAACACCGTTCACTAGTATTACATCCCTCGGAGTGGTACAACAGAAACACATCAGGTCCAAGACATGACTATAGGTTACAACTCAACTCTTTACACAAGATCCAGAGAACACTCTAGGTTAAAGAGAGAGAAAGAAACTTCTTACAAAGAAGAATCAGAAATAAACAACTCAAGACTATCATACTATTATGACTAGTATTTTAATTAATGGTCTGGTATTGCTGCTATTGCAATACGCTACAGAAATAGGTTCCATGGCTAGAGATTATATTCCCATCTAACTAATAACTTTGTCTTCACTCGAGTTGATGTATATTACCATCTAATCAATACCTTGTACACTTTATAATGTTTCTTTAAAGTTACTTAAGAATGGTATTATTTTTAGTTGGTAATGGTTTCTTTATATTATAATATATAAAGGGATTTATCTCCTTATAAGGGTGTGGTTACGGTTTATGAATAAGTAAACAATATTATTCATTACTTATGAACTCACTATAGTGTTTTGATTTGTTTATAAACTTGTGATCAAAATAAAGGAATGGTTTTTATCTCATTACAATTATTCTTAGAGATTTTATATTGGATAAGGATCCTTTTATAAAATAATTTACACTTCTAGTTAAAGGATAATTCAATAAGATTATATTTTTAAAATGTCTTGAACCATTTTGACCTCATATTATCATTATTATTGGAGACTAATACTATTTAATAGACTCAATTAGCTAATTTTAGAAATATTAGCAATTTTTATTTACCCTTATATGAATTATCAATTAAGGAAATAGGTTTAAATTCAAGTTATTAAAGTGTTTAAATATTTATTTACCTCAAAAGTGTAATATCATATTTTTAACACGTAGGTATTATTCTTGTGATCATTTTGGTATATTACATTTATTTTTGTGATTTATAAATAATAAGATATGATTTTTATAAGGTTTATTACTTTATAAATACTTAATAAATAATAAATACTTATTTAAGTGAAATAATAATGTATGATTATAGTTTTAAATTATAATTCTTATTTTTCTAAGATTTTTGGTATTTTATTTATATTTTTTAACATTTACCATTATTAAAATATGAATTTTAAAGTTTTATTATTTATAAAACCTTTATTAAATACTATTTATTTAAATAATCATCATACTAATATTTGATAATAGTTTTAAGTTGTATATTTTATTTTTCTAAACATTTTCATATATTATATGTATTTTTCTGATTTATAAAACAAAAGATATCAAATTTACAAGATTTAATCATTTTATTTCATTTCTGGAATATTGTTATTTGAATTTATATTGTTTTAATTATTTCCTAAATAGACACTAAACTTTTTACACCCAGACTGGATATACCCAAGTCACAGACAGGTGGGGCTTAAGGCCACGTTGGTGTGCCACGCTGGCATGAACCAGTAATCTTTTTGACACTCAGAACGAACCTAGCCATAGAGATGAACTAGTGGGCCCGTGGCCACGTTGGCAATCCACTTCAGCAACAGGACCCACACCAAGTTTGACTCATTCTGATCGGCATGGTGGACGGTGGCCGACGCTGGCGACCATCCAGCGGCGGCGCTACGGTACGCGCGCGGATGCAAATGTTCGCGAATCGAGAGTGTATGAACCTGGGCAACCTAACTAGGGTGGCGTAGTGTCTTGGGGTGTCCGAGAGCCTCGCCGGCGGTGACCAAAGCGGAGACAGCATGGCGGCGCTCGGGGCCAGAATGATCCAGGGATGGATAGGGAAAAAGGTAAGGTCCTAGAGGACCATCAGCTCACCGGGAATGCAGAGGAGTGGTCGAGGAGGCGAGGTGCAGTTGGAGACAGTGGCGATTGACGTCGAAGAACGACGTCAGGGTCAGAGAAGACAGATTAAATCCTGCAGTTAGGGAACTCCCTGACCAGCGTGCTTCGGGGCAATTGACGAAGTCGAGCACCGCGGTCATCGTGGTGGCCTCAGAATGGCAAGTGGAGGCCGGAAGCGAGCTCTGGCTCGAAGCATGGCGGTTAGGGTTTCGGCATTCTTGCGAAAGAGGAAGAGAGAGGTTGAGAGAGAGGTGATGGGGAGATAAGAATGAGAGGGTATCCTGACGGTTCTTATCCCTTCCTCTAGAGCTCAGCGGTGGCGGGAATCGCAACATCCGATCGACGGGGGCCGGCGCGACAGGCAGCTGCTTCCGCCGTCATGGAAGACGACGACGAACACAAGGTCGAAGCGGTATGGGCTACCGGTGGGCTAGTGTTGGGCCGAAGTGGGCTGCTACGGAGTGTGTGGAGAGTTTTGGCTGTGACTAGCGGGCGATTGAAAGAACATTTCTTAATCCCTAGTGTTTTGTGTGTTAGATAACAATACCAAGGATCATTTAATGTGTGTTGAAGTGTTGCAGCTGAGAACTCTGCCTTTGGGGGCGGATAATCCGGCCCCACCAGGGGCGGATAATCCGCCCCTCCCTCTGCCCAAGCAAGCGCAAGCCCCAGAAGGGGGGGGGGATATTGGCCGGACTTTCCGGCCTGGTCGGATAATCCGCCCCTCAGGGGGCCAGATAATCCGCCCCTCCTGCTCATCGCCAAGGCGCAAGCCCCAGAGAGGGGGCGGAGTTTTGGCCGGACTTTCCGGCCTTGCCGGATAATCCGCCCCTCAGGGGAGCCGGATTATCCGCCCCCAAGATCTTCTCCAAGTTTCTCCAAGACGCAAGCCCCAGAGAGGGGGCGGAGTTTCCCCCAGAGAATCCGCCCTTGGGGCGGAGTTTTCCCAGGGGGGCGGATAATCCGCCCCCAAAGTTGTGCAACGGCCAGATCTGGGGAGGGGGTATTTAAGCCAGCCATCCCCTCCTGCCAGAACTCTTGATTCATCTCGAAAAAGAACAGATCAGATCTGAAAGCTTCATACAAGAGTGCTCCACCTAGATCCACCCAAAGGCCCCATCCCTTGGGGAATCGAAGGAGGAGAACTCGATCTTCATCATCAGCAATCAAGCGCTTCATCTCCTCTCCATTCATTTGGAGAACCTCCGATCTAGTATTTCTTGCAAATATCTAGATCCTCGTTTTTGTTTATATTGATAAACCTTGTTTTTGTGACAGCTTGTTGTCATCCCGGGAGCCCCCAATTCGGTTGTGGGTGTGTGCCCCGATAGTGTTGTAAAAGGCACCGGTTCCCGCCTCGAAGGGATCCAATAGTGGAGAAGGTGGATCAGGCCTCTCGTGGCGAGATCCATCGGAGAATAGGGTGAGGCCTATTGTGGCGTGGTGGTCTTAGAACCGCCCACCCCTCCAACGCAGATGTACTTCCCTTAACAAGGAAGGAACTGCGGTAAAACAAATCCCTATGTCTCCGCGTGCTCCACTACGGTTTCCTCGCTCCTCTTTTACGTGCTTAGTAGTTAGGGTTACATATAGGGAAATTCTCGTAGTTGCATATCTAGAGAATTTACTTTGTGTCAAGCCTAAAATTGAAAAAGTATTAAAAATTGGTTAGCACCTATTCACCCCCCTCTAGGTGCCCATACGATCCATTTCAATTGGTATCAGAGCCTCGGCTCTTATTTCGGGCTTAACCGCCTAAGAGAAGTATGGGTTCCAAGGGAGATGTGAGTGATGCTCCGGAGGTAGTCACCATGAACGATCTCAAGACGTTGGAAACAACCTTGCTAAGTTCAATGGAGGCTAAGATGGAAGAGATGCGTCAATTGATAATGCGTCTCTCCACATCCGCAGCATCACCTCCATCTAACTCTGAGGATACCACTCCGCAATCCAAGGAAATGGGTAAAACTGTTTCCAAAGATAACGAAGTGGTAGGTGATGATACTAGTAAGATCTCCTCCTCGAAAAAGGATAGCGGTAAGGATGGATACAATGAGGTTTCTCATGTGTATTCCCCTGATCCGCCTATTCCTCACCCACACATACATAATAGGGGTGACCCACCCAAACTGTCAGCTTCTACTTTCTCTCAATGGCAATTTTTGATGAAATCTCATGTGTGCAGTTCCTCCATAGAGTTGTGGAAGATCATCGAAAATGGTCTTCACATTGGAAATCCTAACAATCTCTCAAGGAGAGAAGTGGTCGATAGCCAACTCAATGCTACAGCTCTACACATGATACAACTTGGTGTGGGTGATAAAGACATGCCACACATTCAGCATCTTAGTACAGCTAAAGAAGCTTGGGATGCTCTCACCGAGCTCTTCATCGGAAATGAAAGTATGAGAAGGAATAGATATGATGACTTGAGCAATGAAGCTGAAGGATTTTATATGCTGGATGGAGAAGACCACGAGGACATGTATAGGAGGCTCAAGGCAATAGCTACAACCTTTAGAAACCACGGTGCAGCTCATGTTGATGATGCTTGGATCAAGCGCAAGTATGTCAGTGCTCTTATGCCATTTGAGCCCACAGATTTGAAAAGTCTCCAAGGTAGGCATAATTATCACCTCATGTCATCCAATGAGGTAATGCAAGAAATGTCCGCATTCAAAGTGGCTGCCAAGAATGCCGAAGATGCTCGTGCTCGAGCTATGGGGATTCAAAAGGGGGTCAACATGGCTTTGAAGACTAGTGTGATTGATCATGATGAATATGCGGTAGAAGGCCTGGACTGTCCCGAAGATATAAAAAGGATCCACGGATAATACTTGGCTCTTTATGCAAGAAACTTTTGGAAAGATCCAGCCAAGGCTAAAGCTGAACTAGATCGCAAAAGTGGAGCCTATGGAAGAAAAGAAAATGGTCCCAAGCTGAGAACATTCTTTAATTGTGGTGACCGGCTGCACTTCGTAGCTGAGTGTCCATATCAAAGTAGAGAGGATAATGGAGGAAGACTCATTTTCAAGGACAAATCAAAAGCTCCACGTAAGAAACAGTTTGTAAAGAAAAATGCTCCTTTCAAGAAGCAACCAAAGATTGTTCTAGTAGCTCAAGAAGAATATTCATCGGGGAGTGAAGATGAGGACGAGGACGATAGCTCTCAAGAGGTGGCTGCTATAATCCGCCCCTTAGGGGGACAGATAATCCGCCCCTCCTGCTCATTGCCAAGGCGCAAGCCCCAGAGAGGGGGCGGAGTTTTGGCCGGACTTTCCGGCCTTGCCGGATAATCCGCCCCTCAGGGGGGCCAGATTATCCGGCCCCCAAGATCTTCTCCAAGTTTCTCCAAGGCGCAAGCCCCAGAGAGGGGGCGGAGTTTCCCCCGGAGAATCCGCCCTTGGGGCGGAGTTATCCCAGGGGGCGGATAATCCGCCCCAAGTGGGGGGCGGATAATCCGCCCCCAAAGTTGTGCAACGGCCAGATCTGGGAAGGGGGTATTTAAGCCAGCCATCCCCCTCCTGCCAGAACTCTTGATTCATCTCGAAAAAGAACAGATCAGATCTGAAAGCTTCATACAAGAGTGCTCCACCTATATCCACCCAAAGGCCCCATCCCTTGGGGAATCGAAGGAGGAGAACTCGATCTTCATCATCAGCAATCAAGCGCTTCATCTCCTCTCCTTTCATTTGGAGAACCTCCGATCTAGTATTTCTTGCAAATATCTAGATCCTCATTTTTGTTTATATTGATAAACCTTGTTTTTGTGACAGCTTGTTGTCATCCCGGGAGCCCCAAATTCGGTTGTGGGTGTGTGCCCCGATAGTGTTGTAAAAGGCACCGGTTCCCGCCTCGAAGGGATCCAATAGTGGAGAAGGTGGATCAGGCCTCTCGTGGCGAGATCCATCGGAGAATAGGGTGAGGCCTATTGTGGCGTGGTGGTCTTAGAACCGCCCACCCCTCCAACGCAGATGTACTTCCCTTAACAAGGAAAGAACTGCTGTAAAACAAATCCCTGTGTCTCCGCGTGCTCCACTACGGTTTCCTCGCTCCTCTTTTACGTGCTTAGTAGTTAGGGTTACATATAGGGAAATTCTCGTAGTTGCATATCTAGAGAATTTACTTTGTGTCAAGCCTAAAATTGAAAAAGTATTAAAAATTGGTTAGCACCTATTCACCCCCCTCTAGGTGCCCATACGATCCATTTCAGCGATGAATAGAGAGAAGAGGAAATGGGTCGTGGGCCAGATCTGATTCCTCTATTTTTTTTCTCTCTGTTAGTTTTCCCTTTTCTATTTCATTACTCATATTTGTATTTTTCATTTATTTTAGAATCTTTCTTTATAGAATTTATTTGCTAAATAATTGTAACAATAATGGGTAGTGTTTAAAGTCATTTTGGGAGCTATTTTTTATATAGTGTTATTTTTCTTTATTTTCTTTATATAGATCCTTTTAATATTTTGTATTAAGATTTATGATGAATTTTTATCTCTATAATAAACCATGGATATATATTAGGATATTTCCTTATTTGTTTATAAAACTTAATTCTATTTAGCTCATAGTTTGGAAGGAAAATTTTATATAATGATCCTATATTTTTATTTGTTGCATGATATCCTAAATATTTAATGTGGTTAATATCATTCCCATGATTCTAGTGAATACTAAGGTTTATATTTTGTGATAACTAGCATAAGAGTTAGGGTGAAAATTATAGTTGCTTACCCTAGGGTTTAGGGTTCTTATTATACTTATAACTTTTATTTATATGAATAAGGATCAATGGGTAAAACATATTGTCTTTATGTTTGTAATCATTATTATTATCACCTTTTTGAAATAATGAGGTTATTTTCTAGAATGGTTTATGAGGAAGAACTAATTAAGATAATCCCTAAGCACATGTGATCATGATAGTTAGAAATGACAAAGATGTGCTTAAGTGATTTGCTATAGGAAAATATTCCTATGAACCATTGTGAATTTAAGATGATAAATCAATCAGATGAAATGGATACTATGTTTGGTTCTAGAATTAGGGTTTAGTGTTTACCAAGAATTCCTATCTTCCATATTTCATAATTCTTGACTTCTACTTAAAGAATTCCTTTCCTAGATATATTACTTCTTCCTATCCATCATCATGTGTTAACAGGATGTGCTTTGCTCTACATAATATTCTTATCCACCTTTTATTCTTTTAAATCCATTTGCAAATCCAATGAGCTTGACACTAAATCTTTTCATAATCTTATCATATCCATACTTGGTTAAATCAACTATTGTACTGCTGATAATATCCAATCCATCAAGAAGTTACTTCTAACTCCACTCATACTCTTCCTTAATCATCCATCACTAACATTACTATAATGGATGTATATATCAAATTCTACCTTCCTTAAGTGTTTAGTATTTCCCAAGAGAAAGATACTACTTTTCTAATTCAAGGTGCTCTAGCATCGTCTTAATCATACTATCATATCTCTACTTGATTCCAGTATCTTATACTCCAACCTCTCATTATATTACTATGACTTGTAATAGCTAACCTAGGATAATATATCTATACTAGGTTTTCAATCATGTTTTATCCACCAATGTTACTTATACATGATATAAACATTCAATCTTGGTGAGTATGGCATGATCATTGGAATTCTTTGATCCTTATTGTTTAGTTCTCCAGTTGGCTAATTAAGGCTTCATCAATACAACATTATAGTTGTATTGAAATTATATTCTTAGTATCTATATTGGATTAAGGATGTTATTCATTTGTTATGCCTACTTAATCCAATAGGATTACTCATAGGTAACTATCTTCAGTGTTCATCCTTATAATCCTATTTGTCAACATATAATTGTATCTTCTACTTAACTCTTCTCTCTATTCAGGAGTGAGTTAACTCCATCAATTATCATATTGTTCTTATCCTCTTCCAACACTCCCATCCTATAAATGATATCTAATACTAGCATTACTATTTACCTCTTCTTACTTCTTTCTTTATAGGCCTTAAGTGAATTCTATAATAAGGACAAGAGTTGATAGGTAAATAATTGATAGGTTAAGAATTGGTGAGTCAATAGTTGATTGCTTAGCATTGATGAACAACAGATATTGGAATATGATTCCAATAGGAATAGTAAAGATTGATATGGATAGAAAAATACATGGTGCCTGATCTTGACTTGGTTTCTTTCCTACTCAATCTCATTAAAGAGTTAAGGTAAGGTATTACCACGATACTCATGGTATAAGTAGATGAGATTAAGATAAATCAAGAATTGATTGTTACATTCTTATTACTTAAGTTATATTTATAACTTGGTATTCATGAGTTGTGTAATGAATACTAGGATATGACTACTTAAGGATAAATTATAAATCATTAAATAATGTATTAGGGTTTAACTTTTATTATATTTGATCTGCACTTAGATCAAATCTCTTTTACCCAAAATAAGATTTTAGCAAAGGTCATATTTAAACTTATCGCAGTCAACTTGATGATCTACTTCAATCCCATCAAGTTAAGAGAAGCTTCAATCACTTTGACAAGTTTTATTCAAAAGCGCGAAAATTATTCGGATTTTCTATGCATGAATGCAATGCACATATCTGGGTTCATCTTATTTCTAAGCTCTAATGCTGGGATGTTACAGAGTTATTGCATTAAATTATGAAGTGATGAAGGAAGCTAATAAGTGTCTAAAGTAGAAAGGTATTAGAGCTGAAGATGTGAAGAATCTATCTCCTATAGAAGAATTATGTAAGCCAATTCCCCACTCATCTACATTGAGGTACATTCTCCCCAACACTTTGATGAAGGTGATATTACTTATGGTAAGCCTCCTAATCAATGCTTAGAGGAATTTGACATTTTTATTGTTAAACAAGGTAATTTTAATAAACAAGTTCAGAATAATTTATTGGAAAACTCTAGAGCTAAAGAACTTCCAATGATATTAAAATGCTTTGTAAACACTTTCAAATGGTTCAAACCCAACTTGATCAACTTGCTAAGGTGCAAAAGGATATGCTAGTTAATGCTTCAGGAAATAAACATGCTTATGGAATTAAAACTAGGAGTGATGCAGCTACTCAAGATCCTTTATATCCTGAAGGACACCCTAAAAGAATAGAACAGGATTCCCAACAAGTAGAAGATAGTGGTAGTCCTCGTAAGAGGAAGAAAAAGAAACATAAGGAAGTTGAGGAACCACTTGAACCTACTGTAGATACTAATAGTATATCTGTCTCTGATGCTGAAACTGAGAGTGGTAATAATAATGATGAGTCTCCTGATAAGGAGGAAGTTGAGGAAGAACCTGAGAAACACACTAAGAACACTAGGTACACAAAGGAAGATTTTATTGCTAATAAACATGGTAAAGAGAGAGAACCTTGGGTGCAGAAACTTATGCCTTTTCCAGGTAAGAAACACAAGTCAAAGGAAGAAGAACACTACAACAAGTTTTGTGAGTGGATGCAGCCTTTATTTCTGCAAATTCCTTTGACTGATGCTATTAAGTTGCCTCCTTATTCAAAGTATATGAAGGATATTGTCTCTAATAAAAGGAAGATTCCTAATGAACACTACAACAACTCTACTTGCTAATTACTCCTCCAATGGTAAGGTTCCAAAGAAACTTGGTGATACAGGTATACCAACTATTCCTTGCTCCATGAAGAATAATTATGTTAGAACTTCTTTATGTGATTTGGGAGCTGGAGTTAGTGTTATGCCTTTTTCTCTCTATAAGAGACTCCAACTAGAAAAGTTGATAGCAACTGATATATCTTTGCAAATGGCTGATAAGTCAACTACTGTTCCTGTTGGTATATGTGAGGATGTTCCTGTTCAAGTTGCTCATAATTGCATGGTATTAACTGATTTTGTTGTGCTTGAAATGCCTGAAGATGATAATATGTCTATCATTCTTGGGAGACCTTTTCTTAATAATGCAGGTGCTGTCATCAATTGTAATCAAGGAAAAGTAACTTTCAATATTAATGACAAAGATCACACTGTCTATTTCCCCAAGAAGGTTGTTAAGAGCTATTGCCTGAATTCCATTGAAAATATTGAAGGCATCAAGGTTGGAGAAATATATTGTCCCATTCCACAAGAAAATTTTGAAACCATTATGATTAGGACCATTGCTATCAAGTATGAGGTAACATAATCACCTTGTGTAATGCAAAGTTTTGTTTCATATAAGATTGTTTTGGTAACAAGACTTGATCAACCTTGTTAACAAAAGGATTTTAATGAACAAAATAATGTTTCCACTATGGTTATACTTGCTTTCTTTTTTCCTTTCTCCTTCCTAGTTTTTGCTTTAGTTTTAGTTTTGCTAGTTGTTTGCTTGTTTGAGTTTCTTAGAGCTCTTGTAGTTTGGCTTTTGGTTTCCTTTTGCTTCTTCTGAAAAAACTGTTTCTGCGAGAAAATCAATTTTCATACCCTGAAAATTGGCCAAAAATAAAGTTTCCCTAAAAATCCCAGAAAATTCAAAATAAAATTTTCCTCGAAAAAGGGGCAGAGAGGTACCAGAGGTGACCCAGGGGGCCACCCCTAGGCCCCACACCTATGGTAGGTGCGGGCCCACCACTGGTGGAGCCTAGGGGGGCCTGGCCCACCTAGGGCCCTCCAGGCTGCCTCCTCAAAGCCACCTTCTTTCTCTCTCCCGAAAAACACCGGAAAACTTGCTCAAGCTCGAGTTCTTGTTGTTTTTGCTCGCGATTTTCGATATCCTTGTTCAGCCCATCTCAAGTGCTGATTTTTGGAGGGATTGCTCCTTGGTATGTGCCTCTTCCACTTGTCCAATTTGATTTGTGATTGTTAGATTGTATCTTGAGTATTTTGCCACTATAGGTGACAGGTTGTTTGAGCTTGCATGCTTGTTCTATGCTTAGAAACTTTGTTTTGATGCATGTGTAGTCCTCTAGCAAGTTCCTATAGTAGTTGCTCATCATTTATCAACTTAGAAATCACTTGGTTTGATGGTTGTCTAAAAATTTCAGCAAAGAAGATGAGTGCTTATTCACTGAATCAATATGACTTGATGGTGCATGAGCCAATGAAGGTTCATCGTGAGGAGACAGTTTTTCCTTCCATATATCGATGCTATGAATTTATGAGAGCTGTGGGGATTCTCCAAGATTTTCAAACTTTGGTTACAAATGCAGGGTTGGAGAACTTCGTTGAAGGTGAACCAATCCAATATGTTAAGCTAACCATGGCTTTTGTGCAGGACTTCCGGTTCACTTGGTCTACTTCTAATCCCATGGTCCATTATAAAATATATAATATGCCTGTCAACCTGCCTTTTACTGATTTCTATGCATCAATTAGAGTACCTCAGTGGGGATCTTGTGAGAAGATCAAGGAGAGGCCCAAGTCACTTGTTGATTTGTATGCTGAGATTTGCCAAGGTTTTGACTTCTCAAAAGAAAGTGGTAAAATTTGGAACATCCAGCTCCCAACTATTAGATACTTTGCCTATTTCATTACCAAGTGTGTTCTTGCTAGAAAGACTGCTAGAAAGTTGTCTTCTTTTGATCTAGCTTTTATTGCAGCTGATCTGGGTAGGAATAGTTCCTATAGTTTGGGTGCTTTGATAGCTCACCGTCTCACCACCAATCGTGAGAAGGGTGGAATTTGTGGAGGTCTCATTGCGTCTATGTTGCTAGCTTTCCATGGTTTAGAGCCTCATTATTCAGATTTTCAGTTTTCCATAGAGAGGCTTGATATTGAGTCCATGATTCAGCATGGTTTTGTTTCTTTGGGGGCTAATGTGAGAAGTTTGCCATATGAACTATCGTTTGTCCAGCAAGGTCGGAGAAAAGGTAGGAGTGAGAAAATAGTTTATTTGCATGCACCTGCTTTGTTTAACTTTAATAACAAGCAAGGATGTTCACTTACGGAGGAGGAGGTTGACACATATGTTGGGGAACTCTCCCATCAAGAAGAGAATGTTGAAGAGGATGCCGAAGACAATTCTGTTCAGCCCTCCAACTTGGGAGAGTCTTCATACCAATAGCCCTCATGTAGAGGTCCCAACCTTTAATAAGGTAGAGATCCCTGTGTTTACAATGCTAGTCCCTGGATCAAAAGCTAGCATCCACAGTTAAGATGTAATATCAAGAAACAAAGGTCATAATACAACTTTATAACCAGGAATAAAATAATTCATTACATCTTACATAGCTCATTTGGCTATCTCATTACAATGCAGCAGAAATAACTAAATAACATGGAGTCCTTCATCTTCAAAGTGCCACAGGCAATCATGTTGGTTGTAGACTTGTAATCCTAATCAACACACTTCACTAACATCAAACAAACCTGCAACATAATAAGTTACAGCCACAAGGGTCAATACATTTGATTTGTATTGGCAAGTGATACTACGGTAGAATAGTGGTATCTATCATCTATATGCATTTGGCTAAGTGGAGCTTAGGATTGCTTTGATCAAAATAGATTTTCCTTATCATTTGAAAACACTAAGTTTTTGTTTGTCAAAATCACCCAAGGCATCTACCAATCATTGATTGAAGATCCTTTAACCCTTTTTCAACCACAAGTTTTTAACTTAGAAATTGGGATGAGGAGATTCTTGATAGCTTCCATGTCTTGATGCTCAAATTGTCCATTGCCGGGGACACGGTTAAGTACTTAGATTTTACTCTCTCGAGAGGTGGTGCACTTTCCCCACAAGACTCGACATGCATCGAGACAAGATCTTTCAGAAGCCTTCCCTTAGACCAAAATGGACGCGTTCCAAACCTATCATCCCCTACCACCAACTGTCCATCTGGCTAAGTTATTGCAACCTATATGATCCCGGCAGAGCCCATAATGCCAAGTGGATGCACTTGAAGCTTCTCAACATTTGACATCTCAAATCTCTTTGTTCCTGAGTGGCTTTACACAAGTGAGATACACTAGGGTAGTCCATAAATATGGGCCTGTGTAACCACTCAACATAACCCATTCTTTATATTCCACCCAGGTGATTCATTCACATAGTTGTTTTATTAAACAAAACACAAGTCCTTGACTTAGAAATATTCCATAACATGATTATAATCCACCCTTGTTTTCTACTAGCTAGGCTAAGCATGATAGTAGTAGGAATCTTAGCTTAGGTAAAATTCTACTAAGGTTTCATCTACTAGGATTTCCCATGGCATAGCATACTTAGTAAAATTCTATGCAAGTCCTACTAAAAAAATATCACTAGTGCATAGTGAAAATAATAGGATAAAAATATGAAGCACCACTTGCCTTTTTGGTAGAGAATATAAGTTCACTCCTTGATCTTGCAATAGTCACACTCTTCAAATTCCACTACAATTCAATCAAGCAAGCAATATTCAAACTAGCATTCAAACAATTCATCACATAAAATAAAGAAAACAAAACAATGCATGCAAGCATACAAAAGATTGTTTTATTTGGAAAAGTTGTTTCTAATAGGTTATAAACATTTTAAAACACACATTGGTCATTTATAAAAGTGGCAAGGTCATGTGAAAACAAGTTAGTGAAAATGGCACTTTAAGTCATTTTTGTTTTGCTAGAATTGATTTAAATCAAGTAGTAATTTCTAGTGTTTGACAAAAATATTTTTAAACACAAATGTTAGTGTTTAATATTAATCCATTTGCCAAAGGTTTCATCTAAAAGCCATTTTTAAATCAAAGCAATATTTTATTTTGTTGGAAATGCCTTTAAACAAAGTAATAATTTTCTAGGGTTAACCAAATATATTTTTAAATCCAAAAACTTGGTGTTTAGGGTCAGAGAGTTTAATTCAAACCATTTTCAAAATGTTTTACTCAAAAAGCATTTTTAAAACATATTCAACATTTTTATTTAACTAGAAATGCTTTAATTCAAAGGAATAATTCCTAAGTGTCACAAAATATATTTTTCAATACAAAAGTTGGTTTCTATGGTCAGTAGGTTCAAAATAATCCATTTACAAAATATTTTACCCTAAAAACATTTTTAGAATAAATTTTATACATGAAATATGCCTACACATGTTTCTGCAAAAACAACCAATTTTACAGAAGCAATTTACTAAACAAAGTGCATGGTTGGAAAGTATTCCTTTTTCTGATTCCATTGATATAAAGTTTGTAAAATTTGTACGTGTAGATTTGAAGTTATGAATTTTACAAAATCTAACAAGTAATAGATCTAATTTCTGTTTTTAAAACACAGACTGGCCACATGGAGCATTTCTATAGGCTGATACCGGTTCGTGTGGATCGCGTGCTATGGATCGTTGGATTTAAAGCTAATTGTGCGGCAAATATTGAGCGTACCGGTTCGATTTAAGTGAATCTATCCTATTCGCTGGATCCAGATCTAACGGTCCTGAGTGGCTTGACCAAAGACTGGCGGTGCTCGACGGTGGCGCGCGGCGGCGACGCTCGGCCAGAAGCGTTCTGGTGACTATAGGAAGTAAGGAAAGAAGTGGAGTAGCTTACCGAGTTCACAGAGGTGTGGGAAAGCTCAAGGTCATCGTGGTATGGCCAGGGGCGCACGGTCGCGTCGGCAATTGCTCGCCGGAGATGCTACTGACGACGGGCGTGCTCAGGCGTCGACGTTGGCGAAGCTGTGATGCGCGCTAAGACAAATGAGTGATGTTGTTAGGTGCGCGTAAGAATTCTGAACACACGACTAACAACCAGAGAGGAGGGGACGGTCGGGTCTCATCGGTAGTGCTCGTCGGAACGGAGGCAGACGGCGGCGATGTGCTGTCGTTGAGGTTGCCGACGGTGTGGAGCGCGTGTGGGCGAATGGAGACTACGGGCAGATGCGTATGGAGATGGGGATCACGCTCGTGGGATCTGGGAGGCAAGGGGAGGCTCGAGTTCGCCGGAATTGGCCGGGGAAGGTCGTCGGGGCAGGAGGTTTGAAGCGAGCAATCGAGGCAGCCTGGTGTCTCTCTGGTGGCGCTGGTTGAGGGGAAATGGAGAGGAGGATTGGGCGATTAAGAGGGCGCGATCACGGGGCTGTTTAATCGAGGCTTTACCGCGAATTTACGTTGGCAATCAATCAGCAGTAAAACGGCCAGAGAGGGGCGTGGTCAGCGACGGGTGAGGAAGAAGGTGAGCTGGCGGTGGGGCCTGGCGTCAGCGAGTGCGGAGGGGGTACAGTGGGGTCTACTCCTCAGTGACTGCGCGGGTTCAGACACGGGTGAAGGAAAACGTTTCGAGAGGGGGAAGAGGAGGTGGGATCGCTGGGCTTAGTGGGTTGGGCTGCTTCTTCTCTATTTTTTATTCTCTGTTTCTTTTTCCTTTTTCTTTTCTGTTTTGTTTTGATTCAAATGATTTAATCTCAATTCGAATTCAGGTTTTTATCAAACCTTTTCTAAACTTTCATTATATTTTATTAATATTTAACAAAGCATTTTAAAGTCCAAATTTAGAATATTTCTTGGTATTTTCTTGGGCTTTATTATTTATTTAAATAGACAATTGTTTTTATTCAAACAAGATTTGAATTATATTTTCAAACTCCTATTTGAATTCTAATTTCCACCAAACCTTTTTCAGTAGGTTTTATTTATTCAAGAAGTGTGTTAAATAATTCAAAATATTTTAATATGATTTATTAATCATTTAAATTGGGCAATTGACTTTATGCAAATAAAATCAAATATGGTTTTAATTCCATATAGACTTTATTTAAATGATTCTTTTATTCCATTTAAGTTAATTTAAATAACTTTTATTCCACTTGGGAAAATTCCAATTATTATCTTCCCATGATTTAATTAATCATTTAGTTTACGGATTTTATCTTTATTCAAATATAATTAGAATATGGTTTACTCGCATATACTTTTATTTGATTATTATTTATCCCTTCATTTTATTTGGATTTGAATTAGCTTTGTTCCATTTTCTTATGGATTTAATTCAATATTTAAATTGTCTTCTAAATAATTTTCTTTGGGATTTAATATTTAGTTTAGGAAATTAGTCTTTATTTAAATAAAATTCGATAATGTTAAATCCTTATGATTTTATTTAAATAACCTTTTACTCCTTTTATTATTCAATAACTTTTCGTTCCATTTACTTGGCCAAGATTTAATTTGGCTTTTAAATATTCCTTATTTATTTATTCCTTTCTTTGTCTTATAAAATCCATATTTTATTTATTTATAAATCCAAACTTGGTGATTCCATTCTGTATAATTTTATTTAATATTTGTTTATCCTTTTAAATCTCTTTGGGATTATTTTGCTCACAATTTTGTATGGATTTTAGATAGGAGCTTTATTAGCTTTGGAAATTATTTCTTTTCATCTTATTAAATTCATAAGTTTTTATCCATGGTTCCAAATTAAATGAAGTCAATTTCTATGGTTTTATAATATTTTTATTTATCATTATTGATCATTTATAAATGTTTTGTTGACAAATTTTTATACGGATCAAATCCATAGTCTAGAGAGATTTGGAATTGATTTTCTTCCATTAGGATTTAGGGTTTTGGTTTAGCTTTTCCAAGTGTTTGAATTTCAAGATTCTTTCATTGATGAATGCATTTCACTTGATTGAAATTTGTTGGGTTCCTTTTATTCAAAGTTTGTTCAAGAAGGGTTTTGATGTTTCCATTTAGAATCAAAAAGTTTCTTTTCACCCTAAATTTCAACAATTATTTATTTTGTTTATTTATTTTTCACATTTCAAAATTTGGAAAATTTTGGGATGTGACACCTCATTTGATTGGGGCGCATCTTCTTCTTCTTCACAGGTGACTGACTATGATCATTCCTATGATGACCCACCAGCATGGAGTTATTATCCGCGCTATTGAGCCCCACTTAGGCCAAAAGCCTAAGCTTGGGGGGAGGTACACCGACGTCACACTCATTTATATATCATGTTCGGTCGGTTCTTTGTATATCCATTGTTTTTGCTTTCTTTTTGGTTTTTGTTGCTTCTTTCTAAAAACACAAAAATACCAAAAATATTTTCGTTCTTTCTCTTGGTTTGTTTCTTTGTTTCTTTGCTTTGGTTTGCCTTAAAAGAAAAACCCAAAAAGATTTTGCTTTGTTTGGTTTGCTTTGTTTTTGTTTGGTTTTTCTTTGTTTGCTTGTTTCTAAAAAATCGAAAACACCAAAAATATTTGTTGTTCTTCTTTGGTTTTGTGAGTTCTTCGCAGGGTTCAGCCGTCCTCAGTGGACATTGGTTTTCATGTTAATTATTCAAGTCACACAAGTGAAGGGCAATAATGAAGATTAAGACAACTCGAGGTGTGGTAAGAGGCTGGTAACAAACTCTATTTGTTTCATTTTTGTACATATACTCATCATTGTGAGCATGCTTAGCCTGTTTGTGTAAGGTGTATGTCGTTATGGATGCTCAGTAGTTCTTGTTTGTCTATGATTAGCTCCAGCTTGCTAATAGTTTGTAGCATGTCATATGAATGTTTTCTTGCATTGTTTTATTCATACTTCGGTATGATATTGTGGTATCCTCCTCTGACTGTTTATGTGAATCGACTTGGCACATGCTCACGCATGCATATGACTAATCAATAGTCAGTAAGCCTCGATGATTTATTTTGCCTCAGAGTTCTTGTATCACTTTCATGCCATAATTAGTCATGTTTTGTTGCAAGCATGATTATGACAGTTATTACTCTCTCGTTTGTCGCTCCCTCTCTATTGCTAGCCTTCACTTGTACTGAGTAGGTGATCTACCTGTGCTTCCAACTCACCAAAACCAATATTGCCAGCTGTGTCCACCATACCTACCTATTAGCATCATTTGCTACTTCAGCACATATTCCATATGCCGTGTTTTCTTCCAAAATAAAATGTTTGTCTGTTTTGAGAAAGTTAGTTAGTAAAGCTCTCAAGAACTTGATGGCACACTTTTTTCCTTACACTTAATAATATTGAACCACTGTGACTAGTCCATGAAAGTTATATGCTTAATTATTATATACTGGGAGTCAGCAGAACCGTGCTATCACGGGGAAAGCTTTCAACACCTGTTGGATATCTCATCCAATTGATACTTTGCTCTTTTGTTTACGGATGTCGATGATATGAAATAAAAGAGGAAGTTGTTAGTTCATGGAGTTTATACATTGTGTTAGAGAAACGCCTGGGCCGCTAGCCTAAGCCTGTAGGGTTCGCAGCATAGAAAACAAAAATTTTCCTACGATGTGAACTATATACCAAGATCTATGTACTAGATACAAACAACGGGCGGATGTATATACGTAGAGAACATACCCTTGAAGACCGACAAAGCTTAACGAGTTCAACTCGTGGTTGATGTAGACGATCTCTTGCCGATCTCAAGATCGAGAGGAAGTCCTAGCGCCGCAAATCAGCAGCGCATCCGTGCTCGCACACACGTTCGAGGCACCGAGCAACCTCCGCCTCCTCGCTCTAGCGATGCAGCGGAAGCACAACTCTTTCTTGCCGAATAGCCACTGGGAACATGTATCTCGCTAGTCCGAGACCATGGGGGATAAATTCTAGAGGGGGAGAGAGATCCTTCACGAGGAGGTGTGAGAGACAAGTGAGGAGGGGGGCTACTTTTATAGGAGGAGGGAGGGGAACACCAAGGGGGTGGCCGCCAGCCATGGGGGCTGCCCCCTCCCCTCCTTCATTCATGTGGGTGGACACTCCACTCACAAAATGCCCTTTAAATTCCCTCCACTCAAAAGTCCACTCAAATTCCCATTAAATTTCCACCAAATTTAATGCAAACTCTCATTAAATAAAACTCTTTTATTTTATTCAGAATTTTGTCAATTACTTTAATGACAAACATTCAAAAATAACCCCTTGCTAGAATTCTATTTCACATGCATAACCACTTTATGCAATTTCACCCGAAAACCTGTTTCGGTATCTAGTGAAATAAATTCCTGCGCTTGTTCATTCTTTCGGCATGAAACATTTGCTCCAATTGGATGTCGGTGTCTCTTAAGTGTGTCACCCTACGGTTCGTGAATAATGCGGACATGATCGAGACCCCTCTCGGATCAATAATCAGAAGCGGGATCTGGAGACCCATACTGACTCCCACACATTCAACGATGACTTTCTTGTGATCGTCGGAACCTTTTACGCTAGTATCTTAATCCCTTTGTTTCACGATATATTACATGTCCGAGATTCGATCATCGGTATCTCCATACCTAGTTTGATCTCGTTACCGACATGCACTCTTTTCTCGTTCCTGTGATATAACATTCTAGTGATTAAATCACTTGCTTGCAAGATAATCAATGTGATATCACCGAGAGGGCCCAGATTATATCTATCCGTCATCGGGATGAACAAATTCCACTCTCGATCCATGAGCCTCAACATAACACTTTATTAGTTCTGAATCCATCTTTATAATCACCCTGTTACGGTGTGACGTTTGATGTTATCAAGAAACTCTTCCGGTGTTAGTGATTGACATGATCTCATGGTCTAAGGATTAGGATCACTTCGTAAGTTGTTATAGCAATATAAACTCAATGACTTTGATCGTAATGCTATACTTCGGATGAATGTTCATCACACCATTACACTAATGTTGTGATCCCGTTATTAACAACATCCAATGTCCATGATCAGGAAACCTTGATCATCTTGTTAATCAACGAGCTAGTTTATGAGAGAGGCATAACTAGGAACTTTCTGTTTGTTTATTAAACACACATGTATTAACGTTACCGTATTAATACAATTATAGCATGCAAAATAAACATCTATCATATACTTGTAATACACATAATAAACACTTTATTATTGCCTCTCGGGGCATATTCCCTTCAGTCTCCCACTTGCACTAGAGACAATAATCTAGTTACATAGTGATAAATCTAACACCCATTGAGTTCTGGTGTTGATCATGTTTTGCTCTAGGGAGAGTTTTAGTCAACGGATCTGCTACATTGAGATCCGTATGTACTTTACAAATCTTTATATCTCCATCCTTGACATGCTCGCGGATGGAGTGAAACCGACGCTTAATATGCTTGGAATGCTTGTGAGACCTTGGCTCTTTGGCATTGGCAATGGCACCATTGTTGTCACAATAGATCACCATTGGGTCCAACGCGTTTGCCACCACTCCTAGTTCGGATATGAACTCCTTCATCCAAACTGCTTCCTGAGCCGCTTCTGAAGCAGCAACATATTCGGCCTCCGTTGTTGATCCCGCTGCCACAGGTTGTTTGGAGCTCCTCCAACTAACCGCTCCGCCATTCATGAGAAATACGTATCAGGATTGAGACTTAGAGTCATCCGGATCGGTGTCAAAGCTTGCGTCGACATAACACTTAGCGACGAGCTCTTCTTCACCTCCGTATACAAGAAACATATCCTTAGTTCGTTGTAAGTACTTAAGGATATTCTTGACCGCTATCCAGTGTTCCGAACCTAGATCTGATTGGTACCTACTAGTCAAACTAATAGCATGTGCCACATCCGGTCTTGTACATAGCATGGCGTACATTATAGAGCCTATGGCTGAAGCATAGGGGACTTTGTCCATTATCTCTCTTTCTTCCGCCGAAGCCGGACTTTGAGTCTTACTCAATGTCTTGCCTTGCAACATAGGTAAGAACCCCTTCTTACTTCCGTCCATTTTAAACTTCTTTAAAATCTTATCAAGGTATGTACTTTGCGATAGCCCTATTAGGCGCCTAGATCTATCTCTATAGATCTTTATGCCTAATATGTATGACGCTTCACCTAGGTCCTTCATTGAAAATTTGCTGTTTAGATAACTTTTAACACTGTTTAAAAGATCTATATCATTTCCGATCAATAATATGTCATCCACATATAATATCAGAAATGCCACATTGCTCCCACTCACTTTCTTGTAAATACAAGCTTCTCCATAAGTTTGGACAAATCCAAACTCTTTGATCACCTCATCAAAGCGGAGATTCCAACTTCGTGATGCTTGCTTCAATCCATAGATGGATCGCTGAAGCTTGCACACCTTGTTAGCATCCTTAGGATCGACAAAACCCTTTGGTTGTACCATATACAACTCTTCTTCAATATTACCATTGAGAAACGCGGTTTTGACATCCATCTGCCATATCTCATAATCGAAATATGCAGCAATTGCTAACATAATCCTAACTGACTTTAGTTTCGCTACGGGAGAGAAAGTCTCATCGTAGTCAACTCCTTGAATTTGTTGAAACCCCTTTGCGACAAGTCGAGCTTTCTAGACGGTCACATTACCATCAGCATCAGTTTTCCTTTTGAAAATCCATTTGTTCTCCACGGCCTTTCGGTCGTGAGGTAATTCCACCAAGTTCCAAACTTGATTTTCATACATGGATTCCATCTAGGATTTCATGGCTTCTAACCATTTGTTGGAATCCGAGCTCATCATCGCTTCTTCATACGTCGCAGGGTCATCATTTTCATCAACCATGAAATTCATGACAGGATTTCCGTACAGCTCGGGAGCTGCACGCGTCCTGTTTGACCTACGAGGTTCGGTAGTACTCTCTTTCGGAGTTTCATGATCATTATCATTAGTTCCCTCTTCAACAGGTGGAGCCAACTCCGGAACAACTTCCGGCGCTGCGCTACTCGCCATACTTTGAAGAGAAGGTTCCACAACCTCTTCGAGTTCTACCTTCCGACTACTCACACCTTTCGCGAGAAATTCTTTCTCTAGAAAGGATCCATTCTTGGCAACAAAAACCTTGCCCTCGGATCTGTGATAGAAGGAATACCCAATAGTTTCTTTAAGGTATCCTATGAAGACGCATTTTTCCGCATTGGGTTCGAGTTTATCCGGTTGAAGTTTCTTCACATAAACATCGCATCCCCAAACTTTAAGAAATGACAGCTTAGTTTTTTTTCAAACCACAATTCATACGGTGTCTTTTCAACGGATTTAGATGGTGCCCGATTTAAAGTGAATGCAGCAGTTTCTAGTGCATAACCCCAAAATGACAACGGCAAGTCCGTCAGAGACATCATAGATCGAACCATATCTAATAAAGTACGATTACGACGTTTCGACACACCATTTCGCTGTGGTGTTCCGGCAGGTGTGAGTTGTGAAACAATTCCACACTCTTTCATGTCAGTGCTAAACTCGTAACTTAGATACTCACCTCCACGGTCGGACCGTAGAAATTTGATCTTTCTATTACGATGATTTTCCACTTCATTCTGAAATTCCTTGAACTTTTCAAAGGTTTCAGACTTGTGTTTCATCAAGTAGATATAACCGTATCTACTCAAATCATCTGTGAAAGTAACAAAATAATGATATCCACCTCGCGCCGACACACTCATTGGACCACATACATCAGAATGTATGATTTCCAATAAATCTGTCGCCCGTTCCATTGAACCGGAAAACGGCGTTCTAGTCATCTTGCGCATAAGGCATGGCTCACATGTATCAAATGATTCATAATCAAGTGATTCCAAAAGTCCATCCGAATGGAGCTTCTTCATGCGTTTAACGCCAATATGACCTAGACGGCAGTGCCACATATATGCGGATATATCATCATTAAGTTTAATCCTTTTAGCATCAACATTATGAATATGTGTAACATTATCATCGAGATCTAATAGAAATAAACCATTCATCATCGGTGCATGACCATAAAAGATTTCATTCATATAAATGGAACAACCATTGTTCTCGGATTTAAATGAATAACCACTTCGCATCAAACACGATCCAGATACAATGTTCATGCTCAGTGCAGGCACCAGATAACATTTATTCAAGTTTATAACTAATCCCGACGGTAAGTGGAGAGGCAGCGTTCCGACGACGATCACATCAACGCTTGATCCATTGCCGACACGCATCTTGACCTCACCCCTTGCTAGCGGTCGCTTGTTCCGCAGCCCCTGATTCGAGTTACAAATATTAGCAACTGAACCGGTATCAAATACCCAGGTGCTACTGCGAGCACTAGTCAAGTACACATCAATAACATGTATATCATATATACCTTTGTTTGCCTTGCCAGCCTTCTTGTCTGCCAGATACTTGGGGCAGTTGCGCTTCCAGTGGCCAGTCCCCTTACAATAGTAGCACTCGGAATCAGACTTAGGTCCAACTCGGGGTTTCTTTTCAGGCGCGGCAACAGGATTTCCGCCCTTACTTCCCTTCCGTTTTCCCTTCTTGTCTTTCTTGAAACCAGTGTTCCTATTGATCATCAACACTTGATGTTCCTTTTTGATCTCCACTTCTGCAGTTTTAAGCATTGACAGAAGCTCGGGGAGAGACTTCTTCATGCCTTGCATATTATAGTTCATCACGAAGCTCTTATAGCTAGGTGGCAGAGACTGCAGAACACGATGGATGCCTAAGTCAATGGGAATCGATATTCCCAAGGTCACAAGCTTATCGGCGTAACCCGACATCTTGAGTACATGCTCACTAACGGAGCTGTGCTCTTCCATCATGCAGCTAAAGAACTTTTTTGAAGCGTTGTAGCTCTCTACAGCAGCATGTGTGTCGAAAATCATTTTCAACTCACCCATTGTATCAAATGCATTGCCGTTTTCGAAACGCTTTTGAAGTTCCGGCTCTAGCCCATACAATATGCCGCAATGAACTAAGTTGTGGTCCTCCTGACGAGTCTGATAGACATACTTCTCCTCGTCAGGGGCATCATCAAAAGGTGGGGGGCCTAACGGCGCTTCTAGCACATATTGCTTTTGTGCAGCAGAGAGGAGAATCCTCAAATTCATGGCCCATTCGGTAAAGTTGCTACCGTTCGTTGCTAGTTTCTCTTTCTCCATGAACACATTGAAATTAAAAGCAGGTGGTGCCATCTACAACAGAATTTGTAAATTTTAGACTAAGTGTATGATAGATTGAGTTCAACTAATCGAATGAACTCCCACTCAAAAACGACACCCCTCGTGCCTTTTTGGTGATTACATGAACCAAATCCACTACACCAAGTCCGATCATCACGTGAGTCGGTATAGCTTCAAAGGCGAGCATCAAATGGGCATCATATCAACTATATGACTCATGCTTAACATTTCGGTCTGTGTTCCGAGGCCATGTCTGTACATGCTAGGCTCGCCAAGTTAGAACCTTAGTATTCGCATGTGTAACTTTTTTACACCCGAAATATGGTCGTGGATCCAAGAACACCCAATCATCACGTGATGTCTTGGAGCGACGAAAACATAATCGGTGCATACTAAAGGAAGAACACATTCTTATCTTCATATTTAAATGAGGGATCATCTTATTATGCTAACAAAGCGCTAAACAAGCAATATAAGATGCAATCAAACATCATATGTTTATTAGTGAAATTATATGGTTCCCGCAGATGATCTTTATCATGTGCATCGTGGTATGATCACTATCATACCTATATGTGTAAATCCAAGGTCTATGGATTTTACACGCTATGTGTGTTGTAAGAGTATCATCTCATACTTCTACTTACAACACTACCATATCATAACACTAGCCCAGCAACAATCTAAACTAGACGCCTCTAATTTATCCATTGCAAGTTTTACGTGGCTTAGGGCTTTCGAGATAGAACCGTTCTTACCTACGAACATGAACCACAACGAGGATAATAAAATTGTTGACAACTCGCTTGCAAAATAGATATTGACTATAGTAGGAGAGACAGACACCCGCTAGCCACTTATGCAAACTAGTTGCATGTCAAGCGTGGAACAGGTCTCATGTGCGAGGACATGTAAAGTTTGTCCGGGCCGCTTCATCCCACTATGCCACCAATATCCAAAATTACAACAAAGGAGCAACAAAATGATCATCATCGCCCACATACTCATATGTGTACTACCCGTGTAAAGTATCTACGCATAGATCCGGCTCTGATACCACTGTAGGGTTCGCAGCATAGAAAACAAAAAATTTCCTACGATGTGAACTATATACCAAGATCTATCTACTAGATACAAACAACGGGCGGATGTATATCCGTAGAGAACATACCCTTGAAGACCGAAAAATCTTAACGAGTTCAACTCGTGGTTGATGTAGACGATCTCTTGCCGATCTCAAGATCGAGAGGAAGTCCTAGCGCCGCAAATCAGCAGCGCATCCGTGCTCGCACACACGTTCGAGGCACCGAGCAACCTCCGCCTCCTCGCTGCAGCGATGCAGCGGAAGCACAACTCTTTCTTGCCGAATAGCCACCGGGAACATGTATCTCGCTAGTCCGAGACCATGGGGGATAAATTCTAGAGGGGGAGAGAGATCCTTCACGAGGAGGTGTGAGAGACAAGTGAGGAGGGGGGCTCCTTTTATAGGAGGAGGGAGGGGAACCCCAAGGGGGTGGCCGCCGGCCATGGGGTCTGCCCCCTCCCCTCCTTCATTCATGTGGGTGGACACTCCACTCACAAAATGCCCTTTAAATTCCCTCCACTCAAAAGTCCACTCAAATTCCCATTAAAATTTCCACCAAATTTAATGCAAACTCTCATTAAATAAAACTCTTTTATTTTATTCAGAATTTTGTCAATTACTTTAATGACAAACATTCACAAATAACCCCTTGCTAGAATTCTATTTCACATGCATAACCACTTTATGCAATTTCACCCGAAAACCTGTTTCGGTATCTAGTGAAATAAATTCCTGCGCTTGTTCATTCTTTCGGCATGAAACATTTGCTCCAATTGGATGTCGGTGTCTCTTAAGTGTGTCACCCTACGGTTCGTGAATAATGCGGACATGATCGAGACCCCTCTCGGATCAATAATCAGAAGCGGGATCTGGAGACCCATACTGACTCCCACACATTCAACGATGACTTTCTTGTGATCGTCGGAACCTTTTACGCTAGTATCTTAATCCCTTTGTTTCACGATATATTACATGTCCGAGATTCGATCATCGGTATCTCCATACCTAGTTTTATCTCGTTACCGACATGCACTCTTTTCTCGTTCCTGTGATATAACATTCTAGTGATCAAATCACTTGCTTGCAAGCTAATCAATGTGATATCACCGAGAGGGCCCAGAGTATATCTATCCGTCATCGGGATGAACAAATTCCACTCTCGATCCATGAGCCTCAACATAACACTTTATTAGTTCTGAATCCATCTTTATAATCACCCTGTTACGGTGTGACGTTTGATGTTATCAAGAAACTCTTCCGGTGTTAGTGATTGACATGATCTCATGGTCTAAGGATTAGGATCACTTCGTAAGTTGTTATAGCAATATAAACTCAATGACTTTGATCGTAATGCTATACTTCGGATGAATGTTCATCACACCATTACACTAATGTTGTGATCCCGTTATTAACAACATCCAATGTCCATGATCAGGAAACCTTGATCATCTTGTTAATCAACGAGCTAGTTTATGAGAGAGGCATAACTAGGAACTTTCTGTTTGTTTATTAAACACACATGTATTAACGTTTCCGTATTAATACAATTATAGCATGCAAAATAAACATCTATCATATACTTGGAATACACATAATAAACACTTTATTATTGCCTCTCAGGGCATATTCCCTTCAAAGCCATGCCTAATCATGGTGGAAACTTGTAGCATCACTATAATGAGCATCTATGAAGCTTCCTCAATAAAAAGCTATGCATATGGTAAATAAAAAGATTGTTGAGATGCTCATTGTCTGCTTGCCTTGTCATTTTAGTTATGGGAAAGCTCCTGTACCATGTGCAAGGGGTACCCCGTTGGCGGTTCTCGATGATATGCATGTATTTACAATGACAAGAATTTTCAGGTGACCAAAGTTGAGTAGCATGCGGAGCGACCCTCGTACTCAAGGGGCTTGGGATTTCCAGTCTATGGTCTGTCAAGCATATAATTCAGAGTGGACCTCACTTTCACCTTAACCACATGAAGATTCTTATGACAGGGGCAATGAGAGCTCAAAGCTAACGAGTACCTTCCTTTTAGCATTGGGAAGCCTTTGAAACCTACACAAAACTGTTTTCACAATTTTGTTGAGTCACCACTTATTCTATGAGCACCTTCTTAAGAGCATAGTTGTCATTATCGTGTTTGCTCCAAAGCTTGGTTAATTATGTCATGACTTTGATGCTTGTATCTCTGATATTTTTACTTCTAGTCTTCATATGAACTTCAGAGGTAAGTGAGACACCACTCTATCATACCTTATTATGAGCATTGCAATGTTGCTTATGTTTATGTTTCATGCTACTTATTATTATTGAGTTGGTTTCTCTTCATAGCTTGCAATGACTATTGAGTAGACTTAGTTGCATACTCCTTATTATGAATTGTCTAAGCATCTACTCCTGTGCTGAGAATATTTACATCATATGAAGCAAAGTGTTCGTGAAAGTTCTTTCATCGCACTCAGTTTTCAACTGAATTGCTTGAGGACAAGCAATAAGCTAAGCTTGGGAGAGTTGATACGTCCAAAACGTATATACTTTCTCGAACACTTTGCTATTGTTTCTTCTCTAAACTTGTGTGATTTGGATACAACTAACACGGACTGACGTTGTTTTCAGCAGAATTACCTTGGTGTCTTGTTTTTGTGCAGAAAATGAACTATCAGGAAAAATCCCGGAAAATATGCCAAAAACTATTTCTCACCAGAAGATCCACGGAGCCAGAAGGGGAGATAGAGGGGAGGCCTGTGGGGCCCAGACCCACCCCAGGCGTGGGCCCACTGACCCCGCGCCTGAGGGATGTTTGGCCACCCCAGGAAGCTTCTTGGCCTCCCTCCGCGTCTATAAGTTGCCTTCTGACCTAAAAACAGAGGGTGTTCGATAATTCTCCAAAAAGATTTCCGCTCCCCCACCGCCACCAGAAACCAAGATTCAGATCCAGAAACTCCGTTCTGGCACCCTGCCGGGACAGAGAATTTGGAGAGGATCATCGCCATCTTCATCACCAACGCATCTCCACCAACCACCGATGTTTCCCTCATCCATGAGTGAGTAATCCCACGCTGTAGGCTTGGGGATGGTAGGGATTGGATGAGTTCTATCATGTAATCGAATAAGATCTGTTAGGGGCATAGTGCCTAGTATCTCTATTAGTGCTATTTGACTTTGTTGCAACTTGTTGTGCTTAATGCTTGTCACTAGGGCCCGAGTGCCATGATCTCAGATCTGGACTTATTATTGAATCATTATGATAGTATTGTTTATGGTCTTATCTGCAAGTTGTGTACACATATCATTGTCCGGATCCAAAAGCCCCAAAGTGACAATAATTGGGACAACCGGAGGGGATGGCTGTGGTGTGAGGATCACATGTGTTCACGGAGTGTTAATGCTTTGCTCCGGTGCTCTATTAAAAGGAGCACCTTAATTGCCAGTACTTCCCTAGAGGCCCCACTGCCACGGGCTGGCTGGACAGAAGATGTTGTGCAAGTTCTCATTGCGAGCACGTAGGACTATATTTGGAGCACATGCCTAGGATTGTTTAGTACTTGGATGCTTGTTATTATTTATCTGCAATGCCCTAGTTCTTTGAAGTTACATGTTTAGACTTGTCCATGCAACGCCCGTCCATCCATCCCTATGCCTCCCGCACTCGAATCCTACTGTTTACCGTTACTGTTACTATTGCTCCTGTTTCACTGCTGTTGTTGCTTTTCTGTTGCTACTGATAAACTTCTGTGAGCAAGAACTATTTCCAGGTGCAGCTGAACTGACAACTCAATTGTTAAGGCTTGCAAGTATTCTTTGGCTCCCCTTGTGTCGAATCAATAAAATGGGTAATACTACTCGCGAAGACTGTTGCGATCCCCTACACTTGTGGGTCATCAACATCCGTCCGTTGTTTGTATCTAGTAGATAGATCTTGGTACATAGTTGTTCCCATCATAGGAATTTTTTTGTTTTCTATGCTGCGAACCCTACATCCCCATCTTTGGATCTCGTCCCCACCATTATTAACCTATTTGAGCTTTCTTACTCCCTCTCCCTCTCATGATTCTTGCATCTTTTTGAGGGAAAAGTGAGAGGAGATCTAGATCTACAACTCTACCAAATCATATCTCTTCTTAGTGAAGGAAATCTTGAGATATAAATCTTGGAGGAATTTGGTGTTCTTCTCTTGTGTTCTTCCTCTATTATTACCCCAATATCTTTTGTAGCTTTGGTGGAATTTGAGAGTGAAGGACTTGCCCTTGCATTTGGTGCATAGGTTTGAGTTCTCCTTGGAGATTCGGTGAGTTCAAGCTTGTGGGCTTATTTCTCTTGGGTTCTTAGAACTCTATACGGTTCTGTGGTTGGTTTGTTGACTTCTTGTGACCTTTTGTGGTCTTGTAGCCTTTTGTGGCTTTGTTGGCCTTTTGTGGCATTGTAGCCTTTTGTGGCTTTGTTGTTGGGAGCCTCCAATTGAGTTGTGGAGATAGCCCCAATATTGTACGGGTTTTGGTGACCGCCCTCAAGTGTCCCTTAGTGGATCGTGAGTAGGCCTTTGTGGCGAGATCACGGGAGAATAGGGTGAGACTTTTGTGGCGCCGGTGAGTTGCGTGCCTTCGCATCCGGGGTGAGGCCTTGTGTGGCGTTGGGTGAGCATCGAGCCACCACACCTCGAGGTGAGCCATTTGTGGCGTTCGGAGAGCATTGCGCCATCGCACCTCTCCAATGGAGACGTAGCTTCTTTGGAAGTGAACTTCGAGATAAAAATCTCCGTCTCCGCGTCCATCAGTTATCTCTCAATCGAGCCCTTTACTTATGCACTTTACTTTGTGATAGCCATCGTGCTTGAAGTACTTATATCTTGCTATCACCTTGTTGCTTGTATTGCTTAGCATAGGTTGTTGGTGCACTTAGGTGAACCTAGTGGTTAGGTTTTGTGCTCATAAATTAAATGTTAGTTTTATTCCACATTTATTTGATCCTAAACCGTAATAATTTTAAAATCCTACTCACCCCCCCTCTAGGCGACGTCCATTGCACTTTCAATTGGTATCAGAGCAAGGTCTGTCCCTTCTTAGGCTTCACCGCCTCGAGAGTAAAGATGTCTCCTAGTGGTTTAGTGCACTCTCACACATTTACATTTGTTGACACTTATTATGATGTTTGGCATACTCGCATGCTTAGTCATTTCCGGGCCATTGACCCAAATATTGAGCGAATTCTAGATATGGGCTTGTCTCCTCCTAAGGATCCCCAAAATCTATCTTTGGGGGAAGAGACAAACTCTTATCTTGAAGCTCAAGCATCTAATGTGCTTGTTAATGTTGTGAGCTTTGTAGTTCTTTCTTCAATCATGCCTTTCAGGAATGCTCATGATATTTGGACCAAGCTTCAAGCAAAATATGATGTGTCCAAGACTAATGAGGATGATTGTGTTCCCTCCACCTCTGGCTGTGATGAGTTCTCATCTTCTTCCACTTCACCAACATATGGGCTGTCTCAAGGTAATGATATGATGAGTGGTGATAGAACTTGCAATATAGATAGTGAGCTCACCATTGATGATCATTCTTGTCTATCTCATTGAAATATTGTATCTTTGGGCATGAACACTTGTACCACTATATGTGATTTACATCCTAGTGTTGATTGCCCTTGCATATCATGTAGAAATGGATTGGATACATCTCATGATGATATGGTTGCTTTGCCTTGTTGCCATGATAAATGTGCTTCTATTTCCTCTAGTACTTGTGTTTCTAACCATGTAGATGAAATTGAAGAATGTGTGGGCCAAGGCAAGGTTGCGATTGGAGCTTCATGTGTTCCCCCATCATCACCTTCTCCCAATGTCCACTTATGCCTCATGGCTAAGGGTTCAAAGGTAACCTCTCCTTTGGATCCCAATATATCTCATGATGATGTGAATGTTGATCATGAAGAAGTAGATGATGATGTTGCTTCTTTTAAAGAGAAGGGGGGCTAGTCCTTCGTGCTCTTCATCCTAATAAAAATGCTTGCTCTACTTTCATTGAAATCTTGACTTGTGATATTGAACGTAAGCAACTAATATATGAGCATGAGGACACAATTGATAAAACTAGTCTTGAGCATGAGTATGCTAATGAAATTGCAAATATAAATGAAGCTCTTGAAGAGGAACAAACCACTAAGGAATCTCTTGAGGAAACCTTTGCTCTAGAGCTATCTAGAGTGAAGAAATCTCATGATAGAGATTTTGAGGTGGCAAGTGCCCTTCAAATAAAAAATGATGGACTTGAAGTTGCTTATGCTAAACTCCTTTAGGATTTTGAGCACCTCAAAAATGGCTCTAGGGTCATCAAGGGTGAGGTCATCAAACTCACAGAGTCTCATGAGCAACTTAAAGCTTCATATTCTAAAGAGCTTTCCAAGTTGCTCTCACCTCTTGATAATAATGATGATGCTTGTTCTACTAACTCTATTTCTTGTGAAGCATCTATCTTGAAGGAGAACGTTGAGCTAAAGGCTTAACCTGTTTTGCTAACTAGCAACTATGGGAAATTAGAAGAAAGTCATGCTAAGCTCTCGAGCTCGCATGAAGATCTTCTAGTCTCCCATGGTAGGCTAAAGTTAGCTCATGAGGCCATCGTGTCAAAGGTAACATCTAGTGGGCCTCATGTGGACATTAGCACTACACTCGTCAGACTTCCAAGGTAAAGGCTCCCCATCCACAAAGGATGTCTTGGTCTCAAATATCCTCAAACTAGCAGCAGAGCTTATGTGTTTAAACCTAGCCTCATACTCATAGTTTTGATTAAGCTCAACAGTATCCCTCTTGTGCTTGGCGATGAGTTCTGAAATTATCTTATGGATGGCATCTACTTCGCGTTCCGCCATCTTCTTGTACATAAAAACTTCCTGCTCTAGTGCTTCCATCCTATCTTCCAGACCGCCTTCCCCTTTAGGACCATATACTTATTTTATCTTTACCTTCCCATCCTTGAGTAACAAATCCTTGGGGTGAACCTTCAACTCATACATGTACGGGTTGATGACATCCGCGGAGGAATCCTCCATGGGTGATCCAGAGGAAGACATTATGGCTCTAAAACTGAGAATCTGCCTGACAAAAACAGATCAAAACAAAAACATGACGACAACACGATATTCGAACCTCGGGGAATCTGGGGGGGTATATGTACGAAGTTTTACTACATAAGGAAGGTAATGTTCTAAAAGGGGCGGAGACGGACACCGGGGTGGTCTCACCCCTAGTGACGTGGCCAGCTGGGGGTCGCGCCACTAGTGGGTGTGGCCCACCCGGGCTCCGTTCCCTCCTCTTTTTTGTCTCGTAACCTTCCATATGGAATAAAAACAACAAAAATATAAAGAAAAAGGTTTTTCGCGAACCTTCTGTTTTCACCACTTTTACCTATTCGGATACGAACTCTGCATATTCCTTCTCTCCAACACTTGAGAGTTCCTAACATACAAGCCTCACACAAACTTCATTTGCAACATTAGTGTATACAAAAACAATAAACCCTTGGGCTCATATTTCAACTAAAATCCATCAAAACAAAAGCTACTGTAGCAACTCCTTTCAAAAGCCTAAAATAATCTAAAAGGAAATCGATTTAAGAGGCAAATGCAAATGAAGGCAGAAATCTGTCAAAATAGACCAGCAGGTAAAGATTGATTTTTTTTGAAAAACTTCTGTTGCTCAAATAAAAAATTGCAAAACTAATGAAAGTTGGATAACAACTTGGGGCACAAGCACATACAATTATAGCTCCATCTGAAATACTGAGCTCCTTCACGAATTTTTACAATGTAGCACAAAAATATGTCCCAGGACAACAACTTTTCACAACTCCTCTACTTCTCAAAAGTGGTTGATCTTGACACAAAAACCAAACAAAAAGGATAAATGAGAGGTTATTACAAGTAATAACTTCCAATACTAAAAGAAACAAAGACCCAAAGCAAACTAAAAAGGGTTGTCTCCCAAAAGCTCTTTCTTTATAGCCATTAAGAAGGGCATGATAATTTTAACGATGCTCACATAGGAGATATAGATTTGAAGTGAAAGAGAGCATCAAGAATCAAATATCCAACACATTTGAGTCTAACCCACTTCCTATGCAAGGGAGTTTCATGAGAAAACAAATTATTGAAAAAATTCTACTAGCATAGGAAGACAAAACAAATGCAACTTCAAAGCTTTCAACATAAAGCGGGGAAACTTATATTGTTGAGATGCATAAAACCATGTTTCCCTCTTTCATAATAACTTTCAGTAGCACTTTGAATAAAGTTGACAATATAATTTTCACAGAACAACTTTATCATTAGAGTGAGCAACTTACAATCATCAAAAAGAGGTCTAAGGTCATAAATTGGATCAATAGAAGCAAGTTGTTCAACCCTAAAATCCTCATTAGGCAAATTATTTTCATAAGGAGCTTTGGAAAATTTGGAGAAGTTAAACTCATAAGATTCTCCATCAAATTTAGTTAAAACTTTCTCCTTCTTACAATCTATAATAGATCCACAAGTGTTCAAAAAAGGTCTACCAAAAATGATAGGACAAGTTTTACTAGCAGCTGAACCAAGCACTAGAAAATCTGCAGGATATTTAATCTTACCACAAAGAACTTACACATCTCTTACAATACCAATAGGGCAAATGGTTTCCTTCTTAGCAAGGTGAATAACCACATCAATTTCCTCAAGTTCACAAGGACCAATTTCATGCATAGTTTCCCTATAAAGCTCATAAGGAATAACACTAGAACTAGCACCAATATCACATAAGCCATAATAGCAATGATCACCAATTCTAACAGAAAGCACCTGGACACTAGCTTTACTAGGATGAGAGACAATATTAGAAGCATCTTCACAAAATATAATGTGCCCATCTTCTACATTTTTAGTGACAAGATCTTTCACAATGGCTACTACAGGTTTAATATTTATTTGTTCATCATGCTTTCTTTGTACTTTTGCTAACCACATTATCCATAGTGTTCCTTTACCTTAGCAGGGAAAGGGATTTTCTCAATATAAGGTTTAGTCAAAATAGGATCAACAGTACAAACTTTAGTGTTTCTAACAGGAACATGATTAACAAAATCTTTATAAGGTGCATGGTACTTGTTCCACTTCCTTTTGGGAATTTCTATATAAGAGGCAAAGGCCTTAAAACAATTGGCAATACTTTGATAATCAACACCATACTCAGTACTAATATCATGAAAGTCATTAGTTCCCATAAAAGATTTAATGCATTCATAATCATAATTTATACCTGACTTTCTTCCTTTGTCATTCTCCCATGCTTTAGTGTTCTCTTGAATACGGTCTAGAAGATCCCATTTAGCTTCTTCTTTCATATATGTGAATGATCCAGCACATGAAGCATCTAATAAATCTCTATCATGAAGAGAAAGCCTTGCATAAAAGTTATTAATAATAATATTGTTAGGGAGTTCATGAATAGGACATTTAAGCATTAGTAACTTCAATCTCCCCAAAGCTTGGGTTGTACTTTCTCCATCACGAGGCCGAAAGTTATATATTTGATTCCTATCCTTATGAATCTCACTAGGAGGATAGAATTTAGAATAAAAGAGAGGTACTATTTCCTCCCATTCCATGGATTGTCCATTCTCGAGCAGCTTATACCATTCTTCAGCTCTTTCTTTCAATGATATAGAGAGTAACTTCTTCTTAACCTGTTCAGTTGTGATACCTGCACACTTAAACAACCCGCATAACTCATGGATAAAAATCAAATGATCACCAGGATGGACAGTTCCATCTCCAAAATAATAATTATCCATAACACGATCAACAATTCTTGTAGGTATCTTAAAAGGATCTATCTCAACAGGTGGTGGTTCATCTACTACCCTAACAGTGGTAGTAGCTTTGCCAAATAGGAAACCAAGTGGGTTATCCATATTGGAAACAAAGTAACAAATAGAAATAAAAAGCAATACTCACAGTAGAAGTTTCCTTTACCAGTTCCACTCTTCAATAGAACTTCACTCCCCGGCAACGGCACCACAAAATAGTCTTGATGACCCACAAGTATAGGGGGTGTATCGTAGTACTTTCGATAAATAGGAGCGTCGATCCCAACGAAGACAGCAAATAATTGCAGCAAGTGGCCCAATACTTTCTTAGCAAAGGACAAGCTGGCGGTAATACTTATGAGGACCAAACGTTCTCGAGGACACATGGGAATACTGTCAAGTGATTTCGTTGCATATAGTTGATTAATCTTTTTTGGTTTGATAAGTGTTGTGTGGGTGAACCTGTGCTAATGTACCAACCTTACTTGGACTAATACATACTTGTGATTAAACCCCTTGAAAGCATCCGCAACTACAAGAAAGTAATTAAGATAAAAACCTAACCACAGCCTTAAACTCTGAGATCCTACACTCCCTTGTGCAAAGGTTTCCTAACGGAGGTTCAGGTTTCTGTCACTCCGGCAACCCCACAATTAGTAGCCAAATACACAATGAATTCCCCTAGGCCCATAAATGGTGAAGTATCATGTAGTCGACATTCACATAACACCACTAGAAGAATAGCACCACAACTTAAATATTTAAACCATAGAATAATACCTCAACACAATTCCACTACTAACAACATGACTTCTCCCATGTCCTCAAGAACTAAACGAACTACTCACGAGACATCATATGGATCAAGATCAGAGATGATATGATGATGAATAAAAATCTGAACATAAACAATAATTCAATGGTTCCACTCGCAAGCATCAACTACAATAGTAATCAACACCAAGAAAGTTTCCCCTAAGAACTATGCAAGATTCAACACAATTGTTACAACGGGATGAAGTGGTGACTGTTGGAGATATGCCCAAGAGGCAATAATAAAGAGGTTATTATCATATATTCATGCTTATGATAAATGTTTACATACCATGCTATAATTGTATTAACCGGAAACATTAATACTCGTGTGATTTGTAAACATAAAAGAGTCCCTAGTAAAGCCTCTTGTTAAACTAGCTTGTTGGTTAGTATATGATCATGGTTTCCTGATCATGAACATTGAGATGTTGTTAACAACAAGATCATATCATTAGGAGAGTGGTGTGATGGACATACTCCTATAGTTAAGCGTAGCATAAAGATAAAGTCATTTAATATAGTTCATTTGCTATAAGCTTTCTGATACATAGTAACCTAATTCCTTCAACCATGAGATCATGATAATCACCATCACCAGAAGGATGCTTTGATGACATCAAACACCACACCTTAACTGGGTGGCTATAAAGGTGGAATTGAGTGTTCGGAAAGTATGTGTTGAGGCACATGGATTAAGAGTGGGATTTGTCCATCCATATGACAGATATATATATATACTCTGGGCCCTCTTGGTGGAATGTCATCCAATTAGCTTGCAATCATGTGACTGGCTCACAAGGAATCACATATCACAGGAACGATAAAAGAGTACTTATCGTTAACGAGGTTGACCTAGGTATGCAGAGATACCGACGATCAAACCTCAGATAAGTAAAATATCGTGAGACAAAGGGAAATTGGTATCGTATTTAAATGGTTCATTCGATCACGAAGTAATCGTAGATGTGGGAGCCATACGAATTTCCAGATTCCTCTATTGGTTATTGATCGGAGAAGAGTCTTGGTCATGTCTGCATAATTCACGAACCGTAGGGAGACACACTTAAGGATTCGATGTTGTTTAGTAGATATGGAAAGTGAGTAAAGATACCGAATGATTGTTCAGAGTCTCGAATGGGATCCGGAATATTACGAGGAGATCCAGAATGGTCCGGAGAATAAGATTCATATAAGGAAAGTCTGATTCCGGAGTTCGGGAATGATTTCGATGTTTTCATCGAAGAGGTTCTAGAAGGGTCTAGAAAGTTCACCGAACCGGAAGGGGAATGGTTCATGAATATGTCATGGTTAAGTGGAATGATTGGACCATGTCCTAGGTCACTTGGTTGGGCATTTGCGAGAGAGAAATAAAGCTCTAAATTGAAAGTCAAAAGGGAGGTTTGAAAAGTCGAACTAGAACAATAGTTTCCTAGTGGAAGAAGGAAAGAGTACTTCCTTCTCTCCAACTTGGGTTTGGGGAAGGATTCAAACTCCCCTCTCCCAAGCTGCCCTCCCTCTCATAAATAGAGGGGAGGGGCTGCCCCAAAGCACCACAACCAGCCCTCCCCACCTTGCACCGCCGCCGCCGCCAGCCGCCTCGTGCCGTCACCGGCCCGTCTCTGTCGCCCTAGCCGCCGCCGACACCTACACCTCCTCTCCGGCCCTCTAGACCTAGATCGTCGGGGCTCCCTCTACTCCGCCATACTCGCTCCGGCTTAGGCGAAGCCCTGCGGGATCTTCCCTCTACTTCCGGTAACACGCCGTCGTGCTGCCGTAATCGCGAGGAGAGAACTACAACCTCCACTGCCTGCTGGAACAAGGGAGAGGAAGGTCTTCATCGAGTACCGTACGTGTGATCTACTGCAGGAGCGCTGCCGGAACGCGACGCTGGAAGGATCGTCTACGCGATCTTGAGATCGGCAAGTGAACGACTACATCACCCACGAGAATCTGCTCTCGTTAACCGCTTTGGATCTTCGAGGGTTAGTACTCTATCAACTTCTTGCACCGATCTAGTAGATAGATCTTGGCTTGATCATAGATTAGATCTTGATTGTGTGTTCATGCGGTAGAATTTTTTTGTTTTCCATGCTACAAACCCCTATAGTGGTATCAGAGCCATGTCTATATGTATATCTTTTGCACGAGTAGAACACAATGGTCATTGTGGGTGTTGATGCTTTTGTTGTTGATTACTTCTTGTGTACTTTGCATCTTGCGGGATGGTGGGATGAAGCGGCCCGGGCTAACCTTACATGACATCGTTCATGAGACTTGCTCCACGCTTGACATGCAACTTGTATTGCATAAGTGGCTTTGTGGGTGCCTGTTTCTCCCAACATAGTTAAGATTCAATTTACAACGGGTGACTAACAATACTATTATCAACGGTGTGGTTCTTGTTCGTAAGTTAGAATGACACTTATTGAAAGCCCCAAACCACGTAAAACATGCAAAGAAAATTAGAGGCGTCTAACTTTGTTATGCAGGGGTGTGATGTGATGTGATATGGCCATGATTGTGGTTATATATGATGTATGCAATGTTCCTTATTGTAAGTCGGCAACCGGCAGGAGCCTTATGGTTGTCTTTTAATTTCGTTAAGACCCGCGTGTCTATTATTCAAAGTAGTTGTAATAGTTGATGCTAGTGGATGACAACCATGGAGCGGTGCCATTGATCTTGACGCCACGCCGGTGATGATGGAGATCATGTTGGTGCTTGAATATAGAGATCGAAGGCATAAGAAGAAAGGCCATATCACATCACATATTTTGGATTGCATGTGATGTTAATCCTTTTATGCATCTTGTATTGCTTAGATCGCGACGGTAGCATTATAAGATGATCCCTCTCACAAAATATCAAGTTATAGAGTGTTCATCCTTAGTAGGCGCCGTTGCCAAAGCTCGTTGTTTCGAAGCACCACGTGATGATCGGGTGTGTTAGATTCTGCGAGTGTATACAATGGGAGAAAGCCAGATTTTCTCATGTGGAAGCTAAGGTTTGATCTTGACGAGCCTAGCATGTAGAGACATGGTCTGGGAACACGGAATACCGAAAGTTAAAGCATGAGTCATATAGATGATATGATGAACATGATGATTGTTCGCCTTTGAAACTATATCATGTCACGTGATGATCAGACTTGGTGTAGTGAATTTGGTTCGTGTGATCACTAAAACAATTGAGGAATATTGTTTTGAGTGGGAGTTCAACAGCAATATGATTAAAAGTTGAACACTATTTATCATAAATTAAATCAAAGTGAATTTGCATAGTTGTTGTAGTCATAGGCATCCATTTACCACCTTGCGCTTAGTTATAATTGAGATAATAGAACTATAGAATTCTGGTTAGTTACTTTACAAACTGGTATCGTATTGTTTTAAAGTGTTAATCTAAAGTTTGAAAAGTCCTATTTCAAACTTTCAGTAAGTTCCGGTTACTCCATGAAGTTTAATAGTTGGTATTAAATCAAGAGTAACAATTCCAGTATTAGTATTACAAGTATCATGTTAGTCTCCATGATTCTTGATATTCAAAAGATTGTTTTAATATCAAGGTTATCGGGGAGCTGAAAGAATTGTTTAAAAACCATCATGTGTGAAAGATATTGTGATATCTAAAACAAAGTTTTGGTTATAACATGATATATTATAACATGGCAAAAGTCATGTTCTCATATTTGATGAGAATTTGCAAAAGGTTGGAGACGATGGTCGTCCTAATCCTCCAAAAGGTTTTGGAGAGCAACATTATACTCGCAATTCACCGTTATAAGCTAAAGTAGCTTGATCATGAATAGTTCCATGATAAGGATGAATATTTGATGTAGCTAAAATGTTTACTACACTAAAATATTACTAAAGAATGGAATTTGAAAGAACACCAAACATTTGATGATGGTGATCTACTTCAAAGTGCAAGTCCAAAGACATTGGTATTTAACTATACATGTTTTGGACTATGTGACATAAGTATGGCGCCACTTTTTATGTCGATAGTTTCTTTTGAAAGGATAATGAAATACTGAAAGAGAAATCTAAGAAATATTTGGCAGAAGAGAAAAGACTAGAATTGTTCAGCTTAGGTATATAGAGGATATACATGTTATGGCTATATTCTTTGCTTGTTAAACAATGTAGTTCTTGAGTATTGGATACTGAATTTGTTGGTGTGAATCGTCATACGAAACAACACAATTCATGAACTACAATGGCCTAAAGTAACTAGCAAAAGAATATGCGATGATGCTCATCGACAACAAATAAAGGGTTGTTGTGTTGCTCATTGAAATCAAAACTTACCTTCAAGATTTGTTTTCAATAATTGTTATTTCGATCAGGTATTATGAGAACAAAAGGGTTGTTCAAATAATTGTCGTAATCCATAAAAGATGGATGATTTACAAATCTCGTTGAAGAAATCACATCCATAAAACTAGTGCTAAAAATTTCAAAAGAAAAATTGATTGAAAGATCACTTAGGTAGTGACATCGCCCGTTTAAATTATATTGGAAAAAAAGCATGAAGAAACTCCATGTGGATGGAATTTTGGAGTCATTTGATTTTTTGATCAAATGACGCTTGCGAAACTTTCCTAGAGATAATTAAAACTCTGTTCATAGGCCAAAAGTGAACGAATGACTAACTTATTGGAACTTGTACATATAGATGTAGATGTATAAAGCCCATTATGTGTAGTCAAGAGCGATGGATTTCAACTTCATATGCTTTCTTCGAAAATTTGAGTGAATACATGGATATTTACTTAATGAGGATGAAGTGTGAAACATTTGAAAAGTTTGAAGACTTTTAAGATGAAGTGCAAAATCAATGTAACAAGAAAATAAAGAATTTATGATAGGATCATAAAGTGAGATATTTGAGATACAAGTTCAACATAACACCTAAGATTTGAGGAACCGTTCCTTGGATTTGCGTTTCCCGAAACACCATATGAGTATGGAATAATCGAGATATGCAATGAAACCTTGTTTGACATGGTAAGATCAAAGGTGTAATTCATAAAACTGCCATTATATTTTAAAGATTAAAAGCTTTAAAATATACCGCTTTTTCACTGAAAAGAGCTCTATCATGATCTTTTGAAATGGCACCATATAAAGTTATGGTTTGGGATAAAACCCAAGTTGTCCTTTCTTAAACATTGGTATGCTATGCATAAAGAAGATGTTTACAACCAAAGTCAGATGAATATTTCTTTGTATGTTATTTTGAATAGACATTAAGTATTCCTCCATAACACCAAAGACAAAAGTGTTTGTCGCTTAGAACGTCAAGTTTCATTGAGAAGGAATTTTCCATGAAAATTTAAGTGGGAGGACAATAGAACTTTGATTAGGTTAAACGAACCTTAGCTATATGTGCAAAGTTGCGCAGCACCTAAAAGTGTTCCGGAGGCAGCAACAACGCTCATGGCTCACGTGCCTCAAAGGTTGTGGACACGGAGATCTAAGTTCCTATTGAACAAAGTAGGTCGGATAAACAATCAAATACCAAGATTTGAGATTTGAATCATTATTTGACAATAATGAACCGACTACATGCAAAGAAGCGATAATGGGCCCTGACTCCGTCAAATGGCTTGAAGCCATATAATCCGTGATAGTTCCATACACAAGAAAACAAGTTTTAAACTTGAAAGACCCTCTGGAAAGGTGTAAGACCTTACAGTCGTGTTTGGATCTATAAAGAAATAGACATGGATGTTTCACATCTATGAAATTGTCGACATGTTGGGGAAGAGTTCACAACAATGTTCAAAGGTTGACTATGACAAGATTTGATCTTTCACAGCGATATTTAGTCTAAACGTATTAATGTAGAAACCACTATATATAATTTTGTTATGTGGTAGTTGAATAAACAAAACAAGTTCTTCTAATAGAACTGTTACCTAGGACGTGTGCATAACACGGTCCAAAGGGTTTTGTTAATTCAAAGGATGCTAAAAGAGTATGCAAACTTTAATGGTTGAAGTGAGCATCACAGAGTTGGAATCTTCACCATGATGAAACTGTTAAAATAGTTTAAATTCATCAGAGACGATGAAGATGCTTGCATTTGCAAGAAATTAAGTGGGAGCGCTAAGACATATTTCTAATACAATATGTGGAAGATATATTATTGATTGTAAATGATGTATTTTTTATTGACACAGGTTAAGAATTTCATCTCGATGAAAGGCTTAGGCAAAACCCGAATATTTGGCATCAATATTTATATAGATAGATTGAGACACTAATATGGTTGTGCCAAATGTACATAAATGAGATATTGAATGAGTTCAATAAGGAAATGACAAGAAAGGTTCTTGCCACACAGAAAGGATTAAATCGAAATTTAAGTGTATTGACACTTGGTAAGTGAAACAAAGATTCAAGTATTGATTGATACTTGATGAATAAAATCACAAAGAGTATTTTTCAATCATACTATGATATGTACAAATTCAGATATGTCTTATACTCTAAATATTATGAGCATATACCAGAATGATTCATAAGATGATCATTGGACGATAGTAAGGACATTCTTATTCTCTCTTGGAAGAACTAAGAATATATTATTTTGTAGAAGTGACAAATAGATGGTTAGTTCATTGTAAAAGTACTACATTGATACTAGTTTTGTCACAAAGTACAAATTAAGTTTATCTCAATCTAAACTAAGGGTAGCACAGTATGATGGAAAGAAAGTTCCATAATAAATTTGGATGAGTTCCAAAGTTAAGACATTGTGACAGATACTAAAACAAAAGGCTAAGTATATGACTGCTATTATAGCAGCAAAAGAGGGCATTTGTGTCAAGTAGTTTGTTATCAAACTAGGTGTGGTTCACATCGGGATAGTACTATAAAGATATATTGTACGACAATATTATCAACATGTTTTAACCCCAAGGAACTAAAGGTCTCACCAAATGACCAAATTTATACAAAGACATCTCATTAGAGAATGAGTAATGCGTAGAGACGCAAAGACATGCAATTACACATGGACCTTAAAGTGTCGGATCCAGAGATAAGTTGACCACTAGCAATCGTGTAAATACAACACAGGAAAGCCATAGGTGTTGAATGCACAAAGGTTTGAAACTAGATTATTGACTCTAGTGCAAGTGGGAGACTGTTGGAGATATGCCCAAGAGGCAATAATAAAGAGGTTATTATCATATCCTCATGCTTATGATAAATTTTTACATACCATGCTATAATTGTATTAACCGGAAACATTAATACTTGTGTGATTTGTAAACATAAAAGAGTCCCTAGTAAAGCCTCTTTTTAAACTAGCTTGTTGGTTAGTATATGATCATGGTTTCCTAATCATGAACATTGAGATGTTGTTAACAACAAGATCATATCATTAGGAGAATGGTGTGATGTACATACTCCTATAGTTAAGCGTAGCATAAAGATCAAGTCATTTAATATAGTTCATTTGCTATAAGCTTTCTAATACATAGTAACCTAATTCCTTCGACCATGAGATCATGCTAATCACCATCACCGGAAGGATGCTTTGATAACATCAAACACCACACCTTAACTGGGTGGCTATAAAGGTGGAATTGAGTGTTCGGAAAGTATGTGTTGAGGCACATGGATCAAGAGTGGGATTTGTCCATCCATATGACAAATAGATATACTCTGGGCCCTCTGGGTGGAATGTCATCCAATTAGCTTGCAAGCATGTGACTGTCTCACAAGGGATCACATATCACGTGAATGAGAAAATAGTACTTATCGTTAACGATGTTGAACTAGGTATGCAGAGATACCGACGATCAAACCTCGGATAAGTAAAATATCGTGAGACAGAGGGAAATTGGTATCCTATTTAAATGGTTCATTCAATCACGAAGTAATCGTAGAAATATGTGGGAACCATATGAATTTCCAGATTCCTCTATTGCTTATTGATCGGAGAAGAGTCTCGGTCATGTCTGCATAATTCACGAACTCGTAGGGAGACACACTTAAGGATTCGATGTTGTTTAGTAGATATGGAAAGTGAGTAAAGAGACCGAATCATTGTTCACAGTCTCGGATGGGATCTGGGATATCACGAGGAGATCCGGAATGGTCTAGAGAATAAGATTCATATAAGGAAAGTCCGATTCCGGAGTTCGGGAATGATTTTGATGTTTTCATCGGAGAGGTTCTAGAAGGGTCTAGAAGGTTCACCGGACCGGAAGGGGAATGGTTCATGAATGTGTCATGGTTAAGTGGAATGATTATATCATGTCCTAGGTCACTTGGTTGGGCATTTGCTAGAGAGAAATAAAGCTCTAAATTGAAAGTCAAAAGGGAGGTTTGAAAAGTCAAACTAGAACAATAGTTTCCTAGTGGAAGAAGGAAAGAGTCCTTCCTTCTCTCCAACTTGGGTTTGGGGAAGGATTCAAACTCCCCTCTCCCAAGCTGCCCTCCCTCTCATAAATAGAGGGGAGGGGCTGCCCCAAAGCACCACAACTAGCCCTCCCCACCTTGCACCGCCGCCAACCGCCGCGTCGCCGCCGCCTCGCGCCGTCACCGACCCGTCGTTGTCGCCCTAGTCGCTGCCGACACCTCCTCCTCCTCTCCGGCCCTCTAAACCTAGATTGTCGGGGCTCCCTCTACTCCACCATACCTGCTCCGGCTTAGGCGAAGCCCTGCGGGATCTTCCCTCTAATTCTGACACCACGTCGTCGTGTTGCCGAAATCGCGAGGAGAGAACTACAACCTCTGCTGCCTGCTGGAACAAGGGAGAGGAAGGTCTTCATCGAGTATCGTACGTGTGACCGACTGCGGGAGTGCTGCCGGAACGCGGCGCCGGAAGGGTCGTCTATGTGATCTTGAGATCGGCAAGTGAACGACTACATCACCCACGAGAATCTACTCTCGTTAACTGCTTTGGATCTTCGAGGATTAGTACTCTATCAACTTGTTGCACCGATCTAGTAGATAGATCTTGGATTGATCATAGATTAGATATTGATTGTGTGTTCATGCGGTATATATTTTTTGTTTTCCATGCTACGAACGCCTACAGTGACGATGGTGCTGGTGGAGATGGTGGTGTGGATGATGATGATCCCGATGAAGTCTAGCTTAATGACGGTGTTGATGGCGATGATATCCCCTCACTGAGAAGGAATTTACCCGGCAGAAATCTATCTGCCGGAGAGCTCTTTCTCTCTTTGTAGTTTCCACCCCGCAGAGGCGGCGAAATCTTTCAGTGGTTGCTCCTCGAACTTTAGGGTTTCAGGAGGAAGATATAGGCGAAGGGGCACAGCCAGATGTGGGCCAGGGTGGCCACACCCCCTGTAGGCACGGCCCAGGGTGGCCCGCGCCTGGGGTGTGTGGGCCCCCTGTGGCCCAACTCCACCTCCCCTTCTATCTTCCTTTGTCTTCTGGAAAATATGATTTCCCATAGTTTTTCTAGTATTTTTTTGATCTTCGCGAAAATTGCATGTAGACACCGCTTTTTCCATCAGAATCCTGACTCCGGCAGTTCATCCTCCAAGAATCATCCAACATGCAAAAACAGATGAATAACATAAGTATCACCTCTTAATAAGAAATATATCAATGAATAACAGCAAATTATGATATAGAATGGTGATGCAAATTGGACGTATTAGTCTTGTTACCAAAACAATTTTATATGAAGCAAAACTTGCATTTAACTAAATGATTATGTTACCTCAACCTTGATAGCAATAGTCCCAATCATAATAATTTCATAATCTTCTTGTGACATGAGACAGTATATTTCTCCAACTTTTATGCCCTCAATGTTTTCAATTGAATTTAGGCCATATTTCTTATCAATCTTCTTGGGGAAATAAATAGTGTGCGCCTTGTCATTAACATTAAAAGTTACTTTTCCTTTGTTACAATCAATGATAGCACCTGCAGTATTAAGAAAAGGTCTCCCAAGAATAATAGACATATTATCATATTTAGGCATTTCAAGCACAACAAAGTCAGTTAATATCAAACAATTATTAGCCACTTGAACATGGACATCCTCACATATACCAACAGGAATAGTAGTAGACTTATCAACCATTTGTAAAGATATATCATTTGGTATCAATTTTTCCAAGTGAAGTCTCTTGTAGAGAGAAAAAAACATAACACTAACTCCTGCTCCCAAATCACACAAAGCAGTTCTAACATAATTATTTTTAATAGAGCAAGTTATAGTTAGAATACCTGGATCTCTAAGTTTCTTTGGAACTTTACCATTGAAGGAATAATTAGCAAGCAAAGTGGAAATTTCCTCATTAGGAACCTTCCTTTTATTATAGACAATATCCTTCATGTACTTTGAATAAGGAGGCAATTTAATAGCATTAGTCAAAGGAATTTGCAAAAACAAAGGTTGCATCCACTCACAAAACTTGTTATAGTTTTCTTCTTCCTTTGACTTATGTTTCTTATCAGGAAAATGCATTGTTTTTTGCACCCAAGGTTCTCTTTCACTACCATGTTTATTAGCAGCAAAATCTTCCCTAGTGTACTTAGTATTCTTAGTGTGCCTTTCAGGTCCATCTTCAATTTCTTCTTTCTCAGAAGCATCATTTTTATTATTACCACTTTCAGTTTCAGCATCAGATACAAATAAACTATTAGGATCTTTAGCAGGTTCAGAAGATTCTACAGCTGTTTTATGTTTATTTTTCTTTTTCTTAGAAGGAGTACCACTATTTTTAGCTTTTTGAGAATCTTGCTCAATTCTTTTAGGATGTCCCTCAGGATATAAAGGATCCTGAGTGGAAGCACCACCTCTAGTTCTAATTTCATAAGCATGTTTTTCTCTAGAAGCATTAACTAGCAAATCTTTTTGCACCTTAGTAAGCTGATAAATTTAAGTTTGAACCATTTGGAAATGTTTAACAAGCATTTTAACATCATTGGAGGTTCTCTCCACAATATCATGTAATTTTTTAATAGCTCTAGAATTTTCCATTAAATGATTCCGCACTCTCATATTAAAATTATCTTGCTTAACAACATAATTATCAAATTCATCTAAGCATTGATCAGGAGGTTTAGAGTAAGGAATATCGCCATTATCAAAATGCTGGAGAGAGTGTACCTCGATAGTGGATAAGTGAGAGTACATAATTCTTCTATAGGAGGTAAACTCTTCACATCTTCAGATTTAATACCCTTCTCCTTAAGACATTCCTTAACTTCCTTTATCACTTCATCATTTAATTCAATCATTCCGCTCTTCTTTGGTGTTGGTGTTGGGGTTGGATCGGGTATAGTTGGCTCAGGTGTAGTTGGCTCAGGTATAGTCCAATCATCATAATTCTTGCTTATTTTAGCCATTAATTCCTCAGCTTCATCGGTAGTTCTTTTCCTAAAAAACAAACCAGCACAACTATCCAGGTATGTCCTAGATTCATTGGTTAGTCCATTATAATATATATCAAGAAGTTCATTTTTAGCTACTGGATATCCAGGCTGTGCTCTAATTAAAGAACAAAACCTTGCCCATGATTCAGGCAATTTCTCTCCTTCTCCCTGCTTAAAATCAAAGAGTTTCTGCAAAACAGCATGTTGAGCACTAGCAGGGAATTATTTCTGAAAGAAAGTATTAACCAAGCCACTAGGACTATCAATAGATCTAGGAGATAAATTATTAAACCAAGCTTTAGCTTCACCTTTCAATGAAAAAGGGAAAATTTTGGCAACAAAGTAGGTGCGTTTCTTAATATCATTAGAAAATAAGCCACTCAAAGTAGAGAGCTCATTCATATGTGCCACAACACATTCATTTTCAGTCCCACAAAAAGTTTCTTTCTCAACAATAGTTATATAAGATAAATCAAGAGAGAAATCATAATCTTATCTTTAATGTTTATGGGAGATGTGGCAAACTTAGCATCAGGATATAATTTATATCTAGCAACACGTCTCTCAAGAAGACTCTTAATAGCACTTGCACCTCTAGTGTTTTGACATTCCTCAATAAATTCATCACTGACTTAAATATAATCTTCATCAAGATCATCACTAGGATACCCTCTAGACTCAGGTGAACTAACAGGTGTAGCAATATTTTCATTAGGAGTTTTATTGTTTCCCATTTTAGTTCTAGCAATTGTAGCATCTAGGAAATTACCTAATGAACCACTCTCATCAAGCATAGTAGAAGCAGCATCAAAATTATAAGAAGCATTTTCAGATTCAGTAGAAGTAGCAGTATGTGTAACATGTGTATGTGGTGGTGTAAGAAGCTTAGTCATCACAAACGGTAAATCAAGAGCAGCAAAGGTGTTCAAAGTTGTACCTCTTCTTGTAGTGGATGGCAATATAGGAACTTTTCCATCACGAGTTTTATCCATGATAGAAGTGAACAATAATAATTCCAAGTGAACTTATAAATAAAGCTATGCTAACCGATAAAGGCGCCATAAAATAGTCTTGATGACCCACAAGTATAGGTGATCACAACAGTCTTCGAGAGAAGTAAAGACCAAATTTATTGATTCGACACAAGAGGAGCCAAAGAATATTTATAAGCCTTAACAGATAAGTTGTCAATTCAGCTGCACCTGGAACCAGTCTTGATCGCAATAGTTTATCAGTAACAACAATTTTGTAATAGCAGTAGCAAAATAACAGCAACAGTAAAATAAGGACAACGGTAGCAATTGTAATACACATCATGATTAAATATGATAGGCATAGGGATGTATAGATGGGCGTTGCATGGACAAGATAATTCATGTAATAATCAAGACAAAGGCATTTGCAGATAATAAAGATAAATCATCCAAGTATTAAATAACCATAGGCATGTGTTCCGTATATAGTCGTGCGTGCTCGCAATGAGAAACTCGCACAACATCTTTTGTCCTACCAGCCCGTTTGCAGCGGGGCCTCAAGGGAATCTACTGACAATTAAGGTGCTCATTTTAATAGAGAACTGGAGCAAAGCATTAACACTCGTTAACACATGTGATCCTCACATCACAACCATCCCCTCTGGTTATCCCAATTGCTGTCACTTTGGGGCCTCGGGTTCCGGACAACGATATGTGTATACAACTTGCAGGTAATATCACAAACAATAATATCATCATGAATTAATAACATGTTCAGATCTGAGGTCATGGCACTCGGGCCCTAGTGACAAGCATTAAGCACAACAAGTTGCAACAATGTCAAAAAGCACTAACAATAGATACTAGGCACCATGCCCTAACAATCTTATGCAATTACATGAGTGATCTCATCCAATCCCTACCATCCCCATAACCTACTGCGGGGATTACTCACACATGGATGGGGAAATCATGGATGGTTGATGGAGAGGCGTCGGTGATGATAATGGCGATGATCTTCTCTAATTATCCGTCCCGACAGGGTGCTAGAATGGAGTTTCTGGTTCCGAATCATGGTTTCTGGTGGTGGCGGCACAACGGAACTCTATTTGGAAAAACATCGCCCCCCCCCCCCGTATTTTTAGGTCAGAGGGTATATATAGATGAAAGGAGAGGTCGAATCGGAGTCCAGGGTGACCACAACATGCCCAGGCGTGGATAGGCCTGGCCCGCGCCTGGGGGTGGTGTGAGCCCCTCGGGTCTTTTCTCCCCCGTCTTCTGGATCCATGAGTCTTCTGGAAAAATAGGATTTTTGGCATACTTTCTGGGGTTTTTCCTGAAAGTTGTTTTTCTGCACAAAAACGAGACACCAGAGCAATTTTGCTGAAAACAACGTTAGTCTGTGTTAGTTATATGCAAATCACACAAATTAGAGGAGAAACAATAACAAAAGTGTTCGGAAAAGTAGATATGTTTTGGACGTATCAATAACCCATCCTAAAATCGCTTCAGGCCAAGCACGCTTAATCTTAGAGTTCTTTTCAGATGAGCTTTCGGAAAAGAAGTTGCAATTTGTTTGTATGGGTATGCTATCAATCTTATTAAGCCATGCGCCAGGATCTCACATACCCCATCCTTAGAAAATCGACCCTCATCGATCAACCACAAGCCAGGAACATCCCCTCTTGGCACCTAGTGTCGGCACATGTGCCATGCCGTCTCCACACTAGGCCACATGCACCATGCTCCACATATGAGCTCCACTGACCCGCACACACCCATGTAACCACGAGGATCGGCTCTGATACCACTTGTAACACTCTCCTCTGATACCACTTGTAACACTCTCCTCAAATGCAGTGGAAAGTTTTCCAATCTCAGATTGCACTAGCATATGGGGAATATCACGCCGAGTGTGGCCTCGTCCTGGGACCAACACCTTGAGCGCCTTGTGTGTCTGAACTTATTCATGCTCTTCAGTAGCCGTTTCTAGTGTTCTCAGTCCTGATGCTGACAGAGGATCATCCTCCAACACTTGCAATCTATGCTCCACTCCAATGTTTGATGAATGTTTTTTTGATGGAAGTGTCCACCTGAGGAACCCACACATCGATTCTTCGCAACATGTCATTGATGGCCTTCAGAGTTGTGGCCAAATCCGCACACTGCTTCTGCAACTCTTCGCCTTGTCGCTTCAGAGCATCGAGATCTGCCTGTGCCTTCTCCATCCTCACCTCGTTTGCCTTCTCCCACACCGTCGCTACAGGAGCCAAGGTCGACCGCTGCCACAAGTGCATATCTCCAGTGATGTACGAATCCACCGTGGAGTCGGGATTTTACCCGTCGCAAGGGAATTGCGAGAAGTCGCTCTGCTGCCGTGAGATCTACACCCGATAGTCTACCGCCGCCACACGCCTCCGTGGTCGCCCGAGTCACGAGCGCAACCGCTCTGCCACGAGTTAAGAGCGACAGTGGGATTTTAATAGAGACCCCAACCACCATGTTCCTCTCTGAATAGCAGCCGTAGATCAAGCACGAGCTCAGATCGCCCCTTCCCAATCACTCTTTTTGGTGGAATTTTTTCTAGGTGGAATCGCAGACACAGATTCGAAGATCGTATGGCTCTGATACCATATGTCACGCTTCTGATCTAACAATCACACAATTCGGGATACAATTGTCCTTAGCGTCACGCTGGAAGGAAGGAATTCAGCAACTAGGTCATGAGGAAGGAAGAAGAGAGAGATTGTTCCTTACATGAATGATTACAGATTACCAACACCTTTCCTTGTTACAAGCCAGGCATGTAATAAGCATCAAGCCGTGTGTCTCGGATCGGACCATCCACTCACTTATGAGCCTTTCTCATCTGATTCTCCCAGGCTTCTATGATCTTTTGGCATTGATCAATCCTGTGATTCACCTTCGGAGCATGAGTCACAACTGGGTTCGTGACACTAAATTGAGATTTTTTCGCGCACACGTTGTTGACCTATATGGATCTATTCAAAATGTTGCAAACATTGACACAATTTTTTCAATGTTTTTCCGTAACGAAACAGGAATTTGTTGCATACGTTTTCCATTTTTCTACACGAAAGCCTTAAATATGGTTGCAATCTTTTTTCACACCTTTTACATACTATGAAAAAAAATGCAAATAGATGATACATACATTGAAAGAAATTGCTACAAGCAAAACTTTTTTTCTATATATATTGATCGGAGGGCGTAGGATTCACGCACTAAAGCGGCTCCAGAGACGGCTGATCTTTTGTTGTTTCCTGTGAGCTGATTCCTAACACTTTGCCATATAATCTCTCCGTTTTAAAATATATGATGTTCTAGGTTTGTGAAGAAATGAATTTAGACTTGTTTTAGTATGTAGATTCACTCAACTTTGGAATGAATCTACACACTAAAATAAGTCTAGATTTATTTCATTCATAAACCTAAAATGTCTTATATTTTAAAACGGAGGGAGTACTACAGTGATAATCTAGAAATAAAAATATCGAAGCGGATATGATGGGGTAAAAAAGCGTGTTGGAGCGGTGAAGGGAGAGCAAAAGATGTGTTCCCTTCGCTGTTGCATGAACTGATTCTAACGTTTTTTTAGGGAAATGAAATTCTAACGTTAAGAAAATGAAATAAGTAGCACTATTTACATGGATTACAATTCACTCCAATTATTAATCTCAATCAACAACCCAGCATCACATCACATGATCTTCACCCATGCCGCCGCGCTGGGCACGCCCTTGGCCACCACGTAGACAAGGTAGTACCCTGGCGGCGCCAGCTCGGGCTTCCCGGGCGTATCCACGGTGATGCCGTAGCTCCACCCGTCCGCGACGAAGGACGTGACGGCGAGGATGAGCAGCCGCTGGTTCATGGAGTACCCGTGCGTGGTGAACGGTGGCGCGTACATGGTGACCATCACGTCGGCCTCCACCACGGCCTGCACCGGCGTCCGGAACCTGAACGTGAACTTGCTCATGTACCGCATCCCGCCCTTGGGCACCGACAGCATATCGATCTCCGGCCGGTTAACGGCGACGTCCTTGTCGAGGTACGGTGGCGTGAACCGCTCGACGCGCACCTCGGTGGGGTAGTCGACTCCGCTGAAGTTGTACCCGGCGTTGGTGTTGCCGCCGGCCACGAGCACGGTGGCGTCGGGCAGCACGGCGGCCGTGGAGTGGTAGAGGCGCGAGATGCTGGACGGCACCAGCGGCCGGAACCGGGTCCCGTGCGGATCCCCAGGCGAGTAGAGCAGCGGCGTGACGATCGGTAACTTGGCGAAGCCCCACCCGGCGCACCCCCTGATGGCGCCGTTTAGGAGGAGAAGCTCGCCGGTGGGGAGGATCAGCATGTCGCCCATGACGCGAGCCGCCGGCATTTCCTCCGTCGCCCACACCGCGTCCGGGTTGGCGAGGTTCATGCGGCCGCAGTCTTTGAGCGCCGGCGGTAACGACTGGCCTCCGTTCTCCCCGTGTTTGAACGACGATTTGGGTGCGCCGCCGCAGATGATGACCTCGGGATCCGGGTCGGCGCCGCCTTGGAGCTTGACGCCGGCGCGGAGGTCGAGCGGGAGGAGTGCGGACATGGCGGACGCCGGGTAGCTTCGCGCGCCTCCGGGAAGCGGCGGGATCTCGCGGATGACGAGCTCGGCCCTGTGGTCGAGGATGATGCCGCGGTCGTTGGCGAAGATGAAGAGGCTGCCGTCGGGGAGGAGGTTGACGAAGGGGTACAGGTTGTTCTCCACGTCATCGGTGGTGTTCCGCAAAAACGGGAGCGGCACGGACTGGTGGTTGTACAGGCCGGGCCTGGGCACGAACTCGTAGCTGAAGGAGCGGCGGCCCCCGAAGACGGCGAACCTGCCGTCGGGGAGCACCTGCTGGGTGGCGTACCAGCGGCCGTCGAAGAAGCTCCTGGGGTGCTCGACCCAGTCACAGGTGTCGCATGGCGAGAGGTACCTGACAGCCTTGTCGCCCTCGAAGTAGCCTCCGGACTGCACGAGGTTTCCGTCGGCGTCGAATCCCCCGGCGGAGCACCAGGTGTCGGTGAGGATCTTGAGCGGGCGGACGGCGCCGTTGTTGTAGTCGAACTCGACGGCGTGCGCCCAGCAGTCGGTGGTGTTGGGCTTCTTGGCCCTGGGGTCGACGCGGCAGTTGTCGAACCTGAGGCGCATGAGGGACCGCCCCGTGGTGACGGTGTCGAACATGATGGCGCGGCCGTGGCGCATGATGGCGAGGTGCATGGCCGAGACGCCCGAGTTGTCGCTGACGATGGTCCAGGAGCCGTCGGCCTTGCCGTCGTGCGCGTCGTAGGGGATGGTGTGGGTGTCATGCGACACCTTGCTGGGCCGCAGGGGTGGCACGCGCGTGAGGCCCATCGTGTTGGGCCGCGCCGCGCCGGTCTCCTCCACCTCCAGGTCCGGCTCCTCCGGCCCCTCGTCCGCGCCGCCGCTGCCGGTGCTGCCGACGCCGAACGGGTCGAAGGCGTTGCCCAGGGGCCGAGCGCGGAAGATGCTGAACGGGTCGAAGAAGGCCTCGACGGAGGAGGCGTGGGCGAGGAAGAGAAGAAGGACGAAGACTGCAGCTCGGAGGAGGGAGGCCATGCTGGTGGCGCGAGCCGCCTCCTTCCCGGCCTGGCCTCTCCCTCCCAGGGAGAGCTCTGGAGCGAGGCAAGGACGACGGCCTAGCTAAGCTCGCCCGATCGACCGGCCGGCCTCGTGTTAATTGGAGCGGAATGAAGCTGGACGATAGGTAGCTTCGTCCCGTGCGTACGTACGATAGGTAGCTCCGGCCGGCGTCCTGCAGCTTGCAAATGCTAAAATTGGGTGGCCGCCGCGGCCGGAATGGTTTTGATCCCTATATATAAATAGCGCGGCCGGCCGGCGTGCGTGGTTGGCGTGGAGGAGCGTTTCGCGCGCGCGGGAGGGAGGGAGTTGGATTTGCAACGACGACGCCGGCCGAGTTCAAATATAGCCTGCATTTTCTGTCACGAGTTGGTTCCGCCGACGCGGCTGGGCCTGAAGTGCGCCAGGTTCATTGAAGGCCCTGCAAGCACGGGGGCATGATTTCGTGGGCCACGCGCGCCGGACGTGTGGCTGCATGCAGTGTACACCATTTTAGGGTTCTTTGGATCACTAGATTTCAAGGCACAGGGTAAAAGAAAAAATTCTCTAAGAAAAAAAGAAAGCACAAGAATTTAATAGGATTGCGGAAACAAAACAGAGAGAAAAATTATGGAAATATCCATCTGAATGAAACACGGCAAAAACACAAGGAGGAAAAATGTCTCAATCCTACACGAATGAGTGCAAAAAAAAAAGGTTATACTGGATGTAGAAATTCATATGGCAGTAAGGTGTAGGAAGGCAATTCATACGAATTTTGGAGGCGTTGTTCCTTCGACCCCAAAGGGTTTTCTTAAAAAATCCCATGGATTTGATTCCTCTAAAATTGCTTTCAAAATCATTCAATCCAAAGGAGCCCTTATTTAGGTACGTGTGCAGCACTACAAAATACATGCATGGTACATATGTATGTGTATAAGTCGATTCACCCGGAGGTGGTGTTTTCGCTCGTAGGTGCAAATGAACCTATATATTATGAAAAGTATATAATGACAAATTTTAGAATGTCAAAAAATCCAGAAAAAATTACGTGCATGGTACATTCTGTGTCTGCACACAAGTGTTCTAGGAAAAGAAATATTCTATGTGACTTGTGTAAAAAAGAGGGAAAAAAGTCTAAGAAAAATCACCTTGGAGCATCCGAAATTGTCTTTTTACATGGGACACAAAAAAAGGTTATACTGGATGTAGAAAATCATATGGCAGTAAGGTGTAGGAAGGCAAATCCATACGAATTTTGGAGGTGCTGTTCCTTTGACCCAAAGGTTTTTCTTAAAAAATCCCATGCATTTGATTCCTCTAAAATTGCTTTCAAAATCATTCAATCCAAAGGAGTCCTTATTTAATTAGGTACGTGTGCAGCACTAGAATACGTGCATGGTATTACATATGTATGTGTATAAGTCGATTCACCTAGAGGTGGTGTTTTCGCTCGTAGGTGCAAATGAACCTACATATTATGAAAAGTATATAATAACAAATTTTAGAATGTCAAAAAGTTCAGAAAAAAAATTACGTGCATGGTACATTCTGTGTCTACACACAAGTGTTCTCGGAAAAGAAATATTCTATGGGACTTGTGTAAAAAGAGAAAAAAAGTCTAAGAAAAATTACGTTGGAGCATCCGAAATTGTCTTTTTGCATGGGACACAAACATGTTCTTTCTTCCAAAAACTTGTTTGCGTACATAGAATGTCGGGATGTACTTGTTAATATATTTTCTAAATTTAAATATGTTTTCAAACAATGGATTCATTCGTACCGTGAGCCGAATTGAATTTCTGCATCCACCCTCTCTTTTTAGCTATATTTGCTAGCATGCACTCGGTTAATTTGAACGAAGTTAACTGCGCATGCCTTCTTTCACATGTAAGTGTGGCGCACGTATATATACGTAGCACAAATTGAATTTAAAACCGCCACTTGTGTGAGATTATTTAATCATGCATGATTTATTCCCGCCCGGCAAAATGTAGTGGGCAAGCTAGCTCCGCGTCATCGATTAATTTGGATCTTCTTCAATTCTCTGCAAACAAATACTAGTAACTAGTACGATTCGAAGGTTGAGATCGATCGATCGATGCCGGATATGGTGTACTGCCGCGTATCATCAGACAATGATATTCTAGTACCACGGATCGAGCTAGCAATGATCATGTCAGGAAAAGGGCATGCATGAAATAAAGACGTACGATATCATGATGCATGCGTGCGTACGCAATATCCATCCGCAATGGCAAATTTTATGTTAATAGTAGACACCATAATTAATATGTACTCCCTCTGTTCCCAAAAAGACGACATATAAACTTAGTCAAAAGTCAATGTTTTCACACTTGAGCAAATGTATAAAATAAACTATCAACAACTATGATAACTGAAAAAGTATATTATAGAAATATATCTTATGATAAGCCTATTTGTATTGATTTCTTACAGATCTTCATATATTCTTGGTCAAATTTAGAAAATATTGATTTTTTCTTACAAAATCTTTGGGATGGAGGGAGCATCATCGTACTCCTTTCATCCAAATAATGAGATCTCTAAATTTAGTCAAAAGTCTATCCCTTCTAATTTTGAAAAAAATAACCAAATCGATATCCACAGATTCATCATAAAATATATTTTTATAGCGCATATATATATATATACTATTGTAGATGTTGATTTTTTATATATATATTTGGTCAAACTTAGTAAGTTGTGACCTTTGGCCTAAATGTACACATCTTACTTTTGGAGCAGAGCTAGTACTCCATGATTTATCTACTCAATAGGAGTACACCTCAGCTTAAGAACAACACATTTTGAAGATTGCAATTATAGGGAAGATTGCAAATTTAGATTGTTCATAAAATATAATGGGCATCTGCAAAAACTCATAACTAAGATAAACTTTTCTACTCTACACAACAAGAAAAATTATAGCATGCACATGTTATATGTCGAAAACTATTCATTCAAATGTTGCCTTCCTTGTCTAGGTCACAAATGACCATACTTTTATTTGCAAGTACACATAATAAAGCATTAATGATATGTACATGAATTATTTCCTTTTTATGGGAAATTAGAACATGCGAATTCGAATAGAGGATATCATATGGGTTGCACGGGCAACAAGATGCACAAAATTTTCTCTTGATCATACCTTGTATTATCGTCCATAAACTAATCTCTCATAAATTGCAGCTAACCAAACAAATATATAAACATCATTCTAAAATTCGAACGGATATGTCATTCAATAATCAATACTTAAAATGGGATTAGGACTAAAATGACACATCTCCATATCCAATCTCTACACAACTCCCTTCCCCTAGTTGTCAAAAACATCGAGAGTTTGAACAATGTTGAAATAAACTTCCAAGTTAGCTTTCATTCTACAATGCATCCACGCCTAGTAGTTTAAATAATGATAATGTTAATGTACATACTTTTTTTTGCATGACCCAAAATAAATAGGAGTAGTACTTTCTTCAAAGTTAATTTACAGATTGGACATGCATGACCCTGCAATGGAAAAAACATATATTGTTTTTGCAGAGAAGTATCAATATCCCATCAACCTTGAAACTTTGTGTGACTCTATACATATAATATGATGGTGCATATGTGTATGCAGTACACAAATCTGCATTACAACCCATGTGTCCAAAAAAATATAGATCAACATTGAGCATGCACCTAGGATCTTTAAAAGCAAATTGGATAACTCGTTCTTGCATGGGTGTTCCAAAATTCCATAGCCCATAAGAAGATAAGTAGGCATGTCTCGACAGATCAATATGCATGCTTCCCTTGAATTGTTTTCCAAATCATGAAGGTATTCATTCTTTTGAACTGAGCAACCACATGATGCACACAACTACCATAGTATTTCAAGAATTCATATTATTAAACATATAAAGGACACAAAGCCTCTCCATCATGTTCATCCACTATACTACCATAGTATTTCAAGAATCCATATATTATTAATAAACATATAAAGGACACAAAGCCTATCCATCATGTTCATCCAGAAGCTTATAATTAGAGACAAATCTAACCTCCAAAAACATATGCATGCACAAGAAAGCAGATGTACCCACTGTTGCTAACCTCGGCAGAACAACATGCATAAGTTACGACGGGTCCCTCCATGGTAGGGAATGCTATACTGTGTGCATGTATGATGCATGCACGGGGCTTACCAAAAGATAAGGTACTACACGTACATCCCAAGTCTTCGGAGCACATGCTAGACCCATAAATAAACTTGCAAGCTTCCCAGTTGCATGTAAGCAACATATATAGCATGAAAGTTCACTATCAGATCAATGCACACGTACTGCACCTGCAGGATATATATATATATTGGAATCATTATCATACATACAACACTAGCCAGGTGCCTGGTCTCTATACCTACTAGACCAGCTAGCCTAGTTAGACCAGCTGCTCTCTCTCTATATATATCATTCTCATTCTGCATCATAAACATCAGTCTTCAAACCAATGGCCGTAGTTCCACTTCAAACTCTTTTGGAACGTGAAGAGCGTATATATGTTTGTACAAAATAATAACTAGCTAGCCAGCATCACCAAATCAATCGGCCAAACATATGCATGCATTACACACCTAATTAAGCACACCCCGCAAGCTCTTAACATGTTCCATCAATGAAGGCAAGGATGATATTGGACGTGTTTAATTAACTAGGATCATAGCTTGAGCTCAAGGTCCAGATCTTGTGGATCATCTGAGTTCATACTCGTCGACGTTGGATCTACTGTCAGTGAGTGATTTAGGTCATAATGTCCGTTGAATCCAGTGTAGTCCTGCAGAAGGCGAGCTCCATAAGACTTGATTGTATAATAGTGAACTCCAGCATGGCAATGTATTTGTAAAAAAATGGAACATGTCGGATTGGATTTAAGATATTAGCACCACCATATTTTGTAGGAAATTTAAAACCGTAAAAGCCAACACATACATGGGTGGATCTACACACTGGGCAATCTAGGCCATGGCCCAGGGTGTAGACAAAATTTTCAGGTATATATTAGTAGAAATGCACTAATTTATCTAAGATTTAGCATAAGTTCAACATATTATAAGATCTCCGCCCTGGGTTTAGTGGAATTCTGGATCCGCCACTTACACATAGTACCATACATGTTCAAACCAATAGATTTGACCGTTATATTGATGGAGAGGTCGAGAGAGCAATGTAATATTTATGTTTAGACAAAACAAATAATTATGTCAAAAGCTAACATCTAGGGCTTCTTTGGTTAGCGGGAATCAGAAAACACCAGAATAGAAAAAAACGTATAAATAGAATATCATGACACATGGAACCCTAAAGGAATTGGAAACGCATGAGTCAATGACATGAGTTGTATGGTTGCACCACAAGAAAAAACAGGAATTTTCTATAGAGACTGACTGCATGATAAACACACCAAAATATTTTAGAAAGTCTAACATTTTTTTTATAAATCCTATGAGATGGTTGTGTAGGAAATCAGTCCATAGAAATTTTGAAGGATCATTCCTTTGAACCAAACGGACTTTATAGGAAAAACTCAAGTGGGTTGTAATCCTACACGATTCATTTGAAATCCTTTGGCCCAAAGAGCCCCCTAGCAGAATAGTCGGGCCGGCAGTGAACCTTTTTAAGAAAGAAGCTGGCTTCAATGTGTGTCATTTGTAGCAAGAATATGTCAGATCCAAAACGGTATAAATACATGTATATGCCCACCTCGGGTTGGAAGAGAGGCAATGTGGCATCGCTGCTGGGACGAGAGTAATGTGATGCTCCATAGAAAGCTGCTCCATGGTAATGCGACGCTGATCTGATGAATTGTTGGACAAACAATAATGTTAATTCCATCCTTTAGTTCCGTGTATATTTGCCGATTAATTTGATCATAGTATGTCCTTGACGACATGCTAATTAATAATACGTACCTGATGATGGGAGTAGTTGGTGGTGATTCGCCGTATCTCATGTCTCCTGATCTCCCTCCATTATAGGCCATCTAAGTATGTTTACATAACAGGTTAGGTCGCACTACACATGGGCATAAGATATGCAGCATGTTGATAGGGCTATCACGTGCACATGGGGCGAATAAAATCTGATCCTTGGTTGCAATGATACTCTTGTTCTTCTCTGTGGTTTCACACTTGTTTTAATACGATGACTCATCCTTTCGACTACTGCCCAAACTAATCCAACATGGAGTATCACATTATATATCATGCATTCCTGATACGCAGTACTAGAAAAGTATTGGTGGGGGCAATTTAAAGCATTGGAAACAAAACGAAAAGCCAATAATTAAAAGGATTTTGTGTCCAACTTTTTCTGATCTCGTGGGGTACTCAATTATTTGTTACTCAATTATGTCTAGTCAACTAAATTATAAAATTTGAATGAGCATGCAAATATTTACATTGACCTAGCTAAAGATCGAGAAAATAACCACTCTAATAGAAATTAACCAGGCATAATTTTGGTTAATACGAATCCACGTCTATTAGCATGCATATCACTTAACCGATACACTTGGCGGCTAAATTTAATTTACTTTCAAGTAAAAATGCATGTACATACCACAAATTTTGGATAGATCCGGAAGTATGATAAAATGCGGATGTTCGTAACATCACCTATTAACTCATTTTATGATTTGAGCTACTCAAACATTCAGAAGCTTGGGTAGTCGCCCCGTATTGAACAATTTACCAACACTGATAGTAGCATGACATTGATGTCACTAGGTTCATTGTGAAATATGCACTTTGGTAATTTATAATTTTTTATCTGAAGCAACATATTTTTGAAGAAATTGAGAGTCACTGTTTAAACTTCAAGACTGTTTATGACCAAACCGACTTGCATTCATGATTAGAGGGAGTAGTGAATCGTGTTTAATCAACTAATAAAGTATAAAAAATGAGTGAGCATGCATGCATCTTTAATCTTGAGAGATGTCTAAATTGACCTAGCTACATCCCCGCGAAAAAAAAGTAAAGTAACTACAGAAGAGATAAGAACAATTGCGCAATGTTTTGGTAAATATAAGACCTCTTCTGTTTTGGTAAAATAATAAACAGAATACAGTTTGGTGAAGAATCTAATTTCCTGTTCAGTAAAATTGCATGTACCGCAAGATTTGGATGGATGGGGTAGGCCGATGGAACGTTGTTGTTGTTAGCATGGAAGGAGGATGTGGGCGGCGACAGTGAGTTAGACGACCATGCATCTTCCTGCTTAATCAAATTCCATAACCACATCAAATCAGAAACCGTGCACCCAATAAGTACGTATTGACAAGATCAGGTCAACAAATTAACATCAGAAAGTAATTAGAGATCTATCACAGGTCAGATATGCATGAACATGCAATCAATAATCACCTGAAGGTTGAAGCTACCGGCTCCCGACGGGGGTGGCTGTCCGGCACGAGGGTGGTGCAGGTACTCGGCCATTTCACTCTGCAGCCTGATCTTCTCCAGCTGCGCGACACCGAGGCCTCGCTGCGGCTGCTTCGGCTTGTCGACGGAGCTGCCGCCGGCGCCTCTCTTGCCCCTCCTTGACCCAGAGGACGACGACGGAGACGACCTCCCCCTGCCCCACTCCATGATGTCCCCAAACTTGCTTGCACTCATGGACTATACGCAGGTAGCTACCAACAGACAAGACCTAGACGATGACCAAAAAATGGGGGCAGTACAAGAAAAAAAGGAAGGGGTGGAGAAAAGTAGAAGCTGGATGATGTCGAGAGGGCCGGCCTCTTAAAGTGAAAGGGAGAGATCGTCTTGCACGCCCAGTATCAATCCCTCTTATTAAATGGAGAATCCAGGCTGCCCAAGAGAAAATCTGATTTCATTTTTTTATTGTGGCCTGGCCTTCTTTAGTTTATGTAATTGGCCAGTACCATGTGACACAAACCCTATCAACCAAAGAAAAGGTAAAGGGATCAAGATCACGGACAATCCCCTTAATGCTACTCTAAGTCTAATTACTCAAAAAAAAATTCTATTTTTAGAAAGAATCATCCTCCCCACCTCTGCATCATATAACTTGCACAATAATGTTTTTTTGTATGTGCCGGTGCTGGCCAAGATTACGACCAAAAACAGCATACAAATAGCAAAAATGCTAATATCGGGCAAACAACCATCAATGTCCCTTGAGTGTTTTCAAATTTTGGAGCAATACCCACCTCGTCCTCCCTCGTCGCCCCCACTGGCGACAGGGGGAACCCTAAAATTCCACGTGGCCTCCGCCCCTCCCCTTCCTCGCCGCCTCCAGGAGGGCGTGCCTGGGCAAAGCCCGGCCTACACCGGCACCGGCGGGGCTCTCTCGTGTTCTCTCTCAAGGGTACCGCTCGCGGGAACGTCCTTCTAGGGTAGATCTTGGTGCTGGCGTTAGGTGCCATGGCGGCGCTACTCAACCTGCAGTGGCGACGCGGCGGGCGGCAAGGTGGTGGTCGTGTCCTAGGCTGCCGGTTGCTGGCCTGGGCGGCGAGGGCCGAGGGCGGCGCTGGCCGTGGACGACACCCTCTACAACGACAGGTGGAGAGGCGGCGCGGTGGTGGGTTGGTGGTGCTTCCGGTCCGTGGTGAGGCCCGACGGCTGCATGCCCGGGCTGGTGGCGCTGGAAAAGTAGTGTGGCCGAGATAGGGAGGCAGCATGGCCCAAATCTGGGCCCATCCGGGTTCGACCTGGGCCTGTATGGGGCTGCTAATACGGGGGTGCGGCCTCGGTATTGTAGGGGTTCGTAGCATGGAAAACAAAAAATTTATACCGCATGAACACACACAAGCCAAGATCTATCTACTAGATTATAGCAACGAGTCGATAGAGTACTCACCCTCGAAGATTCCAAAGAGGTTAACGAGAGCAGATTCTCGTGGATGATGTAGTCATTCACTTGCTGATCTTAAGATCGTGTATACGATCCTTCCGGCACTGCGTTCCAGCGACGCTTCCGCAGTTGGTCACACGTTCGGTACTCGATGAAGACCTTCCTCTCCCTTGTTCCAGTAGGCAACGAAGGTTGTAGTTCTCTCCTCGCGATTCCGGCAGCATGACGGCATGGTGTCGGAAGTAGAGGGAAGATCCCGCAGGTCTTCGCCTAAGCCGGAGCGAGTTATGGTGGAGAATTAGGGTTTCCGGTGATCTAGGGTTTAGAGGCCGAAGAGGAGGAGGCATGGCCGCCGACGGCGGCTTGGAGGCGGGGTGGTGGTGTTGTGTGTTGAGGGGCAGCCCCCTCCCCTCTATTTATGAGAGGGAGGGCAACTTAGGAGAGGGGAGTTTGAATCCTTCCCCTACTCCCTCTCCTACTAGGCTTGTGGTGGAGGGAGAGAAGGATTCTCTTCTTCCTCCACTAGGAAACATTGTCCCAGTTTGACTTTTCAAACCTGCCTTTTGACTTTCAATTTCGGAGTTCGATCTCACTCTTTATTTGCACATACCTTTGACCTAGGACATGATGCAACCATTCCACTTAGTCATGACACATTCATGCACCCTTACCCTTCCGGTCCGGTGAACCTTGTAGACCCTTCTAGAACCTTCCGATGAAAACACCGGAATCATTCCCGAACTCCGGAATTGGACTTCCCTTATATGAATCTTATTCTCCGAATCATTCTGGATCTCCTCGTGATATCCCGGATCCCATCCGAGACTCCGAACAACATTCGGTCTCCCTACTTACATTCCATAACTAGTAAACAACATCGAATCCTTAAGTGTGTCTCCCTATAGTTCGTGAATTACGTAGACATCACCGAGACACTTCTCCGATTAATAACCAATAGAGGAATCTGGAAATTCATATGGCTCCCACATATTTCAACGATTACTTTGTGATGAACCATTTACATACGATACCATTTTCCCTTTGTCTCGCGATATTTTACTTATCTGAGGTTTGATCGTCGGTATCTCTGCATACCTAGTTCAACCTCGTTACCGATAAGTATTATTTTCTCGTTCCCGTGATATGTGATCCCTTGTGAGTCAGTCACATGCTTGCAAGCTAATTGGATGACATTCCACCGAGAGGGCACAGAATATATCTATTTGTCATATGGATGGACAAATCCCACTCTTGATCCATGTGCCTCAACACATACTTTCTGAATACTCAATGCCACCTTTATAACCACCCAGTCACAGTGCGGTGTTTCATGTCATCAAAGCATCCTTATGGTGATGGTGATTAACATGATCTCATGGTCGAAGGAATTAGGTTACTATGTATCAGAAAGCTTATAGCAAATGTACTATTGAAATGACTTGATTTTTATGCTATGCTTATCTATAGGAGTATGTCCATCATACCATTCTCCTAATGATATGATCTTGTTGTTAACAACATCTCTATGTTCATGATCCATAAACCATGATCATCTATTAACCAAGCTAGTATTATAAAGAGGCTTTACTAGGGACTCTAATTAAGTTTACAAATCACACAAGTATTAATATTTCCGGTTAATACTATTATAGCATGAATGTAAACATTTATCATAAATATAAAGATATAATAATAACTACTTTTATTATTGCCTCTAGGGCATATCTCCAACAGGTATGCCTCCTAGATGTGGCTAGGACACCAGATCCTAGACAGGTAGCCCCAGATTTGGTGATCTTCGATGTCCCTCCTGCCATGGCTTGCTCCATATGCATCCAGATCCTTGGTGGGTCTCGACCTAGGGCTGGCCTCCTTGGTTGAGTTGTCGGAGCACCCTTGTGCGTCTCTCCAGCCAGCGGCATGTTGTACCTCAGACAGGTAACAATCCGGTAGGTCCGGGTGAGCACGAGGGCAACGACGCTGCTACTTGGTGGAGGGGATATGCAGTGGTAGATTCATTTGGACGGATGAGTAGGTTCTACTGTCCGAGCTGTAGGGGTTCATAGCATGGAAAATAAAAAATTCTACCGCATGTAAACAAACAAGCCAAGATCTATCTACTAGATTGTAGCAACGAGTCGATATAGGAACTCACCCTCGAAGATTCCAAAGTGTTTAATGAGAGCAGATTCTCGTGGGTGATGTAGTCGTACTCTTGCCGATCTCAAGATCGTGTAGACGATCCTTCCGGCGCTGCGTTCCGGCAGCGTTTCCGCAGTCAGTCACACGTTCGGTACTCGATGAAGACCTTCCTCTCCCTTGTTCAGCAGGCAGCGGAGGTTGTAGCACTCTCCTCACGATTCCGGCAGCACTATGGCGTGGTACCGGAAGTAGAGGGGAGATCTCGCAGGGCTTCGCCTTAAGCCGGAGCGAGTATGGTGGACTATGAGAGAGGCCTTGGTGATCTAGGGTTTAGAGGCACCAAGGGAGGAGGCTAGGCCGGCGTCTAGGGCTTGGGGAGATCCCCAACTCGGCGGCTAGGGCAAACCCTAGGGCGGCGGCGACTGCAGGAGGCCGGCGGCTAGGGTTAGGGTTTTGGTGGAGAGAGGTGTAGACTAGAGGGGCACCCCTGCCCCTTATTTTATAGGTGGGAGGGCGCCGGCCAAGGGGATGGAGTCCTCCCCCAAGTCGGCCTCCTTGGCCGGCGGGTGGAGGGAGAGGAACTCTTCCCCAAGTAGGTTTCCTACTCTCCCTCCACCAAGCAAAACTGCCGTATGACTTTTCAAATTGGCGTTTGACTTTTCAAACTAGGATTTGATTTATACCTTTATTTTGATCAGCCATGATACCTAGTACATGATGCAACCATTCCACATTGTCATGACACATTCATGTACCCTTCCCCTCCGGAGTGCCGGACCTTCCGGAACCTTCTAGAACATTCCCGATGAAAACACCAGAATCATTCCCCAACTCCGAAACATGACTTTCCTTATATGAATCTTATTCTCCAAACCATTCCGGATCTCCTCGTGATATCCCGGATCCCATCCGAGACCCCTAACAACATTCAGTCTCTTCCTCATCATTCAATAACTACTCAACAACATCGAATCCTTAAGTGTGTCTCCCTACGGTTCGTGAATTATGCGGATATGATCGAGACACTTCTCCGAACAATAACCAATAGAGGAATCTGGAAATTCATATGGCTCCCACATATTTATACGATTACTTTGCGATCAAATGAACCACTTACATATGATACCAATTTCCCTTTATCTCACGATAGTTTACTTATCCGAGGTTTTGATTGTCGGTATCTCTGCATACCTAGTTCAACCTCGTTACCGATAAGTACTCTTTTCTCGTTCCCGTGATATGTGATTCCTTGTGAGCCAGTCACATGCTTGCAAGCCAATTGGATGACATTCCACCGAGAGGGCCCAGAGTATATCTATCCGTCATATGGATGGACAAATCCCACTCTTGATTCATGTGCCTCAACCCATACTTTCCGAACACTCAATGCCACCTTTATAGCCACCCAGTTACGGTGTGGTGTTTGATGTCATCAAAGCATATTTCCGGTGATGGTGATTAGCATGATCTCATGGTCGAAGGAATTAGGTTACTATGTATCAGAAAGCTTATAGCAATTGAACTATGAAAATGACTTGATCTTTATGCTACGCTTATCTATAGGAGTATATCCACCATATCATTCTCCTAATGATATGATCTTGTTGTTAACAACATCTCAATGTTCATGATATGGAAACCACAATCATTTATTAACCAACAAGCTAGTATTATGAAGAGGCTTTACTAGGGACTCTAATTTAGTTTACAAATCACACAAGTATTGATGTTTCCTGGTTAATACTTATATAGCATGAATGTAAACATTTATCATAAACACAAAGATATAATAATAACTAAATTTATTATTGCCTCTAGGGCATATCTCCAACAGTCTCCCACTTGCACTAGAGTCAACTAATCTAGTTTAAATGGTAATATACCGAACACCCATGGCAGTTTGGTGTTGGTCATGTTTTGCCCTTGGGAGAGGTTTAGTCAACGAATCCGCCACATTCAGATCTGTGTGTACTTTGCAAATCTTTATGTCACCATCTTGGACATGTTCTCGAATAGCGTGAAAACATTGCTTGATGTGCTTCAGCTTCTTGTGTGACCTTGGTTCTTGCGCATTGGCTATGGCGCCCATGTTATCACAGTAGATAGACATTGGGTCCAACGCACTTGGAACCACGCCGAGCTCTGTAATGAACTCCTTCATCCATATCGCTTCTTGTGAAGCCTCCGAAGCAGCTATGTATTCCGATTCAGTTGAAGATCTCGCCACAACGCTTTTCTTTGCACTCCTCCAGCTAACTGTTGCACCATTCAAAGTAAATACGTATCCAGATTGTGATTTAGAATCATCCGGATCGGTGTTCCAACTAGCATCGGTGTAACCATTAACAACGAGTTGTTCATCACCTCCATAAGAAAGAACCATATCCTTAGTTCTTCTCAAGTACTTAAGGATGTTTTTGACCGCTGTCCAATGATCCACTCCTGGATCACTTTGATATCTGCTAGTCAAACTAACAGCATATGCAATGTCGGGTCTAGTACATAGCATGGCATACATTAGAGATCCTATGGCTGAGGCATAGGGAGTCTTACTCATCCTTTCTCTATCTTCTGTCGTTGCTCGACTTTGAGTTTTACTCAACATCGTATTGGGCAACATGGGCAAGAACCCTTTCTTGCTATCTTCCATTCCAAACATCTTTAGAACTTTGTCCAAATATGTACTTTGTGACAATGATATTTCGTGTCTCGATCTATCTCTATAAATCTTTATGCCTAATATGTAAGCTGCTTCGCCAAGATCTTTCATTGAAAAACTATTATTCAAATATTCCTTGACACTATTAAGAAAGTCTACATCATTCCCAATCAACAATATGTCATCTACATATAGTATTAAGAATGCTACAGAGCTCCCACTAAATTTCTTGTAAATACAAGCTTCTCCATAAGTTTGTATAAAACCAAAACTTTTGATTACCTTATCAAAACATTGATTCCAACTTCGGGATGCTTGCTTCAACCCATATATGGACCGTTGAAGTTTGCATACCTTGTTAGCGTATTTAGGATCGACAAAACCTTTGGGTTGCATTATATACAACTCTTCATCAATGTCTCCATTGAGGAACGCTGTTTTGACATCCATCTTCCATATTTCATAATCGTAATATGCAGCGATTGCTAACATAATCCTCACAAATTTTAGCTTCGCTTCTGGTGAGAAAGTCTCATCGTAGTCAACTCCATGAATTTGTCGAAACCCTTTTGCGACAAGTCGAGATTTATAGACAGTAACATTGCCATCAGCATTTGTTTTCTTCTTGAAAATCCATTTGTTCTCGACAGCCTTCCGGCCATCCGGTAAGTCCACCGAAGTCCATACTTGGTTTTCGTACATGGATCCAATTTTGGATTTCATGGCGTCTTGCCATTTATTGGAATTTGGGTTCATCATCGCTTCCTCATATGTCGCAGGGTCATCGGTGTTGTCCACCAACATGACACTCATAACGGGATCATACCAATCAGGAGTGGTACGAGTTCTCGTTGACCTGCGAGGTTCTGTAGCAACTTCAACCGAAGTTTCATGATCATCATCATTAGCTTCCTCTCTTATTGGTGTAGGCGCCACAGGAACTTCTTTCGGTGTTGCGCTACTCGCAAGTTCGAGAGAAGGTTCAACAACCTCGTCGAGTTCTACTTTCCTTCCAGTCACTTCTTTCTAGAGAAATTCTTTCTCTAGAAAGGATCCATTCTGGGCAACAAAGATTTTGCCTTCGGATCTATGATAGAAGGTATACCCAATAGTTTCCTTCGGGTATCCTACGAAGACGCATTTTTCCGCTTTGGGTTCAAGCTTGTCCGTTTGTAACTTCTTTACATAGGCTTCGCAACCCCAAACTTTAAGGAACGACAATTTAGGTTTCTTCCCAAACCATAATTCATACGGTGTCGTTTCAACAGATTTAGATGGTGCCCTATTTAAAGTGAATGCGGCTGTTTCTAATGCATAACCCAAAAATGATAGCGGTAAATCTGTAAGTGACATCATAGAGCGAACCATATCTAAGAGAGTTCGATTACGACGTTCGGACACACCATTACGCTGTGGTGTTCCCGGCGGTGTCAATTGTGAAAGTATTCCGCATTTCTTTAAATGCTCGCCAAACTCGTAACTTAGATATTCACCTCCACGATCAGAACGTAGAAATTTAATCTTCTTGTTACGTTGATTCTCCACCTCACTTTGAAATTCCTTAAACTTCTCGAAAGTTTCGGACTTATGTTTCATGAAATAGATATACCCATATCTACTCAAGTCATCCGTGAAGGTAAGAACATAACGATAACCACCGCGCGATGCTACACTCATTGGACCACACACATCGGTATGTATGATTTCCAATAAGTCCGTAGCTCGCTCCATCATACCAGAAAATGGAGTCTTAGTCATTTTACCCATCAGACATGCTTCGCATATTTCAAGTGATTCGAAATCAAGTGATTCAAGAAGTCCATCGGAATGGAGTTTCTTCATACGCTTCACTCCGATATGACCAAGACGACAGTGCCACATATAGGTCGAGTTATCGCTCAATTTCAAACGTTTAGCTTCAATGTTATTAATATGTGTATTTCCACTATCGAGATTCAATAAGAATAGACCATCTATCAAAGGTGCATGTGCATAAAACATATTACTCATATAAATCGAACAACCATTATTCTCGGACTTAAACAAGTAACCGTCTCGCAATAAACAAGATCCCGATATAATGTTCATGCTGAACGCAGGCACCAAATAACAATTATTTAAGTATAAAACTAATCCCGATGGTAGATGAAGAGGTAGCGTGCCGACCGCGATCACATCAACCTTTGATCCATTTCCAACGCGCATCGTCACCTCGTTCTTCGCTAGCTTCCGTTTATTCTGCAGCACCTGTTTCGAGTTACAAATATGAGCAACTGAACCAGTATCAAATACCCAGGCACTACTACGAGTACTAGTGAGATACACATCAATAACATGCATATCAGATATACCTTTCTTCTTGATGTTTCCGTTCTTCAAATCCGCCAAGTACTTTGGAAAATTCCGCTTCCAGTGAGCCTCTTGCTTGCAGTAAAAACACTCAGTATCAGGCTTAGGTCCAGCCTTGGTCTTCTTCGTCGGTGCGGCAACTTCCTTGCCACCCTTCTTGAAGTTTCCCTTTTTCTTAGACTTGCCTTTCTTGAATTTGGTGGTCTTATTGACCATCAACACTTGGTGCTCTTTCTTGATCTCCACTTATGCAGATTTCAACATGGAGAAGAGTTCTGGCAACTGCTTGTTCATGCTTTGCATATTGTAGTTCATCACAAAGTTCTTGTAACTTGGTGGTAGTGATTGGAGGACACGGTAAATCCCAAAAGCATTAGGAATCACTATACCCAAGCTTTGGAGTTTGTTTGCGTGCCCAGACATCTTAAGCACATGCTCACTGACGGAGCTGCCCTCTTCCATCTTGAAGTTAAAGAACTTTTCAGAAGCCTCATAACTCTCAACTGTCGCGTGAGTCTCAAATATCAATTTGAGTTCACGGACAATATCATGTGGGCCATGGTTCTCAAACCTTTTCTGAAGCTCTGATTCCAAACCATACAAGATATCACACTGGACTGTGGAGTACTGATTCTTTCGAGCGAGGTAAACGTTCTTTACTTCATTGGTAGCATCAGCTGCAGGCGGGTCACCCAGCGGTGCATCCAACACATAGGTCAAATCACCAGCATTGAGGACAATTCTCAAATTGCGGAACCAATCCGCGAAGTTGCTTCCATTGTTTTTCAACTTTTCTTTCTCTAGGAACGCATTAAAATTGATGGTAGGGGCCGCCATTGATCTACAACATATTTGCATTAGTTTAGATTAAGTTTATGACAAATTGAGTTCTAAGTAATAGTTAAATTAATCTAGGTGAACTCCCACTCAAAACAATATCCCTCACATTGTTTTAGTTATCACACGAACCAAATCCACCACATCAAAACCGATCATCACGAGAGTTGATATAGCTTCAATGGTGAACAATCGACATGTTGATCATATCTACTATATGATTCATTCTTTACCTTTCGGTGATCCGTGTTCCGAGACCATGTCTGTACATGCTAGACTCGTCAAGATCAAACCTTAGCTTCCGCATGAGCAAATCTGGCTTGCTCACGTTGTATACACTTGGAGAATCTAACACACCCGATCATCACGTGGTGCTTCGAAACAACAAGCTTTAGCAACGGTGCTTACTAAGGATGTGTTGGAGATATGCCCTAGAGGCAATAATAAATGTAGTTATTATTATATCTTTGTGTTTATGATAAATGTTTACATTCATGCTATAATAGTATTAACAAGGAAACATTGATACTTGTGTGATTTGTAAACTTCATTTGAAGTCCCTAGTATAGCCTCTATACTTCACTAGCTTGTTGGTTGATAGATGATTGTGGTTTCCCTATCATGAACATTGAGATGATATCAACAACAAGATCATATCGTTAGGAGAATGATATGGTGGACATACTCCTATAGATAAGCGTAGCATAAAGATCAAGTCATTTCAATAGTTCAATTGCTATATGCTTTCTGATACATAGTAACCTAATTCCTTCGACCATGAGATCATGCATATCACCTTTACCGGATGGATGCTTTGATGACATCAAACACCACACCGTAACTGGGTGGCTATAAAGGTGGCATTGAGTGTTCGGAAAGTTTTGGTTGAGACACATGGATCAAGAGTGGGATTTGTCCATCCATATGACGGATATATATACTCTGGGCCCTCTCGGTGGAATATCATCCAATTAGCTTGCAAGCATGTGACTGGCTCACAAGGGATCACATATCACGGGAACGAGAAAAGAGTACTTATCGGTAACGAGGTTGAACTAGGTATGCAGAGATACCGACGATCATAACCTCGGATAAGTAAACTATCGTGAGACAAAGGGAAATTGGTATCGTATGTAAGTGGTTCATTCGATCGCAAAGTAATCGTAGAAGTATGTGGGAGCCATATGAATTTCCAGATTCCTCTATTGGTTATTGTTCGGAGAAGTGTCTCGATCATGTCCGCATAATTCACGAACCGTAGGGAGACACACTTAAGGATTCGACGTTGTTTGAGTAGTTATGGTATTATGAGAAAGAGACCGAATGTTGTTCGGAGTCTCGGATGGGATCCGGGATATCACGAGGTGATCCGGAATGGTCCGGAGAATAAGATTCATATAAGGAAAGTCCCGTTTCGGAGTTCGGAAATGATTCCGGTGTTTTCATCGGGAATGTTCTAGAAGGTTCCGGAATGTCCGGCACTCCGGGAGGGGGAGGGGTACATGAATGTGTCATTACATATTGGAATGATTGCATCATGTACTAAGTGTTCTTGCTGTTCCAAATAAAGGATTAAATTGAATCCTAAAACAGAAAAGTCAAATGTCCAGTTTGAAAGTCAAACGGCTAAAACAAGCAAGAGGTGGTTGGAACCGACTTGGGGGAGGAGTCCCTCCAAGCCGGTGCGCCAACCATGGCCGACTTGGGGAGGGACTCCCCTCCCCTTGGCCGCCCCTCCCACCTATAAAAGGAGGGGCAGGTGTGGCATCCCGCAAAACCACTACTAGAAAATCGCGTGGAATTTGTGCATTGCATGGTCATCATCATGCATTGTTTGTTTAAAACTATTTCCGCAAAGTCTGTTTTGTTTTCTAAAACGCCCCGTCTTGTTTTCAAATTCAAACCCGGGTCGCCGGAATATTTTGCTGTCTACTATCGGTTTACAAACGGTGCATTTAGAGTAAATAAAAGATTATATTATTTCAGTGGGGCAGTCGAACGGGCCGAATGACCCGAACGACCACCCCAGAAAATTAATCGGTCCAACCAACCGGTACACCTAAATCCTAAACCTACCCAACCTATTCTACCCAGCCCCTCTCCACCTCACCCCACCCAATCTCCTCTCGCCACCTCACCCTCTCCCTATTCCCCAACCAACCAGGAACTGCCACCTCAGCAGCCCCTGGCCTCTCCTCTCTCTCCCCTCAGCACACACGCACGCACCGATCCCCACGTCGCCCCTGGAACCACCCGACCCCGCGGCCCCACCCCCTGTCGGCCCTCCTCTCACGCCTCTCCCCACCAACCCCTTCTTCCTCCCCACCGCTCACCCGCCCGTGCCCCGACCCTCCTCCTCCTCTCCCGGCTGCGCCTCCTCCGGCCCGGGCCAGCGCCGCCGCCCGCGCGTGCTTCTCCGCCTCGCGCCGGCGCCTCGCCTTCCCCGCCACCGTGCCCGAGACCCGCGCCGCCGACCCTCCGTTCTTCTCTCCGCCGGCGCCGCCCACCCGCGCGCAGCCGGCGCCGCTCCTCCCTCGCCCCGCGCGCGTCCCGCCGCCTCGGCCACGAGCGCCGCCGAGCCGCGCCCCGTCGCCTCGCCAGGCTCGCCGAAGCCGTGCCTCCTCCGGTCCCCTCTGCCCCACCCGCGTCCCCGCCGGACTTCCCTCACCGCGCCGCCCGCGCCACCATCTCTCCCCGCCGGCCGCCTCCACCGCCACCAACCCTCGCCGCCGGACCCCCCGCCTCACCCCTGCAAGCTCCGCCCCCGCCGCGGCGCCGCCCGCAAGCTCCCTCCGCCCCCGCTCGCGCCGGCCATCTCCCCCAGGCAGCAGCAGCTCGCCGGCCCGCCGCCGTCGCGTCTGGCCACGACCGCCGCACCTCCGCCGTGCGCGCGCCCCCGGCCGTCGCTGCAACCCGCTGGCCGTCGCCCCTGTCCCTGTCGGACGCCGCCTGCGCGACCTCGTCGGTCCCCACGGCTCCCCGTGTCTGTGGCCGCCGTCGTCCCCGAGCGTCGGTGTCCCGCGGCCCCGCCGCCGTCAACCTCCCGCTGCGTTGCTCACCGCCGCGGCCAGCTTTGAGCATCACGGGCCGCGCAACTCGTGCTCCCCGGCGGCCGCTACCGTGTCCTCGCAACCCGTGCCGGCTCTCTGCAATACTAGTGGTGTACCACATCTGGTGATGTATGTACCTGCGTGTGTGCCTCGATGTGGTGGAAGTGTGGTGAGATGGGGTACCTCGACAAGTTCTTCTTCTTGGGGTGACAACTCTCCATCCGGGAATGACAAGAACTCCTGCTGGACCCGGTGAAGCGGGCGCCTCAAGATCTCCCTCACGGACCGCAAGACCGTTCCCGGAGCCGAAGGCCGAACCCGACACGCCAAGTTCACCAAGAACCGTTCCCGGAGTCCGGTTGTCGAGCCGAACCCGTGGGACCCCGAACCTCCCCAAGATCTACGCTACGGCACGAAAAGATCGCCTCACGGACGCCATGACCTCTTTCCGGGGTCCGATGGCCGAGACCCTGAAGACCGATCTAGAGCGCCAAGGCCTTCGCATGGAGTCGGCAAGATCATCCGGTAACACCAAGATCAGCTGCGCGGCCCCGACAAGTCCGACACCAACCAGGGCGAGTCCGGCGCGCCCGGACACCGAACCAGGGTCCCCTCCGCGAATGCGCCAAGATCTACCCCGTTACCGAGAACGATCCCGGAGTCCGAGAACGCACCCGTCGAACCCTGGACCCTGAGACCGACCCCGAACCCCGGAACCCCAAGATCTGCCGAACCCTAATGTGTGACCCTTTTCTCGAACCCTATTTTACAAATGAAATAACAAATGGATGCATATTGGATTGTCCTACTCGCATGCATATTTGTGTGGTTTGGGGGCCTTATGCCGATTCACCTAATAATTAAATATGGGGCCCATATGCGGGCAAATCTAGTCTCATATTGGCCTCATTTAAATTTGGGTAGCGAACCCGGTTCTATCTTCTGCCATGTTAAGATAACATTTAAATTGCGGGGTATCTAAACAACGTGAACCACCTAATTAATTGTCGGGACCCCGGTTCCGCTTAATATGATCTAATTGCATCGCACCTTGCCATGTCATGCATCATACATGCATCATGCCGATCTTCTGTCGTTGTATTAAATAGTGCATCCGGTGTTTCTTCTAGTGTTTGGTTCTTCGCGGATAAGGCCGTTGAGTTGATGTGAGCTTCGCCCCGATCTTCGGTTGAACCTTCGGCAATGTTTTCAGGCGAGCATCTCCCCCTTTCTACCTATCTTACTTTTATAGTATTTATTCCCTCCTGTTGATCTATTGCTATCTGTGTTGCGATGCTTTAGTTTCCGTACCTGTGATATACCGTGCAGCCCTATATTGCCTTGGACACATCCTATTGCCTGTTGTTTGGTAGATAGTTGGACTTGCGCGTCGTAGTCGCTTGCTCAAGTACTGTTGCGTGACGTTCAGTGCCACAGTTGTTGATGTATTGCCGCATGTTGATGTTGGAGATGATCATAGTTTTACTTATTGTTCACTTTAATTCCTGTTTAACAACTAAAATTGAAGTAAGCAGAGGCATCGGTGGGTGATAGATAATATTTGGTTTCCGAACGCCCACTTGTGTCCCGTAGGGCCCCGAGTACTTGATACCTGTTCCTTGATTTATCGCGCTATCCACATCCGGGAGGTATATGGGACCCCCCTGAGCCAGAGCTTGATTCAGTCTTATTTCTTGGGGCCACAACTAGTTTGAGGTTTTATTTACTATCCTGTACCTATGCCATGCTTTACTGCTTTATTTACGATTGTGTGAGGAGCACGCTGTACTGTTTTGGAAGCGGAGTGTTTTTGCGGTATCGACAGTCCCCGTTTGGGGATTTGCTGTCGATTACAGCCACTGACGCAAACCTTGAGTCCGTCTCGGAGCTTGCTTACTTCGTTGCAGGTGTACTCCAAGGGGTGGCCCCCTGAAATATTTCTGAATCCTGTGATTGCTTTGTCGTGAAGGCCTCGTTGGGTTTTGATTTGGTTTTTCCGAGGTTGATCGAGTGTGTGTTGCTATTGGTGCACCCCGGCCGGGTTAAAACTTTCTGAAAGCCGTGTCCGCGGTTATGGACGACTTGGAGCACAGTATCTCGACCATAGACAAGCATAACTAAAGTTTACTGTTATAAATTTGACTTTATAATGACTAGTAATCAGCTTCACTATAATGGAATGGCTAATTAATACTGCCCACAATTGCTTGTTGGAGTGTCGCTTGCGACAGTTGTATCTGACTAGTAAGTATTGCAACTACAACGGAATGGCTGAATAAAAGTACCAACAACTGCTGGGTTTTGGGTTATCTCATGCTATCTGTATCTGATTAGTAAGTGTTGTAACTATAACGGAATGGTTAACTAAAAGTGGCCACTGCCTACTTTATCAGGACGATTATCTAAACCTGACTAGTAAAGTGCCGCAACTATAACTGAATAAGTAAAACTGCCAACTGTGTGAGTTCCTCGGTTGACTTCCTCGCTTGGTGTCGAGGGGAAACGCCAGGACGGGTTTGTTTGATGGTAGTATCAGGTTGGATCCGAATAGGTCTTTCTTACCCCTCTCTGATTGCCGCCAGTTATGTCGAGTCTCTATAGGTTGTTTAGAGCATGCTGCCGCTGCCGCTCAGTCCACCATACCTATGTAGGCGAGGACCGCCGAATTCTAGCCTCGCCGTGTACTGGCCTCAGTACTGACGCTCCTCTTTTTCCTTTGCCCTTTGTTGGCACCCCTTTTGTTTAAGCAGGTTTTGAGATCGACGTCGTTAGCAGGGTTACCCTTCCGGCTTGGCCTGGGCAGGGTTATGGACGCCATTGGTTATTCTTCAAGGCTCTTAGCCCCATTTGCATCTTGTCCGTAGTCGGACGCTGTATCGTTTTACAGGTGATTTGGATCTTTGTATCGTATATCTGTATTCTTGACTCTTCGAGTCGCTGCTGTATATATATCTGTTCTGTGGGTCCCATCGAGGACTGTTGTGTAATGTTATTACTTCGTTTTCCACCCGCACGAAAGTGCCTGGTGGGCACCTTTGAATCGTTTCTATGCGGGTTTGGCGAGTTTCGCTAAAACTTGCATAGGGTCGATTCTGAGGGTGTTACAGAGTGGTATCAGAGCTCAGCAGTTGCGATACCCCACAAGTCCAGCCTGTAGGATAACCTAGCTAACGGCCGAAGTAGAGTGTCAAAACTAATTTTGAAAAATCGGTTGGATAGTTCTGATCAGGTCTGATTTTACTCCTTACCCCTCTGCTATTCTCCTCTTATCTCTACGCGTTTTGAATCCGCTCTCTTCTCTCTCTTCGATTCCAGGATTTCTCGCGGTTGGGTTTCCGTCGTACCTTCAGGGTTTCGCTTCCTCCTTTGGTAACGGTGTTGCTACATCTGGTCTTCATGCTATCCGAGGAACCCTTCGTCTGTGGAACCATCCTTTGTTCTTTGTTTGTGCCTTCCGGTGTTTCTGACGCGACGACATCATCTACGCCCGATCCGATGTAGAGTCTGCATCAATCTGTTGTTCCGAACCTCGCTTGTCGAGATCTTCAGTCTGATTCCGAGAGTTGGTTGCATAATTCGCCTATTCGTGTGCAGAGTAATGGTTTGGGTGCGCGATGGACTGATCACCATCCGACTACTCTTATCATTCGCTCTTGTACATTGAATCAGTGGATCCAGCAGTTTTACTCCGTCCACGGAAGCTAGAGGTGGCTTTATTTGTGGATACCTCTACCTTCGACCTTTTGTTTCCGGAGTGTTCTCGCGACGATCACGGACAACGACCTCTTGTTAGTGGTGTCGCGAGGATCTACATGAAGCGAGAAGATGCAGATCACCGACCTTCCTTTCCGGTACCATGAGGCGGATCTCGAGGGCGAGATCCCTTGTTAGTGGTGTCGAATTGTGGCATCCCGCAAAACCACTACTAGAAAATCGCGTGGAATTTGTGCATTGCATCGTCATCATCATGCATTGTTTGTTTAAAACTATTTCCGCAAAGTCTGTTTTGTTTTCTAAAACGCCCCGTCTTGTTTTCAAATTCAAACCCGGGTCGCCGGAATATTTTGCTGTCTACTATCGGTTTGCAAACGGTGCATTTAGAGTAAATAAAAGATTATATTATTTCAGTGGGGCAGTCGAACGGGCCGAATGACCCGAACGACCACCCCAGAAAATTAATCGGTCCAACCAACCGGTACACCTAAATCCTAAACCTACCCAACCTATTCTACCCAGCCCCTCTCCACCTCACCCCACCCAATCTCCTCTCGCCACCTCACCCTCTCCCTATTCCCCAACCAACCAGGAACTGCCACCTCAGCAGCCCCTGGCCTCTCCTCTCTCTCCCCTCAGCACACACGCACGCACCGATCCCCACGTCGCCCCTGGAACCACCCGACCCCGCGGCCCCACCCCCTGTCGGCCCTCCTCTCACGCCTCTCCCCACCAACCCCTTCTTCCTCCCCACCGCTCACCCGCCCGTGCACCGACCCTCCTCCTCCTCTCCCGGCTGCGCCTCCTCCGGCCCGGGCCAGCGCCGCCGCCCGCGCGTGCTTCTCCGCCTCGCGCCGGCGCCTCGCCTTCCCCGCCACCGTGCCCGAGCCCCGCGCCGCCGACCCTCCGTTCTTCTCTCCGCCGGCGCCGCCCACCCGCGCGCAGCCGGCGCCGCTCCTCCCTCGCCCCGCGCGCGTCCCGCCGCCTCGGCCACGAGCGCCGCCGAGCCGCGCCCCGTCGCCTCGCCAGGCTCGCCGAAGCCGCGCCTCCTCCGGTCCCCTCTGCCCCACCCGCGTCCCCGCCGGACTTCCCTCACCGCGCCGCCCGCGCCACCATCTCTCCCTGCCGGCCGCCTCCACCGCCACCAACCCTCGCCGCCGGACCCCCCGCCTCACCCCTGCAAGCTCCGCCCCCGCCGCGGCGCCGCCCGCAAGCTCCCTCCGCCCCCGCTCGCGCCGGCCATCTCCCCCAGGCAGCAGCAGCTCGCCGGCCCGCCGCCGTCGCGTCTGGCCACGACCGCCGCCCCTCCGCCGTGCGCGCGCCCCCGGCCATCGCTGCAACCCGCTGGCCGTCGCCCCTGTCCCTGCCGGACGCGGCCTGCGCGACCTCGTCGGTCCCCCCGGCTCCCTGTGTCTGTGGCCGCCGTCGTCCCCGAGCGTCGGTGTCCCGCGCGGCCCCGCCGCCGTCAACCTCCCACTGCGTTGCTCACCGCCGCGGCCAGCTTTGAGCATCACGGGCCGCGCAACTCGTGCTCCCCGGCGGCCGCTACCGTGTCCTCGCAACCCGTGCCGGCTCTCTGCAATACTAGTGGTGTACCACATCTGGTGATGTATGTACCTGCGTGTGTGCCTCGATGTGGTGGAAGTGTGGTGAGATGGGGTACCTCGACAAGTTCTTCTTCTTGGGGTGACAACTCTCCATCCGGGAATGACAAGAACTCCTGCTGGACCCGGTGAAGCGGGCGCCTCAAGATCTCCCTCACGGACCGCAAGACCGTTCCCGGAGCCGAAGGCCGAACCCGACACGCCAAGTTCACCAAGAACCGTTCCCGGAGTCCGGTTGTCGAGCCGAACCCGTGGGACCCCGAACCTCCCCAAGATCTACGCTATGGCACGAAAAGATCGCCTCACGGACGCCATGACCTCTTTCCGGGGTCCGATGGCCGAGACCCTGAAGACCGATCTAGAGCGCCAAGGCCTTCGCATGGAGTCGGCAAGATCATCCGGTAACACCAAGATCAGCTGCGCGGCCCCGACAAGTCCGACACCAACCAGGGCGAGTCCGGCGCGCCCGGACGCCGAACCAGGGTCCCCTCCGCGAATGCGCCAAGATCTACCCCGTTACCGAGAACGATCCCGGAGTCCGAGAACGCACCCGTCGAACCCTGGACCCTGAGACCGACCCCGAACCCCGGAACCCCAAGATCTGCCGAACCCTAATGTGTGACCCTTTTCTCGAACCCTATTTTACAAATGAAATAACAAATGGATGCATATTGGATTGTCCTACTCGCATGCATATTTGTGTGGTTTGGGGGCCTTATGCCGATTCACCTAATAATTAAATATGGGGCCCATATGCGGGCAAATCTAGTCTCATATTGGCCTCATTTAAATTTGGGTAGCGAACCCGGTTCTATCTTCTGCCATGTTAAGATAACATTTAAATTACGGGGTATCTAAACAACGTGAACCACCTAATTAATTGTCGGGACCCCGGTTCCGCTTAATATGATCTAATTGCATCGCACCTTGCCATGTCATGCATCATACATGCATCATGCCGATCTTCTGTCGTTGTATTAAATAGTGCATCCGGTGTTTCTTCTAGTGTTTTGGTTCTTCGCGGATAAGGCCGTTGAGTTGATGTGAGCTTCGCCCCGATCTTCGGTTGAACCTTCGGCAATGTTTTCAGGCGAGCATCTCCCCCTTTCTACCTATCTTACTTTTATAGTATTTATTCCCTCCTGTTGATCTATTGCTATCTGTGTTGCGATGCTTTAGTTTCCGTACCTGTGATATACCGTGCAGCCCTATATTGCCTTGGACACATCCTATTGCCTGTTGTTTGGTAGATAGTTGGACTTGCGCGTCGTAGTCGCTTGCTCAAGTACTGTTGCGTGACGTTCAGTGCCACAGTTGTTGATGTATTGCCGCATGTTGATGTTGGAGATGATCATAGTTTTACTTATTGTTCACTTTAATTCCTGTTTAACAACTAAAATTGAAGTAAGCAGAGGCATCGGTGGGTGATAGATAATATATGGTTTCCGAACGCCCACTTGTGTCCCGTAGGGCCCCGAGTACTTGATACCTGTTCCTTGATTTATCGCGCTATCCACATCCGGGAGGTATATGGGACCCCCCTGAGCCAGAGCTTGATTCAGTCTTATTTCTTGGGGCCACAACTAGTTTGAGGTTTTATTTACTATCCTGTACCTATGCCATGCTTTACTGCTTTATTTACGATTGTGTGAGGAGCACGCTGTACTATTTTGGAAGCGGAGTGTTTTCGCGGTATCGACAGTCCCCGTTTGGGGATTTGCTGTCGATTACAGCCACTGACGCAAACCTTGAGTCCGTCTCGGAGCTTGCTTACTTCGTTGCAGGTGTACTCCAAGGGGTGGCCCCCTGAAATATTTCTGAATCCTGTGATTGCTTTGTCGTGAAGGCCTCGTTGGGTTTTGATTTGGTTTTTCCGAGGTTGATCGAGTGTGTGTTGCTATTGGTGCACCCCGGCCGGGTTAAAACTTTCTGAAAGCCGTGTCCGCGGTTATGGACGACTTGGAGCACAGTATCTCGACCATAGACAAGCATAACTAAAGTTTACTGTTATAAATTTGACTTTATAATGACTAGTAATCAGCTTCACTATAATGGAATGGCTAATTAATACTGCCCACAATTGCTTGTTGGAGTGTCGCTTGCGACAGTTGTATCTGACTAGTAAGTATTGCAACTACAACGGAATGGCTGAATAAAAGTACCAACAACTGCTGGGTTTTGGGTTATCTCATGCTATCTGTATCTGATTAGTAAGTGTTGTAACTATAACGGAATGGTTAACTAAAAGTGGCCACTGCCTACTTTATCAGGACGATTATCTAAACCTGACTAGTAAAGTGCCGCAACTATAACTGAATAAGTAAAACTGCCAACTGTGTGAGTTCCTCGGTTGACTTCCTCGCTTGGTGTCGAGGGGAAACACCAGGACGGGTTTGTTTGATGGTAGTATCAGGTTGGATCCGAATAGGTCTTTCTTACCCCTCTCTGATTGCCGCCAGTTATGTCGAGTCTCTATAGGTTGTTTAGAGCATGCTGCCGCTGCCGCTCAGTCCACCATACCTATGTAGGCGAGGACCGCCGAATTCTAGCCTCGCCGTGTACTGGCCTCAGTACTGACGCTCCTCTTTTTCCTTTGCCCTTTGTTGGCACCCCTTTTGTTTAAGCAGGTTTTGAGATCGACGTCGTTAGCAGGGTTACCCTTCCGGCTTGGCCTGGGCAGGGTTATGGACGCCATTGGTTATTCTTCAGGGCTCTTAGCCCCATTTGCATCTTGTCCGTAGTCGGACGCTGTATCGTTTTACAGGTGATTTGGATCTTTGTATCGTATATCTGTATTCTTGACTCTTCGAGTCGCTGCTGTATATATATCTGTTCTGTGGGTCCCATCGAGGACTGTTGTGTAATGTTATTACTTCGTTTTCCACCCGCACGAAAGTGCCTGGTGGGCACCTTTGAATCGTTTCTATGCGGGTTTGGCGAGTTTCGCTAAAACTTGCATAGGGTCGATTCTGAGGGTGTTACAGCAGGGCCTCCTCCTCTAGACACACAAGTTCCTATCCTCTAATCTCCGGTTTAGAGCCGTTTTGGTTTAGAGCTTCTAATTGCCCTAGCCTTCGGTTTAGAGCCTTCTAATTGGTGTGTCTAATCCCTAGACCACTAATAGTACTCTCTCATACTCCACCATACTCGCTCCGGCTTAAGGCGAAGCCCTGCGGGATCTCCCCTCTACTTTCGGTACCACGCCGTTGTGCTGCCGGAATCGCGAGGAGAGTGCTACAACCTCCGCTTCCTGCTGGAACAAGGGAGAGGAAGGTCTTCGTCGAGTACCGAACGTGTGACCGACTGCGGGAGCGCTGCCGGAACGCAGCGCCGGAAGGATCGTCTACGCGATCTTGAGATCGGGAAGAGTACGACTACATCACCCACGAGAATCCGCTCTCGTTAAACACTTTGGAATCTTCGAGGGTAAGTTATTCCATTGACTCGTTGCTACAATCTAGTAGATAGATCTTGGCTTGTTTGTTTGTATGTGTGGCATCCCGCAAAACCACTACTAGAAAATCGCGTTGAATTTGTGCATTGCATCGTCATCATCATGCATTGTCTGCATAAAACTATGTTTGCAAAACCCGTCTTTGTTTCATAAACGCCCATCTTATTCAAACGCCAAAACCCCGGGGCTCCGGAGTATTTTGTTTTGTTGCAATCGGGTTGCAACGGCCCAATTAAATTAAATAAATTTTATAATTATTTTAGTGGGGGCAGTCGAACGGGCCAACCCGACCCGAACGACCACCCCCAGTTATTTTAAATCGGTCCAACCTGCCTACCCCTTCTAATCCTAAACCCACCTAAAAATCTACCCCCTCTCTCCAGCCACATCACTCCCACCTATCCCGTCGCGACACCTCACCCCTCCCTCTCCCCTCACCCACTCAAAAACTGCCACCTAGCCTAACCCCTCCCTCTCTCTCTCCCCTCTCTCTCACCTGCCCACACTCCCACCCAGACGCACACCACACGACGCACACTACACGCACCGACCTGGCCCCAACCACCCTCCCTGTCCCGCGTGGCCCCACCACCTGGGCCCCACCCTGTCCCCCCACCACCGCGCCGACCCGGTCCTCTCCCTTCTCCCTCTTCCTCCCGTGCCTCTCTGGACGCACCCGCCGCACCCCAGGAGGCCGGCGAGCCCCGCCCTTCGCTCCCCTCCTCGCCTTGGCCGCACCGGAGCCGCCTCGCCTCCCTCTCCGCGCTGCCTCCGGCCCCCTCTCCTCGCCGCCTCGAGCTTCCACCGCCGCCGCGCCTCCCCTCGCCCTCCGCTCCCCTCCGGCCATCGCCGTCCGCCTCCGGCCGCGCTAGCCCCGAGCTCGCTGCGCGCGTCGCCCCTCCCGCCTCGCCTGGCCGCTTCTGCCGCCGCTCGAGCACCGCCCTCCCCTTCCTCTTCCGCCGCAGCGCGCCCCTTCTTCCGCCCGGCGTCGGCGAGCCGCGCTACCGCCGCCCGCTTGCTTCCGCCCGCCTCCGCTCGCATCCCCGCCGCCGGCTCCCGCACCACCTCTTCCGTGCGCCGCCCCGCCCCCAGGGAACCGCCGCAGCCCGCACCCCTCCTCCCGCGCGCGTGTGCCCGACCCACCTCGCCTCGGCGTCCCGCCGGCGACGCCCCGACCCCGAGCGTCCCCAGCGGCCCCCTCCGCCGCCGCCCAGGTCCCCCGACGACCTCGCGTGCTTCCCAGACCGCCGCCGGGCCTCTCGTTCGCCGGCATCGAGCTCGCTCGCGGACCCGCTCTTCCCCACCGTCGACCTCAGCACCGCCCTGCCGCGTCGCACGCCTCCCTCGTCATCTGCAAGCCTGGCCGCCGTCTTCGTCCTGGATGCCCTCTGCCCTGCCCGACCGAGGCCACCAGAAGGCAGCGGGTGCGCCGTCCCATGGTGTCCATGTGCGTGCGTTCCAACGGTGGTCAAGGCAATCCTAAGTACAAGATCGACGAGTTAACATGGAGCCGAAGCTCTCCCTCTCGAATTGAAGACCCCCGTATCCGAAGACCGAACCCGAACCCGGATACGCCAAGCACCTTGCCGCGGAGCGCCAAGTTCTCCCTCCCGGATACCAAGACCGCCTCGATGGCGCGGACCCGTCAAGACCCTCGCAACGGCAAGCCCGACCCCGTGGACCCGACAAGACCTACGCGACGACAAGAACGGCACCGACCCGGAAGATCCGATGAACCCCGACACCGAATCAAGTCCGGACCCGATGACCACCAAGAACGTCACCGGTTTAACAAGTACGCCCTCCCGGAACGCCAAGGACCCCGCGAGAGACGACAAGACCGACAACATGACCCGATGCCCCCGGATGCCACGTCGAGAACCCGGATGCGACAAGTACTTCCTCGAGGACCCGACAAGATCTGTGCAACGACAAGAACGCCCGACCAGGCGGACCCAATGCGCCCGATGCCGAACCAAGTACTCCCTCGTGAACGCCAAGGTCTACCTCACGGACACCGAGAGCTTCCCCTGAACGCCACGACCGTCGACATGATCGAGACCCCGAGGCGACAAGACCTACCCCGATATCCGAGAACGTTCCCGCGAGACCGACCTCGTCGAACCCTGGACCCCGAGACCGGACCCTGGACCCTGTCGAACCCCGAATCCCGGAACCCAAGATCGTCGAGACCCCTAATGTGTGAACCCTTTTCCTCGAACCCTATTTTATAACATATCAACTTGGCGCATAATAATTGTTCATGCATGCATCTTATCATGTGGTTTGGGGGCCTTATGCCGATTCACCTAATAATTAAATATGGGGCCCATATGCGGGCAAATCTAGTCTTATATTGGCCTCATTTAAACTTGTGTAGCGAACCGGTACCTTATCTTGCCTTGTTTAAACAACATTTAAATTGCGGGGGTTCTAAATAACTTGAACCATCTAACTAATTGTCGGGACCCCGGTTCCGCTTAATATGACCTAATTGCATCGCACCTTGCCATGCCATGCATCATACATGCATCATGCCGATCTTCTGCCGTTGTATTAAATATTGCATCCGGTGTTCCTTCTAGTGTTTTGCTTCTTCGCGGATAAGGCCGTTGAGTTGATGTGAGCTTCGGCCGATCTTCGGTTGAACCCTCGACAATGTTTTCAGGCGAGCATCTCCCCCTTTCTACCTATCTTACTTTTATAGTATTTACTTCCCTCCTGTTGATCTATTGCTATCTGTGTTGCGATGCTCTAGTTTTCCGTATCCGTGATATTCCCTGCAGCCTCATATTGCCTTGGACACATCCTATTACCTGTTGTTTGGTAGATAGTTGGACTTGCGCGTCGTAGTCGCTTGCTCGAGTGCTGTTGTGTGTCGTCAAGTGCCACAGTTGTTGATGTATTGCCGCATGTTGATGTTGGAGATGATTCTAGCTTTACTTATCGTCACTTTAATTTCTGTTTAACAACTAAAATTGAATAAGCAGAGGCATCGGTGGGTGATAGATAATATTTGGTTTTCCGAACGCCCACTTGTGTCCCGTAAGACCCCGAGTACTTGATACCTGTTCCTTGATTTATCGCACTATCCACATATGGGTGGATATGGGCCCCCCTTAGCCAGAGCTTGATTCCGTCTTATTTCTTGGGGCCACAAACTAGTTTGGGGCTTTATTACTATCCTGTACTTATGCCATGTTTTACTGCTTTATTTACGATTGTGCGAGGTACTGCACACTGTACTGTTTAGGATCGGACCACGATTCCGCGGTGTCGACAAGCCCCGTTTGGGGTTCCCAGTCGTTCACAGCCGTCCCGCCAAACCATGAGGCCGTCTCGGAGCTTGCCTACTCCGTTGCGGGTTCTACTCAAAGGGGTGGCCCCCTGAAATATTTCTGAATCTTGTGATTGCTCTGTCGTGAAGACCTCGTTGGGTTTTTATTTGGTTTTTCCGAGGTTGATCGTGTGTGTGTTGCTATTTGTGCACCCCGGCCGGGTTAAAACTTTCTGAAAGCCGTGTCCGCGGTTATGGACGACTTGGAGCACAGTATCTCGATCATAGACAAGCATAACTAAAGTTACTGCTACAAATTTGACTTATAATGACTAGTAATCAGCTTCACTATAATGGAATGGCTAATTAATACTGCCCACAATTGCTTGTTTGGTCGTCGCTTGCGACCATTGTACCTGACTAGTAAGTATTGCAACTACAACGAAATGGCTGAATAAAAGTACCAACAACTGCCGGGTTTTTGGGTTTATCTCATGCTATCTGTATCTGATTAGTAATTGTTGCAACTATAACGGAATGGTTAATTAAAAGTGCCCACTGCTTATTTTATCAGGACGATTATCTAAATCTGACTAGTAAAGTGCCGCAACTATAACTGAATAAATAAAACTGCCAACCGCGTGAGTTCCTCGGTTGACTTCCTCGTTTGGTTTCGAGGGGAAAACACCAGGATGGGTTTGTTTGGTGTTAGCTTCAGGTTGGATCCGGATAGGTCATTCTTACCCCCCTCTGATAACCGCCAGTTGTATCGAGTCTCTATAGGTTGTTTAGTGCCTACTGCCGCTGCCGCTCAGTCCACCATACCTATGTAGGCGAGGACCGCCGAATTCTAGCCTCGCCGTGTACTGGCCTCAGTACTGACGCTCCTTCTTTGTTTTCTGCTTTGCCCTTTGTCGGCACCCCTTTTGTTTAAGCAGGTTTTGAGATCGACGTCGTTAGCAGGGTTACCCTTCCGGCTTGGCCTGGGCAGGGTTATGGACGCCATTGGTTATTCTTCAGGGCTCTTAGCCCCATTTGCATCTTGTCCGTAGCTGGACGCTATATCGTTTCAAGGTGATTTGGATCTTTGTACCGTATATTTGTATTCTTGACTCTTTGAGTCGCTGCTGTATGTATATCTGTTCTGTGGGTCCCATCGAGGACTGTTGTGTAATGTTATTACTTCGTTTTCCACCCGCACGAAAGTGCCTGGTGGGCACCTTTGAATCGTTTCTATGCGGGTTTGGCGAATTTTGCTAAAACTTGCATAGGTCCGATTCTGAGGGTGTTACAGTATGCGATAGAAAATTTTTGTTTTCCATGCTACGAAACCCTACAGTGGTATCAGAGCCGTGTCTATATGTAGATCTGTTGCACGAGTAGAACACAATGGTCATTGTGGGCGTTGATGCTTTTATTGTCGATTGCTTCTTGTGTACTTTGCATCTTGCGGTATGTTGGGATGAAGCGGCCCGGGCTAACCTTACATGACATCGTTCATGAGACTTGATCCACGCTTGACATGCAACTTGTATTGCATAAGTGGCTTTGCGGGTGCCTGTTTCTCCTAGCATAGTTAAGATCCAATTTACAACGGGTGATTAACAATACTAGTATCAATGTTGTGGTTCTTGTTCGTAAGTTAGAACGACACTTATTGAAAGCCCCAAACCACGTAAAATATGCAAAGAAAGTAGAGGCGTCTAACTTTGTTTTGCAGGGGTGTGCAGTGATGTGATATGGCCATGATTGTGATTATATTTGATGTATGCAATGTTCCTTATTGTAAGTTGGCAACCGGCAGGAGCCATATGGTTGTATTTAATTTATGTTAAGACCCGCGTGTCTATTCAAAGTAGTTGTAATAGTTGAAGCCGGTGGACGACAACCATGGAGACGCGTCATTGACCTTGATGCAATGCCGGTGATGATGGAGATCGGAAGCACAAAGAAGAAAGGCCATATCATATCACATATATATTGAATTGCATGTGATGTTAATCCTTTATGCATCTTGTATTGCTTAGTAGACGACGCTAGCATTATAAGATGATCCCTCATGCACATGAATTTCAAGTCATAAAGTGTTCACCCTTAGTTAGCACCGTTGCTAAAGCTTGTTGTTTCGAAGCACCACGTGATGATCGGGTGTGTTAGATTCCGCAAGTGTATACAACGTGAGCAAGCCAGATTTGCTCATGCGGAAACTAAGGTTTGATCTTGACGAGCCTAGCATGTACAGACATGGTCTCGGAACACGGATCATCGAAAGGTAAAGCATGAATCATATAGTAGATATGATGAACATGATGATTGTTCGCCATTGAAACTATATCAACTCTCGTTATGATCGGTGTTGATGTAGTGGATTTGGTTCGTGTGATCACTAAAACAATGTGAGGGATATTGTTTTGAGTGGGAATTCACCTAGATTAACTTTATTAATTAATTTGAACTCAATTTGTCATAAACTTAGTCTAAACTATTGCAAATATGTTGTAGATCAATGGCAGCCCCTACCATCAATTTTAATGCATTCCTAGAGAAAGAAAAGTTGAAAAACAATGGAAGCAACTTCGCGGATTGGTTCCGCAATTTGAGGATTGTCCTCACAGCTGGTAATTTGACCTATGTGCTGGATGCACCGCTGGGTGACCCACCTGCAGATGATGCTCCCGATGAAGTAAAGAATGTTTACCTCGCTCGAAAGAATCAGTACTCCATAGTTCAGTGTGCTATCTTGTATGGTTTGGAATCGGAGCTTCAGAAAAGGTTTGAGGATTCAGACCCATATGATATTGTCGAGGATCTCAAATTGATTTTTGAGACTCATGCGGCAATTGAAAGCTATGAGGCTTCTGAAAAGTTCTTTAACTGCAAGATTGAAGAGGGCAGCTCCGTCAGTGAGCATGTGCTTAAAATGTCTGGGCACGCAAACAAACTTCAAAGCTTGGGTATAGTGATTCCTAATGCTTTGGGGATTTACCGTGTCCTCCAATCACTACCACCAAGTTACAAGAACTTTGTGATGAACTACAACATGCAGAACATGAATAAGACGTTGCCAGAACTCTTTGCCATGTTGAAATCTGCAGAAGTGGAGATCAAGAAAGAGCACCAAGTGTTGTTGGCCAATAAGACCACCAAATTCAAGAAAGGCAAGTCTAAGCAAAAGGGACACTTCAAGAAGGGTGGTAAGAAAGTTACCACGCCGACGAAGAAGACCAAGGCTGGACCTAAGCCTGATACTGAGTGCTTTTACTGCAAGGGAGAAGGTCACTGGAAGCGGAATTGCCCAAAGTACTTGGCGGATTTGAAGAACGGCAACATCAAGAAGAAAGGTATATCTGATATACATGTTATTGATGTGTATCTCACTAGTACTCGTAGTAGTGCCTGGGTATTTGATACTGGTTCGGTTGCTCATATTTGTAACTCGAAACAGGTGCTGCAGAATAAACGGAAGCTAGCAAAGAACGAGGTGACGATGCGCGTGGGAAATGGATCAAAGGTTGATGTGATCGCGGTCGGCACGCTACCCCTTCATCTACCATCGGGATTAGTTTTATACTTAAATAATTGTTATTTGGTGCCTGCGTTCAGCATGAACATTATATCGGGATCTTGTTTATTGCGAGACGGTTACTTGTTTAAATCCGAGAATAATGGTTGTTCGATTTATATGAGTAATATGTTTTATGCACATGCACCTTTGATAGATGGTCTATTCTTATTGAATCTCGATAGTGGAAATACACATATCAACAACATTGAGGCTAAACGTTTGAAATCAAGCGATAATTCGACCTATATGTGGCACTGTCGTCTTGGTCACATTGGAGTGAAACGTATGAAGAAACTCCATTCTGATGGACTTCTTGAATCACTTGATTTTGAATCACTTGAAAGATGCGAAGCATGTCTGATGGGTAAAATGACTAAGACTCCATTTTCTGGTATGATGGAGCGAGCTACGGACTTATTGGAAATCATACATACCGATGTGTGTGGTCCAATGAGTGTAGCATCGCGCGGTGGTTATCGTTATGTTCTTACCTTCACGGATGACTTGAGTAGATATGGGTATATCTATTACATGAAACATAAGTCCGAAACTTTCGAGAAGTTTAAGGAGTTTCAAAGTGAGGTAGAGAATCAACGTAACAAGAAGATTAAATTTCTACGTTCTGATCGTGGAGGTGAATATCTAAGTTACGAGTTTGGCGAGCATTTGAAGAAATGCGGAATACTTTCACAATTGACACCGCCGGGAACACCACAGCGTAATGGTGTGTCCGAACGTCGTAATCGAACTCTCTTAGATATGGTTCGTTCTATGATGTCACTTACAGATTTACCGCTATCATTTTGGGGTTATGCATTAGAAACAGCCGCATTCACTTTAAATAGGGCACCATCTAAATCCGTTGAAACGACACCGTATGAATTATGGTTTGGGAAGAAACCTAAATTGTCGTTCCTTAAAGTTTGGGGATGCGAGGCCTATGTAAAGAAGTTACAGCCGGACAAGCTTGAACCCAAAGCGGAAAAATGCATCTTCATAGGATACCCGAAGGAAACTATTGGGTATACCTTCTATCATAGATCCGAAGGCAAAATCTTCGTTGCCAAGAATGGATCCTTTCTAGAGAAGGAATTTCTCTCGAAAGAAGTGACTGGAAGGAAAGTAGAACTCGACGAGGTTGTCGAACCTTCTCTCGAAATTGCGAGTAGCGCAGCACCGGAAGAAGTTCATGTGGTGCCTGCACCAGTAAGAGAGGAAGATAGTGATGGTGATCATGAAACTTCGGTTGAAGTTGCTACAGAGCCTCGGAGGTCAACGAGAACTCGTACCACTCCAGATTGGTATGATTCCGTTATGAATGTCATGTTGGTGGACAACACCGATGACCCCGAGACATATGAGGAAGCGATGATGAGCCCAGATTCCAATAAATGGCAAGAAGCCATGAAATCCGAGATTGGATCCATGTACGAAAACCAAGTATGGACTTTGGTGGACTTACCGGATGGCCGGAAGGCTGTCGAGAACAAATGGATTTTCAAGAAGAAAACAGATGCTGATGGTAATGTTACTGTCTATAAAGCTCGACTTGTCGCAAAAGGGTTTCGACAAATTCAAGGAGTTGACTACGATGAGACTTTCTCACCAGTAGCAAAGCTAAAGTCTGTGAGGATTATGTTAGCGATCGCTGCATATTATGATTATGAGATATGGCAGATGGATGTCAAAACAGCATTCCTCAATGGAGACATTGATGAAGAGTTTTATATGATGCAACCCAAAGGTTTTGTCGATCCTAAAGATGCTAACAAGGTATGCAAACTTCAACGGTCCATCTATGGATTGAAGCAAGCATCCCGAAGTTGGAATCAACGTTTTGATAAGGTAATCAAAAGTTTTGGTTTTATACAAACTTATGGAGAAGCTTGTATTTACAAGAAAGTGAGTGGGAGCTCTGTAGCATTCTTAATACTATATGTGTATGACATATTGTTGATTGGGAATGATGTAGACCTTCTTAATAGTGTCAAAGAATATTTGAATAATAGTTTTTCAATGAAGGATCTTGGCGAAGCAGCTTACATATTAGGCATAAAGATTTATAGAGATAGATCGAAACGCCAAATATCATTGTCACAGAGTACATATTTGGACAAAGTTCTAAAGAGGTTTGGAATGGAAGAAAGCAAGAAAGGGTTCTTGCCCATGTTGCCCAATACGACCTTGAGTAAAACTCAAAGTCCGACATCGGCAGAAGATAGAGAAAGGATGAGTAAGACTCCCTATGCCTCAGCCATAGGATCTCTAATGTATGCCATGCTATGTACTAGACCCGACATTGCATATGCTGTTAGTTTAACTAGCAGATATCAAAGTGATCCAGGAGTGGATCATTGGACAGCGGTCAAAAACATCCTTAAGTACTTGAGAAGAACTAAGGATGTGGTTCTTTCTTATGGAGGTGATGAACAACTCGTTGTTAACGGTTACACCGATGCTAGTTGGAACACCGATCCGGATGATTCTAAATCACAATCCGGATACGTATTTATTTTGAATGGTGCAGCAGTTAGCTGGAGGAGTGCAAAGCAAAGCGTTGTGGCGAGATCTTCAACTGAATCGGAATAGATGGCGGCTTCGGAGGCTTCACAAGAAGCGATATGGATGAAAGAGTTCATTACAGAGCTGGGTGTGGTTCCTAGTGCGCAGGACCCAATGTCTATCTACTGTGATAACATGGGCGCCATAGCCAATGTGCAAGAACCAAGGTCACACAAGAAGCTGAAGCACATCAAGCTACGTTTTCACGCTATTCGAGAACATATCCAGGATGGGGATATAAAGATTTGCAAAGTACACACAGATCCGAATGTGGCGGATCCGTTGACTAAACCTCTCCCGAGGGCAAAACATGACCAACACCAAACTGCCATGGGTGTTCGGTATATTACCATGTAATCTAGATTAGATGACTCTAGTGCAAGTGGGAGACTGTTGGAGATATGCCCTAGAGGCAATAATAAATGTAGTTATTATTATATCTTTGTGTTTATGATAAATGTTTACATTCATGCTATAATAGTATTAACAAGGAAACATTGATACTTGTGTGATTTGTAAACTTAATTTGAACTCCCTAGTATAGCCTCTATACTTTACTAGCTTGTTGGTTGATAGATGATTGTGGTTTCCCTATCATGAACATTGAGATGATATCAACAACAAGATCATATCGTTAGGAGAATGATATGGTGGACATACTCCTATAGATAAGCGTAGCATAAAGTTCAAGTCATTTCAATAGTTCAATTGCTATATGCTTTCTGATACATAGTAACCTAATTCCTTCGACCATGAGATCATGCATATCACCTTTACCGGATGGATGCTTTGATGACATCAAACACCACACCGTAACTGGGTGGCTATAAAGGTGGCATTGAGTGTTCGGAAAGTTTTGGTTGAGACACATGGATCAAGAGTGGGATTTGTCCATCCATATGACGGATATATATACTCTGGGCCCTCTCGGTGGAATATCATCCAATTAGCTTGCAAGCATGTGACTGGCTCACAAGGGATCACATATCACGGGAACGAGAAAAGAGTACTTATCGGTAACGAGGTTGAACTAGGTATGCAGAGATACCGACGATCATAACCTCGGATAAGTAAACTATCGTGAGACAAAGGGAAATTGGTATCGTATGTAAGTGGTTCATTCGATCGCAAAGTAATCGTAGAAGTATGTGGGAGCCATATGAATTTCCAGATTCCTCTATTGGTTATTGTTCGGAGAAGTGTCTCGATCATGTCCGCATAATTCACGAACCGTAGGGAGACACACTTAAGGATTCGACGTTGTTTGAGTAGTTATGGTATTATGAGAAAGAGACCGAATGTTGTTCGGAGTCTCGGATGGGATCCGGGATATCACGAGGTGATCCGGAATGGTCCGGAGAATAAGATTCATATAAGGAAAGTCCCGTTTCGGAGTTCGGAAATGATTCCGGTGTTTTCATCGGGAATGTTCTAGAAGGTTCCGGAATGTCTGGCACTCCGGGAGGGGGAGGGGTACATGAATGTGTCATTAGATATTGGAATTATTGCATCATGTACTAAGTGTTCTTGCTGTTCCAAATAAAGGATTAAATTGAATCCTAAAACAGAAAAGTCAAATGTCCAGTTTGAAAGTCAAACGGCTAAAACAAGAAACTGTGGGAAACAAGCAAGAGGTGGTTGGAACCGACTTGGGGGAGGAGTCCCTCCAAGCCGGCGCGCCAACCAAGGCCGACTTGGGGAGGGACTCCCCTCCCCTTGGCCGCCCCTCCCACCTATAAAAGGAGGGGCAGGACCTCCTCCTCTAGACACACAAGTTCCTATCCTCTAATCTCCGGTTTAGAGCCGTTTTGGTTTAGAGCTTCTAATTGCCCTAGCCTTTGGTTTAGAGCCTTCTAATTGGTGTGTCTAATCCCTAGACCACTAATAGTACTCTCTCATACTCCACCATACTCGCTCCGGCTTAAGGCGAAGCCCTGCGGGATCTCCCCTCTACTTCCGGTACCACGCCGTTGTGCTGCCGGAATCGCGAGGAGAGTGCTACAACCTCCGCTGCCTGCTGGAACAAGGGAGAGGAAGGTCTTCGTCGAGTACCGAACGTGTGACCGACTGCGGGAGCGCTGCCGGAACGCAGCGCCGGAAGGATCGTCTACGCGATCTTGAGATCGGGAAGAGTATGACTACATCACCCACGAGAATCCGCTCTCGTTAAACACTTTGGAATCTTTGAGGGTAAGTTATTCCATCGACTCGTTGCTACAATCTAGTAGATAATCTTGGCTTGTTTGTTTGTATGCGATAGAAATTTTTTGTTTTCCATGCTACGAAACCCTACAGGATGAACACTTTAAAACTTGAAATTAATGTGCATGAGGGATCATCTTATAATGCTACCGTCGTTAACTAAGCAATACAATATGCATAAAGGATTAACATCACATGCAATTCATAATATGTGATATGATATGGCCTTTCTTCTTGTGCTTCCGATCTCCATCTTCAAGGACGAACATGATCTCCATCATCACCGGCATTGCATCAACGTCAATGACGCCGCTCCATGGTTGTCGTCTACCAGCTTCAACTATTACAACTACTTTGAATAGACACGCGGGTCTTAACAGAAATTAAAGACAACCATATGGCTCTTGCCGGTTGCCAACTTACAATAAGGATCATTGCATACATCAAATATAATCACAATCATAGCCATATCACATCACAGCACACCCCTGCAAAACAAAGTTAGACGCCTCTAATTTCTTTGCATATTTTACGTGGTTTGGGATTTCAATAAGTGTCGATCTAACTTACGAACAAAAACCACAACGTTGATGTTTGAACTATCAAGTGCCCGTTGTAAATTGGATCTATACTATAATGGGAGAGACAGACACCCGCAAAGCCACTTATGCAATACAAGTTGCATGTTTAGCGTGGAGCAAGTCTCATGGACGATGTCATGTAAGGTTAGCCCGGGCAGCTTCATCCCATCATACCGCAAGATGCAAAGTACACAAGAAGCAATTGATAATAAAAGCACCACCGTCCACAATGACCATTGTGTTCTACTCGTGCAACAGATCTACATATAGGCACGGCTCTGATACCACTGTAGGGGTTCATAGCATGGAAAACAAAAAAATTCTACCGCATGCAAACAAACAAGCCAAGATCTATCTACTAGATTGTAGCAATGAGTCGATAGAGGAACTCACCCTCGAAGATTCCAAAGTGTTTAACGAGAGCAGATTCTCGTGGGTGATGTAGTCGTACTCTTGCCAATATCAAGATCGTGTAGACGATCCTTCCGGCGCTGCGTTCCGGCAGCGCTTCCGCAGTCGGTCACACATTCGGTACTCGATGAAGACCTTCCTCTCCCTTGTTCCAGCAGACAACAGAGGTTGTAGCACTCTTCTCGCAATTCCGGCAGCACGGCGGCGTGGTACCGGAAGTAGAGGGGAGATCTCGCAGGGCTTCGCCTTAAGCCGGAGCGAGTATGGTGGACTATTAGAGAGGCCTTGGTGATCTAGGGTTTAGAGGCACCAAGGGAGGAGGCTAGGCCGGCGGCTAGGGCTTGGGGAGAGCCCCAACTCGGCGGCTAGGGCAAACCCTAGGGCGGCGGCGACTGCAGGAGGCCGGCGGCTAGGGTTAGGGTTTTGGTGGAGAGAGGTGTAGACTAGAAGGGGCACCCCTGCCCCTTCTTTTATAGGTGGGAGGGCGCCGGCCAAGGGGAGGGAGTCCTCCCCCAAGTCGGCCTCCTTGGCTGGCAGGTGGAGGGAGAGGAACTCCTCCCCAAGTAGGTTTCCTACTCTCCCTCCACCAAGCAAAACTGTCGTTTGACTTTTCAAATTGGCGTTTAACTTTTCAAACTAGGATTTGATTTATCTTTTTATTTTGCTCAGCCATGATACCTAGTACATGATGCAACCATTCCACATTGTCATGACACATTCATGTACCCTTCCCCTCCGGAGTGCCGGACCTTCCGGAACCTTCTAGAACATTCCCGATGAAAACATCGGAATCATTCCCCAACTCCGAAACATGACTTTTCTTATATGAATCTTATTCTCCGGACCATTCCGGATCTCCTCGTGATATCCCGGATCCCATCCGAGACTCCAAACAACATTTAGTCTCTTACTCATCATTCCATAACTACTCAACAACATCGAATCCTTAAGTGTGTCTCCCTACGGTTCGTGAATTATGCGGACATGATCGAGACACTTATCCGAACAATAACCAATAGAGGGATCTGGAAATTCATATGGCTCCCACATATTTCTACGATTACTTTGCGATCGAATGAACCACTTACATACGATACCAATTTCCCTTTGTCTCACGATAGTTTACTTATCCGAGGTTTTGATCGTCGGTATCTCTGCATACCTAGTTCAACCTCGTTACCGATAAGTACTCTTTTCTCGTTCCCGTGATATGTGATCCCTTGTGAGTCTGTCACATGCTTGCAAGCCAATTGGATGAAATTCCATCGAGAGGGCCCAGAGTATATCTATCCGTCATATGGATGGACAAATCCCACTCTTGATCCATGTGCCTCAACCCATACTTTCTGAACACTCAATGCCACCTTTATAGCCACCCAGTTACGGTGTGGTGTTTGATGTCATCAAAGCATCCTTCTGGTGATGGTGATTGGCATGATCTCATGGTCGAAGGAATTAGGTTACTATGTATCAGAAAGCTTATAGCAATTGAACTATAAAAATGACTTGATCTTTATGCTACGCTTATCTATAGGAGTATGTCCAGCATACCATTCTCCTAATGATATGATCTTGTTGTTAACAACATCTCAATGTTCATGATATGGAAACCACAATCATTTATTAACCAACAAGCTAGTATTATGAAGAGGCTTTACTAGGGACTCTAATTTAGTTTACAAATCACACAAGTATTAATGTTTCCTGGTTAATACTGTTATAGCATGAGTGTAAACATTTATCATAAACACAAAGATATAATAATAACTACATTTATTATTGCCTCTAGGGCATATCTCCAACACGAGCTGGCGCGATGGTGGCACCCTTGCTGCAATGCAGAGGCAGGGCTTCACGAGCCCATGGGCTCGGCCAGGCCAGGTTTGCCCCTATTGCTGCATCTGGTCGGCTATCGCTAGAAGACAGTGGAGGCGGTTCCCTCTCACGTGTTACTATACCGTCGGCCCTCGCCATGTTCTCTTTAATTCTACCAGCTTTGCTACATGGGTCAGGGTGAGGTGACGATGGTGACTGCAAGACCGTGGTGGCGTGTGCCGGTGGGCGTCGAGCTTGGTGGAGCCATTCGAAGCCTCCGGGGGTGTGCTTTTTTGAGGGGTCGGGAGAAATCCTTGTCGTATAGACACCGATGTGGTGACGATTGCGGGTGTCGCCGTCCTTCCTGAAGGGCGTCGGGTGTATCTCTTCCCCACCTCCCGTAGCGTATCAGGGGAAACCCTAGGACAAGTCCGGGGAGCAGCGTCGTTGTCATCGCTTTCCTTCCTGGACGTGTTTCTTGATATGCGACGCTTCAGAGCGCTAGGAGCATGGTGGAAATTCTCCATAGGGTGCAGCAGTGGCAGGTCATCCTCATTTTCGTCGAGCCACTGTTGTCGGCTTTGTTTTCTTTTCTTTTTCTTCTTCGTTTTCTTTGTTGTTTATTTTGGGCATTGTGTTTCTAGCCCAGCAGCATTCTCAATCGTGGTTGCTATATTAATATAGCTGGGCGCAAGCCTGTTTCAAGAAGAATAGTGTGGGAACTACTCAACCAAATTAAACTAGGCACAACTCCTCTGATGTTGACATGTGGGCCCACATTCCAGTGACTCTAGGTTAGGATGGGCTACATTAGAGGATTCACATCCAACCGAACCACCAACAATGAACAACACATGTAGCATAAACAAGGGCAACATGACAACACCTTCAAGAAAGTACCAATCCAGATAACAGGGTTAACGAAACCAACTAAGTAGTCCAATTTATTTTATATCCATGATAGATGCATGACTTATTATCCATATGCCGGTAGAAGCGGTATGTTTTAGTTTTTCCATAAACTTCAGCATGACATATCCTTTTTTGTGAATTCTAAAATTTTCATTGCATGTCTGCGCATGAGAACAAGGGATAACAAGGGATAACAATGCACATACATAGTTTGTATCAAACAGCTATTGTTATGGTTACCTATCCCTTTCCTCAAGCACAAACTTTGCACGAGGTTAATCCCGGATAGGATCGATCACAAAACATGCATGCATGGCAGTGTGGGTGAGGCGAGCGTGCACCATGTTGTTCCTTGTTCTCATGCTACAAGGAGGTGATACATGACAGCCTAATATGTTAGTGTCCTCCTTATCATCCACTAGGACTACTGATGTGGGAATGAACTTTTGACACATGCAACACAACCGGAATGGGCCTTTAAGAATTTGTAGGAGTTATTATTACATACAAGCTAAGAGCCCACATATCCTAACTTTGTTTTTTTTATAACAGGAATATATTAATATCAAATTTGATACTAAGTGCACCCGGCCTCTGCAACAGCATAATATCGAGATGTAGTCTAAACATTAAGTATGCACGCAGCCAAAAAAAGAAAATAAAAAATAAAAAGAAGAAAGCATCACCGATGCAATTAAAGATCCACATCAACAAGAACACTGTTGCAGAGTACCAGTTGACCATGTCATAGTTGCCATGGACACAACTTTCATGCGGACATCGCCACACACTGAAACCATTTATGCACACGGACAATGGAGTGTCAACTTCTCCCTGTCCTCCATGAATACTCCCTCGAACAACCGAACATCTCAACTCGACATGAGCATGTGAGATGGTACCTCCAGAGCAAATCCTAACGTACTACATTCCAAAAATGACATTGAAGAAAATTGGGTGAAGAGTTTATCTATACATCTAACACAGACCCACCATAATAGAAAGCTAACAAAATCGAATAGAGCGAACTAAAATATATACCTTAGCCAATGAATTGCATATAATAACCAGGCCCTTTATGAGTGGTGATGTCGAACAAATTGTGCTCCTCAAGTATGTGACATATATATGTACGGAATTTCCTCTTTATAGTTTAAATTATGATTTCCACGGTACCTTGATTTGCTCATAGATGATCGTGCAGGAGATCTTTGTCATCAAAGTGTGACACCTTGATGGCTTGAAAGGACTACCAGGAAATGAAAAAAGGGCCAGGTAAGCCTCTACGAAATCTTGTTGGAGATCTTGAGGATCAGAAGCTTCGCTGGTGAACGGATGAGAAACCGAGACCACTGACTCGATCAGCAGCTAGCTAAGCTATAGCTCAGCTCAGAGACATGGGGCACCGTGGGTGGATCACAGTTTAGGTGGGGAGGATCGTATCCTCCTCGATCGGACACACGCAGCCACACATATTTATATGTACTCTAGTGGTTAACTAAGTGCCCCCTGTGCATCGATCTCATTAGAAAAATAAAGGCCATTTTAATGCGGTTGTGATCATAATTAAGAATCTCTCCCGGTGCTTGACCTTGGGTCTCTTAGCACGCTATATAAAAATATCTACTCCCTCTTTGCTAAACTATATTGCATGTTAGTTTCTTTAAAATCCGAGATGTAAAATTTGACCAAGTATATAGCCAATATAACACCATTTATAATGTCAAATACATTTGATATAAAAGTATATTTCATGATGATTCTGATATTATTAATTTGATGTTGTAGATGTTTATTTTTACATGTTTAGTAAAACTTTACATTGTTTGATTTAAAAAACTAAGGTGCACAACATTTTTGCAAAGAGGGAGTATGTGGCACATGATCTTTTTTTTTGAATGTTAGAAGGAGAACTGCTAAATTCAATGGATAATTAGAAAAACGGGCTGCTTGGTTTAATTGAGGAAAACCAGGCAAAATTCCTAACAACGGCAAGCCATACCTAGAAACCCATATGACATACAATACGCCGAAGGCGGAACACACAACATACCTAGCCGGGCATCCAAGCAACTCCACTCCATGTGCGCACCAAAAACCGCCGCATCGATCAGATCTGCCAAGAGCTTTTGGGCCAACCTTGACGACGCCAGAGAGGGATGACATGCCAAGATAGAAGGACATGTGCCTCTCTAAGCCCACGAGCAAAGAACAAAGGGCTCATCCGACACTCCTTGCATGTGGAGAGGGCTCCTGTAGGTGAAAACCGTCCCACACCTTCACGAACCACATGTCCCTCTGGCCGAATCCACCTCCAAGAATGATGCCTTCAAGAGGGGACACGTCACTAGCTGGCACCGCCATCATCCGATTTGGAGACCAAATCTAGGATTTCCTCCGGAGTATGTTGGGAAAGGGAAGATGAGAGCTACATACCAATGCCTTCAACAAGGTAGCGACGCCCGTAGATGCCGCCAACAACAACCCCGACCGTGTGTGGCACATAATCAATAAGGAGAGAGAGAGAGAGAGAGAGAGAGAGAGAGAGAGAGAGAGAGAGATAGAGAGAGAGAGAGAGAGAGAGGATAAAACCATCTCTATCTCCGAAACCATATCTACACGCAATGCAATATACAAATCATTAGTTGATTTTATAGTATCATCCAATTAGATTTTAGAAGTATCCTAATAAAAGTGGAGCTACACCAATGAATATTTGAAGAATTATGTATTGGAAACGTGTCTTGAATTTTCAAGATATGTTGTGTATCCATGCATCCCTCTCTTATCATCTTAGCAATAATTATCATGTGGCTCATATCCAAAGCATGACATTCTAAATCCATGACCAAGGCCTTTCACGACAATGGACACGAAGATCTCGAACGACGTTGATGGCAATTGCAAGCTGAATAAAGGCGCTTAACGCTGATCCCATGATGATATGGTGACAAGATGATGATGTGTCCTGAGATGAAGCTGTCGTGGTATTGCCGACGAGTACGCCATAGAGGGGTCCTCACAGTGCGTGTTTAGAGACGTGGGGTAAGGCGGACGGTTGACGGATACGAGGTAATACAGCTTACCCAGGTTTAGATCCCACGACGGTGGCGGAATCCTAATCCTGCTATAAATCACTATAAGGGCAATACGCCGAGTTACAGGGATCGGTTCGCCGTACGAGGTTATCTGAAGTTGATCTATGAACGTTCCCTAAAGGCTCCCATAGGCCTGACTTATATAGTCGCCAGGTCCTAGGGTTACAGGGAAAAGTTCTAGCCGGACAGGTTACAGAGTCCTACACTGTTTATTACTAGTCTTGTGTATCTTGTACTCCAAGTCTCCGGGTACGTTGGTGACTCCACCGTAGCCTTCCTTTATCCGGCATGGGCCTCCCTTCTGGATCCATCTAACTGGGCCGCCCAGCAGGCCATAGGCCATGCTACCGACTATGGGCCACCCGGGTTAGCCGGATAAGAGACATGCTATAAGGATACCTATATAGCATATCCCCAACAGTAGCCCCCGGAGAACTCCAAGATCTTGCGTCGTCTTGCCTCTTCACGTTGAATGCTCCGTCTAGATGGATGTCGGCAAATCATCAAGCAACATCTTGTAGTCCTCCCAAAGAACCCTGCAAGGCTTTCTCCGTCTTAAACTTGTAAGCCGAAAAAATGTTGAGTCTTCTATTGTACTCCTCCATAGTCGGATTGAATCCGTCTATGTCGGAATCTTCGATGTGACGGCTCATCTACCCATGTCAGCTAGGACGACGTAGGCTTAGGTCAGCGACGCCTCGTAACTCACACATGCAGAGAACGCAATCATATCTGATTTTCCCGCGCGAGCGATACGAAACGTTGGCGGCGACGGTTGGAGATGTGGTGAAATTTCCGCGCACGTTCGCGAACACGTCGTCTACGCGGCAACCGTCCGATCAAGCTGCACGAATCTTGATGCCGAGGATGATAAATAGTAACCGTGGGGAAATCTCCACTTTTTACCTCATTCTTCTCGCATCATCTTCTTCCTCCAGCCGCGCGTCTCCTCGAGCTCTCCACGAGAATCCTCGAGAAAACCCTAGCTCCCATCTGCACCAGTCGCACCCAACCTTCACCCCATGGCTAGCAGCAGCACCTTCCCATCAATGGTGGCGTCGAGCGAAGCCGGCGAGGTACGTCGTCGTGCCCCCAGAGGGCTTGGTCATCCCCGCATCGGCGGTGATCGAGTCCACCAGCGACGACCAAAATTTGGCGGCGGTAGAGCCACTTGAGGAGGAGCCAGATTCGCACAAGGGCGACTGGCGCGACTCGGACATCACCGACCGCGACATCCAAGAGTTGGTCGCCGAAGGCTACCTCCCCGCGACGGAGGGGCTCGCCTGGCGGGCGGCGCCGGCCGGCGAGGTGACACCTTCTCCACAAGACGGAGAAAAGGTGTACCTCAAAGCTCAGCTGGTACGCGGTGTTTCCCTGCCTATCTCCCACTTCTTCCTCTCTGTCTTAAACCACTACAAGGTCCAACCCCATAACCTTTCCCCCAATAGTATCTTAGTGCTTAGCAACTTCGCGGCACTTTGCGAGGGATATCTAGGGATAAGGCCTAGGTTAGACCTTTTTGTGTACTTCTTCACCGTCAAACGTGAAGCCGGACATAGTAAGGAGGAGCTTAGGAACTGCGGCACCATAAGCTTCAAGATTCGACCTGGCCGGCGGTTCCCCGACATCGTCGGCCACGAGTCCTGCAAGAATTGGCAGCGGACGTACTTCTACGGCCCCGACATTCCTTTGGCGGGCCGAGAAGTAACGTACCCGGACTTCACGGACGGAGCCGCCGCTGAAGTTTCCACATGGAGATCCCAAGCCTCCCTTCCCTCCGACCTCGACGCTTCTCGCGCCATAAGGCGGATCGAATGGTTTGTAGAGATGGGTTTGACCGGCTTGGACCTAGCCATGTGCTGGTTCATCAGGCGAATCCAACCTCTGCAGCACCGCGCGAAGTACATGCACGAGTATACTAGCGACAGAAGGGATAGCCTCCGCATCTCCGTGGATAATTTCTTGAGCGACTCCGTCAAGCTCCGCCTTAAGGACATCGTCAATGTGAAGGATAACAAGCGTAGCTTCACCATCACCTACGACATGTTCGTAGATGGAAAGTGCCCAAAGGTAGGTTTTTATTTTCCGTGTATGACATATACTCCAGTTCTTCCGTCTTGCAAATGTCATTTTGTCTAACATGGTGACTTCTTACTTAACAGCTTAGCGATCTAGAGGAGGGCAACCTGGCTGCCCAAATCTACGATCCAAAGATGAAGGAAGTCACGGTCGTGTCCGACGACGATGTCCCGTTGGCGCGAAAGCAGAAGAGCTCCACCTCTGACGCTGCCGACGGAGGCAAGAAGAAGAAGAAGACGAAGGGTGGAGCCTCCAGACTACCGCCTCCATGGAGGCGGAAAAGAGAAGAACCACCGGGATCTTTGCCAAAGCACCCCCCTAGTGTAAGCTTCTCATTTTTCGACATTGTCTATTTATCTGTCTTGCTCCTGTACTTATGCATTTTGCACGTTTCAGGAAGAAAGCCACGACCATCCTCAAGAAGACCTCCAAAACTTTGGGGGCTTCTCGAAATATCAAAGACATGCTGCATCGCTACGCCTCCCCCGCCATCGCCCCTGCTACCCCTGCCATCAAGCCCTCGTCTGCCCCGACAAGCTCACAAGCTAAGGAGGCACCAAGCCCTTCCACCATGGAAGTGGACTCTGGCGCCTCTACCGAGCTCGCGGTTGTCGGCGAGCAGGCAACGTAGGAGAGCACCGCTCAACAAATGGCTGAAGCTCCGGCTAAGGATGCCATCGGTGGTGGCAAGGCGGTGGTGGAAGCTGGTACTTCTGCCGAAGGTGGCGCCCTTGCTCCCCAGAAACCCTTTGAGTTCCCAAAGATAGTCTACCCGGCGCTTACGCCGAGTAACACAACTCCGGTTCCTGGAGGAGTACCGTCATCTCCGACATGCGGTCTTGAGGAGCTCCTCCGACAAGCAGAAATATTGCGAGGAAATAGCGTTTCCTTTGGCAAGCTGCTAGCCGAGAGCGCTACTAACCTCAAGATCATCGCACTTGTAAGTTTACTTTGCCTTTTGCATTTCATATGAGTATCCCACTGTAGCCCCCGAGGATGTAGACGAAAAACCATAGGTTTTGCATCTATATGCTCTAAGAGTGACTAAGTTAGAAAAAACTCTCACTGTAGCCCCCAAGCATTTAGATGGAATGAACTATTCCGACTAGATGCTTTAAGAGTAGCATACGCAGTGTTTATAATTTTCAATACTATAGCCCCCAAGCCTCTAGTTGTAACTGAATTAGTTTCGACTAGATTCTTAAAGAAAAGCTAACCAGATTCCGAGTTAAAAACTTTATACTGTAGACCCCAAGCTTCTAATCGAGAACTGAATTAGTTCCGACTAGATGCTTTAAAGAAAAGCTAAGCATATTGTTAAGTTAAAAACTCTCGCTGTAGCCCCCGAGCGTCTAAGTGGAAAGTTTTCCGACTAGATGCTCCAAGTAGACTAAACAACGGTTTAACTTTTTTCTTTTTTCCACAGAACGAGAATGCTCGGAGGGGCATGGCCAACGACAAGTACCAGAAGATGCACGCAAATCTTGAAGCCGAAAAGGGTAAAACTGCCATCTCGAAGGAACAGATCATCAAAAACAACAGTCTGTTTTCTTTTTGCGCATTCCATCTTGGTTTTGTGCCTACATTCTCCGAGTACTCACTGTGTACTTTGTTTTCTCCGACTTCGCAGAACATGTTGCCAAGGCCAAGGACATTGTCGAGCAGTCCAAGCACATCCAGCAGCTGGACAGCGAGAACAAGATCCTTAGAAAGGAGAGGGAAGACATGCTGAAAATGCATGAAGAATCAATGAAGGCCTTGTAGGACTCCGCCGCCGAGGAAATCACCCGCTTGAAGGAGGAGATCACGATCTTGAAAGATCAACAGCGTGCTGCCGATGAGCAGAATCACCGCCATGGCGAGGCGTACAAGCTCCTCCAACAAGAGAAAATTCCTTGGCGGACACCCTCTGGCAAGCTGAGGCCAACATCTTCAGTAAGTTTCCTCCGCCTTGTATTTCTGTAGTCTAGATACTTTGAATTGTTGAACTCATGCGTTTCTTGTCGGAATTTGCAGCTCCTATGGGTTTAACCAGATCGCCTCCTCCAGCCAAGGAATGCATGGTTCTTGCCGGCAACTTCATCAACACCGCCATCACCCAGGCCAAAGAGATTGCTAAGCCCCTCCAGATACACATCAAGGCATCGGACTCTGTGGCGAAGTACTCGGAGATTATGCGTCGAGCCCCCGAGCGTATCACAAGCTGGAAAGCTTCATGTGCACGAGCTGGCGCAAGGGTGGCGCTGGCAATGGTGAAGGCACACTACGAAGGTGCCGACATCGATACGTTGACCTCTGGTATCCCCGATGTTGATGATGACAGCAAAGAGATTGATCACGAAGCCATCTTGTCGTCACTCGCGGGTTATGACACCAGAGTTGCCGAGTTGGTGGACATCGACGTCTTCGTGCCCATGAACACCATCGACAGCGTCAACCAAGACTCCTCCGAGTCCCACCACAGTGCCGACATTGAGGGTGATTCTCCGGCTGGTGACGATGCTGCTTCCAAGTCTCCTGTGCCAAAGGAATGAAAAACAACTTTGTAATATTTGTTTCACCTTTGGTGTATGCGCGGAAAAAAACTTGGTGATGTAACTTAAGGCGGAAAACAATGGTTGTTATGTCCTGCCACTTAAGAACTAATTTCCAGCATGTATATATTTTTAAGCAAGTGCTGGCTTATCCATTACTTTGGTTCTTATGCTTGACTTTTCGTGAGTCGGAAGACTCGTTGTCGGAACCATGCGCTTAGGTGATCATGCCCAATGGCACCGTCAATAACCTGATCACAAAATCGCCGACAATAAGTGCAAAAAGTCACTACTCCAGAATCCACATAAAAACAACAAAGAACGTGTAGACCAGAAAACTTAATCTAACGCCCGTTGGCAAAATTTTCACAAGTGCAAATGCAATACTTGTGCATAAAGGTTTTACATGATCCAAAAATGAACACTAAAGGAGGTAAAAGACTCAGAAATATGAGTGAACCAAAGAGCTTTATTTCATTGATCATATAAGAGATACACAATTAGATAAAAAATGGTAAGTGTAAAAAGGACGTAGTTGTGCTATGTTCCATGGCCTATCAAGCTCCGGGTAGACATCATCCGGGTCACGTCGCTTACGATTATGATCATCGTTGGGTCTATCCTTAAGTTCACGATTGTCAACAAGGTAGTAAGACCCATTGAGTAGCTTCGTGCTTATGATGAACGGTCCTTCCCATGGCGGGGATAATTTGTGTGACTTCTTCTGCTTAAGTCGGAGCACCAAATCCCCCTCTTTAAACGAGCGATGTCGAACGCGGCGACTATGGTAGCTGCGTAGCTTCTGCTGGTAGATGGCGGAACTTTGGCATGCCAAAACATGCTCCTCCTCGAGAAGGTCCACATCTAGGCGTCTGGATTCTTCTGCATCATCTTTGTCGTAGGCAGCAACTCTTGGTGCATCGTGGAGGATGTCGGAGGGCAGGATGGCTTCTGCTCCATATACCATGAAGTAAGGGGTGTAGCCGGTAGATCTGTTGGGTGTAGTTCGTAAACTCCACAGCACAGATGTCAATTCTTCCGCCCAGGCTCCAGCTGCTCTATGTAGCGGTGCCTCAAGACGTGGCTTGATTCCCTGTAGAATTAATCCATTGGCTCGCTCGACCTGACCATTGGATTGTGGGTGTGCCACAGATGCAAGGTCAAATCGGATGCCTTTCTCCCAGCAATATGCCTCCACTTCTCCGAGTGATAAATTGCTGCCGTTGTCAGTGATAATTGTGGCATCCCGCAAAACCACTACTAGAAAATCGCATTGTTTTTGTGCATTGCATCGTCATCATCATGCATTGTTCGCATAAAACTATTTTCGCAAGCCCGTTTTGTTTTCTAAAACGCCCCATCTTTATTCAAACGCAAAGCCCGGTTCTCCGGATTAATTATTTTGGCCGCTATCGGTTTGCATACGGCCCGTTTAAAACAAATAAAAAGTTTAATTGTTTAGCGGGGGCAGTCGAACGGGCCGAATCGACTCGAACGACCACCCCCATTTTTAAATCGGTCCACCAGACAAATCCTACAGCTACCTAAAACCCTACCCACACCCAGCCTCCACCTCACCCTGGCCAACCCCGTCACGCCACCTCGCCCCTCCCTCTCCCTCACCCAATCCTATCCTGCCACCTAGACCCACACCACACAACACACACCATACAGCCCCACCAGACTCACCCCACACCGGATCCCCCTGGCCACACCCGATCCCCACCTCCCCGCGGGTCCCACGCCCTGGCCCACCCCACTGCCTCCTCCCATCCTCTCTCCCTTCTTCCTCCTCTCCCCGCACGCAACCGCACCCCGCCGCCCACGCCTCCCGCGCGGCCCCGAGCCCTTCCTCCTCCCCTCCGGCGGCCCCCTCACCGCCGGCGACCCCTGCCCCGCTCCGGCCTTCCTCGACCGTGCCCCTCCGCCCAGACCCCCGCGCAGGCGACGCCCCTCTGCCGCCGCCTTGCCCTCCGCCTCCGCCCCTCCCGGCCATGGCGCCACCGCAGCACCCCCTCCGCTCCGGCCTCTCGTGCGCCCCAGCCCGCGCCCGCGCAGCGCTCCGCCAGCTCGCCACGCGCGCAGCGCCTGCAGCCGGACGCCACCCTCGCCCCAGAGCGCCTCCCAGGCCCCGCCGGCGCCCTTTCCCCTGCTCCTCCTGCCTGCCGCCGCTCCTTTAGCTCGCGCCGCGCGCCCCGAGCCGGCCCAGCCTCGCCTTGGTGCCCCGCCGCCGCTCGGGCTCGCCCTCCACCGCGCTCGCCGGCCTCACCTGCGCCAGCGCCGCCTTCGGCCTCCTCCGCCACCGCGCGGCCCGGCAGCGCCGCCTACCGCCGCATCCGCCGCCCTCGTCTGCCTCGGGCCGCCCGGGCCGCTGCAGTGGGCTGCTGCCTCGCGCCGCCGCCGTGCCGCGCGGGCCGTCGTCGCCCGACACCGCCAGGGAACCCGGCCGCCACCGCGAGTCCATGATGTTTCGCGGCGTGTACCAGTTTGGCACCCCCAAGGTCGCCAGGATCTTCGATGCGGAGACCCCGTACCAACGCCCGACAAGATCTTCTCGAAGTGGGAACCACAAGACCTTCACGGAAACCGAACCCGTCGACACGTCATGATCTTCCTCGGAACCACCAAGTTCTCCATCCCGGCACCCGAAGACGCGGTACCCCAAGATAGCCTCCCCCGATGCGAAGCCAATGCCCCGAGGACGCCAAGACCCGAGTGCGCCGACATGGATCCAGTGACGCCAACACGCCAAGATCACCGACACGGGACGGCAAGTCCGACCCGACCCGAGAACCCGACAAGATCGTCGCGACAACAAGAACGGCACCGACCAGGGTTAAACCGATGCGCCCCGACGCCACGCCAAGTTCATCTACCCGACGCCAAGAACTACTTCCGAGCCGCCGAGACCGATCCGTCGAACCCCGAACCCCAGATCCGAACCCCGAGACCGACCCCGAACCCCGGAACCCCAAGTTCGTCGAGACCCCCTCTAATGTGTGACCCCTTTTCTCGAGCCTTATTTTATAAATGAAATAAAACCTGTTGCATATTAAATTGTCATACTTGCATGCATCTTGTCATGTGGTTTGGGGGCCTTCCGCCGATTCACCTAATAATTAAATATGGGGCCCATATGCGGGCAGATCCAGTCTCATATTGGCCTCATTTAAACTTGTGTAGCGAACCGGTGATATGTTCTGCCCTGTTAAACAACATTTAAATTGCGGGGCATCTAAACAAATAGAACCATGGATTTAATTGTCGGGACCTCGGTTCCGCTTAATCTTGACCTAATTGCATCGCACCTTGCCATGCCATGCATCATACATGCATCATGCCCGATCTTTTGCCGTAGTATTAAATATTGCATCCGGTGTTTATTCTAGTGTTTTGGTTCTTCGCGGATAAGGCCGTTGAGTTGATGCGAGTGTCGACCCGATCTTCGGTTGAACCTTCGACAATGTTTTCAGGCGAGCATCTCCCCCTTTCTACCTATCTTACTTTTCTAGTATTTACTCCCTCCTGTTGATCTTTGCTATCTGTGTTGCGATGCTCTAGTTTTCGTACCCGTGATATCCCTTGCAGCCATATATAGCCTTGGACACATCCTATTACCTGTTGTTTGGTAGATAGTTGGAACCGCGTGTCGTAGTCGCTTGCTCAAGTGTTTTGCTTGTCATCAAGTACCACAATTGTTGGAGGATTGCCGCATGTTGACGTCGGAGATGATCATGGCTTTAATTATTGTTTCACTTTAATTCCTGTTTAACAACTAAAATTGAATTAAGAAGAGGCATCGGTGGGTGATAGGTAAGATTTGGTTTCCGACCGCCCACTTGTGTCCCGTAGGACCCGAGTTCTTGACACCTGTTCCGAGATCGAGCGCGCTAACCACAGGTGGGGAGATATGGGCCCCCCATTGATTACTACCTGATTTCAAAGTATTGTACTGGGGGCCACAAACTAGTTTGAGGTTTTATTTACTATCCTGTACTTATGCCATGCTACTTATGTATTTACGATTGTGCGAGGAGCACACTGTACTGTTTAGGAATTGTGACCCGTTTACGTGGTATCGACAGTCCCCGTTTGGGGATCTGCTGTCGTTTACCGCCGGCCCCACAAACCCTAAGTCCGTCTCGGACACCGGCCGACTTTGTTGCGGGTGTACTTAGTGGGGTGGCCCCCCCGTGCTTGCTTTGGGTCTGGGAACGTCGTGACTTAGGCCCCGCCGACATGCCGATGGGTGCATGTTAACTGATCTGGCAAAAAGGGTCGAAGTGCCTGTGGATACTTTGGTGCACCCCTGCAGGGTTAAATCTTTTCGAGAAGCCGTGTCCGCGGTTATGGACGACTTGGAGCACAGTGCTTGATCATATACAACTATAACTAAAGTTTACTGTTATAAATTGACTTGTATTCGATTTGACTAGTAATCAGCTTCACTACAACGGAATGGCTAATTAAAAGTACCAACAACTGCTGGGTTTTGGGGTTGTCACATGCTAATTGTATCTGATTAGTAAGTGTTGTAACTATAACGGAATGGTTAACTAAAAGTGCCCACTGCTTACTTTATCAGGACGATTATCTAAACCTGACTAGTAAAGTGCCGCAACTATAACTGAATAAGTAAAACTGCCAACTGTGTGAGTTCCTCGGTTGACTTCCTCGCTTGGTGTCGAGGGGAAACGCCAGGACGGGTTTGTTTGATGGTAGTATCAGGTTGGATCCGAATAGGTCTTTCTTACCCCTCTCTGATTGCCGCCAGTTATGTCGAGTCTCTATAGGTTGTTTAGAGCATGCTGCCGCTGCCGCTCAGTCCACCATACCTATGTAGGCGAGGACCGCCGAATTCTAGCCTCGCCGTGTACTGGCCTCAGTACTGACGCTCCTCTTTTTCCTTTGCCCTTTGTCGGCACCCCTTTTGTTTAAGCAGGTTTGAGAGCGACGCCGTTAGCAGGGTTACCCTTCCGGCTTGGCCTGGGCAGGGTTATGGACGCCATTGGTTATTCTTCAGGGCTCTTAGCCCCATTTGCATCTTGTCTGTAGTCGGACGCTGTATCGTTTTACAGGTGATTTGGAGCTTTGTATTGTATATCTGTATTCTTGACTCATCGAGTCGCTGTTATATATATCTGTTCTGTGGGTCCCATCGAGGACTGTTGTGTAATGTTATTACTTCGTTTTCCACCCGCACGAAAGTGCCTGGTGGGCACATTCGAATCGTTTCTATGCGGGTTTGGCGAGTTTCGCTAAAACTTGCATAGGGCCGATTCTGAGGGTGTTACAGAGTGGTATCAGAGCTCAGCAGTTGCGATACCCCACAAGTCCAGCCTGTAGGATAACCTAGCTAACGGCCGAAGTAGAGTGTCAAAACTATTTTGCAAAATCGGTTGGATAGTTCTGATTAGGTCTGATTTTACTCCTTACCCCTCTGCTGTTCTCCTCTGACCTCTACGTGATTTGAATCCGCTCTCTTCTCTTTCTTCGAGTCCAGGAATTCTCGTGGTTGGGTTTCCGTCGTACCTTCAGGGTTTCGCTTCCTCCTTTGATAACGGTGTTCTACCATCGGGTGTCAAGCTGCCTGATGAATCCGTCCACGGTGTTACCATTCTTTGTTCCTTGTTTGTGCCTTCCGGTGTTTCTGACGCGACGACATCATCTACGCCAGATCCGATGCAGAGTCTGCATCACTCCTTTGATCCGAACCTCGCTTGTCGAGATCTTCAGTCTGAATCTTGAGGGTTGTTTGCATAATCTATCTGTTCGTGTACAGAGTAATGCTCTGAGTGCGGGATGGAGTCGCGACCATACCACTACTCTTATCATTTGCTTTGTATATTGAATGGTGGATCGATGCAATTTTACCCCGTCCACGGAAGCTAGAGGTGGCTTTATTTGTTGATACCTCTCCCTTCGACCTTTTGTTTCCGGAGTGTTCTCACGACGATCGCGGACAACGACCTCTTGTTAGTGGTGTCGCGAAGATCTACACGAAGCGAGAAGACGTAGACCGCCGACCTTTCCTTCCAGTACCATGAGGCGGATCTCGAGGGCGAGATCCATTGTTAGTGGTGTCGAATTGTGGCATCCCGCAAAACCACTACTAGAAAATCGCGTTGTTTTTGTGCATTGCATCGTCATCATCATGCATTGTTCGCATAAAACTATTTTCGCAAGCCCGTTTTGTTTTCTAAAACGCCCCATCTTTATTCAAACGCAAAGCCCGGTTCTCCGGATTAATTATTTTGGCCGCTATCGGTTTGCATACGGCCCGTTTAAAACAAATAAAAAGTTTAATTGTTTAGCGGGGGCAGTCGAACGGGCCGAATCGACCCGAACGACCACCCCCATTTTTAAATCGGTCCACCAGACAAATCCTACAGCTACCTAAAACCCTACCCACACCCAGCCTCCACCTCACCCTGGCCAACCCCGTCGCGCCACCTCGCCCCTCCCTCTCCCTCACCCAATCCTATCCTGCCACCTAGACCCACACCACACAACACACACCATACAGCCCCACCAGACTCACCCCACACCGGATCCCCCTGGCCACACCCGATCCCCACCTCCCCGCGGGTCCCACGCCCTGGCCCACCCCACTGCCTCCTCCCATCCTCTCTCCCTTCTTCCTCCTCTCCCTGCACGCAACCGCACCCCGCCGCCCACGCCTCCCGCGCGGCCCCGAGCCCTTCCTCCTCCCCTCCAGCGGCCCCCTCACCGCCGGCGACCCCTGCCCCGCTCCGGCCTTCCTCGACCGCGCACCTCCGCCTAGACCCCCGCGCAGGCGACGCCCCTCTGCCGCCGCCTTGCCCTCCGCCTCCGCCCCTCCCGGCCATGGCGCCACCGCAGCACCCCCTCCGCTCCGGCCTCCCGCGCGCCCCAGCCCGCGCCCGCGCAGCGCTCCGCCAGCTCGCCACGCGCGCAGTGCCTGCAGCCGGACGCCACCCTCGCCCCAGAGCGCCTCCCAGGCCCCGCCGGCGCCCTTTCCCCTGCTCCTCCTGCCTGCCGCCGCTCCTTTAGCTCGCGCCGCGCGCCCCGAGCCGGCCCAGCCTCGCCTTGGCGCCCCGCCGCCGCTCGGGCTCGCCCTCCACCGCGCTCGCCGGCCTCACCTGCGCCAGCGTGCCTTCGGCCTCCTCCGCCGCCGCGCGGCCCGGCAGCGCCGCCTACCGCCGCATCCGCCGCCCTCGTCTGCCTCGGGCCGCCCGGGCCGCTGCAGTGGGCTGCTGCCTCGCGCCGCCGCCGTGCCGCGCGGGCCGCCGTCGCCCGACACCGCTAGGGAACCCGGCTGCCACCGCGAGTCCATGATGTTTCGCGGCGTGTACCAGTTTGGCACCCCCAAGGTCGCCAGGATCTTCGATGTGGAGACCCCGTACCAACGCCCGACAAGATCTTCTCGAAGTGGGAACCACAAGACCTTCACAGAAACCGAACCCGTCGACACGTCATGATCTTCCTCGGAACCACCAAGTTCTCCATCCCGGCACCCGAAGACGCGGTACCCCAAGATAGCCTCCCCCGATGCGAAGCCAATGCCCCGAGGACGCCAAGACCCGAGTGCGCCAACATGGATCCGGTGACGCCAACACACCAAGATCACCGACACGGGACGGCAAGTCCGACCCGACCCGAGAACCCGACAAGATCGTCGCGACAACAAGAACGGCACCGACCAGGGTTAAACCGATGTGCCCCGACGCCACGCCAAGTTCATCTACCCGACGCCAAGAACTACTTCCGAGCCGCCGAGACCGATCCGTCGAACCCCGAACCCCAGATCCGAACCCCGAGACCGACCCCGAACCCCGGAACCCCAAGTTCGTCGAGACCCCCTCTAATGTGTGACCCCTTTTCTCGAGCCTTATTTTATAAATGAAATAAAACCTGTTGCATATTAAATTGTCATACTTGCATGCATCTTGTCATGTGGTTTGGGGGCCTTCCGCCGATTCACCTAATAATTAAATATGGGGCCCATATGCGGGCAGATCCAGTCTCATATTGGCCTCATTTAAACTTGTGTAGCGAACCGGTGATATGTTCTGCCCTGTTAAACAACATTTAAATTGCGGGGCATCTAAACAAATAGAACCATGGATTTAATTGTCGGGACCTCGGTTCCGCTTAATCTTGACCTAATTGCATCGCACCTTGCCATGCCATGCATCATACATGCATCATGCCCGATCTTTTGCCGTAGTATTAAATATTGCATCCGGTGTTTATTCTAGTGTTTTGGTTCTTCGCGGATAAGGCCGTTGAGTTGATGCGAGTGTCGACCCGATCTTCGGTTGAACCTTCGACAATGTTTTCAGGCGAGCATCTCCCCCTTTCTACCTATCTTACTTTTCTAGTATTTATTCCCTCCTGTTGATCTTTGCTATCTGTGTTGCGATGCTCTAGTTTTCGTATCCGTGATATCCCTTGCAGCCATATATAGCCTTGGACACATCCTATTACCTGTTGTTTGGTAGATAGTTGGAACCGCGTGTCGTAGTCGCTTGCTCAAGTGTTTTGCTTGTCGTCAAGTACCACAATTGTTGGAGGATTGCCGCATGTTGACGTCGGAGATGATCATGGCTTTAATTATTGTTTCACTTTAATTCCTGTTTAACAACTAAAATTGAATTAAGAAGAGGCATCGGTGGGTGATAGGTAAGATTTGGTTTCCGACCGCCCACTTGTGTCCCGTAGGACCCGAGTTCTTGACACCTGTTCCGAGATCGAGCGCGCTAACCACAGGTGGGGAGATATGGGCCCCCCATTGATTACTACCTGATTTCAAAGTATTGTACTGGGGGCCACAAACTAGTTTGAGGTTTTATTTACTATCCTGTACTTATGCCATGCTACTTATGTATTTACGATTGTGCGAGGAGCACACTGTACTGTTTAGGAATTGTGACCCGTTTACGTGGTATCGACAGTCCCCGTTTGGGGATCTGCTGTCGTTTACCGCCGGCCCCACAAACCCTAAGTCCGTCTCGGAGACCGGCCGACTTCGTTGCGGGTGTAATTAGTGGGGTGGCCCCCCCGTGCTTGCTTTGGGTCTGGGAACGTCGTGACTTAGGCCCCGCCGACATACCGATGGGTGCATGTTAACTGATCTGGCAAAAAGGGTCGAAGTGCCTGTGGATACTTTGGTGCACCCCTGCAGGGTTAAATCTTTTCGAGAAGCCGTGTCCGCGGTTATGGACGACTTGGAGCACAGTGCTTGATCATATACAACTATAACTAAAGTTTACTGTTATAAATTGACTTGTATTCGATTTAACTAGTAATCAGCTTCACTACAACGGAATGGCTAATTAAAAGTACCAACAACTGCTGGGTTTTGGGGTTGTCACATGCTAATTGTATCTGATTAGTAAGTGTTGTAACTATAACGGAATGGTTAACTAAAAGTGCCCACTGCTTACTTTATCAGGACGATTATCTAAACCTGACTAGTAAAGTGCCGCAACTATAACTGAATAAGTAAAACTGCCAACTGTGTGAGTTCCTCGGTTGACTTCCTCGCTTGGTGTCGAGGGGAAACGCCAGGACGGGTTTGTTTGATGGTAGTATCAGGTTGGATCCGAATAGGTCTTTCTTACCCCTCTCTGATTGCCGCCAGTTATGTCGAGTCTCTATAGGTTGTTTAGAGCATGCTGCCGCTGCCGCTCAGTCCACCATACCTATGTAGGCGAGGACCGCCGAATTCTAGCCTCGCCGTGTACTGGCCTCAGTACTGACGCTCCTCTTTTTCCTTTGCCCTTTGTCGGCACCCCTTTTGTTTAAGCAGGTTTGAGAGCGACGCCGTTAGCAGGGTTACCCTTCCGGCTTGGCCTGGGCAGGGTTATGGACGCCATTGGTTATTCTTCAGGGCTCTTAGCCCCATTTGCATCTTGTCTGTAGTCGGACGTTGTATCGTTTTACAGGTGATTTGGAGCTTTGTATTGTATATCTGTATTCTTGACTCATCGAGTCGCTGTTATATATATCTGTTCTGTGGGTCCCATCGAGGACTGTTGTGTAATGTTATTACTTCGTTTTCCACCCGCACGAAAGTGCCTGGTGGGCACCTTCGAATCGTTTCTATGCGGGTTTGGCGAGTTTCGCTAAAACTTGCATAGGGCCGATTCTGAGGGTGTTACAATAATGCTATGTGGGAGACCAAATCTCACCACTAGATCTCAGACGAACCTGAGGGCAATTTCCCCATTAAGCTTTCTAATAGGTTTAGCTTCTATCCATTTAGTGAATTTGTCAACTGCTACAAGCAGATGCGTAAACCCACAAGGTGTCGTCTATAATGGTCCCACCATGTCCAGCCCCCAGACCGCAAACGGCCAAGTTATTGGTATTGTTCGCAGTTCTTCAGCAGGAACATGTGGTTGTCGGGCATAATACTGGCACCCCATGCATGTCTCAACCAGCTTGTCGGTGTCCGCCTTCGCGGTCAGCCAGTAGAATCCTTGCCGGAAGGCTTTCGCGACCAACGATCGAGGAGAGGCATGATGCCTGCAATCTCCGAGATGGATTTCGCGCAGGATTTCCAAACCTTCTAACTGGGAAACACACTTTAGGTATTCACCAGTAGTGCTCCTTTTATAGAGTTGTCCATTGATTATGGTATAACCCTTTGCTCGTCGTACTATTTGCCGTCTTTCGACTTCGTCGTCGGGCAAAGTTCCGTGTTTGAGGTATTCCATGAACGGTTTTGTCCAAGCCGGAGGGACCTTGGTCACCATGTTGACGAAAGAGTCAGCTCTATCCGGGTTGTCGATGTCGGCTCCCTTCACGGATGGTGTGCGCAGGTGCTCTAGGAAATCTCCTAGCGAAATTCGCTTGCGCCCTGATCCTAGCTTAGAGAGCATATCAGCCGCCTCGTTTTGTTCCCTAGGCACATACTTGACTTCGTAGCCCAAGAAGCTCTTGGCTATCTCGTCTACTTCGTCTCGATATGCCGCCATCATAGGGTTCCGCGCATTCCAGGTGCCAGCCACCTGCTGGGCAACCAAGTCGGATTCTCCACAGCAAACTATGCGCTTGATGCCAATATCATTGGCTACACATAGTCCATGAATGACTGCTTCATACTCCGCCATGTTGTTTGTAGCCTTGAAGTGGATCTGCAGAACGTAGTGTAGCTTGTCTCCTGTTGGTGACTGTAGCAGTACACCAGCCCCTGAACCGTTGAGAAGCTTTGATCCGTCAAAGTGCATCACCCAGTATTCTGGCTCTGGCAACGGAGTAGTGTCTGGCATCTCCATCCAATCTGCAACAAAATCCGCCAAGGCTTGTGACTTGGTAGCGCCGCGTATCTTGTAGGTGATCTCGAAGGCGGCAAGTTCAATGCCCCACTTCGCGACCCTTCCTGTAGCGTCGCTGTTATTGATAATGTCGGACAGTGGAGTCTTGCTCACCACTGTGATTGGGTGCTCCTGAAAGTAATGCCTTAGCTTCCGAGAAGCAAGGAATACCCCATAAGCTATCTTTTGGTAGTGCGGGTAACGCTGCTTGGACTCCGTCAAGACCTCGCTCACATAGTAAACTGGTCGTTGAACTCCGTGCTCATAGCCTGGTTCCTTCCACTCTACCACGACGACGATGCTAATAACCCGGTTGGTTGCCGCCATGTAAATTAACAGGGGCTCACCAGGCTCGGGTGCTGCAAGGATGGGTGCTGAGGAAAGAATCTCCTTGAGCTGCTTCAATGCTACATCTGCCTCGTCCGTCCACGTGAATTTGTCCGCCTTCTTCAGCAACTTGTACAGCGGCAGAGCCTTCTCTCCAAGTCGGCTGACGAACCGACTAACTGCTGCAACACAACCTGTTAGTCGTTGGATGTCCTTTAGACATGTTGGACAGTTTATATTTAAGATGGCCTTGATTTTCTCCGGGTTGACCTCGATTCCATGTTGGGAAACAATGAAGCCCAACAATTTGCCGGCTGGAACCCCGAAGACGCACTTCTTAGGTTTGAGCATCATGTTGTATTTCCGGAGATTATCAAAGGTTTCTTATAAGTCGAAGATTAAGTCGTTTGACTTTTTAGACATCACCGCGATATCGTCCGCATAGGCATGAACGTTCCGACCAATTTGGTCGTGGAGGCAACGTTGCATTGTCCGCTGGTAAGTAGCACCTGCGTTTTTCAGCCCAAAGGGCATCGTGACATAGCAAAATGTGTCGTATGGGGTAGTGAACGAAGTGGACAATTGTTCCGACTTCCTCATCTTGATCTGGTGGTATCCTGAGTATGCATCGAGAAAACACAAAAGTTCCGAGCCAGCCGTCGAGTCAATGACTTGGTCAATGCGAGGCAATGCAAACGGATCTTTGGGACATGCTTTGTTCAAGCCGGTGTAATCAACGCACATTCTTAATTCATTGGTTCACTTTTTGGGGACAAGCACAGGATTGGCCACCCATTGGGTGTGAAGGACTTCTCGGATAAATCTAGCCTTAAGTAACCTAGCTATCTCTTTGCCAATGGCGCGTCTCTTATCATCTCCAAAGCGTCGTAGAGGTTGTTTCACTGGTTTACATTTTGGTGAATGTTTAAGCTATGCTCGGCAAGTTCCCTAGGTACACCTTTCATGTCGGCAGGTTGCCAGGCAAAGATGTCCCTATTCTCACGGAGGAACTCGACGAGCGCGCTTTCCTATTTGGGATCCAGGTTCGTCCCAATGGCGGTGACCTTGGAGGCATCGCCTACCACAAGTTCCACCGGCTTGGTCTCGATGGCGTCCTTGAACACAGGAGCGGAGTCGGAGATCTGCTTCTTCGACGCGGGCATCTCTGATTCATTGACCTTGCTCTGGATCTCCTTGAATTCTTCGTTGTAGAGGACAGCTTCTGCAACGGCTGCTTCATTGATCTCGCAGTCCCTTGCCTTGGTAAAGCTTCCGAATACGATGATGATGCCGTTTGGTCCGGGTATCTTGAGTTTGTTGTAGACGAAGCATGGCTTGGCCATGAACATGTGGAATATGTCGCGGCCGAATATGACGTGGTACACGCTCTTGAAGGGGACCACCTCGAAGGTCATGCGCTCTTGGCGGTAATTATTAACATCGCCAAAGGCAACCTGAAGTGTAATGCACCCAAGGGACCGAGCCTCCTGACCAGGAACTACGCCGTGGAAGATGGTGTTGGTCCGCCTTAGGTTTGCCTCCGTCAAGTTCATCTTCTGCAGTGTATCCAGGTACATGATGTTGATGCTGCTTCCACTATCCACCATACACTTTGTGAACTCCACGCCGTCAATCAAAGGGTTGATGACCATGGCGTACTGGTTCTCCGTGGGTATAAGGTCTGGGTGGTCCGTCCTGTACCAAGTTATTGGAACCTCCGACCAGCGCAGGTACTGGGGAACAGGGGGAGAGTAGCCATCAGGATCCTCAGAGAGGTGTCAACACCCGGATTTTTCAATCCTAGATGCCTGTTATGCCATATATCGCAATCCCAGGATTACCATTTTTGCGAGACATAACAGAATTGGATAACATAGTACTTCATCCATTACAAATGATACATAAGTTCTTACACAAATAGGGATCTCATGATCCAGTTCTTAATACAACATCAAGCAGCGGAATACGTAATAATAACGGTAGCGTAGGCGAAGCTCCATCTTCGGGGTCACAGGCAATGCTGACGATGGGAGATGATCCTAGTTGTCGTAACCTTCCTGGGGTCCATCCTCCAGGTACTCCTCTTCATAGTCTGGCCATGGGAATAGCCAGGGACAAAGCCATGAGTACTCTTTAAGTACTCGCAAACTAATACTAACAGGTAAGGGGTTTTTGGATAATAGGACACTAGGCTCTAGGGTTGTTTTGCAAAAAGCCAGGTTTATCTCTACTAAGTTCCAAAGCTAGTGACAATTTTATAACTCCTAAGTGGGATCTTGTAATTCAGGTCACAACTCTGTTGTGTTCAAGTCAAAGTCTCAATTCATTTCACAAGTCATTTTGAAAAGTCTGACGGGGGAACAGTATGGCCACTCCAACTGTCCATAACCGCGGACGCGGCTATTCGAATAGTTTGACACTCTGCAGAGATTGTACACTTTCACCACAACATTCGATACATCCGTCAGGAACAAATCCTGAATTCACCATACTCAGTATGCGGATAATCAATCCTAACCTTTCAATTACACTCCCTAGTATAAGCACCTCTCCTGTGAGTTTGGCCTCCCAACCATGACCACTGTCATCTTGGGTACTGCACAGGTGGACAATCTTCACAAGGTAGCCTCAGCTCAGACCTTGGCCGTGAGGGAACTAATACTAAGGTATATAAGTTTCCAGTCAAGCCCTACCCAATATTCGGGTATTGTGGTTGTACGCTAAAATTGGAATGGTATCGCATCCAGACAACCATCAGTTTTATAAAGGGCTAAGGCTCATGCCTCAACATTTTCATCACCAAAATCATCAAGTGTTTGGAAACACATGTCCAAAACATTTCAATAGAATGATCCATCATTCCAAGGTTTTCATAACCATTTTTCCACCAAGTATTCCCATCTAAAAGTTGATCAAGTTTTATGCTTAGCACTAGCATATACAGGTGGGGGTAGTAATAATGAGGGGTGGTAACTAGTGGAGTTTCACTAAGTCCAACCTTATATCTTAGGATGATATCAAGGTTTCTAGCTTAGGCCAAATTTTATGCTCTTTAAGCAACCTTCAGCACAACTATCTAGTATCTACCAAACTCTTAGGTAGACTCTAAGTAAGCTTTGATAAAGAAATAAAGTAAGAAGCTTGCCATAAAACTAGGATTGGTTTAGCAAGTGGGTATGATCACATATGCTCAAGGCATAAAGTAGTCATCTCACAAATATGGGTTTGTGGCATCAGTAGGGTATCTTGCAAGTGTTAGCTTGCATAGGTATAGTATCAGCTTGCATAGTAATTAGCTTGCCTTGTGCAGAGCAGTGGTTGAAGTTCTCCTCGGCTTCCTCTTCGTAGTATCCTCCTTCCTCCTCGTATCCTTGGTCGGTACTAGCGTCTATGAATAAATACGAGGTACACAATCACCAAACAATACTTAACTACTTGCAATCATCACACACAAGGGTCCTATGGATGATCTAGCATCATCTCTAACATTACAGGGTTAAAGCTTGGTTTAAATCTTTTTATTTTTAGAAAAGTAATTTCTACTCATTGAAAAACTACTTAAGATTTAATATTCTCCAAACTAAACATGGGATCATTTTGACACATGTCATCACCACATATTGTAGTCCATGGGAATGTGATTTAAAGTGGTGTCACAATTTAATAAGGTTTTACCCTTTTATTTTAATTAATTAAAGTGGCTAGAAATGCTTATGAAGCATTCTTTTATTACTTGAACATTATTTATGCAAGTAAACCTATATATATTTTTATATTTTTTGAAAGTTATGGTTAAATGTGATTTTTGAGAGTTGGAATCAACTCAAAAGCTTTTATGGTTTAAATTTGAAAAATGTTTGAATGCAGAAAAGCTTCTTCCTTGTTATTTTTACTATGGGTGATCTACAGATCCAAATGACTTGAATCCAACGGGCTTGGATTCAGCATTCACAGACCTTTCCAACAAAATTGGTTTTATTCAATTTGGTGCACTGAATCGATCTGGGTTGATTTTTGAAGTTGGGTACAGAAGTGTGTTTGAATTTAAAAAGAAAAAGGTTTAATTTGAATTGTTGGGCTGCGCGGGAAATTCTAACGGGCCGGCCTGCTAAGCGCAGTGCTCCCGCGGGCTGCTTAAGTGGGTGTCCCCACTCGTCAGTGACACGGGGCTGGGCGAAGCGGTATGGGGCAACGTGGATCGTTCGATCTAGTTCTAATCCAACGGCTGGGGGTCATCGTCGACGCGAGACAACTCCGGCGAGAACGAAACCTAGCGCGGCCAGTGAGGGGTGCTGGGGGCTCACCGGGGTACGGGCGAGGGTCGGCGAGGTGGGCGAACGACGAAGTCGACGACGGCGAACCTCCTGGTACCGGTGGCTTCTCCTGGGGCGGCTCCAATCGCTGGCTCCTTTCTTCTCCAGAGGCGGCGGGCTCCGGTGAAATTCCGGCGGGGTGGTGCTCGGCTTGCTCTAAGAATGGTGTGGCACGGTCAGTGGGGAGAGGGGAGTGAGATGGTGTGAAGAAATCATGCGGGGGTGGCCTCTATTTATAGTCGAACGAGGGGACCGTCGGGGCGCACGATGAGCTCGTCGGGGCGACGTTACAGGCGGCTAAGGGCATGGGCAAGGGTAGGGGACGGTGCTGTGTCTCCTGGCGATGCTCAACGACATGGTCGCGAGGTATGGGGCAGTGTGGTTTGGTCTGGAACGGGTGGTGCTCTGCGCGGCAGAGGCGGCGTCTTCGACGGTGGGCGGTGGCTGTATGGCACGGGGCGGCAAACGGGGGTGTCTGGCGGTCTCCTGGGTCGGTGGTGATCGTGTGTGCACGCGGTGAGGACGGCGCGCGGTCTGTGGGTGATGGTCGAGGGTGGCGCTCTGGCGCACGCTCGGCATGGTCTGGGTGTGTCTTGTGCGCGTGGTCTAGGGCTTGGCAATGCTCGCGGCTGGGACAGGCAGTGGCGGTGGACGGTGGGCTGCCTCCCAGACATGCTGGCTAGGCTTGCTGCTGCTCCTAGCTTGCTGTCCACAATGGGGTGGCATTGAGGTGCTCGGCTGTTCACCATTAATGACAATGGCAAGCTCACAGGGGTGCTAGTGTTGGGATAATCTTTCTAGATGATCTACTGGGTTGTGTGTGAGCTAACTAGGGAACAAGTTAGGCAAGAATCACTGCACACTATAGTGTTTGATGTTTTGTTTGATTTGTGTCTGCAACCTGTTTGATGAAATGGCCGCATGAAATCAAGTTTTGAATTTTGAAATGAATTTTGGTGGGTTTGCTAGATTGGTTCTGGTGAGTCTGCAGATGCTTGGGTTTTGAAAGTTGAGCTTGTTTGAGTGGGTTTTGAAAAAGTGGGATCTTCCCATATGAAGAAGATTCAATTTTGAATTGTCATTTAAACTATGCATTTGAAAGTTTTTGGATGATCATAAAGTGGGCCTTGATACTTTGTTATGAGTACATTCAAGGGGTGCAAAGATCCAGAAAAGTTTCTGTTAGGTTTTGAAAGTTTGAGACAGCCAAAGTAGGCATGGGAGTTAAATTGGTCAAAATGACCATTCCCTTAATATATTTGTTTTGATTTACTTGTCTTTAGGAAAAGTGTGGGAAATGTTTTATATGATGTTCTTTTCACTTAAGAAACATTTTACAAGCAATGGATCACACAAACAAGGTGGTTTTTAAAGAAATTAAAAATCCATGCATACACATATGCATGCATTCATGATTTCATTTAGAAAAGTTTTTGTTAACCCTAATCTTGATGATTAGTGTTTGATGATCTAAGATTGGTATTTTTGGGATGTTACAAACCTTCCCCCCTTAAACAAAATCTCGTCCCGATATTTGAAAAAGGACAAAAAGATTACCTAGGATTTGAAGAGATCGGGAAACTCCGTTCGGATGTGATCTTCACGTTCCCAGGTAGCTTCCTCTTCTGTGTGGTTGCTCCACTGAATCTTGAGAAACTTGATGCTTCGGGCTCTGGTAGTTCGAAAGGCTTCTTCCAATATACGGATGGGTACTTCGGGATAGGTCAGGTCATCATTAATCTCTATGGTCTGGTGATCGATATTCTTGAACACTTCGGTCTTCTCGGGGACTTCGAGACATTTGCGAAGTAACGAGATATGGAACACATTGTGCACAGATGACATCTCTTCAGGTAGTTCCAGTTGATACGATACTTCTCCTCGACGGTTCAAAATTTTGAAAGTTCCGATATATCTGGGGGCTAACTTTCCTTTGAGTTGGAAACGCTGCATTCCCTTCAATGGCGACACTTTCAGATAAACAAAATCTCCGATGTTGAAGGCGAGGTCTCGACGTCTCTTGTCGGCGTAACTCTTCTGTCGGGATTGGGCGGTCTTGAGGTGCTCACGAATCTTGTGAACCTTCTCTTCTGCTTCTCGTAGGATGTCGGGTCCGAAAATCTGACTCTCTCCTACTTCCGACCAGTTCAAAGGGGTGCGACACTTTCTTCCGTACATGAATTCAAATGGGGCCATTTGCAAACTGGCTTGGTAGCTATTGTTGTAGGAAAATTCTGCAAACGGCAGACAGTCTTCCCACTTGGATCCATATTCTAGCACACATGCTCTAAGCATATCTTCGAGTATTTGGTTTACTCGCTCCGTTTGTCCATCGGTCTGAGGGTGATACGCGGTACTGAAATCTAGGCGGGTTCCTAAACCTTCTTGGACTTTCTTCCAGAATATCGAGGTAAACTGAGTTCCTCGATCCGATACGATATTCTTGGGGACTCCATGCAAACTAACGATCCTAGCGATGTACAACTCCGCTAGCTTCGAACTCTGATAGGTAGTTTTAACGGGCAAGAAATGGGCGACTTTGGACAATCTGTCCACTATGACCCAAATAGAGTCATTTCCCCTACTAGAAGTAGGTAGTCTAGTGATAAAGTCCATTCCTACAGAATCCCATTTCCATTCCGGAATTTGCAAAGGTTCCAACAATCCAGCGGGTCTTTGATGTCCTGCCTTGACTCGCTGACATATATCACACTTGGCGATATAGCTTCCGATTTCTCTCTTCATCTTATGCCACCAAAATTGCTCCTTCAAATCTTGATACATCTTAGTTCCTCTGGGATGGATAGAATAAATAGTATCGTGAGCCTCCTTTAAGATAACTTCTTTCAACTCCGAATCTGATGGTACACAAAGGCGTCCTTTGTACCACAAAATTCCTTCTTCGTCCTCGGTGAATCCGGGTACTTTGCTTGTACCGATACGACGCTTGATTCCGTCGATACTAGCATTTCCTTTCTGCGCCTCTTTAATCTGAATGATCAAAGTGGGCTGAAGTTCTATGCTAGAAAAAAATCCTTCACTTACTAATTCCATCCAAAAATCTTCCATCTCCTTGTGCAAACTTGGTTGCTCCCTCCAAATCATGGAGTTCAAGCGGCACGGCAATCTGCTAAGGGCATCGGCTACCACATTGGCTTTACCAGGGTGATAGTGAATGTCCAGGTCGTAATCCTTGATTAGCTCAATCCATCTTCTCTGCCTCATATTGTGGCATCCCGCAAAACCACTACTAGAAAATCGCTTGGCATTTTGTTTTTGTGCATCATCATGACATCATCATGCATATTATTTTACTTGAACCTATGTTGCGAAAGACTATTGTTTTCTGAAACTAGCCCTCCTTCTATTTCAAATTAAACCCTCGGATGTTTCCGGATATTTTGTTTGTCTAAAACTAATTACAAAATCTTTTACTAACACTAAAAAGAACAATATTGTTTTAAAATAAAACTGTTTTGATCGGGGGAGGCAGCCCGGCCCGAAAAGCCAGGCCGCCTACCACCCCGATCGGCCCAACCCAATCTCCCCAAAATCCCTAGTCTACCCAACCCTAGTCTACCCAGCCACTCCCAGCCCTCCACCTCACCTCCCCAGTCCACCTCACCCCCTGGACCCCCAATCCCCACCCACCTTGCCACCTCATCAATCCTAACCCCCCAACTCCCTTCCCTCTCTCTCTCTCTCTCCTGCACACACACACAGCACGCGCGCGCGCGCCCAGCCGGCCACCAACCCCCCCTCTCTCTCCCCGCCTGGCCCACCACGTGGCCCCACCACATGGCCCCACCATGACCGACCCTCCCCCAACCACGCGCCCGTCTCCTTCCTCCGCCCCGCCCGCTCCTCTCTCTGCTCACCATCGCCCGACCCCGCCCCTTCTCCTCCTCCGGCGAGCCGCTGCCGCCAGCGGGCTCCTCCGCCCTCCCTCGCTCGCCTCCGCGCACCACATCCCCAAGCACCCCGCGGCCTCCACTTAACCCCGCAGCAGCCGCCTCCGACCTTCTCTCCCCCTCCGTCGCCGCCAGCAACCTCTCCCTCTCCCTCCCTCAAGCCCGGCCACCCGCCTCCTCGTCTCCGTCCTCTGCGCGGCTCCCCGCCGCCTCGGCCACGAGCGCCCCGCCGCCAGCATCCCCTCCCCTTCTCAGGCCGCCGCCGCGACCCTCCTTCCGCTCCCCGTCCGAGCGCCGTCCCGGCCGCCAAGCCCGAGCCGACCGCCTCGCCCCTCCCTCCCCGAGCTTCCTCGCTGGCCCGAGCCACCCCTCTGCCTCGCCGGAGCCGCCTCTCCGGGCTCCCTCCACCCTCTGCCGCCTCGCCGAGCTCCTCCCCCTTCCGCCTCCTCGCCGGGCCCGCACCTCCTCCACCGCCCCTTCCTCGCCATCCCTCTGCGGCCCGCCTCGCCTCCCCGACGTCGGCCTCTAGCCGGCGCCGCCGCTGGCCTCGCCGTCGCCATCCTCCTCCCCGCGAGCTCCCCGGCCGTCACCAGGAGCTCGAGGCCCCGCCAGCTGCGACCCCGCCGCCGTTCTCTCCTCCACCTCGTCGGTCTCCTCTGCCGCGTCGTGCGCCACCGCCTGCGTCGCTTCCCTCGGCATCCGGGCGCCACCGCGGACCCCACCCAGTGGGCCTGCTCTGACCCCGCCTCGTCCGCGCCGCTGGTTGTGGTGATGTCCAGGTGGGACATGCCCCCGTGCAGCGTTTTGGTGTTGGACCCTTTGCAGATGGCCACCCGCGAGCATTGCGTGGAGGTGTCGATGCGATTCGAGCGCCACACTCAAGATCGACCCGACCCGACCAAACCCGATGCACGCCGCCGTTGAACCTGTCTCCGACGACCGTGGCCTCGAAGGCATCTCCTTCACAAAGACCGCAAGATCTTCACGGTACGCCAAGTTCGCCAACATGGCAAGTCCGAACCCGGAGACCTCCGTCACGGAACCACAGGGCTTCGGGGGTGGAACCGACAAGATCTACCTCACGGATCTGATTGCGTGAATCTCTCCATCACGGAACCCCAAGATCTTCTTCTCGTAGACCGAAGACCCGAACCATGGACCCGAAGACCGCAGATGCGACAAGTACTTCTTCCCGGAACTGATGCCCGAGAAACCGGGCGCCCAGGTCGTCGACTCGGATACGACAAGCACTTCGCCGCGGAACGCCAATGTTCTTCTTTCCGAACGCCAAGACCGAACCGTCTACGCGGACCCGAAGACCACGAATGCGACAAGATCGACACCGACCTCGGCGAGACCGAACCCTCGGCACTCCATGTTCTCCTTCATGGTACGCCAAGACTCCCGGCGCCCGAAGCCGAGAACCCCGACAAGAACCACGACACGGATACGACAAGTACTCCCTCGAGGACGCCGAGTACTTTACCCCGGACACCGAGACCCTGGATGACAAGTTCTCCTTCCCGGAAGCATTGACGCTCGTGCGACAAGATCTACTTCCCCGATCCGAAGACCCTAAATCCCGGAGTCCGAGACCGATCCCGTCGAACCCTGAGCCCCTGTCGACCCCGAACCCCCGGAACCAAGACCGTCGAACCCTAATGTGTGACCCTGATCCGAGCCCCTATTTTATAAATGCCATCTATGTAAATTGTTGCATATTAAATTGTCATACTCGCATGCATATTTGTGTGGTTTGGGGGCCTTATGCCGATTCACCATATAATTAAATATGGGGCCCATATGCGGGCAAATCTAGTCGTATATTGGTCCCATTCAAATTTGTGCATCAAACCGATACTATATTTTGCTTTGCTAATACAACATTTAAATTGCGGGGTATCTAAACAACACAAACCACCTAATTAATTGTCGGGACCCTGGTTCCGCTTAGTATGGCCTAATTGCACCGCATATTTACCATGCCATGCATCATACATGCATCATGCCCGATCTTTTGACGTAGTATTAAATATTGCATCCGGTGTTTATTCTAGTGTTTTGCTTCTTCGCGGATAAGTCCGTTGAGTTGATGCGAGTGTCGACCCGATCTTCGGATGAAACTTCGATAATGTTTTCAGGCGATCACCTCCCCCTTTCTACCTATCTTACTTCTATAGTATTTATTCCCTCCTGTTGATCTATTGCTATCTGTGTTGCGATGCTCTAGTTTCCGTACCCGTGATATCCCTTGCAGCCTTATATTGCCTTGGACACATCCTATTACCTGTTGTTTGGTAGATAGTTGGACTTGCGCGTCGTAGTCGCTTGCTCGAGTGCTGTTGCGTGTCGTCAAGTACCACAGTTGTTGGAGTGTGGCCGCATGTTTAATGTTGGAGCTGATCATGGCTTTAATTACCGTTTACTTTAATTACTGTTTAACAACTAAAATTGAAGTAAGTAAGCAGAGGCACAGGTGGGAAATAGATGTTATTTGGTTGTTAACCGTCCACTTGTGTCCCGTAGGACCCCGAGTACTTCATACCTGTTCCTTGAATATTCGCGATATCCACATCCGGGAGGATTATGGACCCCCTGAGCCAGAGCTTGATTCATTCTTATTTCTTGGGGCCACAAACTAGTTTGAAGTTTTATTTACGATCCTGTACTTATGCCATGCTTTACTGCTTTATTTATGATTGTGCGAGGAGCACCTGTACTGTTTAGGTAAGCGGAGTGTTTTCGCGGTATCGACAAGCCAATTTTGGGTTCCCAGTCGTTTACAGCCATTGTCGCAAACCTTGAGTCCGTCTCGGAGTCATCTAGCTTCGTTGCGGGTCTACTCAATGGGGTGGCCCCCTGAAATATTTCTGAATCCTGTGATTGCTTTGTCGTGAAGGCCTCGTTGTAATCAGCTTCACTATAATGGAATGGCTAAATAAAACTGCCCACAATTGCTTGTTTGGGTTGTCGCTTGCGACCTGTGTATCTGACTAGTAAGTATTGCAACTACAACGGAATGGCTAAATAAAAGTACCAACAACTGCTGGGTTTTGGGATATCTCATGCTATATGTATCTGACTAGTAAGTATTACAACCTCAACGGAATGGTTAATTAAAAGTGCCCACTGCTTATTTTATCAGGATGATTATCTATACTTGACGAGTAATTGCTGCAACGATAACCGAATAAATAAAACTGCCAATGGTGTAAGTTCCTCGGTTGACTTCCTCGTTTGGTCTCGAGGGGGAAACACCAGGATGGGTATGTTTGGAGGTAGTATCAGGTTGGTTCCGAATAAGTCTTTCTTACCCCTCTCTGATAGCCGCTAGTTGTATCGAGTCTCTATAGGGTGTTTAGTGCATGCTGCGCCGCCGCTGCAGTCCACCATACCTATGTAGGCGAGGACCGCCGAATTCTAGCCTCGCAGTGTACTGGCCTCAGTACTGACGCTCCTCTTTTCCTTTGCCCTTTGTCGGCACCCCTTTTGTTTTAGCAGGTTTCGATGTCGTTAGCAGGGTTACCCTTCCGGCTTGGCCTGGGCAGGGTTATGGACGCCATTGGTTATTCTTCAGGGCTCTTAGCCCCATTTGCATCTTGTCCGTAGTCGGACGCTCTATCAGTTTCAAGGTGATTTGGATCTTTGTATATTATATATGTATCCTTGACTCTTGGAGTCGCTGCTGTATATATATCTGTTCTGTGGGTCCCATCGAGGACTGTTGTGTAATGTTATTACTTCGTTTTCCACCCGCACGAAAGTGCCTGGTGGGCACCTTTGAATCGTTTCTATGCGGGTTTGGCGGGAAGCGCTGAAACTTGCATAGGGTCGATTCTGAGGGTGTTACACATATTCAGCTCCTTCTGAGTGAATATATACTTTAGGCTCTTGTGATCCGAATAAATCTCACAACGGTTTCCCATCAGGTAATGTCTCCATGTCTTCAGGGCTAGAACTACGGCTGCGAGTTCGAGGTCATGGGTTGGGTAATTTTGTTCATGTTGCTTCAATTGTCGCGATAGATAAGATATAACTTTGCCTTCTTGCATTAGCACACATCCGAGACCAATCTTGGATGCGTCACAATACACATCGAAGGGCTTCGTGATATCCGGCATGATTAAGATTGGGGCTGATATCAATCTCCTCTTGAGTTCTTGAAAACTCGCTTCACATTTGTTGGTCCATTCAAACTTCTTGTCCTTCTTCAGCAATTGGGTCATGGGTCGGGCGATACTCCAGAATCCTTCTACGAATTTGCGGTAATATCCCGCCAATCCGAGAAAAGCACGAACTTGGGTTTGAGTGGTTGGGGCTTGCCAATCTTCTACATCTTTCACTTTGGCAGGGTCAACGGCAATTGCTCCGGCTGATACAATGTGACCGAGGAATCCTACTTCCTGTAACCAGAATTCACATTTGCTAAATTTTGCATACAATTGATGCTCTCTAAGGGTTCCAAGAATAGTCCTTAGGTGTAGCTCATGTTCTTTTTCCGATTTGGAATAAATTAGAATGTCATCGATGAAAACAACGACAAACTTATCCAGGAAGTCCATAAAAATCTTATTCATGAGATTCATGAAATAAGCGGGGGCATTGGTTAATCCAAAAGACATGACTGTATACTCATACAATTCATGCGATTCGAACCGTTGGCGGAGACGGTTGGAGACGTGGCGAAATTACCACGCACGCTCATGAACACATCGTCTACACGGCAACCGTCCGATCAGCTGCACGAATCTTGACGCAGAGCATGATAAATAGTAACCGTGGGACACTTTGCACTTTTTACCTCATTCCTCTCACGTCATCGTCTTCTTCCTCCAGCCGCACGCCTCCTCGAGCTCTCCGCGAGAAACCTCGAAAACCCTAACCTCCCTCTGCGTCAGTCGCATCCTTCCAGCACTCCATGGCCAGCAGCAGCTCCTCCCCATTGATGGCGGCGTCGAGCGAAGCCACAGCGAAGCCGGCGAGCTCCATCGTCGTGCCCCCAGAGGGCCTGGTCATCCCCGCATCGGCGGTGGTTGAAACCACCGGGGCGACCATAATCTGGCGGCACTAGAGCCTCTGGAAGAAGATCCAGACTCGCACAAGGGCGACTGGCGCGGCTCGGACATCACCGACCGCGACATCCAAGAGATGGTCACCGAAGGATACCTCCCCGCGACGGAGGGGCTCGCCTGGCGGGCAGCGCTGGCCAGCGAGGTGACACCTTCTCCCCAAGCCGGAGAAAAGGTGTACCTCAAGGCTCAGCTGGTACGCGGCGTTTCCCTGCCCATCTCCCACTTCTTTCTTTCCGTCTTGAACCACTACAAGGTCCAACCCCATAACCTCTCCCGCAATATCATCCTAGTGCTTAGCAACTTCGCGGCACTTTGCGAGGGTTACCTAGGGATTAGTCCTAGGTTAGATTTGTTCGTGTACTTCTTCACCGTTAAACGCGAAGCCAGACACAGTAGGGAGGAGCTTAGGAACTGCGACACCATAAGCTTCAAGATTCGACCTGGCCGGCGGTTCCCCGACATCGTCGGCCACGAGTCCTGCAAAAACTGGCAGCGGACGTACTTCTACGGCCCCGACATTCCTTTGGCGGGCCGATAAGTAACATACCCGGACTTCGCGGATGGAGTCGCCGCTGAAGTTTCCACATGGAGATCCCATGCCTCCCTTCCCTCCGACCTCGAACCTTCTCGCGCAATAAGGCGGATCTAATGGTTCGTAGAGACGGGTTTGACCGGCTTGGACCTGGCCATGTGTTGGTTCATCAGGCGAATCCAACCTCTGCAGCACCGCGCGAAGTTCATGCACGAGTATACTAGTGACCGAAGGGATACCCTCCAGATCTCCGTGGATAACTTATCGAGCGACTCCGTCAAGCTCCGCCTGAAGGACATCGTCAAGGTGAAGGATAAGAAGCATGGCTTCACCATTACCTGTGACATGTACGTAGATGGCAAGTGCCCAAAGGTAGATACGTATTTTCCGTGTACGACATATACTCCAGTTTCTCCATCTTGCCATTGCCACCCCATCTAACACGGTTATTTCTAACTTAACAGCTTAGCGATCTAGATGAGGACAACCTGGCTGCCCAAATCTACGATCCAAAGATGAAGGAAGTCACGGTCATGTCCGACGATGATGTCCCGTTGGCGCGAAAGCGGAAGAGTTCCACCTCTAACGTTGCCGACAGAGGCAAGAAGAAGAAGACGGAGGGTGGAGCCTCCAAGAAGACTGCCGCCTCCCTAGAGGCGGAAAAGAAAAGATCCACCGGGATTTTTGCCAAAGCACCCCCATTAGTGTGAGATTCTCATTCTCCGACATTGTCTTATTTATCTGTCTTGTTCCTGTACTTATGCACTTTGCAGGTTTTAGGAAGAAAGCCACGACCAGCCTCAAGAAGACCTCCAAGACTTTGGGGGCTTCTAGAAATATCAAGGATATGCTGCATCGCGACTCCTCCCCCGCCATGGCCCCTGCTACTCCTGTCGTCAAGCCTTCCTCTGCCCCGACAAGCTCTCAAGCCCAGGAGGCACCAGGCCCTTCCACCATGGAAGTGGATTCTGGCGCCTCTACCGAACTCGCTGTTGTCGGCGAACAGGCGACGCAAGAGAGCACTACTCTACAAATGGCTGAAGCTCCGGCTAAGGATGCCATCGGTAGCAGCAAGGCGGCAGTGGGAGCTGGTACCTCTGCCGAAGGCGGCGCCCCTACTCCCCAGAAACCCTTCGAGTTCTCGAAGATAGTTTACCCGGCGCTCCTGCCGAGTACCACAACTATGGTTCCTGGAGGAGTGCCGTCATCTCCGACGTGCGGTATTGAGGAGCTGCTCCGACAAGCAGATATCTTGCGGGGAAATAGCGTTTCCTTTGGCAAGCTGCTGGCCGAGAGTGCTATAAACCTCAAGATTATTGCACTTGTAAGTTTTACTTTGCCTTTTGCATTTCATATGAGTATCCCACTGTAGCCCCCGAGGATGTAGATGGAAAACCATAGGTTTTGCATCTATATGCTCTAAGAGTGACTAAGTGAGAAAGAACTCTCACTGTAGCCCCCAAGCATTTAGATGGAAGAAACTATTCCGACTAGATGCTTTAAGAGTAGCATACGCAGTGTTCATAATTTTCAATACTGTAGCCCCCAAGCCTCTAGTTGTAACTGAATTAGTTCCGACTAGATGCTTAAAGAAAAGCTAAGCATTTTCCGAGTTAAAACTTTATACTGTAGCCCCCAAGCTTCTAATCGAGAACTGAAGTAACTCCGACTTTCGCTATAGCCCCCGAGCGCCTAGATGGAAAGTTTCTGACTAGGTGCTCCAAGCAGACTAAACAACAGTTTTAACTTTTTCCTTTGTTTCACAGAACGAGAATGCTCGGCGGGGCATGGCCAACGACAAGTACCAGAAGATGCACGCAGATCTTGAAGCCGAAAAGGGTAAAACTGCCATCTTGAAGGAACATATCATAAAAAACAAGAGTCTGTTTTCTTTGTGCGCATTCCGTCTTGGTTTTGTGCCTTCATTATCCGAGTACTCACTGTGTACTTTGTTTTCTCTGACTTGGAGAGCATGTCCCCAAGGCCAAGGATATTGTAGAGCAGTCCAAGAACATCCAGCAGCTGGACAGCGAGAACAAAATCCTTAAGAAGGAGAGGGAAGAGATGCTGAAGATGCACGAGGATTCCATGAAAGCCCTGCAAGATTCCGCCTCCGCGGAGATCAGTCGCTTGAAGGAGGAGCTTGCGATCTTAAAAGATCAAAAGCAAGCTGCTGATGAGCAAAACCAACGCCATAGCGAGGCGTTTAAGCTCCTCCAGCAAGAGAAGGAATCCTTGGCGGACACCGTATGGCGGGCCAAGTCTAGCATCTTCAGTAAGTTTCCTCCGCCTTGTATTTCTGTAGTCTGGATACTTAGAGTTTATTGAACTCATGCGCTCCTTGTCGGAATTTTCAGCGCCTATGGGTTTAACCCGCTCGCCTCCTTCGGACAAGGAATGCATGGTTCTTGCCGGAAACTTCATCAACACCGCCATCACCCAAGCCAAGGAGACTGCCAAGCCCCTCTAGATATACATCAAGGCCTCGGACTCCGTGACGAAGTACTCAGAGATTCTGCGCCGAGACCCCGAGCGTGTTACAAGCTGGAAAGCTTCATGTGCACGGGCTGGCGCGAGGATGGCGCTCTCAATGGTGAAGGCACACTACGAAGATGTCGACATCGACACGGTGACCTCTGGCATCCCGGACGTTGATGATGACGGCAAAGAGATTGATCACGAGGCCCTCTTGTCATCACTCGTGGGATATGACGCCAGAGTTGCCGAGTTGGTGGACATCGACGTCTTCGTGCCCATGAACACCATCGTCAGCGTCAACCAAGATTCCTCCGAGTCCCATCATAGCGCCGATGTTGAGGGTGATTCTCCGGCTGGGGACGATGTTGCCTCCAAGTATCCTGCGCCCAAAGAGTGAAAAACACTATGTAATATTTGTTTTGCCTTTGGTATATGCGCGGAAAAAACTTGATGATGTAACTTAAGGTAGAAAACAATCGTTGTTATTTCCTGCTACTTAAGAACTTAGTTCCCACCCTAAAAGAATATAAGAACATAACGGCATGTATATATTTTTTAAGCAAGTGCTGGCTTATCCATTACTTTGGTTCTTATGCTTGACTTTTCGTGAGTCGTAAGACTCGTTGTCGGAACCATGCGCTTAGGTGATGATGCCCAATGGCACCGTCAATAACCTGAGCACAAAATAGCCGACAATAAGTGCCAAAAGTCACTACTCTAGAATCCACATAAAAACGACAAAGAACGTGTAGACCAGAATGTAGGGTTCGCAGCATAGAAAACAAAAAATTTCCTACGATGTGAACTATATACCAAAATCTATCTACTAGATACAAACAACAGGCGGATGTATATCCGTAGAGAACATACCCTTGAAGACCGACAAAGCTTAACGAGTTTAACTCGTGGTTGATGTAGACGATCTCTTGCCGATCTCAAGATCGAGAGGAAGTCCTAGCACCGCAAATCAACAGCGCATCCGTGCTCGCACACATGTTCGAGGCACCGAGCAACCTCCGCCTCCTCGCTCCAGCGATGCAGCGGAAGCACAACTCTTTCTTGCCGAATAGCCACCGGGAACATGTATCTCGCTAGTCCGAGACCATGGGGGATAAATTCTAGAGGGGGAGAGAGATCCTTCACGAGGAGGTGTGAGAGACAAGTGAGGAGGGGGGCTCCTTTTATAGGAGGAGGGGGGAACCCCAAGGGGGTGGCCGGCGCATGGGGCTGCCCCCTTGCCCTCCCCTCTTCATGTGGGTGGACACTCCACTCACAAATCTCCTTTAAATTCCCTCCACTCAAAAGTCCACTCAAATTCCCATTAAATTTCCACCAAATTTAATGCAAACTCTCATTAAATAAAACTCTTTTATTTTATTCAGAATTTTGTCAATTACTTTAATGACAAACATTCACAAATAACCCCTTGCTAGAATTCTATTTCACATGCATAACCACTTTATGCAATTTCACCCGAAAACCTGTTTTGGTATCTAGTGAAATAAATTCCTGCGCTTGTTCATTCTTTCGGCATGAAACATTTGCTCCAATTGGATGTCGGTGTATCTTAAGTGTGTCACCCTACGGTTCGTGAATAATGCGGACATGATCGATACCCCTCTTGGATCAATAATCAGAAGCGGGATCTGGAGACCCATACTGACTCCCACACATTCAACGATGACTTTCTTGTGATCGTCGGAACCTTTGTGGCATCCCGCAAAACCACTACTAGAAAATCGCGTTGAATTTGTGCATTGCATCGTCATCATCATGCATTGTTTGCTTAAAACTATTTTCGAAAAGCCTGTTTTTGTTTTCTAAAACGCCCCGTCTTGTTTTCAAATTCAAACCCGGGACTCCGGATTAATTGTTTTGTCGGTTTCGGTTTGCAAGGGCTCTGTTTAAATAAATAAAACGTTGAATTATTTTCAGTAGGGGCAGTCGAACGGGCCGGATCGACCCGAACGACAACCCCCAGAATAAACGGTCCATTTAATCGGTCCAACCTAAATCCTAAAGCTACCAGATAACCTACCCAGCCCTCCCCTCCACCTCACCCCCTCCTATCATGAGTCGCCACCTCACCTGGCCCTATCCCCCCACCCAATCCCATGCTGCCACCTAGGCTAAGCCCACCCCCACTCCCTCTCAACACACACCACACACCTCACACGCCAGCGCTCAGCCCTCCCTCTCTCCCCCACTCACGCACGCACCCCACCCGCCGGACCCCACTCGCCCTGGCCCACCCCTGTCCTGTACCGCCCATGCCACCCCGGACCCCCCGCGCGACCACACGCCGCCGGCGCCCCCTCACCTCACCGCCGCCGGCCGCGCCCTCCTTCCTCTCCCCTCTCCCCGACGCCTCCTCCCACCGGACGCTCCCACCGCTCGCCGCTCCACCCCCTGGCCACCTGCTCCCTGCCCCGCCCCATCCGCTGCACCTCCCCTCCCCGAGCCGGCGCAGCCCGCCTCCCGCGCGTAGCTCTCACGCCCCGACGCTGTTCCGTCCCCATCCCCCTCCGCTCCTCTCCGCCCCGGCCGGACGTGCTCCTCTCCGCCGCGCCTCGCCAAGCCCGCTCGCCCCATGCCGCGGCCCCTCCTCCGGTGGCGCCTCTGGCCGGCGTCGACTTCTCCTCGGGCCAGCGCCGCCGCCCTCCACGACCTACCCCCGCGGCCCCTGCAACACCTCGCCGGCGCTCGCTGCGACCCCTGTCGCTCCGCCGCGCTCCCCTCGGCCGCGCGTCCGCCCCGCCTCACCGCCGCCGCGACCACCTCCCCGTCCCCGCGCTCGCCTCCCTCCATCGAGCCCGCCTCCGGCCGAAGCTCCGCCATCTGCCTCGAGCGCGTCGCCCCGAAGCCGACCCTGCGCGAGAGCCGCCGGCACCTCCTGTGCACCTCGCTGCTTCGGTCCTTGGCCGCTTACTGCGTGTGACCCCGACCTGCAACCAGGCTCAAGCCCCACCACACCATGTCCTTCTCTGTCGCCAAGTACCAGTTCCGTGTGTGGTTCCTGCACGCGTGTCCAAGGAGAATCAAGGCAGGATGTGTTCTATTTCTTGTGGCCTCCAAAATCGTGTGCTCCGATCTCCTCGACGGCAAACAACCAAAGTCGGAACCCTCAAGGTCGTCAACACGGACTCGGAGGAACCCCTCGAAACGACAAGTTCGCCAACCCGGAACCAAAGTGCGAACCCCGGTATCGACTTCATGTTCTCCTTCACGGATGCCAAGACCGAATCTCGTCGGGCCCGGACCCCGATGACCGAACCCGACCCGCCAAGTTCTTCAATCGGATCCGAGGACACCGAGACCCCGGTGCGACAAGTACTCCGCCCGGACACCAAGTTCTGCACCCCGGACGCCAAGTCAGACCCGACCCGCGAACCCGACAAGATCGTCGCGACGACAAGAACGGCACCGATCCAGGGCGAATCCGCTGCCCTGACGCCAGACCAAGTCCTCCCTCCCGGAACGCCAAGATCTTCGTAACGACAAGACCGACAACATGAACCGAAGACACGGACGCGACAAGAACTACCCCCGATATCCGAGAACGATCCCGGAGTCCGAGAACGTTTCGTCGAACCCTAATGTGTGAATCCCTTCCCGAAACCCTATTTTATAACATAATACAACTTGTCGCATATTAAATTGTTCATCTCGCATGCATGTTTGTGTGGTTTGGGGGCCTTATGCCGATTCACCTAATAATTAAATATGGGGCCCAAATGCGGGCAAATCTAGTCTCATATTGGCCTCATTTAAATGTGTGCACCGAACCGGTACCATATCTTGCCATGTTAAGACAACATTTAATTTGCGGGTAGATAAACAACATGAACCTAATAACTAATTGTCGGGGCCCCGGTTCCGCTTAATCTGGCCTAATTGCATCGCATCTTTGCCATGTCATTCATCATACCGCATCATGCCGATCTTCTGCCGTTGTATTAAATATTGCATCCGGTGTTTCTTCTAGTGTTTTGGTTCTTCGCGGATAAGGCCGTTGAGTTGATGTGAGCTTTGACCCGATCTTCGGTTGAACCTTCGACAATGTTTTCAGGCGAGCAGCTCCCCCTTTCTACCTATCTTACTTTTATAGTATTTATTCCCTCCTGCTGTTCTATTGCTATCTGTGTTGCGATGCTCTAGTTTCCGTACCCGTGATATCCCCTTGCAGCCATATATAGCCTTGGACACATCCTATTACTGTTGTTTGGTAGATAGTTGGACTTGCGCGTCGTAGCCGCTTGCTCAAGTGCTGTCGCGTGTCGTTACTTGCCACAGTTGTTGGAGTATGGCCACCTGTTTGATGATGGAGATGATCTCGGCTTTACTTTTCGTTCACTTTAATTCCTGTTTAACAACTAAAATTGAAGTAAGTAAGCAGAGGCATCGGTGGGTGATAGATATTATTTGGTTTCCGACCGCCCACTTGTGTCCCGTAGGACCCCGAGTACTTGATACCTGTTCCTTTATTTATCGCGCTATCCACATACGGGGAATTATGGGCCCCCCTTAGCCAGAGCTTGATTCATACTTATTTCTTGGGGCCACAAACTAGTTTGAGGTTTTATTTACTATCATGTACTTATGCCATGCTTTACTGCCTTATTTAAATTGTGCGACAGATAGCACCTGTACTGTTTAGGATCGGGACACGATTCCGCGGTGTCGACAAGCCCAGTTTTGGGTTCCCGGTCGTTCACAGCCGTCTACCCAAACCTTGAGTCCGTCTCGGAGCTTGCTTACTTCGTTGTGGATCTACTCAATGGGGTGGCCCCCTAAAATATTTCTGAATCTTGTGATTGCTCTGTCGTGAAGACCTCGTTGGGTTTTGATTTGGTTTTCCGAGGTTGATCATGTGTGTGTTGCTATTTGTGCACCCCGGCCGGGTTAAAACTTTCTGAAAGCCGTGTCCGCGGTTATGGATGACTTGGAGCACAGTATCTCGATCATAGACAACTATAACTAAAGTTTACTGTTATAATTTGACTCTATAATGACTAGTAACCAGCTCCACTATAACGGAATGGCTAAATAAAACTGCCAACCATTGCTTGTTTGGGTGTCGCTTGCGGCCATTGCACCTGACTAGTAAGTATTGCAACTACAACGGAATGGCTGAATAAAAGTACCAACAACTGCTGGGTTTTTGGGTTATCTCATGCTAATTGTATCTGACTAGTAAGTGTTGCAACTATCACGGAATGGTTAAATAAAAGTGGCCCACTGCTTATTCTATCAGGATGATCATCTATACTTGACTAGTAATTACTGCAACGATAACCGAATAAATAAAAATGCCAACTGTGTGAGTTCCTCGGTTGACTTCCTCGATCGGTGTCGAGGGGGAAACACCAGGATGGGTTTGTTTGGTGTTAGAATCAGTTTGGTTCCGAATAGGTCTTTCTTACCCCTCTCTGATTGCCGCCAGCTGTATCGAGTCTCTATAGGTTGTTTAGTGCATGTTGCCGCTGCCGCTCAGTCCACCATACCTATGTAGGCGAGGACCGCCGAATTCTAGCCTCGCCGTGTACTGGCCTCAGTACTGACGCTCCTTCTTTTTCTTTTGCCCTTGGTCGGCACCCCTTTTGTTCAAGCAGGTTTGAGATCAACGTCGTTAGCAGGGTTACCCTTCCGGCTTGGCCTGGGCAGGGTTATGGACGCCATTGGTTATTCTTCAGGGCTCTTAGCCCCATTTGCATCTTGTCCGTAGTCGGACGCTCTATTTTCAAGGTGATTTGGATATTTGTATATTATATCTGTATTCTTGACTCTTTGAGTCGCTGTTGTATATATCTGTTCTATGGGTCCCATCGAGGACTGTTGTGTAATGTTATTACTTCGTTTTCCACCCGCACGAAAGTGCCTGGTGGGCACCTTTGAATCGTTTCTATGCGGGTTTGGCGGGTTTCGCTAAAACTTGCATAGGGCCGATTCTGAGGGTGTTACAGAGTGGTATCAGAGCTCAGCAGTTACGATACCCCACAAGTCCAGCCTGTAGGGTAACCTAGCTAACGGCCGCAGTAGAGTGTCAAAACTATTTTTGCAAAATCAGTTGGATAGTTCTGGATAGGTCTGATTTTACTCCTTAACCCTCTGCTGCTCTCCTCTTACCTCTACGTGTTTTGAATCCGCTCTCTTCTCTCTCTTCGAGTCCAGGATTTCTCGTGGTTGGGTTTCCGTCGTACCTTCAGGGTTTCGCTTTCCCCTTTTTGTAACGGAGGTGCTACGATCATCAATCTGCAACTTGTCTGTTGTACCCTTCACCCAATCTCTTGTTCTTGAGCTCTTTTCCATATGTGTTCCTTGCTGGATATCCGTGTCGTTGAAAAACATATGAGAGGGACGAGCATTGGTGAAGTTGGAGTATACCTTGAGCATGTGTTGTTCATGCCAATGGAACCATCGCGGAACCTAATCATTGTGTCTTTCATACGATTTCTGTTGGCATCATCCCTTTGTTCCGGATACCGCCTATGAAGATCTTCAGTCTAAATCTCGAGAGTTGAGTTGCCTGATTCTCCTACTCATGTATAGAGTTGATAGTTTGGGTACGGGATGGAGTGATCACCCTACCCGACTCTTACTGTTCGCTCTGTACATCGAACTGGTGGATCAATGTAACTTTTCCTCTTCTAACGGAAGCTAGAGGTGGCTTTATTTGTTGATACCTCTACCTTCGACCTTTTGTTCCGGAGTGTTCCCTCGACGATCACGGACGACGACCCTTGTTAGTGTGTCGCGAGGATCTACACGAAGCGAGAAGACGCGGACCGCCGACCTTCCTTCCGGTACCATGAGGCGGATCTCGAGGGCGAGATCCATTGTTAGTGGTGTCGAATTGTGGCATCCCGCAAAACCACTACTAGAAAATCGCGTTGAATTTGTGCATTGCATCGTCATCATCATGCATTGTTTGCTTAAAACTATTTTCGCAAAGCCTGTTTTTGTTTTCTAAAACGCCCCGTCTTGTTTTCAAATTCAAACCCGGGACTCCGGATTAATTGTTTTGTCGGTTTCGGTTTGCAAGGGCTCTGTTTAAATAAATAAAACTTTGAATTATTTTCAGTAGGGGCAGTCGAACGGGCCGGATCGACCCGAACGACCACCCCCAGAATAAACGGTCCATTTAATCGGTCCAACCTAAATCCTAAAGCTACCAGATAACCTACCCAGCCCTCCCCTCCACCTCACCCCCTCCTATCACGAGTCGCCACCTCACCTGGCCCTATCCCCCCACCCAATCCCATGCTGCCACCTAGGCTAAGCCCACCCCCACTCCCTCTCAACACACACCACACACCTCACACGCCAGCGCTCAGCCCTCCCTCTCTCCCCCACTCACGCACGCACCCCACCCGTCGGACCCCACTCGCCCTGGCCCACCCCTGTCCTGTACCGCCCATGCCACCCTGGACCCCCCGTGCGACCACACGCCACCGGCGCCCCTCACCTCACCGCCGCCGGCCGCGCCCTCCTTCCTCTCCCCTCTCCCCGACGCCTCCTCCCACCGGACGCTCCCACCGCTCGCCGCTCCACCCCCTGGCCACCTGCTCCCTGCCCCGCCCCATCCGCTGCGCCTCCCCTCCCCGAGCCGGCGCAGCCCGCCTCCCGCGCGCAGCTCTCACGCCCCGACGCCGTTCCGTCCCCATCCCCCTCCGCTCCTCTCCGCCCCGGCCGGACGTGCTCCTCTCCGCCGCGCCTCGCCAAGCCCGCTTGCCCCATGCCGCGGCCCCTCCTCCGGTGGCGCCTCTGGCCGGCGTCGACTTCGCCTCGGGCCAGCGCCGCCGCCCTCCACGACCTACCCCCGCGGCCCCTGCAACACCTCGCCGGCGCTCGCTGCGACCCCTGTCGCTCCGCCGCGCTCCCCTCGGTCGCGCGTCCGCCCCGCCTCACCGCCGCCGCGACCACCTCCCCGTCCCCGCGCTCGCCGCCCTCCATCGAGCCTGCCTCCGGCCGAAGCTCCGCCATCTGCCTCGAGCGCGTCGCCCCGAAGCCGACCCTGCGCGAGAGCCGCCGGCACCTCCTGTGCACCTCGCTGCTTCGGTCCTTGGCCGCTTCCTGCGTGTGACCCCGACCTGCAACCAGGCTCAAGCCCCACCACACCATGTCCTTCTCTGTCGCCAAGTACCAGTTCCGTGTGTGGTTCCTGCACGCGTGTCCAAGGAGAATCAAGGCAGGATGTGTTCTATTTCTTGTGGCCTCCAAAATCGTGTGCTCCGATCTCCTCGACGGCCAACAACCAAAGTCGGAACCCTCAAGGTCGTCAACACGGACTCGGAGGAACCCCTCTAAACGACAAGTTCGCCAACCCGGAACCAAAGTGCGAACCCCGGTATCGACTTCATGTTCTCCTTCACGGATGCCAAGACCGAATCTCGTCGGGCCCGGACCCCGAAGACCGAACCCGACCTGCCAAGTTCTTCAATCGGATCCGAGGACACCGAGACCCCGGTGCGACAAGTACTCCGCCCGGACACCAAGTTCTGCACCCCGGACGCCAAGTCAGACCCGACCCGCGAACCCGACAAGATCGTCGCGACGACAAGAACGGCACCGATCCAGGGCGAATCCGCTGCCCCGACGCCAGACCAAGTCCTCCCTCTCGGAACGCCAAGATCTTCGTAACGACAAGACCGACAACATGAACCGAAGACACGGACGCGACAAGAACTACCCCCGATATCCGAGAACGATCCCGGAGTCCGAGAACATTTCGTCGAACCCTAATGTGTGAATCCCTTCCCGAAACCCTATTTTATAACATAATACAACTTGTCGCATATTAAATTGTTCATCTCGCATGCATGTTTGTGTGGTTAGGGGGCCTTATGCCGATTCACCTAATAATTAAATATGGGGCCCAAATGCGGGCAAATCTAGTCTCATATTGGCCTCATTTAAATGTGTGCACCGAACCGGTACCATATCTTGCCATGTTAAGACAACATTTAATTTGCGGGTAGATAAACAACATGAACCTAATAACTAATTGTCGGGGCCCCGGTTCCGCTTAATCTGGCCTAATTGCATCGCATCTTTGCAATGTCATTCATCATACCGCATCATGCCGATCTTCTGCCGTTGTATTAGATATTGCATCCGGTGTTTCTTCTAGTGTTTTGGTTCTTCGCGGATAAGGCCTTGAGTTGATGTGAGCTTCGACCCGATCTTCGGTTGAACCTTCGACAATGTTTTCAGGCGAGCATCTCGCCCTTTCTACCTATCTTACTTTTATAGTATTTATTCCCTCCTGCTGTTCTATTGCTATCTGTGTTGCGATGCTCTAGTTTCCGTACCCGTGATATCCCCTTGCAGCCATATATAGCCTTGGACACATCCTATTACTGTTGTTTGGTAGATAGTTGGACTTGCGCGTCGTAGCCGCTTGCTCAAGTGCTGTCGCGTGTCGTTACTTGCCACAGTTGTTGGAGTATGGCCACCTGTTTGATGATGGAGATGATCTCGGCTTTACTTTTCGTTCACTTTAATTCCTGTTTAACAACTAAAATTGAAGTAAGTAAGCAGAGGCATCGGTGGGTGATAGATATTATTTGGTTTCCGACCGCCCACTTGTGTCCCGTAGGACCCCGAGTACTTGATACCTGTTCCTTTATTTATCGCGCTATCCACATACGGGGAATTATGGGCCCCCCTTAGCCAGAGCTTGATTCATACTTATTTCTTGGGGCCACAAACTAGTATTATTTACTATCATGTACTTATGCCATGCTTTACTGCCTTATTTAAATTGTGCGACAGATAGCACCTGTACTGTTTAGGATCGGGACACGATTCCGCGGTGTCGACAAGCCCAGTTTTGGGTTCCCGGTCGTTCACAGCCGTCTACCCAAACCTTGAGTCCGTCTCGGAGCTTGCTTACTTCGTTGTGGATCTACTCAATGGGGTGGCCCCCTAAAATATTTCTGAATCTTGTGATTGCTCTGTCGTGAAGACCTCGTTGGGTTTTGATTTGGTTTTCCGAGGTTGATCATGTGTGTGTTGCTATTTGTGCACCCCGGCCGGGTTAAAACTTTCTGAAAGCCGTGTCCGCGGTTATGGATGACTTGGAGCACAGTATCTCGATCATAGACAACTATAACTAAAGTTTACTGTTATAATTTGACTCTATAATGACTAGTAACCAGCTCCACTATAACGGAATGGCTAAATAAAACTGCCAACCATTGCTTGTTTGGGTGTCGCTTGCGGCCATTGCACCTGACTAGTAAGTATTGCAACTACAACGGAATGGCTGAATAAAAGTACCAACAACTGCTGGGTTTTTGGGTTATCTCATGCTAATTGTATCTGACTAGTAAGTGTTGCAACTATCACGGAATGGTTAAATAAAAGTGGCCCACTGCTTATTCTATCAGGATGATCATCTATACTTGACTAGTAATTACTGCAACGATAACCGAATAAATAAAAATGCCAACTGTGTGAGTTCCTCGGTTGACTTCCTCGATCGGTGTCAAGGGGGAAACACCAGGATGGGTTTGTTTGGTGTTAGAATCAGTTTGGTTCCGAATAGGTCTTTCTTACCCCTCTCTGATTGCCGCCAGCTGTATCGAGTCTCTATAGGTTGTTTAGTGCATGTTGCCGCTGCCGCTCAGTCCACCATACCTATGTAGGCGAGGACCGCTGAATTCTAGCCTCGCCGTGTACTGGCCTCAGTACTGACGCTCCTTCTTTTTCTTTTGCCCTTGGTCGGCACCCCTTTTGTTCAAGCAGGTTTGAGATCAACGTCGTTAGCAGGGTTACCCTTCCGGCTTGGCCTGGGCAGGGTTATGGACGCCATTGGTTATTCTTCAGGGCTCTTAGCCCCATTTGCATCTTGTCCGTAGTCGGACGCTCTATTTTCAAGGTGATTTGGATATTTGTATATTATATCTGTATTCTTGACTCTTTGAGTCGCTGTTGTATATATCTGTTCTATGGGTCCCATCGAGGACTGTTGTGTAATGTTATTACTTCGTTTTCCACCCGCACGAAAGTGCCTGGTGGGCACCTTTGAATCGTTTCTATGCGGGTTTGGCGGGTTTCGCTAAAACTTGCATAGGGCCGATTCTGAGGGTGTTACAGAGTGGTATCAGAGCTCAGCAGTTACGATACCCCACAAGTCCAGCCTGTAGGGTAACCTAGCTAACGGCCACAGTAGAGTGTCAAAACTATTTTTGCAAAATCAGTTGGATAGTTCTGGATAGGTCTGATTTTACTCCTTAACCCTCTGCTGCTCTCCTCTTACCTCTACGTGTTTTGAATCCGCTCTCTTCTCTCTCTTCGAGTCCAGGATTTCTCGTGGTTGGGTTTCCGTCGTACCTTCAGGGTTTCGCTTTCCCCTTTTTGTAACGGAGGTGCTACGATCATCAATCTGCAACTTGTCTGTTGTACCCTTCACCCAATCTCTTGTTCTTGAGCTCTTTTCCATATGTGTTCCTTGCTGGATATCCGTGTCGTTGAAAAACATATGAGAGGGACGAGCATTGGTGAAGTTGGAGTATACCTTGAGCATGTGTTGTTCATGCCAATGGAACCATCGCGGAACCTAATCATTGTATCTTTCAGACGATTTCTGTTGGCATCATCCCTTTGTTCCGGATACCGCCTATGAAGATCTTCAGTCTAAATCTCGAGAGTTGAGTTGCCTGATTCTCCTACTCATGTATAGAGTTGATAGTTTGGGTACGGGATGGACTGATCACCCTACCCGACTCTTACTGTTCGCTCTGTACATCGAACTGGTGGATCAATGTAACTTTTCCTCTTCTAACGGAAGCTAGAGGTGGCTTTATTTGTTGATACCTCTACCTTCGACCTTTTGTTCCGGAGTGTTCCCTCGACGATCACGGACGACGACCCTTGTTAGTGTGTCGCGAGGATCTACACGAAGCGAGAAGACGCGGACCGCCGACCTTCCTTCCGGTACCATGAGGCGGATCTCGAGGGCGAGATCCATTGTTAGTGGTGTCGAATTGTGGCATCCCGCAAAACCACTACTAGAAAATCGCGTTGAATTTGTGCATTGCATCGTCATCATCATGCATTGTTTGCTTAAAACTATTTTCGCAAAGCCTGTTTTTGTTTTCTAAAACGCCCCGTCTTGTTTTCAAATTCAAACCCGGGACTCCGGATTAATTGTTTTGTCGGTTTCGGTTTGCAAGGGCTCTGTTTAAATAAATAAAACTTTGAGTTATTTTCAGTAGGGGCAGTCGAACGGGCCGGATCGACCCGAACGACCACCCCCAGAATAAACGGTCCATTTAATCGGTCCAACCTAAATCCTAAAGCTACCAGATAACCTACCCAGCCCTCCCCTCCACCTCACCCCCTCCTATCACGAGTCGCCACCTCACCTGGCCCTATCCCCCCACCCAATCCCATGCTGCCACCTAGGCTAAGCCCACCCCAACTCCCTCTCAACACACACCACACACCTCACACGCCAGCGCTCAGCCCTCCCTCTCTCCCCCACTCACGCACGCACCCCACCCGTCGGACCCCACTCGCCCTGGCCCACCCCTGTCCTGTACCGCCCATGCCACCCTGGACCCCCCGTGCGACCACACGCCACCGGCGCCCCCTCACCTCACCGCCGCCGGCCGCGCCCTCCTTCCTCTCCCCTCTCCCCGACGCCTCCTCCCACCGGACGCTCCCACCGCTCGCCGCTCCACCCCCTGGCCACCTGCTCCCTGCCCCGCCCCATCCGCTGCGCCTCCCCTCCCCGAGCCGGCGCAGCCCGCCTCCCGCGCGCAGCTCTCACGCCCCGACGCCGTTCCGTCCCCATCCCCCTCCGCTCCTCTCCGCCCCGGCCGGACGTGCTCCTCTCCGCCGCGCCTCGCCAAGCCCGCTTGCCCCATGCCGCGGCCCCTCCTCCGGTGGCGCCTCTGGCCGGCGTCGACTTCGCCTCGGGCCAGCGCCGCCGCCCTCCACGACCTACCCCCGCGGCCCCTGCAACACCTCGCCGGCGCTCGCTGCGACCCCTGTCGCTCCGCCGCGCTCCCCTCGGTCGCGCGTCCGCCCCGCCTCACCGCCGCCGTGACCACCTCCCCGTCCCCGCGCTCGCCGCCCTCCATCGAGCCCGCCTCCGGCCGAAGCTCCGCCATCTGCCTCGAGCGCGTCGCCCCGAAGCCGACCCTGCGCGAGAGCCGCCGGCACTTCCTGTGCACCTCGCTGCTTCGGTCCTTGGCCGCTTCCTGCGTGTGACCCCGACCTGCAACCAGGCTCAAGCCCCACCACACCATGTCCTTCTCTGTCACCAAGTACCAGTTCCGTGTGTGGTTCCTGCACGCGTGTCCAAGGAGAATCAAGGCAGGATGTGTTCTATTTCTTGTGGCCTCCAAAATCGTGTGCTCCGATCTCCTCGACGGCCAACAACCAAAGTCGGAACCCTCAAGGTCGTCAACACGGACTCGGAGGAACCCCTCTAAACGACAAGTTCGCCAACCCGGAACCAAAGTGCGAACCCCGGTATCGACTTCATGTTCTCCTTCACGGATGCCAAGACCAAATCTCGTCGGGCCCGGACCCCGAAGACCGAACCCGACCCGCCAAGTTCTTCAATCGGATCCGAGGACACCGAGACCCCGGTGCGACAAGTACTCCGCCCGGACACCAAGTTCTGCACCCCGGACGCCAAGTCAGACCCGACCCGCGAACCCGACAAGATCGTCGCAACGACAAGAACGGCACCGATCCAGGGCGAATCCGCTGCCCCGACGCCAGACCAAGTCCTCCCTCTCGGAACGCCAAGATCTTCGTAACGACAAGACCGACAACATGAACCGAAGACACGGACGCGACAAGAACTACCCCCGATATCCGAGAACGATCCCGGAGTCCGAGAACGTTTCGTCGAACCCTAATGTGTGAATCCCTTCCCGAAACCCTATTTTATAACATAATACAACTTGTCGCATATTAAATTGTTCATCTCGCATGCATGTTTGTGTGGTTAGGGGGCCTTATGCCGATTCACCTAATAATTAAATATGGGGCCCAAATGCGGGCAAATCTAGTCTCATATTGGCCTCATTTAAATGTGTGCACCGAACCGGTACCATATCTTGCCATGTTAAGACAACATTTAATTTGCGGGTAGATAAACAACATGAACCTAATAACTAATTGTCGGGGCCCCGGTTCCGCTTAATCTGGCCTAATTGCATCGCATCTTTGCCATGTCATTCATCATACCGCATCATGCCGATCTTCTGCCGTTGTATTAGATATTGCATCCGGTGTTTCTTCTAGTGTTTTGGTTCTTCGCGGATAAGGTCGTTGAGTTGATGTGAGCTTCGACCCGATCTTCGGTTGAACCTTCGACAATGTTTTCAGGCGAGCATCTCCCCCTTTCTACCTATCTTACTTTTATAGTATTTATTCCCTCCTGATGTTCTATTGCTATCTGTGTTGCGATGCTCTAGTTTCCGTACCCGTGATATCCCCTTGCAGCCATATATAGCCTTGGACACATCCTATTACTGTTGTTTGGTAGATAGTTGGACTTGCGCGTCGTAGCCGCTTGCTCAAGTGCTGTCGCGTGTCGTCACTTGCCACAGTTGTTGGAGTATGGCCACCTGTTTGATGATGGAGATGATCTCGGCTTTACTTTTCGTTCACTTTAATTCCTGTTTAACAACTAAAATTGAAGTAAGTAAGCAGAGGCATCGGTGGGTGATAGATATTATTTGGTTTCTGACCGCCCACTTGTGTCCCGTAGGACCCCGAGTACTTGATATCTGTTCCTTGATTTATCGCGCTATCCACATACGGGGAATTATGGGCCCCCCTTAGCCAGAGCTTGATTCATACTTATTTCTTGGGGCCACAAACTAGTTTGAGGTTTTATTTACTATCCTGTACTTATGCCATGCTTTACTGCCTTATTTAAATTGTGCGACAGATAGCACCTGTACTGTTTAGGATCGGGACACGATTCCGCGGTGTCGACAAGCCCAGTTTTGGGTTCCCAGTCGGTCACAGCCATCTACCCAAACCTTGAGTCCGTCTCGGAGCTTGCTTACTTCGTTGCGGATCTACTCAATGGGGTGGGCCCCTGAAATATTTCTGAATCTTGTGATTGCTCTGTCGTGAAGACCTCGTTGGGTTTTGATTTGGTTTTTCCGAGGTTGATCGTGTGTGTGTTGCTATTTGTGCACCCCGGCCGGGTTAAAACTTTCTGAAAGCCGTGTCCGCGGTTATGGACGACTTGGAGCACAGTATCTCGATCATAGACAACTATAACTAAAGTTTACTGTTATAATTTGACTCTATAATGACTAGTAACCAGCTCCACTATAACGGAATGGCTAAATAAAACTGCCAACCATTGCTTGTTTGGGTGTCGCTTGCGGCCATTGCACCTGACTAGTAAGTATTGCAACTACAACGGAATGGCTGAATAAAAGTACCAACAACTGCTGGGTTTTTGGGTTATCTCATGCTAATTGTATCTGACTAGTAAGTGTTGCAACTATCACGGAATGGTTAAATAAAAGTGGCCCACTGCTTATTCTATCAGGATGATCATCTATACTTGACTAGTAATTACTGCAACGATAACCGAATAAATAAAAATGCCAACTGTGTGAGTTCCTCGGTTGACTTCCTCGATCGGTGTCGAGGGGGAAACACCAGGATGGGTTTGTTTGGTGTTAGAATCAGGTTGGTTCCGAATAGGTCTTTCTTACCCCTCTCTGATTGCCGCCAGCTGTATCGAGTCTCTATAGGTTGTTTAGTGCATGCTGCCGCTGCCGCTCAATCCACCATACCTATGTAGGCGAGGACCGCTGAATTCTAGCCTCGCCGTGTACTGGCCTCAGTACTGACGCTCCTTTTTTTTTCCCTTGGTCGGCACCCCTTTTGTTCAAGCAGGTTTGAGATCAACGTCGTTAGCAGGGTTACCCTTCCGGCTTGGCCTGGGCAGGGTTATGGACGCCATTGGTTATTCTTCAGGGCTCTTAGCCCCATTTGCATCTTGTCCGTAGTCGGACGCTCTATCATTTTCAAGGTGATTTGGATCTTTGTATATTATATCTGTATTCTTGGCTCTTTGAGTCGCTGTTGTATATATCTGTTCTGTGGGTCCCATCGAGGACTGTTGTGTAATGTTATTACTTCGTTTTCCACCCGCACGAAAGTGCCTGGTGGGCACCTTTGAATCGTTTCTATGCGGGTTTGGCGGGTTTCGCTAAAACTTGCATAGGGCCGATTCTGAGGGTGTTACACTTTTACGCTAGTATCTTAATCCCTTTGTTTCACGATATATTACATGTCCGAGATTCGATCATCGGTATCTCCATACCTAGTTTGATCTCGTTACCGACATGCACTCTTTTCTCATTCCTGTGATATAACATTCTAGTGATCAAATCACTTGCTTGCAAGCTAATCAATGTGATATCACCGAGAGGGACCAGAGTATATCTATCCGTCATCAGGATGAACAAATTCCACTCTCGATCCATGATCCTCAACATAACACTTTATTAGTTCTGAATCCATCTTTATAATCACCCTGTTACGGTGTGACGTTTGATGTTATCAAGAAACTCTTTCGGTGTTAGTGATTGACATGATCTCATGGTCTAAGGTTTAGGATCACTTCGTAAGTTGTTATAGCAATATAAACTCAATGACTTTGATCGTAATGCTATACTTCGGATGAATGTTCATCACACCATTACACTAATGTTGTGATCCCGTTATTAACAACATCCAATGTCCATGATCAGGAAACCTTGATCATCTTGTTAATCAACGAGCTAGTTTATGAGAGAGGCATAACTAGGAACTTTCTGTTTGTTTATTAAACACACATGTATTAACGTTTACGTATTAATACAATTATAGCATGCAAAATAAACATCTATCATATACTTGGAATACATATAATAAACACTTTATTATTGCCTCTCAGGGCATATTCCCTTCAGTCTCCCACTTGCACTAGAGACAATAATCTAGTTACATAGTGATAAATCTAACACCCATTGAGTTCTGGTGTTGATCATGTTTTGCTCTAGGGAGAGTTTTAGTCAACGGATCTGCTACATTGATATCCGTATGTACTTTACAAATCTTTATATCTCCATCCTTGACATGCTCGCGGATGGAGTGAAAGCGGCGCTTAATATGCTTGGAATGCTTGTGAGACCTTGGCTCTTTGGCATTTGCAATGGCACCATTGTTGTCACAATAGATCACCATTGGGTCCAACGCGTTTGCCACCACTCCTAGTTCGGATATGAACTCCTTCATCCAAACTGCTTCCTGAGCCGCTTCTGAAGCAGCAACATATTCGGCCTCCGTTGTTGATCCCGCTACCACAGGTTGTTTGGAGCTCCTCCAACTAACCGCTCCGCCATTCATGAGAAATACGTATCCGGATTGAGACTTAGAGTCATCCGGATCGGTGTCAAAGCTAGCATCGACATAATACTTAGCGAAGAGCTCTTCTTCACCTCCGTATACAAGAAACATATCCTTAGTTCTTCGTAAGTACTTAAGGATATTCTTGACCGCTATCCAGTGTTCCAAACCTGGATCCGATTGGTACCTACTAGTCAAGCTAATAGCATGTGCCACATCCGGTCTTGTACATAGCATGGCGTACATTATAGAGCCTATGGCTGAAGCATAGGGGACTTTGTCCATTATCTCTCTTTCTTCCGCCGAATCCGGACTTTGAGTCTTACTCAATGTCTTGCCTTGCAACATAGGTAAGAACCCCTTCTTACTTCCGTCCATTTTAAACTTCTTTAAAATCTTATCAAGGTATGTACTTTGCGATAGCCCTATTAGGCGCCTAGATCTATCTCTATAGATCTTTATGCCTAATATGTATGACGCTTCACCTAGGTCCTTCATTGAAAATTTGCTGTTTAGATAACTTTTAACACTGTTTAAAAGATCTATATCATTTCTGATCAATAATATGCCATCCACATATAATATCAGAAATGCCACATTGCTCCCACTCACTTTCTTGTAAATACAAGCTTCTCCATAAGTTTGGACAAATCCAAACTCTTTGATCACCTCATCAAAGCGGAGATTCCAACTTCGTGATGCTTGCTTCAATCCATAGATGGATCGCTGAAGCTTGCACACCTTGTTAGCATCCTTAGGATCGACAAAACCCTTTGGTTGTATCATATACAACTCTTCTTCAATATTACCATTGAGAAACGTGGTTTTGACATCCATCTGCCATATCTCATAATCGAAATATGCAGCAATTGCTAACATAATCCTAACTGACTTTAGCATCGCTACGAGAGAGAAAGTCTCATCGTAGTCAACTCCTTGAATTTGTCGAAACCCCTTTGCGACAAGTCGAGCTTTATAGACGGTCACATTACCATCAGCATCAGTTTTCCTTTTGAAAATCCATTTGTTCTCCACGGCCTTTCGGTCGTGAGGTAATTCAACCAAGTTCCAAACTTGATTTTCATACATGGATTCCATCTCGGATTTCATGGCTTCTAACCATTTGTTGGAATCCGGGCTCATCATCGCTTCTTCATACGTCGCAGGGTCATCATTTTCATCAACCATGAAATTCATGACAGGATTTCTGTACAGCTCGGGAGCTGCACGCGTCCTGTTTGACCTGCGAGGTTCGGTAGTACTCTCTTTCAGAGTTTCATGATCATTATCATTAGTTCCCTCTTCAACAGGTGGAGCCAACTCCAGAACAACTTTCGGCGCTGCGCTACTCGCCATACTTTGAAGAGAAGGTTCCACAACCTCTTCGAGTTCTACCTTCCGACTACTCACACCTTTCGTGAGAAACTCTTTCTCTAGAAAGGATCCATTCTTGGCAACAAAAACCTTGCCCTCGGATCTGTGATAGAAGGAATACCCAATAGTTTCTTTAGGGTATCCTATGAAGACGCAATTTTCCGCTTTGGGTTCGAGTTTATCCGGTTGAAGTTTCTTCACATAAACATCGCATCCCCAAACTTTAAGAAATGACAGCTTAGGTTTGTTTCCAAACCACAATTCATACAGTGTCTTTTCAACGGATTTAGATGGTGCCCGATTTAAAGTGAATGCAGCAGTTTCTAGTGCATAACCCCAAAATGACAACGGCAAGTCCGTCAGAGACATCATAGATCGAACCATATCTAATAAAGTACGATTACGACGTTCCGACACACCATTTCGTTGTGGTGTTCCGGCATGTGTGAGTTGTGAAACAATTCCACACTCTTTCATGTGAGTGCTAAACTCGTAACTTAGATACTCACCTCCACGGTCGGACCGTAGAAATTTGATCTTTCTATTACGATGATTTTCCACTTCATTCTGAAATTCCTTGAACTTTTCAAAGGTTTCAGACTTGTGTTTCATCAAGTAGATATAACCGTATCTACTCAAATCATCAGTAAAAGTAACAAAATAACGATATCCACCTCGCACCGACACACTCATTGGACCACATACATCAGAATGTATGATTTCCAATAAATCTGTCGCCCGTTCCATTGAACCGGAAAACGGCGTTCTAGTCATCTTGCCCATAAGTCATGGCTCACATGTATCAAATGATTCATAATCAAGTGATTCCAAAAGTCCATCTGAATGGAGCTTCTTCATGCGTTTAACGCCAATATGACCTAGACGGCAGTGCCACATATATGCGGATATATCATCATTAAGTTTAATCCTTTTAGCATCTACATTATGAATATGTGTAACATTATCATCGAGATCTAATAGAAATAAACCATTCATCATCGGTGCATGACCATAAAAGATTTCATTCATATAAATGGAACAACCATTGTTCTCGGATTTAAATGAATAACCACTTCGCATCAAACATGATCCAGATACAATGTTCATGCTCAGTGCAGGCACCAGATAACATTTATTCAAGTTTATAACTAATCCCGACGGTAAGTGGAGAGGCAGCGTTCCGACGGCGATCACATCAACGCTTGATCCATTGCCGACACGCATCTTGACCTCACCCCTTGCTAGCGGTCGCTTGTTTCGCAGCCCCTGATTCGAGTTAGAAATATTAGCAACTGAACCGGTATCAAATACCCAGGTGCTACTGCGAGCACTAGTAAAGTACACATCAATAACATGTATATCATATATACCTTTGTTTGCCTTGTCGGACTTCTTGTCTGCCAGATACTTGGGGCAGTTGCGCTTCCAGTGGCCAGTCCCCTTACAATAGTAGCACTCGGAATCAGACTTAGGTCCAACTCGGGGTTTCTTTTCAGGCGCGGTAACAGGCTTGCCGCCCTTACTTCCCTTCCGTTTCCCCTTCTTGTCTTTCTTGAAACCAGTGTTCCTATTGATCATCAACACTTGATGTTCCTTTTTGATCTCCACTTCTGCAGTTTTAAGCATTGACAGAAGCTCGGGGAGAGACTTCTTCATGCCTTGCATATTATAGTTCATCACGAAGCAATAAAGATAGCTAGGTGGCAGAGACTGCAGAACACGATGGATGCCTAAGTCAATGGGAATCGATATTCCCAAGGACACAAGCTTATCGGCGTAACCCGACATCTTGAGTACATGCTCACTAACGGAGCTGTGCTCTTCCATCATGCAGCTAAAGAACTTTTCTGAAGCGTTGTAGCTCTCTACAGCAGCATGTGTGTCGAAAATCATTTTCAACTCACCCATTGTATCAAATGCATTGCCGTTTTCGAAACGCTTTCGAAGTTCCGGCTCTAGCCCATACAATATGCCGCAATGAACTAAGTTGTGGTCCTCCTGACGAGTCTGATAGACATTCTTCTCCTCGTCAGGGGCATCATCAAAAGGTGGGGGGCCTAACGGCGCTTCTAGCACATATTGCTTTTGTGCAGCAGAGAGGAGAATCCTCAAATTCATGGCCCATTCGGTAAAGTTGCTACCGTTCGTTGCTAGTTTCTCTTTCTCCATGAACACATTGAAATTAAAAGCAGGTGGTGCCATCTACAACAGAATTTGTAAAGTTTAGACTAAGTGTATGATAGATTGAGTTCAACTAATCGAATGAACTCCCACTCAAAAACGACATCCCTCGTGCCTTGTTGGTGATTACATGAACCAAATCCACTACACCAAGTCCGATCATCACGTGAGTCAGTATAGCTTCAAAGGCGAGCATCAAATGGGCATCATATCAACTATATGACTCATGCTTAACCTTTCGGTCCGTGTTCCGAGGCCATGTCTGTACATGCTAGGCTCGCCAAGTTAGAACCTTAGTATTCGCGTGTGTAACTGTTTTACACCCGAAATATGGTCATGGATCCAAGAACACCCGATCATCACGTGATGTCTTGGAGCGACGAAAACATAATCGGTGCATACTAAAGGAAGAACACATTCTTATCTTGATATTTAAATGAGGGATCATCTTATTATGCTAACAAAGCGCTAAACAAGCAATATAAGATGCTATCAAACATCATATGTTTATTAGTGAAATTATATGGTTCCCGCAGATGATCTCTATCATGTGCATCGTGGTATGATCACTATCATACCTATATGTGTAAATCCAAGGTCTATGGATTTTACACGCTATGTGTGTTGTAAGAGTATCATCTCATACTTCTACTTACAACACTACCATATCATAACACTAGCCCAGCAACAATCTAAACTAGACGCCTCTAATTTATCCATTGCAAGTTTTACGTGGCTTAGGGCTTTCGAGATAGAACCGTTCTTACCTACGAACATGAACCACAACAAGGATAATCAAATTGTTGACAACTTTCTTGCAAAATAGATATTGACTATAGTAGGAGAGACAGACACCCGCTAGCCACTTATGCAAACTAGTTGCATGTCAAGCGTGGAACAGGTCTCATGTGCAAGGACATGTAAAGTTTGTCCGGGCCGCTTCATCCCACTATGCCACCAATATCCAACATTACAACAAAGGAGCAACAACATGATCATCATCGCCCACATACTCATATGTGTACTACCCGTGTAAAGTATCTACGCATAGATCCGGCTCTAATACCACTGTAGGGTTCGTAGCATAGAAAACAAAAAATTTCCTACGATGTGAACTATATACCAAGATCTATCTACTAGATACAAACAACGGGCGGCGACTATGGTAGCTGCGTAGCTTCTGCTGGTAGATGGCGGATCTTTGGCATGCCAAAACGCGCTCCTCCTCGAGAAGGTCTACATCCAGGCGTCTGGATTCTTCAACGTCATCCTCGTCGTAGGCGGCAACTCTTGGTTCATCGTGGAGGATGTCAGAAGGCAGGATGGCTTCTGCTCCATATACCATGAAGTAAGGGGTGTAGCCGGTAGATCTGTTGGGTGTAGTTCGTAAACTCCATAGCACAGATGGCAATTCTTCCGCCCAGGCTCCAGCTACTCTATGTAGCGGTGCCTCAAGACGTGGCTTGATTCCCTGCAGAATTAATCCATTGGCCCGCTCAACCTGACCGTTGGATTGTGGGTGTGCCACAGATGCAAGGTCAAGTCAGATTCCTTTCTCCCAGCAATATGCCTCCACTTCTCCGAGTGATAAATTGTTGCCATTGTCGATGATAATGCTATGTGGGAGACCAAATCTCACCACTAGATCTCGGACGAACCTGAGGGCAGTTGACCCATCAAGCTTTCTAATGGGTTTAGCTTATATCCATTTAGTGAATTTATCAACTACTACGAGCAGATGCATAAACCCACACGGTGCCGTTTGTAACGGTCCCACCATGTCTAGCCCCTAGACCGCAAACGGCCAAGTTATTGGTATTGTTCGCAGTTCTTCGGCAGGAACATGTGGCTGTCGGGCATAATACTGGCATCCCATGCATGTCTCAACCAGCTTGTCGGCGTCCGCCTTCGCGGTCAGCCAGTAGAATCCTTGCCGGAAGGCTTTCGTGACCAATGATCGAGGAGCGGCGTGGTGCCCGCAATCTCCGAGATGGATTTCGCGTAGGATTTCCATACCTTCTAGCTGGGAAACACATTTTAGGTATACACCAGTAGTGCTCCTTTTGTAGAGTGGCCCATTTATTATGGTGTAACCCTTTGCTCGTCGTACTATTTGTCGTCTTTCGATTTCGTCGTCGGGCAAAGTTTCGTGTTCGAGGTATTCCATGAACGGTTTTGTCCAAGCCGGAGGGACTTTAGTCACCATGTTGACAAAAGAGTCAGCTCTATCCGGATTGTCGATGTCGGATCCTTTCACGGATGGTGTGCGCAGGTGCTCTAGGAAAATTCCTGGCAGAATTCGCTTGCGCCCTGATCCTAGCTTGGACAGCAGATCAGCCGCCTCATTTTGTTCCCTAGGAACATACTTAACTTCGTAGCCCAAGAAGCTCTTGGCTATCTCATCCACTTCGTCTCGATATGCCGCCATCATAGGGTTCCACGCATTCCAGGTGCCAGCCACCTGCTGGGCAACCAAGTCGGAATCTCCACAGCAAACTATGCGCTTGATGCCAATATCCTTGGCTACACGTAGTCCGTGAATGAGTGCTTCATACTCCACCATGTTGTTTGTAGCCTCAAAGTGGATCAACAGAACGTAGTGTATCTTGTCTCATGTTGGTGACTGTAGCAATACACCATCCCCAAAGCCGTTGAGCAGCTTTGATCCGTCAAAGTGCATCACCCAGTACTCTGGTTCTGGCAACGGAGTAGCGTCTGGCATCTCCATCCAATATGCAACAAAATCTGCCAAGGCTTGTGATTTGATAAAGCATAAAGCGCGTCAATGACAGAGTCGGAGGGTGCCAGGACTTCCTCGATGACGGGCGGTGGAGGTGCAACGGGCTCGACGATGACTCGAGGTGGTGGTGCTGCTGCGACGATGGCGGCCGGAGGCGGTGGTGGCGGAGGCTGAATAGGAGTGGCTCCGTAAATGAGCGCAAGCGCTGTCTGAGCTGCCGCTTCGGCCTCCGCGTAGTTGTTGACGGTGCTCACCATCTCTTCGAGGGTAAGGCGTCCTGTTGCCTGCTGCCATCTTAAAGAATGTCGGAGAAGTGTGCCATGGTCCAGTCCTTCCACGAAGTGATACAGAGCGTTATCATCGGGGTAGTGGGCTAGGTCGGCTCGTATACGGAGCCACCTGGCCAGGTAATCGCGGGGTTTTTCGCCCTCTCTTTGAACGCAGCGCGCCAGATCGAAGATGGTAACCACGCCGACGAACTTGGATCTCTGCTGTCCAGACGCACGGACTAAGCCGGCGGATTTGCAGTGATCTTCCACCTTTATATCCTGCACAGGGGCGGTTTGGGTGGGCCTTGAATTTTTCCGATCTTATCCGGCAAACTCCAAGGAGAGATCTGACATCGATCCTTCTGCGAACGTATCCTTCCCGTAGGCGGTCCGTGCGGGTCTTGATGCTCCTCCGACTCCCAGGGAACTAGTGCCCGAGTCGGTTTCGCCGATGAAGAGGTGGATGTCTCCGATAGGAACGATCGAACACCGCGTAGGGTTCGTCTTTGCCGGGATCTAGAACTCGTTGGGAGGGACGATCGGAACGTTGTCGGAGAAGAGAACACGGCCGATGGCTACGGTTTCGCCGATTCTTGCGAAGATCTTGGTCCTCGCCCGCTGAAGAGCCTGAAGCGCCTCTAGCCTCATGGTGGGCGCCAACTGTCGTGGTATTGCCGACGAGTACGCCATGGAGGGGTCCTCACAGTGCGTGTTTAGAGATGTGGGGTAAGGCGGATGGTTGACGGGTACGAGGTAACATATCTTACCCAAGTTCAGATCCCACGACGGTGGCGGAATCCTACTCCTGCTATAAATCACTATACTGGCAATACGCTGAGTTACAGAGATAGGTTCGCTGTGCGAGGTTGCCTGAGATTGCCTATGATCGTCTGAAGTTGTGCTCTAAAGGCTCCCATAGGCCCGACTTATATAGTCGCCAGGTCCTAGGGTTACAGGGAAAAGTCCTAGCCGGACAGGTTATAGAGTCCTACACCGTCTATTACTACTCTTGTGTATCTTGCACTCGAAGGCTCTGGGTACGCTGGTGACTCCACCGTAGCCTTCCTTTATCCATCATGGGCCTCCCTTCTGGATCCACCTAACTGGGCCGCCCAGCAGGATATAGGCCATGCTACCGACTATGGGCCACCCGGGTTAGTCGGATAAGAGACATGCTATAAGGATACCCATATAGCATATCCCCAACAGCCTGCGCTTCCTCCAGCAACTGTTGGCGCTTCTCGTCAAGCTGGGTCACGTTCCGGATATGAGCAACGGTTAGTAGCTCGACAAGGAGATTGCCGTACATCACTCTATCAGCTAGAGTAACTTGGGCTGCTGCCGACGTAGATGCTGGAGGCGGCAAGTTTGCGGTGTTGTTGTTGCTCGGGCCGGTGCCTAGTTCCTGCGGCTGCTGCACTAGGTTAGGCGGAGGAGGCATGACTTTTGCGCGATCATTGTCAGCAGCAATAAGCGGCCCCTTACCCTTTTCCAGCGTTGTAGGCGGAGCTCGTTCGGGTTGATCTTCATCCATCACCGTCCCGATGGTGACGAACACCTCTCGGGACTTGACGGCGTTGTTGGCTTGCTCGTCGCGCGTGTACTCCTCCTCCATCTCATGCATGGCGGAGTCTAGCTCTTCTGGACTGAAGTCTATCTCCTCTGAATCTGCACTGAAATTAGCATAAAGCGCGTCGATGACAGAGTCGGAGGGTGCCAGGACTTCCTCGATGAGGGCGGTGGAGGTGCAACGGCCTCGACGATGACTGGAGGTGGTGGTGCTGCTGCGACGATGGCGGCGGGAGGCGGTGGCTGAATCGGAGGGGCTCCGTCAATGAGCACAAGCGCTGTCTGAGCTGTCGCTTCGGCCTCCGCGTAGTTGTTGACGGTGTTCACCATGCCTTCGAAGGTAAGGCGTCCTGACGCCTGCTGCCGTCTTAGAGAATGTCGGAGAAGCGTTCCATGGTCCAGTCCTTCCACAAAGTGATACATAGCATCTTCATTGGGGTAGTGGGCTAGATTGGCTCGTATAGGGAGCCACCTGGCCAGGTAATCGCGGGGATTTTCGCCCTCTCTCTGGACGCAGCGCGCCAGATCGAAGATGGTAACCATGCCGACGAACTTGGATCTCTGCTGTCCAGACGCACGGACGAAGCCGGCGGATTTGCAGTGATCTTCCACCTTTATATCCTGCACAGGGGCGGTTTGGGTGGGCCTTGAATTTTTCCGATCTTTGCCAGCAAGCTCTGAAGAGAGATCCGACATCGTTCCTTCCGCGAACGTATCCTTCCCGTAGGCGGTCCGTGTGGGCCTTGATGCTCCTCCGACTCCCAGGGAACTAGTGCCCGACTCGGTTTCGCCTATGAAGAGGTGGATGTCTCCGATAGGAACGATCAAACACCGCGTAGGGTTCATCTTCGCCGGGATCCAGAACTCGTCAGGAGGGACGATCGGAACGTTGCCGAAGAAGAGAACGCGTCCGATGGCTACGATTTCGCCGATTCCCGCGAAGATCTTGGTCCTCGCCCGCTGAAGAGCCTGAAGCGCCTCTTGCCCCACGGTGGGCGCCAACTGTCGTGGTATTGCCGACGAGTACGCCATGGAGGGGTCCTCACAGACGTGGGGTAAGGCGGACGGTTGACGGGTACGAGGTAACACAGCTTACCCAGGTTCAGATCCCATGACGGTGGCGGAATCCTACTCCTGCTATAAATCACTATAAGGTCAATACGCTGAGTTACAGGGATCGGTTCGCTGTGCGAGGTTGTCTGAAGTTGATCTATGAACGTGCCCTAAAGGCTCCCATAGGCCCGACTTATATAGTCGCCAGGTCCTAGGGTTACAGGGAAAAGTCCTAGCCGGACAGGTTATAGAGTCCTACACTGTCTATTACTAGTCTTGTGTATCTTGTACTCCAAGGCTCCGAGTATGTTGGTGACTCCACCGTAGCCTTCCTTTATCCGGCATGGGCCTCCTTTCTGGATCCATCTAACTGGGCCGCCCAGTAGGCCATAGGCCATGCTACCGACTATGGGCCACCCGGGTTAGACGGATAAGAGACATGCTATAAGGATACCCATATAGCATATCCCCAACATAAGCCCCGAACAATCCACTCGATAAATACACTTAAGTAACCCAACCAGATGGTCCAACGAAGGAGCAAAATCTTTCCTAAAAAAACCATAGCAGGGTGAAAACCATCATTGGAGATGAGATAAACTCCATACCTAGATTCATAGGTTCAAAGGCAATGGTTCTCTAATTTTTTTTTGCATAATGTAGGCAACGGTTGCAAAATATAGACAGTCTCCTTGGTGACTTATCTTCATTAATACCAAGACACTTCATAACTCTCTTCATTAATCTATGCATGCACCAATACTTTTACATGCATGCGACAAGTGAGAGGAAAATGAGATAGCCCTTATAATCTCCAACAAAATAAAAAACTCTCGGTCCTTATAATCCCAAAGAGAGGCAGTACATAGGAATCCAAAGCACATGCTTTCGATGTGAAACTAAACACCACATAATCAATGCTAGCGATGCAAACTTCAATGCACCCTCAATAGAGATGGCATTTCCCTTATGCGGACAAAATAATGCAGAAGTAAGAAAATTTAGAAATACGAGTGTTTAAATCATGCTAAGAAAATTTACAAATGCAACTCTATCTTAAAATGCATAAGTTCTGACCATGCTAAGGAAATTTATAAATGCAAATCTTATCTTGAAATGCATTAGTTCAGGTCATGCTAACAGAATTTAGAAATTCAAGTCTACCTTATTTTTGCCAACGCTTCAGATCATGCTAAGGAAAATAAAGTGAATCTTACAATTATCCGTGTAAGAAAATCACACACACACACACACGCACGCACACGCCCCCCCCCCCCCCCCCCCCCCCCCCCCCCCCCCACACACACACACACACACACGCGCGCACACATGCACACACGTTTGTAACTGCATAAGACTGATGATGATATTATAGTATTAATGTAGCCTTGGGTTCTTATATTTATAGACTACCGTGTTAACATATGCTCTTTAGTGCAACATAGTGTTTTTTAGAAAAGATATTGGGGACATAGGTATAGTTTTTCATTTATGATATATCATAGTTAACAACTTGTAGCAAGTTTAAAAAATCGTAGCTTACTCATGTGAAAAAAGAAACTCGGTTGATTGCACTGTTTCTAGTAAAATAGGAGTATCATACGACAAATGTATTAATTTTGTTCAGTAAGCTTCATACAAGGGATGTAAACGGATAAAACATCTCGCGAATGATTGGTAGCTAACTAAATAACTATGCTTTGCTATGTCAAAATAATTGCTGATCATGTTAATAAAATACCATCAAATCAACCAAATATCAGTCTTTTTTCTTCGCCCATTCCGTCTAGGCCATAAAGTGCATGACATCTTTGTTCCATATGCCATGCATGTTAAGTTATTATTTTAGATACATGGAAAGGACATTCAGAGATATATGATGAACAACACCTCATCGACTCCATTTTATTTCATAATACAATAAAACAAAATATACATAATTGACACCATCCAATCGATGACTGGGTAGAAAGCGGGCGGGAGCAGTGGATATACAATCTTACCACTTAGGTCCAAGTTGCGAACACAAATTTGGATTCTTGCTTATAATATTGAGGCTACCACTTTTCTAGCTAAAAAAATCAATGCATGATTTTTAGTTATTTAAAGAAAAGGATATTGAGATTTGCTCCTAGCCAACATCGGTTCCTCTCTAACTCCTTAAAGGGAACAGCACCTAATCCTTGATGCATTGAGATCTCAATTTCCTATTCTTTGCGAGCTAATTAGTATTAGTAAGGGAGACAGTGATCAACCGATTAAAGTGGTTGATTAGAAAACAGCAGCACGCCATGCATGCTCCTCATAGTTTAAGTGTATTGCGGCTATTTTATATGTTTGTTTTGCCCTGACTTAGGGTTAGGCATAAGTAAACTAGATAACTGAGAGCTCCCCTAACCAAAAAAGAAACCTGCCAAAGCACAAACTTGTTGGAGATTTCTTCATTGGAAGCCCTGCCGGCCTCCATGTGTACACAAAAGCTGAAAGAAGGCAAACTAGTTTTTCTAGACCAAGAAGGTAAAATAGTTAAGCTATTCTTTCTGACTTGGACAAAAACTCCATTCATGAATGCATGTTGTGCCGCCACTTACTATATCTACTATATGAAAATGAACACACAAAGCATGATTAGTACATGTGTTTCACGATGAGCCATACCTTTTGCTCTCACAAGCACCATAGTTTATGGTTTGCTGTCCGTGTCACGCGAGGTGTACACTTTGCATATCTCGCTCGCTCCAAACAAATTTAAAAACAAAGCGTGAGAAAGAGACAGAAACCACTAAAGAATACCAAGGTCCCTATGCGTTGAAGACTAGACTAGAGGAAGGAAATTCAGAACCGCTAGCTAAACGTTGATTAATAATGTTAATCTCTGATGAAGACGTAGTTCCACTAGTCTCTTTGCGACTAATGACTAATTTGATGGCGTCGTGTCATAGCTATAGCCAGCTAGCTCCTTATTACTACCATCATATCATATCATATATATATATACAGGCGATGGATCAGACACTTCTCATGCGATCAATCACGTCAACACTTTAATCCACACAAACTAACGAAAAAATTAGCATGTCACCGTGTTGAAGGTGGCATGTTTGAACAGAGACTATTCTCCAATGGCGGAGACAGCATGCATGTAATGGTTGGGTTAAAATTAACACAACGAATATATACTAATCAAGGCAAAACTAGTACTTAGCACCTTATATCACTTAGTGTGACACTATAGTTCTATATAGATGGAACCCAATGATTATTTTTCTTAGCTTCGTTCCTGCTATTCCGGGCTTGAATTTTGCGTGGGAACAGCTATAGCTAAGTTGGATAGGTCTTTTTTTGCGCGTGGTGGATTTGAATATTAGCCGCAGGTTGAAAGCCTTTCGTGTAAGATCTCCTTTGCACCTTGATGGCATGGAATAATTGGCACATTACATTATGCGAGGCATTATTATTTTTTCTTGTTCTTCCTGTGAGTTGATCGGAATGAGACCGGACGTGTACAAAACAAGTCTGATCGGCCATCATAACTGGAATACGAAAAGAGAATTCAGTCCCCTTCTCTTGATTGCAATCTACACTTTTCTTACCTCAAATGTCATTGTTGATATGGAAGAAACTACTAGCTAAAAATTATAATGGTGCGGATAATTCAAAGTTGCATGTTTGCATCCTTTCCATGTTTGCAAGTATTCCTGAAAACACGCAAGTATTGCGGTCAATGTTTTGAAGAAAACATGGGGCTTAATTAAAAATTGTCTTCTGGAGTAATGAAGTTTTTCCTTTCCTATACAGAGCGCAAAGCTCCTTCCTCCACCCTTTTCCTCTTTGCACGAAACGAGAGGCAAGTTTCCCCTTGAGAGCCCCCTTCTCCTCCCCGGGCCCTCCTCATGCCTCCCTCGCCGGATTAGCCGGTGAGCGGCGGCGAGAGGATAGCGCCGGCGTAGATGTAGGTCCTTGTAGAGGTTGTAGGTGTAGGTTTTGGCTTTATGCCGTGTTTGGGCGATGTGCCCTAGGGAGGAAGTCTCCAGATTTCTTCGGCTGGATCTGGAAATTTCTCCTCCCCCTGTTCCTCGCGGTGGTGCTCCGGCGGTCGGAGGCGGATGCTGTGATGAACATGGGAGAGGTCATCTCTGCCAATAAAGCCGCTTTGTTCCATCGGTGTGGAGGCAGTAATGGTGCGGTGGCGCTCCTGGCTGGCCGAGGTGGCGAGGAGGATCGGAGCGGTGCCAGGAAGGCGGTGGATGCGCTCCCTATGGCTGGTCGTGGCGGCGATGGTAGGTCTGGCGTCCAAGGCCCTTCTGTTCTTCCTCCTCACCGATGGACTGTGATATTTTCTGCTGGGAAGATCGTCGTCCTGGAGAAGTGGTGCCGGTGGACGGCGGGCGATCTATCTGCTTGGAGTCATCGCGGTGGTGGCCTCCAGTGGACGGCGAGCCTTCGTCAACTTTCTTCTGCTTCTCCTCAAGCTGCTCCCTCTGAGGCAAAATCGCAGTGGCTCAACTATGGAGCTGTTGCCTGCTATGGTCGAAGGGCGACCGTTTTGCGCCGTGTCTGCGCAATCTCCAACCTCCAAGACGGAGGCCCTATGTGGATTTTCTCGTCGGGTTTCCCTCCTAGGTGTTGCCAAGTGGTTCGTCCCCGGCGGCGCCATGGAGTCCGGCGGAAGGAGCTCGTCGTCGATTGCGGTGGAGAAGAAACCTGGGGACCCGATTGCTTTTTTACTTCTAGTTTTAGGGGTTTCTTTGCAATGTTGCAAGTACTGCTTTTACCTTGCGCCTTCTTTAGGTGCTTTATTGTAAAATGTATCCACCGCTTTGATAAATGAGCAGCTTCTGGGGTCTTCGACCCCTTTACCGTTCAAAAAAATATACAGAGCGGAAAATTATTCGATTTCTTAGCTTTTTTTGACATTTAAAATTAATTATTAAAGAAATATCAAAGTAAAAACGAATTCACATGCAAGAAAGATGAAACCGAAGGGCAACCAAAGCACTATAGCAACACAAGAGGTTATGCAAAAAGTACGACCTTGGACCACAAGTCCACAGCAATTAGATATTTTAGACCGGTCAGCAGTTAAGAATTTACCTATCACAACTTGCAGTACTTTTTATACTGATGTAGAGTTCCGTTGGTGTTTTTTTTTCTTTTTTGTCCGTGTGGATATAATAGATTAGTGCTCAAGGGTAGCACCAAAATTCCAAAATTAAAGGAGATGGCGAGAGACCATCCGCGCATGACAAGGCGGCACTGACGTCACGATCGAGCATATTCAGGCTACAAGCAAAGAGCTGGAACTTATTCTTCTTGCAATGCCTGAAATGAAAATGTCCAGCCCACAGAGCCCAGAGCCCACCATGAACATCGGAACCCATACATAACCCTTCTCTCCCGCCGTCCAGCCCGCAACAGCCAGCTTCCAACCCTTAGTGGGAGAAAAAAAAAGACAGTGTAGCCCGGCGGTGCTTATGTGATCGACGGCTAGCCTAGGCCAGATCCACGGTATGTTTTGCCGTACGCTGCAGGGCAGAATGCATAAAATTGATCCAAGTCTGAAAGAAATAATTTATAAAATAAACTTGTGGCAAAATATGATTCCTTATTTGACACTATATTCAAATATGATTCCTTATATGACACTAAAAAAAACATTTCCTTATTTGATACTTGGTGTAAATTTTTATGCCCTATATGACACTCTAGTGCAGTTTGAGAGCTAACGGTATTAATTAGAACCTACAAAGACATTTTTCCCCTGATGCATAATATGACCAAAATTGTTTTATACAAGACAAAAGCTGTTATACTAGCAATACTACTCTAGTGCATATTGAGTATGTTGGATCATGATTAATACATGAATATTAATTTGTCCCAACATGTTCATTGTACGTCTAGTTTATGGATGACTAGGTTGGCTGAGTCAGTTGCTGAGCTGCTCGTCGGACGCTTCACAACCACGACTTTCCTTACCGCCGCTATATATAGGCCTTGTTAGAATTTGGTTCGATATGATCAAGTAGTTCGTCTCAGTACCAGCAAGACGCGCACACGTTGAGCTACACACGCACGTACTCCCTCCGCTTCAAAATATAAGATGTTTTAGATTTGTGAAAAAAATAAATCTAACTTTTTTTAGTGTTTAGATTCATCCTAAAGTTAAATAAACCTATATACTAAAACAAGTCTAGATACATTCGTTTTATAAAGCTAAAACATCTTATATTTGAAACGGAAGGAGTACAAGCTAGTAATCAAGCAAGCTCCTTGATCGATCCGGTTGACAGCACACATGTATAGTCAGCTATTCTCGGCTAAATTACTTTCCTTGCTAATTAGTAGCTCACGTGCGTACACATAGAAACACAAATCGCTGAACAAAACTAGTAGATTACTTTCTTTAGTCCCTCTGATCCAGATGTTACTCGGTTACATAGCTGGTCCACTTATATACACGCGCTACCGTGCTGATTATAAATTACTTGTCCATATATACCTACACGAGTAAAACTATATCAGGGGTATTTTGGTCTGCCTAAATGAAAACTAACGGAAGCGTGTAAAGAAACAAACAATAGTGTCATAGAAGGCATCAAAATTTATACCTAGTGTCAAATAAGGAAGTTAAAGTTTTATGATGTCATATAAGGAATCATATTTAAGAGTAGTGTCAAATAAGAAATTCTCTTATTTTACTTCACTAACCCCTTTGTACAACGTCTAACTGAAATGCTTCACATTACACAGTATAGGGCATATGACAAAGACGCTTCCGGTAGACATAGGCACTACGGTACGTATTGTAACATCTTACGCTGAGGCGTTACTAGAACGGTCCTTAGACCCGCGTGCCATGCTGAGAAGGAGTATAGCGTCTTTGTCATAGGCGCTACACTGTGTGGTTTGAAGTCTTTCTGTTAGAACATCTCTAACCTATCATCAATCGGTTAGAGGAGTAAACTGCCCAAAATCGGTTAGAGGAGTAACCTGTCCAAAATTGGTTAGAGGAGTAAAAATACTCCTCTAACTCATAGCTCCTAACCGATCTCCTATAGTTAGTGGAGTACATCAAATGAACACCTCCAAATTCGATCAAACTCATCCGAATTTAAACTGAATTTCAAACTAACACATATATTTATCACAATATATACATACTACAACCAAAAGTCGGTCGACCACCTCCTAACCCTAGTCCTCGTCTGTTGCCTACCAAAACCCACCGGCGAGCAGCGACGGGCAACACGAAGAGCCGGGAGGCTCCCAGAACTGCTGGTGGGCCCTGATCCCTCGGGCAACGGCCCGCAAAACTCCGGCACACGTCCTGGCTTGGTTCGAGGGCGTGCCACCTGACCTATACCTGGTCAGGAAGGTGAAGGATTGCTTCGATTGGTTTCCTGCATGGCAAACAAGTATACGTAAAATTCGAGCCGTGACCGGCTCCCAGGTTTCCCTGTAAATCGGCTCTTAGAGCCGACTAACCCATGGTTTCGCATTAGATCTATGATAACATGGGGTTTTGCTTCATCAATACAAATCAAATCGATCTACAACAGTTTAACGTTTTCACCACATGACTGGAACATCCTACACGTAATTGAGCCTGGTAGATACGAAAGATGATGGAAAACTAACCCTAGAGAAGGCCTAAAAACCAACGTAAAGTCAATTCCCGGAACAACTCCTCTTGGATTGGCAAACCATATCTTACATATTACTGGATCGTTCAACCCGTTTGCAAGGCCTGATCATGTGGATATCAAACTAAACCTTGGAGAACAAGGCACAACTGTAACAGATCAATTCAAGTTAAATAAAGATCAAGCAAGATGCCACCCTTGCACCCGGGAAAAGGTGCAAAGGCGGCGAGATAACTAGAGGCAGCATAACTAAACAATCATAACAAAGAAGTACTGATGCTAGCCTACACAAATCTATGATAATAGTATTACTCGCCATCAACAAGGCTTCAGTACGAGTAACACCTGATAACGCATAAGTAGATACTGCCTAGATCGCAAGATGCGATCTAGGCAGCATGGCACTTATCCGAGAAAAACCCTAGAAACAAGGGGTGGCGATGCGCCGAGATTGTGTTTGTGGTGAACGTGATTGTCCTCCTTTTCTCGATAACCTTAGGTACATATTTATAGTCCGGAGACTTTCTGTCTTTGGAATAACTCTACAACTCTATCTCTTACCTAAATCTAAACGGAATCTATTACAATATAAGATACACGGGCAATTTTAGCCCAAATCAACACACGAGGCCGATTCAACAACACGTTGCATATACGTATCTTCTAAGCCCATCTTGATCACGGCCCAACTCCTCCTTTGGCCAAAATATGGCGATAACACATGCCCCCCTGGTTTTGGCAATAATAATTCCAAAACCACTCTGTTCTCTTTTTTTTTTCTCCTCTCCCCCCTTCTTTTTTTTTGTATCGGGTTGCGCGTTGACAGAATGCGTTGCAGAACAGGATCGTCACGCCACCTCCTCATCATGATGCCTTGTCTTCTCCACTTCCCCGCAGCGCATGATTTGACAACTTCGGCAGTGCATTCTGGGAAACCGCTATAGCATTGAACCGCTTCATACTATTCCCCTTATTTAAATTCACCTAAATAGTTCGCAGTCCCCATCTTCCTCCAGTAGCCACAAAAAACCCTTCTTCCTCCTCCGCCGAAAAAACCATCTTTCTCCGCCATGGCCTCCTCTGCTTCATCTGGCCTGTCCTCCCAAGCCTCCAACTCAATGAGCGACCGAGAGCCGACGCCAGAACACCCGCCGATGGCGGCGTACAACACTCTCGCCCCACAATGGTGGGACGAGAGGGATTGGGACTTCGCCGCTTGGTCGGAGGACGACGCGTCCTTGACTGACGGCAAGGAGGACCTGCAGTTCCTCGCCGATGGGGAACTGGAGGCGGACAGCACCGACGACGCCATGTCCTGGGACGGCGTCGACTCCTCCGACGAAGAGGAGGAAGAGGAGGACACCTCCTCCGAGGAGTACCAGCCGGTGAAGTACTTCCGCGCCGGGTTCAGCGAGGACACCGAAGACGATGACGAGGACGAGGAGGCCCCCGCGGGCATCTGGATAAGCAGCAGCGAAGACGACGCCGGCAGCAGTGCTGAGGACAGCGAACAGGACGGCGGCGACGACAGCGACGACGACCTCGGCCTCTAGATTAGGAACCAGTAGTAGTAGTAGTAGTAGTAGCAAGCTCCCTTTTGTAATCAGTCAGCCTTTTGTAAGCAATCAGCTTTTGAATGAATGAATGAAGAAAATCTGTTTCTCGAAGATTGCTTTTTTTCGTCCCAATTTTGCCGATAGCCAAAATAGGTCGATGCTCCAGAAGCCGATAACGCTGTATCAGCTTTTACCACACTGCACTCAAAGAGCCGATGGACATCGGCTTTCCCAAAAACGTTGACAAGGTCAAAACTTGGTCGCATATTTAGGCAAACCTAAGCGGCTGCTTTCCAGTTTCAAACGGTAACCTGCGACCTTCTTCAAAAAGGGCGACCCAGATCTTCCATCTCCCACTGACCAGATCGAGCTCACAGCGACAAGAACCCTCGATCCCCAACTGCTTAGATCCATCTCCGCCGGCGAACTAGATGGCGGAATCGTCCAACACCAACCCAGAGGTCTCCGGTCTGAAGGTACGCCTACTCCTCGCAGTCTGAACACGATGCTAGACTTAATGGCGAACACCTGAATTAATGCCTTATTCCACCATTAAATTTTCTAGGTTTCAGACATTCTGCTGCCGCATCCTTCTCTCCCAAACTCTCTCTGTCTTGGCCCTCGCACAGAATCCAGCCCTGCTCATCTGATTTCTTGCGAAGCAAATAGAATCCCCTTCGTAAGCCAAGACCTAGATCTGAACTCCTGGGCCGACTGTCTGCGAGCCTGGCCTAATCCCCCTGAACACTGGGTCTCTTGGTTCAGTAGAGTAGCTAGAGCTTACCAATCCCAATGGGAAACCGCAGGAATAGCCGATGCCTTGCATTTATCATTGTCTCCTCTTGAGAAACATGAGAACCTTCTGAAAACCATCGGCTACTTCTGGTCTGACGTTCTGAACTGCTTTATGTTCGGTCATGGCCCTATGTCACCAACCCTGTTAGACGTGGTGATGATCACTGGCCTGGATGTCACATCACCCAGCCCCTCTGCTTTTAAACTGACCAAAGTCTCCTACAAACTGTCTTCTAAAACAGACTGCACGAACTGGGGTGCCTACCTCCAACGCCATATGAAAACAAAGGGCCCTGTCTCAGAGAAAGAACATACAGCCTTTCTCAACTTCTGGCTGGAGCATTTCATATTCTGTGGCCCTTCCCTTGCTCCAACCAAGAACTATCTCTCCCTAGCCCACGAACTGGCCAAAGGTACTCAACTTGGCATCGGCAAACTGTTCCTTGGAGAGGTCTATCGATATCTCCAGTTGATGTCTGTCAAGCTGTTCTCAGGCATAGCAGTCAAAACAGGTGGTCCTTGGTGGTTCATTCAGCTATGGGCTCAGCTTTACTTTCAAAATCACATCCCAAACTTCCCCCTCTTGGCGAGTTGTACCTTTACAGATGTCAAAGGGAAGCAGATCTGATACACTAGTTATGGCCAAGCTTTGTATAGGCTGCCAGGCAGCAAACTATCCCCTAAGGAAGCAGCCAAGTGGTTCAGCACTTTCTTTCAAGGCTTGGACAATCCTACCTTCTTCCCTTATATGGAAGAATCTGAACATTTCGAAAATCCACTCTCCTTCAGGCTAGATAACTTTGCCGATGACACCAGCACTCGGCAACTCTTTTCCATTGTGATCCGTCCCTGTTTCCTTCCAGTTGGTATGAGTACATCCAACAGAATCATCAAGCCTGGGTATGAATTCTACTAGCCGGTCATAGTGGCCCGGCAATTTGGCCTTGGACAAGTACCTCCCCATCTCTTTCTCCATCATCTTACGGAGTGCAGAGCCGACCTGCCTGATCCTCTTACCAGTCAGAGGTGTTACTCCTTCTTTGACGCTCTGACCATCCCTATTCCAAATGACCTCACCTTCGCTTCATCAACTGATGGCTTCGAGGACTGGTGGTCGATGTGGAAAACCCACGCTTTCAGGAAAGCTCTGGGACCGCTGCTGAAACAACTTGATGCCGATTATGACATCCCCGTGGAACAGGTACCACTACTCGTAAATTTTCTTAATGCAGCTCATAACTACTAACCCAATTTCTCCCTTTGCAGCAACAAGATGGCCCTGAACCTACACACAGTGATGGCTCCCCCTTTGAGTTCTTTCCGCCAGCTCCTGTGGTTCTTTTCTGCAAAAACTCGCCGCCTTTGAAAAAGGTCATAATGCAGAAACAGCCGATAACACCTCAATCGGCTTCTAAAAAGCAAGGAACTTCAACATCAGCTGCCCCTCGAGTTCCAACTAAGACAAGAACGATGACGAGGAATGTAGCTGCCAGGAAGACCTTGAGGCACCGGAGCCCTTCTCCAGAAAGCTCGCGTGTAGGCTGATCCATGTCTTGGTCAATTCTTCTCATTCTTTCATTCTTGCAGACGTGCTCATGTCTAACAGCCTTCAGGCTTCCGTCGAAGATACTTCCCACGAGGACACACAACCCAATGAGGGAGAATCGAGCCCAACGGATTCTGAGAGGACCATCACCCCGAGCCAGCCAGATGTGCCACCATCGGCTTCCAGGAAAAGGTCGGTTCCTGAACCTGCTGCCCCCCGAGCACCAGTCGAGGTCGGGCCAGCTGTGGGTCCCAAGAGAGCTCGTAAAGGACCACAAGCTTCTTCATCGAGCCAAGAGGTTCCGAAAAATCATCATCCTTTATGCTCTTGCCCCTTACTCCCTTTTGTCTGCCGATTCATCATCATTCACATCGGTTAATCACCTTTCATGCAGACAACTGATGCTTCTAGTGGGAAGGCCGGGGCCGCGCCGACGCCTTTAGCCAAACCAGACCTGGCAATCCCCGAAAATGCAGATGAAACGGCTACCACTTTGGCAACGCCTCCAGCACCCACACACAAGCCGATCGCCTCGTCGTCTGCCATCCCCTCGGTCTTAGGAGAGGTATGTTAACTTCTTTCGGCTCATTCTTCCCTGTTGGACGCATACTGACGTCTTTTCGGGCTGCCAGGGTTGTAACATTTCAGGCTTGCTGACATTTGATCCTGACTCGATCGATCCAACTCCCTCTGTCGCCACCGATGAACCACCAGCCAGGGCTGTTCTACCTCAATTCCAACGACTTAGAGCCTTACTGTCTTCCCCAATCGAGGAGTTGATCGAGGGTTCTGAAGAAGTGAAGGGCGTTCTTGCCGAAATCAAGGACCAACTCCCAGTAGCATTGCAGGTGAAGCTTTGGCCCGTCGTAACTCTGTCCTTCTACGGGTCAAGGGTGAAGCTAGCTCGTGAAAGGATCAACCTGCGCCGTGCCCAACTTCCGCTGAAGGCCCACATTGCCGACCGATGTCAGCAGCTCAATGAGAAGAAGGCGTCTTTTGATGCCAAAACTGACACTTCTGTCAGTACCGCTGAGCTAGCATCTTTGAAAAGGGAGCTGGAAGATCTTGAAGAAAAGGTCCGGGTGACAAAACAGCTCATTCGTGACAAGGAAGCCTCCATCGCCCGCTCCCAAGATGAAGCAGAAGGCCTCAGAGCTCAACTGAAGACTGATCTGGCAGAGATACGTGCCCTGAACCAACAACTAGTGACGGGCAAGGACGAGGATGACGAAGCCGAGATCGCCGAGGTGGACCGTGTCCGTGCTGACGCCCTCCACGCCTTCGAGGCATTTCTTCAGTAGCTTGTTTATGTAAACTGGCATCGGCTTGTACCAGTTTTGAACCTCTAAAGTCGATGACCGTGCATCGGCTGTTTTACTTCTATTGGCCGATTTCATGTATCGGCCCCCATATCTCACTGTCCATCATCCCACGTGCTTGGGAACTACATAAATTTTTTTTGTTTTTATTGGCCGATTTCGTGTATCGGCTCCCATATCTCATTGTCCATCATCCCACATACTTGGGAAATATTTCTTGAGATGCTGACCGTTGACAGCCACTGGGAATTTCACGCCGTCCAGTTCTTCCAGCATGTACGCGTTCCCTCTTAAAACCTGATCGACCCTGTATGGCCCGTGCCAATTTGGAGACCAATTACCATATGCTGCATCCTTAGTCCCTAATGGCAACACCGCTTCCCATACCAGATCGCCAACGTGAAACTCCTTCGGTCTCACCTTCTTGTTGTACGCACGAGCTACCTTGGCCTTGTTTTCTTTGATTCTCTCAAGCGACCATAGCCTAAGCTCAGTCAGATCCTCAATGCTGTCACTCATCAGGGTCGCATATTCTTCGATCGTTAGATCGTTCTGAAAAGTGACACGTCTCGAACCAGCCGTAATTTCCCAAGGCAATACGGCTTCTTGTCCATAGACTAGATGGTACGGCGAGGTTTTTATTGCTCCATGACATGACATGCGGTAAGCCCATAAAGCCTCTGACAAAACCTCGTGCCAACGCCTAGGGTGCTCATCGATTTTCCTCTTGATCAGCTTGATAAGGCTCTGGTTGGACGCTTCAGCTTGCCCATTTGCTTGAGCATAGTATGGAGATGATCGAATCAGCTTAATCCCTGTGTCCTCACAGAACTTTCTGAACTCGTGAGAAGTGAAGACGGAACCTCCATCGGTCGTGATAGTCTGGGGAATCCCAAACCTATGAATGACGTGTTCTTTCACAAAATTGACAACATCCTTTGAACTTACTGACTTCATAGGGACGGCTTCCACCCACTTGGTGAAATAATCTGTAATGGCCAAAATCCACATGTGGCCTTTGCTTGACGGAGGATTGATCTTGCCGATCATATCCATGCCCCAACCTCGGAACGGCCAAGGCTTGATGATGGGGTTCATCACTGACGCGGGTACCATCTGGATTTTTCCAAATTTCTGACATGCTTGACACCCTTTGTAGTACTTAAAACAGTCCTCAAGCATGGTAGGCCAATAAAACCCTGATCGCCTGATCAACCACTTCATCTTGTGAGCTGATTGGTGAGTTCCACAGGCCCCTTCGGTTACCTCGTGTAGGAGCCGATTGGCCTCGGCTGTCCCCAGACATTTGAGCAATAACCCTTCCAGAGTCCTGTAAAACATGTCGTCCCCAATGAGCACATACTTCATGGCCTTGTACCTTATCCGTTTAGGTGCCCCCCGAGCCGAATCCTTCAAGTAATTGAAGATATCGGCTCTCCAGTCGTCTGCGTCCAGGAACTGTACCTGAACATCGGCTCCCTCTGCTACGTCCTTATAGCCTGAAGCCATTTGTGCAAGATCATTCGCCTCGGTATTCTGCGACCGCGGGATCCAGGTGAAGTTTATGTACCGGAACTGTGTCATCAGCTCACGGCATTGCATCCATAATGGGAAGAGCGACTCGCTCTCACACTTGTATTCCTCCGTGAGTTGAGAAATCACCAGCTTGGAGTCTCCAAAAATTTCCACTGCTTCTGCTCCAGCTTCGATGAGCAACTCCATTCCCTTGCGTATCGCCTCGTACTCAGCGACGTTGTTGGTGCGAGGGGCAGATAACCTGATAGAGAAGGAAAATGTTGCCCCCCGGGGCGACACGAGTAGCATGCCGATACCGCACCCATCGTCACAAATCGATCCGTCGAAGAACATAGCCCACGCTCGTATAGACAGTGCCGCTATATTGGTGTTGATCCTTTCAGCGATAAGGTCGGCCAATGCCTGTCCCTTAACTGCTTTCGCGGGTTGATACCGGATGTCAAACTCCGATAATGCAAACATCCATTTACCCAGCCGACCTTTTAACATAGGAGCCGACAGCATGTGCTTTATGACGTCTAATTTGCAGATGATGACAATCTCTGCTGATAGCAAAATGTGGCGCAGCTTGGTGCAGGTGAAAAACAGGCAGAGGCACAACTTGTCGATCTCATGATACCTTGTCTCTGCATCCAGCATCCTTCTGCTGATGTAAAATACAACTCGCTCCAGCCCATCATAAACTTGCACCACCACTGAGGCGATGGACGTGTCAGCTACTGACAAGTAAATGTAGAATGGCCTATCCGGCTGGGGTGGAACCAAGACTGGCGGCTTCGTTAAATATTCTTTGATTTCGTCGAAGGCTCGTTGTTGTTCTGTTCCCCAGCGGAACTCCTCGTCAGATCTAATTTTTACCAGCCCCATGAACGGCTCTATCCTTCCTGACAGATTGGAGATGAATCTTCTGACGAAGTTGATCTTGCCGATGAGAGACTGTAGCTCTTTCTTCGTGGTAGGTGGCTTCATTGTTCGCACTGCCTCCTGACTTTTTAGGCCGATCTCAATTCCGCGTTCATGGACCAAAAAACCCAAGAACTGACCGGCCGTCACCCCGAAGGCACACTTCTTTGGATTCATCCGTAGGCCGAATTTTCTTGTTCGGTCCAGGACGCGTTGCAGATCGTCCAAGTGTCCTTGCGCTGAAGCAGACTTGACCACTACGTCATCGAAATAAATTTCCACCAGCTTGCCGATCAGATCATGGAAAATGTAGTTCATGGCTCTTTGGTACGTGGCACCGGCATTCTTCAGTCCGAACGTCATGACAACGTATTCAAACAACCCCACCGAGCCTGGCACTCTGAACGCAGTCTTGTGTATGTCTTCTGGAGCCATGAAAATTTGGTTGTAACCGGCATTGCCATCCATGAAGCTCAAGATCTTATGGCCAGCCGCTGCGTTGATTAACGTTTCTGCCACCGGCATTGGATACTCATCTTTTGGGGTAGCTCTATTGAGGTCCCGAAAATCTATGGCGACACGCCAACGGCCGTCCTTTTTCTCTACAGGTACGATACTAGAAATCCACTCAGCATACCTGCATGGCCTGATTAAATTGGCTGTCAACATTTTCTCGATCTCCTTCTTGACTTCTTCCAGAATTTCGGCCTTCATCTGTCGTGCCCGCTGCTGGAATGGCCGAAATCCTTTTTTAAGCGGGAGTCGATGCTCAATGATGCTCCTGTCTAGCCCGGGCATCTCTGTATAGTCCCAGGCGAAGCAGTCTGGATATTTTTTCAACAGGGCTATCATCGGACCCCGCAGATTCGGATCCAACTTTTTGCTGATAAATGTTGGTCGTGGCTTATCCCCAGGACCAATGTCGATTTCTTCTAGTTCATCAGCAGATGTAAATCCATACCCTAGCTTTCCGTCACCTGTCAAATCGATGCTAAGCACAGGGCAAACAGTAGGTGAGGTTAACAAAAATAATTTGGGCCGATTTCCTGAATCGGCCCCCTTTTTGATTGCATCAGTCAAGGACGGTCTACACCTTATGGTTTTACAATGGCTGGGAATCTCCCTGCTACGACTGCATGATCTGCTCGTCGTAAGATTGCTGCTTTTTATTTTTTGTGGCCGATCGCAGGGATCGGCCGTACCACGTACCGTCGTGGACTTTGCTACTCTGTCAGGCCGGTGGATAAGACCAGCCTCACCCCGTTTTTTGTAGCCTCAATGCGTTCACAGCCGTCTAGACTGATTCCAGAGATCGGCTCTTGGTCTTCCGCTTCCCAGACGTTCATGCCAGCAATGGAGACCTCGACATAATCGTCTGCATGAATGACCTCCACCTCATCTCCATCCCACTGTATTAGACACTGGTGCATCGTGGATGGGATGCAGCAGTTGGCATGAATCCAATCTCTCCCTAACAGGACAGCGTAGGTGCTTTTGCTGTCCACGACGAAGAATGACGTAGGGATGGTTTTTCTGCCTACGGTCAGATCCACGTTCAGTACGCCTTGCGTTTCTGAAGTCTGGCCGTTGAAGTCGCTTAAAGTGACGTTGGTTTTGATCAGATCTGCAGTGGAGCGTCCCAGACGCCGTAGCATGGAGTATAGCATTATGTTGACTGCCGCTCCGGTGTCCACTAACATCTTGCTGACAGATTGCCCATTGATGTAACCTCGTAGGTACAGGGCTTTCAGATGTTTGTAACCCTTCTCACGTGGCTTCTCAAAGATAACTGGCCGTGGGCCGCAGTCGAACTGTGCCACTGGTAGCTCGTTGGTTCTTGGCGCGCAGAACTCTGATAGAAGTATGAATACCATGTTTGTGCCAGCCGATGTCTTTGCATCGGCTTTTACCGGTTTGGGGCGCCACTCTTTCCTTTTCGGGTGATCTTCCGTTTCCAAGGTCTGCCTAATCTTAACGGCCAGATCGGGCCGTGCTTCTCAAAGATAACTGTCCCACCGGGCGTGCCAGAATGTGTTGCCTACCAAAACCCACCGGCGAGCAGCGACGGGCAACACGAAGAGCCGGGAGGCTCCCAGAACTGCTGGTGGGCCCTGGTCCCTCGGGCAACGGCCCGCAAAACTCCGGCACACGTCCTGGCTTGGTTCGAGGGCGTGCCACCTGACCTATACCTGGTCAGGAAGGTGAAGGATTGCTTCGATTGGTTTCCTGCATGGCAAACAAGTATACGTAAAATTCGAGCCGTGACCGGCTCCCAGGTTTCCCTGTAAATCGGCTCTTAGAGCCGACTAACCCATGGTTTCGCATTAGATCTATGATAACATGGAGTTTTGCTTCATCAATACAAATCAAATCGATCTACAACAGTTTAACGTTTTCACCACATGACTGGAACATCCTACACGTAATTGAGCCTGGTAGATACGAAAGATGATGGAAAACTAACCCTAGAGAAGGCCTAAAAACCAACGTAAAGTCAATTCCCGGAACAACTCCTCTTGGATTGGCAAACCATATCTTACATATTACTGGATCGTTCAACCCGTTTGCAAGGCCTGATCATGTGGATATCAAACTAAACCTTGGAGAACAAGGCACAACTGTAACAGATCAATTCAAGTTAAATAAAGATCAAGCAAGATGCCACCCTTGCACCCGGGAAAAGGTGCAAAGGCGGCGAGATAACTAGAGGCAGCATAACTAAACAATCATAACAAAGAAGTACTGATGCTAGCCTACACAAATCTATGATAATAGTATTACTCGCCATCAACAAGGCTTCAGTACGAGTAACACCTGATAACGCATAAGTAGATACTGCCTAGATCGCAAGATGCGATCTAGGCAGCATGGCACTTATCCGAGAAAAACCCTAGAAACAAGGGGTGGCGATGCGCCGAGATTGTGTTTGTGGTGAACGTGATTGTCCTCCTTTTCTCGATAACCTTAGGTACATATTTATAGTCCGGAGACTTTCTGTCTTTGGAATAACTCTACAACTCTATCTCTTACCTAAATCTAAACGGAATCTATTACAATATAAGATACACGGGCAATTTTAGCCCAAATCAACACACGAGGCCGATTCAACAACACGTTGCATATACGTATCTTCTAAGCCCATCTTGATCACGGCCCAACTCCTCCTTTGGCCAAAATATGGCGATAACATCGTCCCAATCGTAGGAGGAGGAATCGGAGTCGAGCCCGATCACCGCCGGCGTCGTTGACGGCGGCATGTCCTCCCAATCGTCCTCCTCCTCCTTCACCGTGGCCGGCGACGTAGCTTCCAACGGCCCCGCATCCAGAGGCAGAGCCGAAAGAAGCCCAAGCTGGGTACTAATAATGCCTTAATGGTGCTAATTACTAGGATTTTTATTTTTTAGTCTTAAGAATTAGCATGTGCTCCTTGAAGTGCGGCCGACTTGGCCGGTGCTACAACACCACTAGCACCATGCCTAGATGCGCGCATGCCCGCATCCTCCTCCTTCACCTTCTTCCCCGCCGCGGCATCGACCTTTCGCTTGGCCTCGGCGTATGCCTCTAGTAGCTTTTGCTCCTCCTTGACGAGCTCCAGGTTATGGCCGACGAGCGTGGCCGCCATCGCCGCGTCGCGGTGCTCCGCCTCAAGGTGCTCGCGGGCCTCCCTTTCCTCTCGCCGCTCACGGTCGGAGACAAAGCGGAGCCCCTTCGCCACCACGTCTGGCACCGACCCTTCCACCCCGAGGGGGAAATTGAGCTCGTCGCACTCACTATCATGGAGGCGCATGTTCTCGATGTCGTACGCCCGCGCCGCCTGCTCCGTCGACTGGAAGGACCCGACCCATACCTTCTTCTTGGTGTTGCGGTCGGTGATCTCCGCCACCCACGACCCCCAGGACCGCTGCCGCACGCCGCGGTAGACCGGCGTTGGTGGCACCGGCAGGTCCAAGGTGTTGGCGTAGCGGCGGACCTGTCTCCGCCGTTTGGGTGGGGCCAATCAAGGAGGGGAACATCGGTGGGAATATGAGGAGGCTCGAGCTCGCGACGGGGGCTGCGGGGTCGGCGAGCTCTCGAAATCGATGGTGGAGATGGTCGGCGGGAGGATCCGGCCATCGCGGGTAGCTGTCGTGCCGGCGGGAAGGCGAAATCGGTGGCGGTGGTGGCTTGAGACTGGAAGAGAGCTCGAGGTGGAAAGGGGAAAGTGGGTGTGAACGCGCTAGGAGGAGAGAAATCTTTTACTCATCGATGCGACCGACGAGTAAATTTATCGCTAACGTATTTTGGCGATTGATTAGGTGCGGTTAGAGAAGTAAAAGAGCCTCTAACCGATTTTTTACATCCGTTAGAGCTGCCCTTAGACACTACATAAAATGTTTAGTGGTGCAAAAAATAGTTTGGTTGCGACTTGCGAGTTTATTTTGTGAATTCCTTTTAAACTTAGCTTAAATTTTGTGCATTCTGCCGCGCTGCAGCGCATGCACATGAACTGCTTTAACCCAGCCTAGGAGATCTCGCCTCGACAGGTGTCGTGGCCTCGCTGCAATAATGGAAGCCAAAGGGAGGCGACAGGGCTCGCAGCGATCGAATCCATCCATCCATCAGCTTTCTTTGGCGACGCAAGAGAGACGAATGGCGACGTGCCTGCGGTCGCGCGCAGCGGGCGCCATGCCATGGCACATGGCAGGCCAGCGTATGCTGAAGAAAAGAGGTGTCACTACAGTCCAGTCCAATCCACGGATCAGTCAGCGATGGAGGGCGAAGCTGAAGTCAACTCAAGGTGTAGACTGTAGAGTGGTGACGAATGATGGATGGATGAAGCAAAAGATGGAACTGGAGCTGCTGCAGCGCGACCATACGTAGTACATGTGCATCGGGCTTTCCTTTGCATGGATGAGCAGCAGCTCAAAAGCAGATGCCACTGTGTGTGTGTTTGGACTTTGGAGAGAGATGGCGAGAGCAGGACGCAGGCTTCCTCTCTCTCTCTCTGCTCGCACTGCTGCGAGAGAAAGGAAGGAAAAGGCAGGGACAGGGGGATGGCTCTGCTTCTTTCTGCAAGCCAAAGCTTGCGCTGCAGTGGGTTGATTGAGCCACTGTCACTGCCTTTGGCAGCTCGCTGGTGTGTCTGTCTGTCAGTGCTCTCCATTCCGGGAAAGAAAGAAGTCGCTCAGGCTGCGTCGAGGAAGCGAATCGCGATTCTGGACACGAATGTGAGCGCTGAGAGATTTTGCAGGGGAAGATGATGCAGTCAAGCCGATCGAAGGATGCGCTTTGCTCGCTTCTCTCTGACTTCTATCCACTGCTAACTTGCCGCTGTGGTGAAGCCTGCCTGTCTACTTGCTAACTCTGGTGATACTGCAGAGCAGCTCGATGTTCATTCAGACTAAGGACGGCCGTAGATTTCAGTGGTGGTACTGTTGGAGTACAGGGGATCAAATTCTTACCGAACCAGATTTGCCCACGACAGGAGCAGATTAGGGGTCGCTCTGAGAAGAAGATCAGATTAGTAGTAATGTACTGTTGGGATAATGTTTGGCTTCAACTGTTGTTGATCAGCGCCATCTACTGCCAACACTACTGTATATACGCAACGATGGAAAGCAGGTGGTCAGCTGGGCCCTAATTTCTTTCTTTTACCGGGCGGCAGATGGATTTTGATGCTCGATCTAGGTAATGACACCCAAAAGAGATGCGGGAAAAGTAGTAACAGCAGATTCATGCAGCGTGGGGACAGATCTCACTGAATTAGTTGGTAGTAGTACAAATCATCGGAGCCTACATAGGAGGTCACTGGGGCCTTCCTTCCATTATCGCTATCGCTAAACCCAACAGCAGCTCGCAGCGCGCCCGGGCCCGTCACGCCACCCACATAATCCGATCCAGCGATCCACTGTGCTCACTGTCCCGTCGCTGCGAGTGGGGCCCGCTTCTAGTTAAGCCTCTGATCTGGAGTGAAGAACACACTACTGAGTGAGTGAGTGAGCTGGGCTGAGACGGAGAGAGACCTCGTCGGCCGCCGGCGTGTTCAGTTCAGGAGCCGCCGACGCCGTCCCAGGCCAGGCCGAGGCGGCCGCCCTCCTGGAGAGCGCGGAGCAGCTGGGCGCCCTTGCGCCGCCCGCGCGCGCTGCACTCCCCCTGCATCGCCCCCACAACCGCCTTCACCACCTCCGGCGGCGGCGGGGACGCGCCCTCCTCGCCGCCGGTCCCGCCGTAGATCGCCGCGAGCACGCCGATAGCGCACTCCCGCCCGCGTCCCGCCATCCCCTCCACTGCCCGCGCGAGCACTGGCGCCGCCAGGGCCTCCCGCCTCACCGCCGCGGCGCCGCCGGCTGCCGTGCACAGCAGCTCCAGCGACGCCAGCGCGCGCTCCGCCGTAGAACCGGCCGGACCGGACGCCGCCACGGCCTCCACGGCCGCAGACGCCGCGCCCGCCTCCACGGCCGCCTCCCGGTTCCCCTCCTCCAGCAGCACGACGAGCAGGACCTTCGCGGCCAGCCTGGCCGTCGCTGGCTCCCGCACCGCGGCCACCACCCCCGCGATCACGCCCGCGGGCACCGCCCTCGCCGAGGCCGACGACGCGGCCTCCATCTCCCGCTCCACGGCCCGCAGCGCCGCCACCGCCTCCCCCGCCGCGAACTTCTCCTCCGCGCTCGCCAGCGCGTGCCCGGCGGCTGGAGTCGACGCGGAGGCCTGCTGCGGCGGGTGGTGCACGGGCAGGCGCCACTGCGTGAAGCTCTGGGACGCGGAGCTGGAGGAGGACGAGGAGGACGACGAGGGGCCGGCGCCGTTGGCGTTACTGCCCGCCTTGCCCGGCGTCTGCATCTTCAGGTGCCACTGCGGCGGCGACGGCAGCGCCGCGGCCGCCTCGGCGAGCGGCGACGCGGCGCCGTCGGTGCAGGGAGTGGCCGACCCGGCAAGGCCGTTCCCGAGGGCGACGTTGTTGTTGGGCGTGGCCGTGGGGCTGAGCGCCGGGTGCGTGCACGTGCTGAAGATGCCGCAGGAGAAGAGCGCCCGCGGCGTCGCCTTGAGCTTCGCCCCCGCGCCCCCGCCCCCGCCCGGCTGCTGCTGCTGCTGCGCGCGGCTCATCTGCCTGCTCCTCCCGCGCAAACCGCAGGACGGCAAGAGAGCGCCACGTATACGAGTGGAGCAGAGGCTATGCGCGGCTCGTGACGGTGTGAGGTGTTGCTGGCTGCAGCACGAGGGCGAGGGCGGCCGGGGTGATATGGAGGTGGCGGGGCGGGGGGCGGGGGGCGTAGGGGTGGGCCGGCCGAATTGAATGCGAGCAGGGACGGACCGTGGAGCTGTGCGCTGTCGAGCAGGCTCTGCCGCCGCTGCTGCTGCTGCCTACTACTACTAGTCTAACGAGGAGGACACTTAACAGCGAGTGACCGAGCCTGCCGCCAGCGCTGCCGGGTTAAAACGAGCTGCTGCTGCTGCTGCGGTGAAAACAGCGTCAGCGCATCGGTAAAGTAAAGACCAGAGTGAAGGGTTAGTACAACGTTTTACCGGGGTGAAAAGGGGGCAAACAAAACAAAGCGAGGCCGCAGGGTACTGCAAAGGGGAACGATACGATACTACGATCCCTAGAGAGAAGAGAGCATGTGCATGTGCGGGCGCAGTCACTGTGATTGGCGCGTGGGCTGTGGCGCTCAGCTGTGACAGAGAGAGGGCGATGGATGGATGTGACACTGGGTGGGAGGAGGAGCAGAGGCAGAGGCAGAGGCAGAGGCAGAGCAGCAGGGATCCGGACTGGTCGCCCGGGAGTGGATCCATCTCGTCGGAATCCTCGTTGAGATCGATCGATCTATCCGTGGATGGCCATCCGTGCCTGGGCTGGCCACTGCGCACTGCGCAGCTAGCAATAGCAAGCGGTAGTCGTGCGACGAGCGAGCACTGTCGGTCAGATCGAGGGGAGTGGCCGTCGGGTCGCTGGGAGGAGCGTGCAATCATGCCACTTCCTGCTCCTGCTGGGGCTGCTGCGTGCCGAGAGATCGAGTGAGACTGCAGTCATCGATCTGCATTATTGGAGGAGAAGGAGTCGCTACGTGCACGTACAGGTGCCAGCCAAATGGTCGATCGATCGCTACGTCAACCGGCTGCTGTCACCGGCCTTGATCAAGCGACATTCCTCGTCTCCTGAGTCTACCAGACGATGTTCAGATACAGTAATTTCCTTTTGTTCTTGTTTGATCGAGGTGGCAGAGTTTTGTTGGCGTTGGAACTGCTATATCTGGGAAAAAGTGTAAAATAAACCTTGAACATGGAAGAAAAAAAACTAAATGGAACCCTCAACACCTCATCTCTAAGATTGCCACTCTCACCCCTGTGATCCACGTCTAATTTAAATCCAGGGACGTTTTAGGCACCTAGATGGATATCGTGGAGTGGTCAAAGCCCATGTTGAAGGTACTACGCTTATGTACATTTGATGGGAGCTCTATTTTTCTCCTTGGCCTCTCCGATTCCTTTGTTTGGCAAAATTGCACAAAATGGAGCTAGTTGTGGGTATGTTGAATGGCATGATGCGTCATTATCAAAGTTTTGGATTGATTTACATGGCAATTTGCATGAAGTGTGGAGGCTGTGTGGTCAAGGAAGTGTATTCATTCTTCATACTACTCAATAGTTTATGCATGACTAGCTTCTTAGCATGATTGTATTTTGAAGCGGTGACATCAACAAACATGTACTGAAGAACTTTTGTTTTTATGCTCTCTATCTTACACATTGGATTTGCCAAAATAAAATGCTCATATCTTTCAGCAATAACTTTAGCAATCATAAGTCAACTATCTATGTTTTGTGTGCACTAGTGGTTAACGTAAACTGTTAAAATTTGAAATCTTCTTGATCTTGATGTTTTTGATGCATATAACATCCAAGGACACCCTGGCCAACAACACTTGGCCCTAACTCTAATTTCATAAAGGAAATGCTCCTCTTGGTCACAGTGTCATATCTCTTTAGTGCTTTCAGTAGTTGATTCTTCCTTCTGAACACCATTGTCAATAGAAAGTGAGGAATTTATGTGCCAGGATTGTATCTTTGATACTTGGACTTCCTCCTCATTATTTGTCCATAGGAATCTTCATCATAGGAGAAATCATCATCTTATGATTCATAGCCCTAATCCTTATCCTCTTTCGGAACACCATTGCCACTCTATGGCATGTATTCTGGGTCTTCATTCGAACCACTAACTTCATCAACATTGTGAACATCTTTCAGTGGTACCGCTGGTAATCTTATGTTCTATAAGTTGGCATTCGGTCTGATAGCTCGTGCTCTGTTGGCACTTGCTCCTCTGGCACTTTATTTGGATTGCATATTTTAGAAACTTGTAGCTGAGAAACTGGAATTTCATCTCTATCACTGCCAACTACCTTTCTTCTTGCACCAGGTTGTTTAAGTGGACTGCTAATCACTTGAGTGATCACACTAGTGTCATCAAGAACCACACCATTATCAAGGATTCGAACTTCATATACTGTGCAGTAATGATTATGTTAGGTTCATCATCATCACTTAGCTCCATAATCTCATCCTCAAAGTCACTACCATTGGCCATTTTCCCTCAACCTTTGTGAATTCCCAAGATCCACTTGCCACATCACCAAATCCCTGTTTGGGAATGACCACAACGTTTAAATTAGACGGGGATCACAGAACTGAGAAAGTCATTTTAAGGGACCGGGAGTTGAGGGTTCCATTCAGAGCATCTCTAGCAGACCCCTTAAAAATGTGACATTAAAAACGCGCCGAGCGAAAACGTGTTTTTAAGGGTCACGCGGGCTCCGGGCGGGCAAATCCTAAAAAAAAAGGTAAAAATAAAATATGTTCAACATTTTGAACATACAGTGAATGTTTCATACATATTATGATAATAATACAATCTAAAATAAACATGACAACAATATAACAAGTGTTTCGTACAACAAATGAATGTTTCATATAGCGCAATTATAATTAAATTACATCAATTGTTCAAATCGAAATAATGAAGCAAATAATGGTTCAAGTGACATAGAAATGAAGATGAAATGAATAGAAATGGAAAACTATCTCCCTCCATGCAGCTGCCAATGGTTCTCAATCAGAACCTGCTGAAGCATGGTATGGATGGCAGAGTCTTCAATATGCCGGTAGGTCTCAACTAAGGCTTGTATGCGGTAGGGATTTCTAGTTGACTCAACAAGGGTAACAATATTTTCAAATAAGAACTCCAAGTTCAAGTCCCTCTCATTCTCGATGATCACGTTGTGAAGAAGAACACAACATGTATATTATGTTGTTGAGCGACTTATTGTCCCCAAAACAAGCATAAACTTGAACAATTGCAAACCTAGCATGCAGAATACCGAATGGACTCCTAATGTCAATTCGGCATGCCTCTTGAGCCATGGCAAGAACTTGTTCTTTCTTAAGTTTGGGATCATGAAGATCTTCACAAATGTTGACCGCGAAGGGTATATGTCGTCGTCAAGATGGTAGTGCATTGTGTAATCATGACCATTGATTTTGTAGCTGCAAGTAGAGCATCACCACTTGCTGATATCATTTCGAGAACCGGGCAAATGAAACGAACAATGCGGAATCGTCTGATGAAGAAGAGTCCTCGAAAAAGAATTACACGCTCAGACTCATGCTTGAAGTCATATAGAATACATCATAAAATCAAATCGGCTGCAACGTTGCTAACCACAATCTATCAGAGCATGCATAATCGTCAAGAAATCGAAGAAACCATACTGTGGCAGCATAGTCAAATCGTGGTGGTGCGGTCGATTCACGGCGTCGCACCTAATCATCGGTAGGGGTGGTAACTTCTACTCTCCCGCGCTCTCTTTTCGGCCGCCAAATTGATGGCACAACCACACTTGGCGCGGGGATCCATGAAGGCCACGAGCTCCCCAAATCCTCCGCGGCTAGGATGCGCTCAACATGGCACCGTTGAGCTCGTACAGATGGGGAATGGGCGCGATGGGAGGCTGCGACTAACCGACATGCTAAAATGGAGGAGGGGCGGCCAGAATCGAAGGCGGTGCGTGACGGTGGAGGAGGAGCATGACTACGAACGGGGGATCGCTGGCTGAAATGTCCATCGCGCCAAGGGTTTCCGCACGATACAGGGCTTGTTGAGTCGGCCGCTCAATCCATGTATGTACAGGTTCGGTCAAAGATTTTTTGTCGTTGTTAATATTTTTGACGCGTGTGCCGATATTGCGGTCCGTCTAAACCGCGAATTGACGGTTGTTTTAAGATCTCCGCGTGATATAAGAGGTCAGCTGGAGATGATCTGCGCTTTTGCCTACAAGTTCATTTTGAACTTTTTCCACATAACTAGTATATGTCGTTAGTGCTGCACGTCTGCAAATTGAGATGACGTGTTCCCTTTCTCTCTCTCCCCGTTTTGAGGCCGACGTTTTGCTGGTACCGCTAGGTACGTGATTTGAAACGAAAGCGAGGGCGAGCGCAGGTACGCGCATGTCCTCGCGTGGCGTATGTTCATAAGTTCATTTATTATGGGCATGCATGGCACGTACACATGTGTCCGGGTGTGGTCATTCATTCAATTCAAGCCATGGCATGGCCATGTCCGTGTGTGTGTTTGTATGGACATGCGCGTGACATCCATAACTGCACTGCCGGTGCTGCCTGCTGCACCGATCGATCGATCGATCTGTACACTATACGTCGCGTCACCTCAAAACGAACTGGTGTGCCCCATATTCCATCCATCCAAAGGCCAAAGCCCATGCACACCGATCGGATCGGAGTTGGACAGGGTCGTTTGCGCGCGCAGACCGGTGGGGCCCGATCGAGGCCATGTGACCGGAGCGTGGCCGGCCAATGGGCCTCTCCTGTCCGACCCCCGTGGCGCGCGCGTGAGACCGTCATGGGTCGTCCGTGACGTGACGGACAACAGGCAGGCACCGGAACAGACGTGTGTTCAGCTCCACGCCCATGCGGGCGTCGCCGTACGTGCGACCGCATGGTCCCTGTCTCCGTTGCGAGTCCGACGGACGTACGTACGCACACGTTCGCGATTGCACACGCGGATTTTAGTTTCTTCCACCAGGACACACAGTAGCCATGGATGGGTCGAGTGGAGTTGGTTTCCAAATCTCAAGTCGCTTCGATCGATGCGCGGTGGTCCGGCGCGCGGCTGGCCGGCCGGCCGGGGCCCTGTGCAACGACGAGTTGTCAAGCTCGCGGTGGTCCTCTTCTCGATCCCTGGCCCTGGCGATCGATGGTCCCGTCACGCGCCGAGGGACCGGCCCCGCCGCCTGCCGATCCGGTCGCCCGCCTGCCTGCCTGCCTGCCTAGCCCCGTCGGGACCCGCCCGCCCCCGCGCGCGCCTCATCGACCCATCCACTCCCGTCTCCCGGATCGATCGAGCCCGGCGTGCGTACGGTACGGACGTCCAGATCATAGAGGCTCGAGCGCGTCAAACGCACGAGAGAGAGTTTACGCGATCGGTGCTGCACGGCCGAATTTAGTGCGTCACGTACGTACTGGTCACGTGTGCACGGGGACAGGCAGGGTAACGTTCGTGCGTGACGGCGTCAATGCTCCCTTCGTTTTCGTTTGGAGGGAGGGAAATAAAGAAGCGGTCGGAATTATGCCGAGCGTACAATCGCACGGCTCGCCTTCGCCACGATCTCATCGCGGTTTTCTTCCCTCCGCGCCTTGCGCACACGAACATCATCGGGCAGTCGGGCTTCACACGTTGCACACTACTTTCACCGGAGTTCCTACAGTAAAACTCTTCACAGAATGCAGGGCCGATCCATAGGTCGGGGCTCGCCCCGGACCCCGTAGGAGCCCTGGCCAAAGACTTATTCCTATATCTATAGTAGCTTTTACTTTTAACTAGCCGAATGCCCGTGCGTTGCTACGGTCATTTTTTCGATCATGATGTTAAGTATATAAATATATTGGACTTCCAAACTGATGATAAGTATATAAGTATATTGGACTTCCAAACTTTTCTCTTTCTAAGAGCTTTCTTCTTGTCTGCACAAATATGCCAGCCTATAGTGAAATGAGAATTGGTGGCGTTCACATGAAGTTCTTAGAATTAGAGTCTAACCCTTACTTAGAATTCCAGTGCCTTTTGGTAAATATAGATGAATACGCGTGTGTTGCTATGGAATTTTAATAGTATTTAATTTACACCTTTTGCACAAAAGTACATATTAAAATTTATTGACAAGATAGCACATATATTTTCGCCATGCGTACAACCTTCATCAAGCATTGAGTTTAAAGTTCGCAAATTAATTTGTGTGGAACTCCCAATAAACTTATTTAATATGTAACAAATCTGTTTTGTTTGGTAGCGACACAAGCAAAAAAAATCTCAAAGACCATGACATATCCCTCTGGTTCTTAGTTCTCCTCGACCACTCGACTTAGATGTGCTAGCGTCGGACAAGCTAAAAAAGCAACCCGCACTCTTTTAGTTGTGTGTAATCCCAAAATTACCAGTGATGTGCTACCATGAAACACTATGAGCGAACGTTGCAGGAACACACGACTGCACAGAGCCTAAGATCACCCACATTAGAGACAGCATGGCCAACTCTCATCTCATGTAGGAACAAACACTGATCCATGTCCTACTCCTACCCTATCATCCTTGCTGTTGTTACTCGATACCCAGCAGCATCTGGCCAAGAGTTAACTGATATATGTCTGAATCAAGTGTAAATTGAGTCATGTATCAGGTGACCTCCATTCAGATAAAATAACTGAAACAGATTTATCAGTCCACTAGCAATGTGATGCTCCGCAAACTAATCCAGATCCTGTGCGTGGCCGCCTCGCCTTCGTGGCCCACGATGGCCAGGGCGTCTATCCGCATCATGGAGCACAAACGCCAGTGCCTGGACGCCATGAAAATGTGGAGCTGGAGCATCTCTTTGTATCCGTCCTTGACGCCCGGAATCGTCGTGCTAGGTGCGTAGAAGGGCAGGGGCAGAAAATTGAAGTCCTCCTGGACGGATCTAACGTCTCGATCTGATTCTTGACGAACAAATTTCGATTGATTGCTCCCTTGACAGAGAGCGGTGTATGTACGAGCGACGAAAGACAGAGGGTACCTACCTGAAGCGGTATATATCCGACGAAATAAAATAGAAACGGAAACGGATGGAAAACAAACCGAGCACAACTTGGAACTCGCACGATGCCTGGACTCCTAGGCGACGTAAAATTTTGGTCGAACGAAAACCACCTCTAGACTTTTTATATACTAGAGATATCTAACTATATAAAATAATTATAAAACATTTATATGGTCTAATATGTAATAATATACTATTTCTTTGCACTAACTATTCTTTCCAAAAAAAAAGATACTTCATCAATTTTGATTTTTTTCTCTCGATGTCGTATTTCTCCAGAATCTCCGAATTGGTAGACCAACACCATCCTTTCCATGCATTTACATAATTGTGTATAGTGGAGACTAATACGCAATCACATAACCATATCATTTCGCAAACGGCTCTCCTTGAATTCCAATGATTCCACTTGTCCCATCATACATGTTCGAGAGACCATTCCATCTTGATATTAATCTTATATCTAATATGTCTACTCTTTTACTCATTTCTTGCATAGTTATATGGATATGTTACTCCGTAATGTTGGTCCGTGATTAATTTTAGAGGTACGTATGTATATACATGTGTATAAAAGGAGCAATTAAAAGAAATAATTATCATGGTGTATAGTTTGCTCCATAAATAAACAATTAGTCTTGTTTCTTCACCGAGATTTCCAAGACCATGGATCTATCAAATTCAAATATTATCTAACTTGCTATTGCATTACACTAATATTTCTCTTATGTAATACTAAAAAAAATTAAGTCTTCCATGTGTGAACAAGTAGTTGAGTTTGAGAGACACTGTTGATATGCCAAAGAACTCTAACCATGCTTAATCATCGAGTAATCTTATTTAAGCATCAATATTAAACATGTCGTCAAGAAATTTTCTATATTAGGGGGCCATTGCCCCCCTAACCCTAGGGAAGCTCTTCCATATTAAACAAAGCGCCATTGGTGTTGTGTTGTCCTAGGGCCCTCAAAATCTATAAACTGGCCTATCACAAATGGACTAGAAAAGAAAATTGCATGTACCGGCAACTCTCAAGGGAACATTGCACTGCATGTATGCACAAACTTTACCCGAAAGGGCTGTTGGTATATATTATTTTGCATAGTGATTTTCAATACAATAATTTTATTAACTATTGGCGGTTGTGCAGCTTGTTGCCCGTCGAATGTCCCATCTTATATTTTTATTTATATATAGATATAAGATATGAGATGCCCTTTGCATGTATTTTCTCAACAAAAACAAAAGACTCCGTTTTTTAACATCAATACCATAGTATATTCATACTAGCAAATAGTACATGTTAGAGATACATAAGTTGAATCCCGCGGTTATAGAATAAAATCTAAAAGAAACTAGCAAATCTTTGAAGTTTTTAAACTCTTTCTTCTTGCATAACATAATCTTGTATTTTTCTAAAGGTGGCCAAAATCTGGGAGATACCAAATCATAACCCGTAAATATCAATGATGGTTCTTCTATAATTTTAATTTGAGGCATAGTGCCAAGGCTACGTGCATGCCCTTAGTCATTAGGATAATCAATCAACATCGACAAGATCCAATGCAAGTTTAGCGAGGCTCGCCCCCAAGCTAAAAAAATTCATGCCCGTCGTTCGACAAAATTTGACGATAGTTAAAACGGGCATAAAAAAATTCAAAAACGATCGTAACAATGCAAAACCTTCGCGTGATGTCATATTATGTGAAGTTGGAAGGAAAAATATCAAATTTGGTATATTGATTATGTCTGAAAAAACCTTCACAAAATAACCTATCGCATTCGACGTTTTTTAGCTTTCGGTTCAAATGACTATATCAAATTTTGAATTTTTTACAACCTGTTGTTATTATGTCGACGAGGCTACGCCGACGGGCAAAAATGCCTTCGCTGAAGGAGACCTTTGCCGAGGAGGCTACACCGAGGACAGCCGTCGGCGTAGCATACGCCAAGGGCATTTTGGCCTACGCCGATGGCTTTGTGCCCTCGGCGTAGCGCGCGAGTCCTGTAGTGACTTCCGGTACATAATCATAATCAGACAATTAATTTTCATGCCACGGTCCGACTTTGGTGGTTGATCGGGGCGACAAGGGTGCTACAGCATCGTTTTCTTCACGTAGTCATCGTTTTTTGGAGAACGTTTTTGCATAGTCTAGGTTTTGCCAATGGTGGTGGTGATTCCTGCTGCAATGTTGATCACGAGGACCCTTTTTTTCTGGGCTTTTGGCATCTTTGATCTCGACGCCCCCTTGACATTATGTTGTTGCAGAGTCCGTCTACTGTTTGATATTAATATATTCTCTTTGTTGCATGTTAAAAAAAAATATCTTTGTCATTTTTTTTCATTGCTTTGTTTCTTTAACCAAATAGCCGAGCAAAAGGAAATTTTGTATTCCTTTGTTATTGTTTTCCTCCACTTTTCATGCAAATTAAAAGAGGCCCTACAATTCAGGCTTAATTGGTATTTCACCAATCATATAAAAATTTATCGGTTAACTGTGTACATAGTTGTGTACGACCGTACGCCTGTTGAGGTTGCCGGATTTGTATTGCGCTGAACGTGTATGGATTGGCTAAAAAAATGAGTGTAGATTGCAGTAGGCATTGAAACAAACAAAATTATTTATCGCGATTAAATTTATCCCAATGTGAAACAAGCCCTATAGTCCTTTACAGCACATGTTCTCCTTCAGTGGCTCGTCTCGTCTGGGAGTTGATCCAGGGGGCTGCCGGACAGGCCACGTACTTATCCCCGGAGTTGATCCAGTGGCTCGTCTCGTCTCGTCCGTCTCCAGTGTTTCCGAAGCAAGATCTGGCCTCGTTCTCCCTTCTCCTATATCCGATTTTCTTTGCTGTTGCTTCTGGTTCTAATCAAGGACCGGAGGACTGCCGCCTAGTGCTAACAATCACTCGATCAGCGTTGTGTAGATAGAGAGACAGGTCCAGCTTTACGTCATGGGGTTGGAGATCGTTTTCGTCTCCAGCTTATGCTGAAGCGAATGTTACAGAGACAGGCCAAAATGTGTTTCTGAACTTTTAGCTGCAGCCAGCCATACAGTTCTAGCTTGGGTAAACAAGCCTGAAGATGAAAGAAGAAGCAACGAACAGCTCCTGTTTTATCTTAGAATCGGACGAACATGCAGGAAATAGAAAACGCATTACCAATTTACAGTTTCAGAATCTCACCATGAAACGCATTCACCATTCAGACTGAGATTTTGCAAGCAAAAAAGTTCACCCAAAAGAGGACAAGCAGTATATTAGTCTATGCACCCTCCAGCATAGAAAAGATACCGTCAGATGCAGCTAGAAATACTCCAGCTAGGTACTTAGCTTTGGTTCTCCCTGAGCTCCAGGCACAACACTAGATGGATTCATCAAGCCAAGAACTTAGATTTGCTTCCGGGACCTCCATATACAACACAAAATGGATTCATACAACTTGCATGCAATAGACTTAAGAACATATATGTAAGAATAGGTGATGAAGTAACATCATACACGAAGCAGTAGTACTCTGCCTGCGTTGATCTTTCGGGAACAAAAGCGAACCTCTACAACGACGAGACGACATCGACGGCAAAATGGGCGTTTTACAGTACGCTACACATAACCACTACACACATAAATAAAACTAGCAGCGAATATACTTCAGACAGACCGTTGCACCCTTCAGCGGCAACTCGTTCCATACTCCGTGATTCAAACTTCAGAAGGAGGCTAGAGACACCTATATTTGTTCTGGCCTGTCGTCGTCTGTTCCAACTATCTTGGGGCTGAAAGTAGAGTGCATATATAAACTTCAGAACGGGACAATGAATACAATTGAACATATACACTAGAGAGTTAACGATTGACAGAGAGCAGCCAGTGCTTGCTAAATACATGATATGAAGAATGATGCCACAATGCACAAGTTTATTTTAAGGAAAATTTTTGCCAACAAACCTAGTTTTTAGGATATGATTTCACTTATTTTCCATAGAAGGGGTTCTATCCGTGATTGATTAATGAAATAATGAATTTGTTGCAGCATATCAAGATATGAGTGACCTTAATTGTTTTATGCGTGTGGCAGTGTGGCTGGTTCAATTTCAGCCCATCAAAGTGATATACTGAAATGAACAACGCGGAGTGCGGACAAATACAATACTACATTATACTGTGAATTGGTCAAGAACTGTACTCCGAATAACAAGATATTACACGTGACAACTATTTGATGTGATTTGGCTACGATAAGGCCACCACGCAGAATGCCAGTGGTTTATATATACTGTACTATTTTTTAAAAATAACATCAGTCAGATTGCAAGTCTGCTCAACGCGCTATTTCAGAGATTACTGAAAAACAGCGAACAATTTCAGAATACTGTGTAATTTACGTGAAATTACCACAAGTCGACCACAAGGATTGGTTTAGTAATCAGGAATGACAGCCCACTATGAAACTAACGATAGATAACCATGGCACAGAATGATAAATTAGCATGAAGGTTGTTTTTTCTAACAAAATCTTCAAAAGAAAAAATAGAAGTATTATTACAGATATGCTAGTGCATGAACATACCCATTCCAGCAGCATCGGAGCCTCTCATGATCCTCAATTTCCGACAAATAGTGGTAAACAAGCTGCAAATGATGGATGGATAGTAAGGATGCATGAATAGCTAATAAATGCATCTCGACTCAGTTCAAAAAAATTATTTGTCATGTGTAAGGATGCATGAATAGCTAATAAATGCATGTTGACTCGCTCAAACAAATTATTTGTCATATGCTGTGTATAGAAAAAGGCTAATAGCACACAAGACACCAAACGATACATACATAAAGGTCAAAGGAGAAAAAGGGCTGTGTGCATCTAAACGAAACTCTGATTCACAGAAGGGCTGTGTGCATCCAAGATGCACAGGCAGGAGACAATAGAATGTCCATTTTCTAAAGAAATGAATGAGCAAACCAGGATTCACAGAGAACTAGAAAAAAGTGATTACCAAGATAGCCATTTTACACATCAAGACATTTCAAAATTTCAGCAAGTTGCCGAGTATGTTTTCCAATTTTTTAGCTACCTCCAGATATCATCTTGGAAAGGTTGCTGTAAAGGGTAAACAACTGTGGTAGAATTCTAGGCTACCATATTACAAGTTCTATTAAGTTCGAGCACTCATTTCAAGATCTCAAAATTCTGACCAAAGTTACAGCTACGACTGTACATAAGAGAAGAATTACCAAAATGAAACATCATAGAGAGCATAATAAGTTAGGGTGCATGGATATAACGAACAACAAAAACTTAAGAACTCACTCCCATGGAAGATCACCAACGAGCATCCAGTCACCATCCTTGTCTTCGTAGGTCAGGACATATTCTTGGTCCTGAAGGGCATCAGCCCTAGAGCCGTCAGTAAGCCCGTCTCTTGTTGATGTTTTGCAGGAAGTGCTTTTGCCTGCAATGCAACAAGTTTATACATAAATGTGCGTCCGAGAAATATATGTCCAAGTTAGAGAACAACAGAAAACACATATATTCGCATTCTCATACAAGGGTCCGCGGGTAAGGCTCGAAATGTTTCTTGTAGAGGAACGAATTCTATTTTCAATCAAAAAACCGGAAACTTCTGTATAAACTTTGCAAGCCTAGAGAGTAACTGAACATAGGGTACCACATGTTGCATATTCCTGCTGTTCAGGAAAAATCAGACTTTAGCACTCAATTAACAATTTACTTCGTCTCTATTTGCTTCACTCTTCTCAGAAGGATGTTATAGTTAATCCTAGTTAATAGTTAGTAAACTAGTTACTGATCATCAACTAGTCAAAATGTTCTGGTAGTCATAGCTCAAGTACTGTATTTAACAAGTAGTCGTGAATTATTCTCCACCTTTTTCTATGATTTTATCTTCTCAAAAGATCTCCAGTTACCAAAATGCATGAAGAAAATCTAACTCCTAATTTCAGATTTACAACAGGCTAGATATTATGCTAGTAACTTGCATCCGAAAACAACATACTAGCAAAGAACACTGAATATAGCTGGAAATCGACTACGAAAACAGCAGCACTCACCAGTGATGAAGCAGCTGAACATCTTCTCAAGCTCCAGCGAAAGATTCTCGTAGCTCGAGTAAGTCTTGAGGTCGACCTTCCTCAGGTATGGAGCTCCATCCATGCTGACCTTGACATAGCAGCATTCTGCGTCGCTTTTACCTTGTGTTTCTGCCTTGGTCTTTGTGGCGTTCGCGGCTAAGGTGTTCTTCCGGTAGTTCCGGACAGGCGGCCAACCAACAACCTGTGCCCTGTATAGTGCAGAACACTGGCTATCAGAAAAATATGAAACCAAACATCAACTGAAATGCATGGTTCTTAAAACGCCATCGGCTTCAGTGAAGTTAGGGCAGAAATGTCACTCTAGATTTACCCTGAGACTACAAGCCCTGATAGCTATTTGACTCCACACACCCATGTTAGACAAGTCAGTTATGTCTTGCTAGTACAGGCGTGAAGTCGACAGAAGAAACCCTGTTTATGTGACAGTTTTAGCAGGAAATATCCTCTTCTGCGTCTATTTCGCTGCTGTAGTTGCTTAAATCTAGCGCATTTCAGCAAGAAAAACGAGGAAAAAAGGTCACTGGTACAGGTGTGAAGTCGACAGAAGCAACACCCGGCTGGTTACAGGCTAACAGAACCCCTTTTTATGTGGCAGTTTTAGCAGGAACATCTCCTCTTCTGCGTCTATTTCGCTGCTGTAGTTGCTTAAATCTAGCACATTTCAGCAAGAAAAATGAGTCACTAGTGCATGGTTCTTAAAACGCCATCGGCTTCAGTGAAGTTAGTGCAGAAATGTCACTCTAGATTTACCCTGAGACTACTGGCCCTGATAGCTAGTATTTGACTCCACACACACCCATGTTAGACAAGTCAGTTATGTCTCGACACATAATGCTAGTACAGGCGTGAATTTGACAGAAGCAACACCCGGCTGTTTACAGGCTAACAGAAACCCTGTTTATGTGACAGTTTTAGCAGGAAATATCCTCTTCTGCGCCCATTTCGCTGTTGTAGTTGATTAAATCTAGCGCATTTCAGCAAGAAAAACGAGGAAAAACGTCACTGGTACAGGTGTGAAGTCGACAGAAGCAACACCCGGCTGGTTACAGGCTAACAGAACCCCTTTTTATGTGACAGTTTTAGCAGAACATCTCCTCTTGTACGTCTATTTCATTGCTGTAGTTGCTTAAATCTAGCGCAGCAAGATAAACGAGGAAAAACGTCATTATTACCTCACACTAGTGCGTATGCTGCAACCTAGAACTGAATTAACTTCCGAAATCTGGGGTATCAATATCATCACGCCTAGAAACTACTTAAAACCTTTCCATCTACACTAGCTAAGATGTAACGGGCTGGCTAGAAGTGAAAATCTGCAAAAGTGAATCAATGGAGCTGGAGCCCGAACCGAAAGACACTTACTTGGCAGCTGGCGGAGCTCCGGCTCCGGTGGCGGCTTCACCCGCCACCCGCTTCTCCACGTCCCTCACGCCCCCGGCAGCAGCGGAAGCGGCCGCATCCCTGGCGGCTGAGCGGTCGAGCGAGTCGGCGAACCCGCGCTTGGCGCCGCCCCGGGTCGCAGGTCCGAGCGTGAGCGCGGCGTCGACGGCCTCCTCGGCGCGTCCCGGCGACTCGCACCCGGGCAGGCCGAGTCGGAGCGCGAGGTGCGGGCCGGCCTCCCCTGCCGAGGCGGAGGACGAGGAGCAGGAGGAGGCCGGCGCGGCAGGCCCCAGGCCGATGTAGTCGCGCGCTTCGAGGTGCGTCGGCGGCATTGGATTGGAAGAAACCGGAAAGAGACGAGTGGAGGATGCGGGGAGGGGGGAGGGGAGCTGAGCTCTTTTTGTTCGCTTGGATGGAGAAGGGGGGTGGGGTGGGGTGGGTGCCTGCGTTAAAGAAGAAAGAAGGAAAGGAGGGAGTGGGAGTGGGGGCAAGTGGCCGACCGGCGGGGCGGCTCTTTATTCTGCTCCCCGTTCCTCGGGCCGGGTCTGCCTCCCCCCGGCCGCGGGTGCGCATAGCCATTTTGAACGCGCGGCGGGGACCCACCCGGGTAGGGAAACGTGTGCATCGTCTGGGTGTGTGGCCGCGGCGACCGTCTGGGTCCGACCCTGCTGGTCACCTCCAAAGTCAAAAGGCGAATTAGCAGACATGCTTACTGGCTAAGCATGGAAGGTCATGTCATGTAAAGCCCCTGTGTTTCCATCTACTAGAAGCGTTAAGCACGGAGATGGAGCTCAGCTGCTCAGGCTGTCAGGCATGGCGTGCAAGTATACATGGCCATTTTTTTTCTGCTGAGTCGTGCGGTTGCAGGCTTGCAGCAGCGGCGGTTCGCCGGAGACAGGCACCGCACGCACGGCCTGGGGCAGAGGGTGCTGCTGCTGCCGGAAGTTGGAAATTGCCGCGGCCCGGAGACCTTGACCGGAAAGCACGCACTGGCCCTTGCCGGTGGAGTGTTTAGGTTAGTTTATTACTATTACGGAGGAGAGTAATAAAAGCCGGTTTTCCTTTGCGGCGACAGGATCTTGCGCCGGATTTCCCCTTTTGGGGTTTTATAATCCAGGATTTCAGACAGCTGCACGGAGGGGGTTTATAATCCATGATTTCAGACAGCTGCACGTACGGCCGCGCCACTCCTCCAGCGCACTTCGGTGCCGGCCGCGAGGTGGGGCCCGGAGTACTTTTTTACCCAGGGGAGCAGGAGTACTGTAATATTTTCTTGACCAGGTCTCTGCCGTAATTATTCCCCTGGGCTGTACCGCGCTCGATCGCTCTCTGCTGGACAGGATCGTGCCGTGCTGTGCTGTGGGACTAGTCTTTCGTACTGCTGCTGCTGGTGGTGGTGGCCCGGTCATCGCTCCGGTGGGTGTGTACGCCCGCCGCACCGCACCCTCTGTCTCGTGAGAAACGGAGCGGATAAAGTAATGGTGGTGGCCGGGGGGCAGGCGCACGGCGCGGCCAAGGACGGACCGGACCGACCGACAGCCGGGCCGCGAGTCCACCCGACAGCGCCGCACACACGTCGCTCTCCGAACCCACCACCCTCCCGTGCCTGCCTGCCTGCCGCCCCGTGCCGTGCTCCGCGGTTCCACCACTTCCACGCTCGAAACGACGACGACGACGGCGACCAGTGCCGGTGCCGCGCGCGCGTCGAGTCGTCGCGGTCAGCGCCCATCACCGGCACCCGCGCGTCGCGCGCAATAGTGGACCAGTTGTGGCGGGAAGGCTGCGCCCCGTGCGTCGGTCTCCGGCCGTCCGCGCTCGAGCTGTGCCGTGTGTGGCGTGAGTGGGCATGCCTGTCGTGCTCTCGCGCCATGCCGCTCTGCGTCGCGCTCGCCAGTCGCTCCCGTCCCGTGCCCTCCCATGCATGACAGCGCGCGCGCCGCACATGCAGGAGGCGAAAGGGAAAGAAGAAAGATGCACACGGCACGGCCGCGTACGCGTCGGTCGTGCCGGCTCTGGGCGGGTATTGACCCGCGTTGCATGGCGATTGCCGTGCTGTTTCTCTCCCCATGAAACTTCATTGCTGAGGTTGTGGCTGGCTGGTACACCAACCAAAACGGACGAATCACCACCACCGTACTCTACTATACTTAACCTGATTCTGAAAGAGTGCAAGTGAAAATACTCATAGCTCCGACGAGAGAGGATTTCTGGCACCAAGAGATCACTAGAGCTCGGTTTTCCAAATTTCAAAATGATACTCCCTCCGGTTAATACTATTAATTTTCTCAAATTTATCTAAATTTGAATGAATCTAGACACTATTTAGTACTTCCTCCGACCCATATTAATTGACTTGGATTTGTTAAAATTTAGAAGAATCTAGACACCATTAGGATATAGATTTATCCAAAATTTTGACAAATCCAAGTCAATTAATATGGACAGGAGGGAGTATATAGGTTCATCCAAATTTTAACAAATCAAAGTCAATTAATATGAATCGGAGAGACTAGTTTAAAGTATTAAAAAAGATCTAAAAGAAAGTGAAGTGGGCACGTACGTATGTTCTTCATGTTAGTGCAGAGTTTCTGTAAAGAAAAAGCTTTCTATTTTGGAATTAAGATAAAGAACAAGTTTGTGGTCGTATAAAAGAACAAAAAACTCTTACTTTATCTTAAAAAAATTCTTTTGGTGTAAATCTAACTACTTTTTTTAGCGGAATTCGTGGTGTGCATACTAATCCCTCTGTCCGCAAAAAAAGCGTACGCCTAGGTTTCATCATTTGCCAGTAAAAGAGTGTATGTCTGTGAATGGTCGTTGCAGTTTTATGTTTAACCCCCCGGTCAACATCTCGATTCCAATCTAGCGCGATTTCCAGGACAGCTCGGTTGCATCAATTGGCCATAGCGCCATGCATCATTAGTGTTGCTGGCTGGTCGGTTGCTTAAATGAGGGGTGGAGGGGGCTTTATGCAAAATCACTAATTTGTCTTGAAGAGGCCAAACGTCCACTCTTTTGCGGAGGGGGGAGTATATGTGTATATGGAGTTCTATGAGTATGAGTACAAGTATGAGGAAGAAGTGGAGGGACAGGTGGACGAGAAAGAAGAAGTGGTTGAGCTTAATGCTAAGGGCAAGAGGAAGAAGAAGCGCGCCGGTGGCAAGGGGATCAGGTGGAAGATGATGGAGAACCAATGCTTGACCGTCGCTTGGAAGGTCGGGAGTCTTGATCCTATCAGCAGCGCCAATCAGACCAACGCGGCGTATTGGAGGAGAATATACGTCCAATTCGATGAGCACAAACTCTTCGGCGAGTACTCGAAGATCCACATGATCTGCAACCAAAACACCTTGTCTCATAGGTGGGCGGGGATCCAAAAGTCTTGCAACTTCTTCAACATTGTCGTGGAGACCATTCATAATCGAAAAGTGTTCGGCTAAAATCAAGCCGATGAAGTGAGAAACCTACTCAACTTCTTCCTTTGTTTTGCAATGTTCACTTCTTTGATGCTTTTGTGTTTTGCTAGTTAAGGTCCATCAGGGATTTCTACAAGGCCAACAATGGAGAGAAGGACTTCCCTCATACGCATGTCTTCACCAAAATTGAGACTTGCAAAAAAGTAAGAAAGTCCGCTTTGACCTCTACAATTGCAACCCCTTTGAAGTGGACGCATCGGGCGGCTGCCTGGCCGGCCTCCCTATTGGTGTGCCCATAGATGGATTCAACCCCCTTTGATCTGTTAAAAAAAGAGCGTTGAAGCTTGGTGGTGGCATGTTGTCTTATATACGGTGTTTTCTCACGGCTAATAATGCTGATTTTTTTAACTTCAATATAACTCATATCATCATTAGATATGTATTGTTCTTATTTTTACACATCCGTTGTACTACTATAATACTACTATGTTTAGGGTATGGTTGGCAAAATTAACAATGTAGTTACATAGACCTATAGTTACATGTATATGTATAATAACATACATATTTTTCTTACAGTTTTTGTATTTCTCTCTAGTACTAGATTAATCGTTGCGATAATATGAGCATATTCTCTTGCTTGTGGTACTAGTTTATTATATGATACCATTTGGCATATTTTACGCTGGATTTCGCTCCTAATCTTTTTTCTTAGCAAAACATTTTTCTAACACTATCCAAAAACGAGCTCATGTCCGTCCCTTATCCAAGTAGTACACTTATTTATGTACAAATTTGGTAGAGTATCCCAAAGAGTATGAATATAACAAATATCCTGTAAAGGTTTATGTACTAGCAAAGAGTTTTGGTTTTAGGTGCTACTACTACGAAATAGATGAATCTAGGGTGCATTAGTTGGTCAACAAATCGTTACACGCAGCTACCAAACCCCACTACTGCGCGCAGCCGAGAAATGCTTCTACGTAAACAGGTTCCGATCCGTTCGTGCCTGATCGATGAGAAGAATTGAAACCGTGGCAGCCACACTGCCGCGTTACCGGTGGTACCATACCAACCTCGCGACAAAGTCCATGCAATGCGATCGCACATTCTCACCGGAGTCCAGCACATGTTGCATCGGTGGTTCAGAATTGATGGCGCCGCGGCGGCCTGGGAAGATCGGCCCCGGCCCTTGCGTTTGCCGCGCGGGCGTCGACAGCGCCTGCACGCCCTGGTACTGCGAGGCACGCAGGCGGCGGCGGCAGCTGCTGCCACCGTCTACGACGGCCACTTGAAGCGGCAAGCTAGCTAGCTAGCTAGTGCGCCTACTCCATTTACTACTTACTAGCAGCCTCTGTCTGACTGCCACGCGCGCATCATCACTTCACCTCTCGCTCGCTCGGTCACCTCGCCGGCAGGGCCATCATATTCATGCCGTGCGGCCACAGGTGTGGTGCTCGAGCGCACCGCATTAACTCCCTGCCATTCATTCACTGATCGCTGCCATCGCGAGCATAATTGCGCACCTCGACAGACGACAAGTGCTTGAATCCCAGAAACTTGGGTGTACAGATCGCTAAGGCTGGTCCTAGTGCTAGTATTATAAGGTGTATCATTCATGTCAACTTGGCAAAAATCTGATATGGCGCCATAATTAATGAAAAGAGAGGTGGTTAGTGCATCATAGGTAGATACGGTATCATAGCACGTAAAACTAAAAATCATAATGACAAGTAAATCTTGTACACACGTTTTACATAGAGATTCTACAAATCAATAAATATACTACTATTATGATACTACTATATGATACAATGCAATAGAGACATAGTATCATATACTAGTATCATATGCATGATACTAGTAGTATGATACTACCACTAGCACCAGCCTAAGCCGTGAGCGAGTAATCGTCTATCTAGGAGATTGTTCGTGCAGTAATGAGGGGCGATGATTTCGGCCACAGCGGTAGGAGTTTTTTCAGGTCAGGTGGAACTCAAACTAAATCGATGATAATGATACATGATCGATCGATGTCCCCGTTCCCCAGAACCCTGGCGCTCCTGTCCTGCCGGCCGGCCGGCAACCGAGAAGGCCGGGCCCGTGCAGCGGCAGCCATGATCACCATCCCACCCCGCCCTGCCCTGCCTCGCCATGTTCCTTTCCAACGCCCATCGCCCGGACCCGGCTCTGTGCCCACTGGCGCCAGACAACAACGAGTGAGACCGATCGATCGACTTTGGGCGAGGACAACGAGCAAACTGAACGGAACAAAGAGCCGTGCCCCTGCTCTGATGGTGCCCCCAGTGCCGTACATGCATGGCCACGACGGCTGGCTGCGTTGGGCTGGGGCCTGGGGGACAAGCTCAGGCTGACTTGGTACTTTTGGCAGTACGTGCACAGTGCACTATTGGGCTGTGGCCGCCTCGGGTCAACGTACGTACACGAAGTGTCCTGGCCATGAAAGCTACTACGCACGAGGCCTACAACATTATGTCCAAATGATATAAAAACTTACTGGAAAGGGCCGCTGCAAAGGTAGCCCATATTCCTTCCATTGCAAGGGAAGTTAGCCCAATGGCTAACGGGAACAAAAAAAAATACAGATAAATATATCTTTCCTATTATAAAAGCAAAGTTGCGGTTGTGTGTGATGTCACACATCTTACTATTTGCAAACAATATGCCACCACAAAACGAGCTAATTAGTTATCCCACTAACAGACAGATCATGCAAAACAAACAAATACCACCACGGTAATCATCGGATCGCCTATCCTCACGCGGGTGAAAAATAGCCATGCAGAACAGATAACGCAAAAACTAGCATGATACAAAACATATGAGGTCAAACCCAAAAAAGCTAGCCCAAATATCCTCAAATATCTGTTTCATCAAACAACTTATCCCATCACCTTGATGGCGCCAACGCACCTTCTCTCTTTCTTTCGCCGCTACTCACGTTGCCGGACTGCCTTGAGACGATCTTCGCCGATCTCGCTCACCAAGTCACACCGCAGCCCCAGCCGCAAATTGGCCTGGTAAAATCCACCAGACCGACGTTCAACACATTGCTAGAGTACATGCATTGTATTCCTACTCCATGTGCTAGACTCCGAGACCTGGATCTCGACATCCAGGACGCCCCGTGTGGAGTCGACATAGAAGCAATTCTTGCTTGAATCCCCATGCATGGGCATTCGCCATATCTTTTACCATATTATATGATTAAATCTAGAGATTTCACGTGTATATTCAAGTGAATTCCCATTGATGTTTGTTGTCTGACATCAAGGTGAGGTAATAGAGATGTACTGTACCTTGCCGCTTTCTTTTAATTTACATATCGCGTTGTCATTTGTTTCCATTCAATCGGGAGAGTAGCCACATAAGGGCAACACTGCAGCAACACAAAAGGATGTATGGTAGGCATAGCGGCAGCCTCTTCGCGTAGACACTGGAGCCACAGCGGCATCGCGGCGCAACGAACAAGCTCTTTAATTTCGCCATGGACACATTGGCCTTTCTGATGCTTATGTACAATCTAAGGATGTGTGGCCCTTCTTACTCCTACTCATAGCCAACACGTTTAGCCACACAAATATGACATCGAAAGTCACATAAGGTGGTGCTTTCTCATCTTCAGTAGAGTCGTGGATTATTTAACCTGGTCCTGGTTGATCCTGGGACTGCACCTAATTACTCCCTCCATTTCAAAATATAAGATGTTTTAGGTTTGTGAAAAAAATGTATCTAGACCTATTTTAGTGTGTAGGTTCATTCTAAACCTGAGTGAACCTACACACTAAAACAAGTCTAGATATATATTTTTTTACAAACCTAAAACATCTTATATTTTAAAACGGAGGGAGTAGTTAGTATCTAGTTAGTATCTGGTTGCTTTGTCCTATAGTTCCTCTGAATTGATGTCCGGTTTAATTGTGTATTATTGAGCTGCAATAATCTAGAAGGCAAGTGCCAATCTGCGGTTTTCTGATACAAGTACTTGATTTACAGGCTAATTTGGGGAGCTTGTCATCCTTCAAACTTATATTCTTTTACAATTTGTTCAGTAACCTGGAGTCATATATTTGATATTGCATACAAAAACACATGGTAAGACTTTACATACCTTTGGTTAGTTCCACGTTGCAAAAATAGTCGTGTCCATTATGTTGAATTCATTATTAACCTGCAAATGGGCACAACAAGGTTTTGGCAGAAACATAGTATATTTTTTAGTTTAGTTTAAATCTTGAACATAATACATTTTTTAGTTTAGTTTAAATTCTCAAAATGTCTTATATTTAAGAATAGAGAGAGTACTACTGATACTTCCTTTCAGTTCATGAAGTGCAACATCTTCAGAAAAAAATCATTTTATCGTTGTGTTTATTATCTTCTAGAAAAAACGATAACTTCAACTTAATATATATTTTCCGCATCGGACCTAACCAACCATTTTATATTACTGATACAATTGCTTTGTTTACATGCATGCATGGTTGTTTTACTTTAGTCTGCATCATGATTGGCACATTATCACGACGACTCTTTATCTCAACTTCGGTCTTCTTTCTGTTGTGGAGTAGGGCTTGAGGAAATTAGATCATCTATATAACAATCATGATTTCACGTTCCCATATATTGGAAATCGCATGCAAATGAAAATTGGTGAGTGGATTAGAATCAACTCTTATGGAAAAAATTAGTAAATGTTTACAATTGTTTGTTGTAGAAATTTTTTTAGCGCAAAGATATTGCATTGTGTGTAGTAGATGCCTATCTGGTGGTTAAACTCCTCAAGGACCGAAGGCTAAACTAGATGTTGGGTTAGGCGCTACACGGAAATGGGAGAGTGAGGATGGTGCCATTTTTGCATTGCCCCTCTTAGGCGAGACCAAGACAAAATTAACATTGTCTCGAAAGATGAGCAAGCTTTTAAGTGGAGCCGATCAAACAAAGTGCAATTGAAGACCCCGACAACAAAAGTGGGCTCATTTCACACACGAGCAGCACAATGTTTGCATATTCCATATTATTTAGTCTTTAATTGGTGGTTCTGTAGCAAAGCAAGAGTATTAAAGTAGAATCTTAAACCCTAAACCCTAAAGTTATATGTATATATATAACTTTTTTTGGACTGTTTTACCCCAGGTTTAGAACGTAATTATAAAAACTGCCACCATTAAGTCAAAAATAACGATTAATTTTTTATTTTACTTGCCCTTGCATCAGCCAATTTTTATGCATTTGTTATTGGGCCACAGTGCGCAGGTGGCCGCTGCTCTCCATGGCCACTCCCTCCCGTGAACCAAAAATTGTGACTCATTACACATTGACAAGAGCATCAATAGTCCTACATCGCTCCTTTATACTGCATCCCACTGGTTTATATATATATATATATATATATATATATATATATATATATATATATATTCTTAAGGTGCCAGGAATCAGCAAGCAGATGGGGCAAGCAGATGGGGAATCAAATAAGCAGCACGAACCTTTGATTGATCTCTGAATCAAATGATAGAAAGGAATTACGGGGAGAGAGGTCAGATCTCCTAGACGGGTAAGTGATCCACCTCCGGCCGCGTATGAGTAAATAAATTCGAGATTTGGACAGTTAAATTGCTATTAACCTTAAGGTGTAGCTAAATCAAATTGACATTATTGTTAGTTTGCTAAAAAAAATTATACTAGATTCTTGCTAAGTTTGAAAGCCCAAAACTGTGAAATGAAAATATGGCCAAATTGCATAGGAGATATCGTACTTTGGATAAAAAGACCATATAATTATAGCAGCGGTACAAAAATCAGAAGTATATGCGAGTGTTCGCTTATGCTCTGTTTTTTCATGTAGACTTATTCTTGATTTACCTTTATTCTCCAAACTTGTATTTCAATGTCATACGACAAATAGAAAATTGTACCGAAGAGGAGGTCTACAAGGCAAACCATCCAAATGCATTTTTTACAAAATATGCACTAATACAATTTTTTTTGCAAATTCCTAAGATCAACGACATAAAATAAAAAGTGTTGAAAGACATCTTATCCCAGGCTCATTGTATAGATAGAGCCTATAAAAACGCTAGACTAGTAAAATTTGGACCTAGAATCATTGAAAGTTAACATAATTGTACTAACTTTTATATCTTTTAATAGAAATTATCTTACCGTGATATTAACAAATATATATTGTGAATTGCTTAGTTGACATTGTTAACCACACAACAATGATTGTAAACATTAATTACATATAGTTTTCATCCATTACATAGTTTCAATATAAATTGTGAAAAGTATATCTAAAGTCTGCGAAATTTCAAACATAATTTGTAAATAAAGTTATATTACTTTTTTCTTTCTAAGACATTGTCCCCTAAGAAGATATTGAAATACAATCACATTAAATGTGAAAACAAAAAAAGACAAAAGCACATGCCTCTTTGATTTTTTGCAACTTAATTGATGAATTATATTGTATATGTACAATTTTGTATCAAATTTCTTCTATTTTATAATTATTAAATATAGTACTCCCTCCGACCCATATTAGTTGACTCAACTTTTTCTAGATTCATATGTACCTAGTTAAGTATCTAGTCTAGATATATTCATATTTAGACAAAGTTGAGTCAACTAATATGGGTCAGAGGGAGTAGTGGAGACTCCAAATCATACGGTTGAAAACATATCTTAATATATTTTTATAGTTGTACATCATGTAAGAAATTTTATAGAAACTTCTAGATTATAAATTAAATAGTTGGCATCATTATTATTACATTGTCAATTGACTGTTACAAGTTGTAGTGGATTTAACAATAAGTTGAAAAGGTGTTATTGTAATGTACTTCTTGTTAAAACTAGAAATTTACGCGCCGCGCTTACAGCGGAGATCTCTTTAAGAACTCTATTGTGTAAAGGAAACATGAAATTGTATATAGAAATATGCAAGATCCATTTGGTCACGGTAGTCGAGAGGCTAAATTTAATTACGTGATTTTTTTCTATATTTGATAGTTTAAGACCATTAAGGTTCGGGGTTATACGTGAACGATGTGGATTATACAAGGCCCATGTATAACGATCCGGACAAGGCCATTATTTCTAGGGAATGGCCATCACAACACTTTTATCTCTCGATAAAGATCATCTTCAGCTTGTAACAATATCTACTGTATCATGTGTACTCTATTGAGGGTAGCTTTTCTTGCTAAGCAATGACGTCTGACCTCCTCGATGTGTCACATCTAGACCCGTGATACGTTGAAAACATATCTATAATTTTTGATGTTCCATGCTTGTTAGTATCTACTTTGTTTTTCTTTGTCTATATTTTGAGGTGTTTTTTTACATGTTTTTTGGTATTAACCTATTAATAAGTTGCCATTGTGTCAGTTGCCTGTTTTCTGCTATTTTTGGTTCCAGAAAAGCTAGTAAAGAAATATTCTCGGAATTGGACGGGACAAACGTCAAAGTCAATAACTTTCCGTGAGGAACAAGAAGTCCAGAGGGGAGATGGAGAGGCGTGTCAGGGCGGCCACACACCCCCTAGGCGCGGCCAGGGGTGGGTCCGCGCCTAGGCAGGGTGTGGGGCCCCTGGCTACCTCCTCGGCCTCCCCCTTCGCCTATAATAAGCCCTCGATGCCTAAACCCTAAGCATCCGATCAAATCTCCATAAAACTGTCTGTAGCCGCTGCCACCATCGTCCCTAGATCGGGGGGATCTGAAGCTCTTCTCGGCACCCTGCCGGAAGGAAGATCATCCCGGAGGCCTTCTTCTCCGGTATGATGTGTGAGTAGTTTCACCTTGGACTATGGGTCCATGTAGTAGCTAGATGGTTGTATCTCCTCCTTTGTGCTTTCATGTATAGATCTTGTGAGCTTTGTTCACGATCAAGATCTAATCTATTTGTAATCATGCATGCTATGTTTGTGGGGATCCAATGGATATTGAGATTATTATGTTGGTTTGATTAATGGTTTTGTCTTTATGATTCTATCATGTCCGTGTTATTTGTGATCTTGCATGCTCTCCGTTGTTAGTGGCTATCTTGACCAAGTAGTTGCTAGTGACTCCAAGAGGGAGTATTTATGCTCGATAGTGGGTTTAGGCCTCTAGTTTCCAAGGGAAGTGACAGAAATCTCTTCGATTATAGATGTGTTGTTGCCACTAGGGAGAAAACAACGGTCTCTTTTTCATGGAACATGTGGACTCTTTACCTTACACATTTTGCTTAAAACAGTTATCTGTTGCTTGCAACTTAATACTGGAGGGGGGTCGGATGATAACCTGAAGGTTAACTTCTAGGCATAGATGCAGTTGGATGGCGGTCTATGTATCTTATTGTATTGCCCAATTGAATCTCATAGGATCTTCCTAACCAGTATTGCATTGTTATGCCTTGCTCAATTCCTGTCAATTGCTCTGTTGTAATTTGTTTACCCTTCATGCCATGTTTTTTATCCAAGAAGAGCACCTCTAGTGAATTATGCACCCCGGTCCAATCTTTACCAATTGATACATCTTCCATTGTTACATGTTTACTTGCTGCAAACTATTACCTTCCACACCATACGTTTAATCCTTTGTTACAGCAAACCGGTGAGCTTGACAACCTCCTACTGGTTCGATAACCTCGGTCTCAACCGAGGGAAAACTTGCTGTTGTGCTCTTCACACCCTACGCTTGGGTTACCAACAAAGTGCCACGCAGAGCACCATCAAGTCCTTCTGGCGCCGTTGCCGGGGAGGCTAAGAATGTCTTCACAAGGGGAGTCCTCCACTTCCTTTCTCTTTACTTTGTTTTTAGTTTGCTTAGTGTCTTTTGCTTGGTTTTGTTTGCCTCTTTAAAAAAAAAAATCAAAAAATCTATCTAGTTTGGTTTGCTTTCTTTATTCAAAAACACAAAAAAATTAGTTCCTACTCTAGTTGCTGGTCTGTTATTGCCTTGCATGGTCATGCTTTCTATCAATGGATAGTTTCTTTAAAACTAGTTCTTATTGACAAGGTGGGTTCACGGAAGAACAAAAGTATTATTATAAGGAACACCATTTGTCACAAAAAAGAAAACACTTATGGGAACAAATTGATAAGTTGAATACTATTGCTAGAGACGTGTGCTCTACTTATAATGTTACTTATTGCTTTGATAAAGCTTGTTGCTGTAGGAGGTATAAACACCTGCCTTTTCAATGTGAGTATAATGATAATCTTACAATATCTTCTTATGTTAAAGGAAATTATGACTTTTATGATGTGGATCAAATTGAAGAATTTATTGCTTTCAAGGGTGCATTTTAACTTGCCAGTTTGCTTGAAAATACCGATGATGCACCTTATGAATGCGAGGTTTATGAGATACTTAAATTTTGTTTTGATAATTACATGGAAGAAAATGGCTATATTCTTGAATATTTTAATAGGTGTTTTCCACAAATGGAAGAGACTAATTCCTTGCAGGAGCCTATGGAAGAAGAAATTGCTGAAACTGAAAGCTCATTAGATGAAAAAGAGGAGGAGAGTGATGAACAAAAGGAGGAATAATGGATCTACCCATTCCTACCTTCTAATGAGAGTAACTCTTTATCCCTTACATTATTTGATTGTACCCCATGCTTACCAAAGGAGGATGATTGTTATGTTCCTGTGGATTCTTTTGAAATATCTACTTTGGATAAAACCTGTGAAGGTTTTAATTCCACTATTTTTGAGCTTGATAGAAATTATGTGTTTGTAAATTATGAAAATCATGCTTTATGTGATAGCTATATTATTGAGTTTATTCATGAGGCTACTAAAAATTATTATGAGAGAGGGAAACATAGTTTTATGCATCTCAATAATATTAAGTTTCCTCTCTTTATGTTGAAAGTTTTGAAGTTGCACTTGTTTTGGTTTCCTATGCTTGTTGATTTGTGCTTACATGACTTGTTTTCTTACAAGATTCCCATGCATTGGAAGTCGGCTAGACTTAAATGTGTTTTGAATTTTCTTCTTGATGCTCTCTTTTACTTCAATTCACATTCCTTATGTGAGCATCTTTTCAAGCTTTTGTGCCTAACTTAAAGGCGTTAAAGAAAAGTACTTGTTGGGAGATAATCCAAGAGTTTTCTTGAGTCTTGGAAGTTATTACTTCAGTAATGACCTCTCCTTATCCTTTTTGTTTGCTTTTTGTGCCAAGAATAACCTCTAATGAGAGGGAAGTAAGATTTGGGGAGTTGCTGTCCCGAAACAGATTTCTGTCCTCCACCATAAAATTTCGTGAGGAGTCTCTGTAACTCGGATTGAGCTAAAAATTTACAAATAAATCCCCTAGTATGTTAGATAACTTTCTTTAGTTCAAAACTTTTTGATTTTAGCAACAGAAGATGTTCGAAAAAATCGGTTTCTGCCTGATAGTCTGTTTTGACAGATTTCTGCCATTATTTGCATTTGGTTCTTATTGATTCATTTTTATTCTTTTTGGGAAATTGAGATTTTTTGAAGGAGTTAGTACAGTAGCTTGTGTTTTTAGTGAAAAGTCTTGTTGTTCCAAAGCTTTGCCAGAGGTCTAATATCTTCTGAATAAACTAATGTTGCTAATGAAGATTGTGTGAAGTTTTGTATGAAGGAAAAATTTCAGGTGTAGAGAGAGAATGATGTAATGAGATGAAGAATGGACAAAAGCTCAAGCTTGGGGATGCCACCATGGTGTCACCTCAAGAAATATCCAAGAGGTACAAGCGTCAAAGCTTGGGGATGTCCAAGGCATCCCCTTGTTCATCAATAAAAAACTCAGGTCTGTCTAGACACTTCGTTTTTATTGTTTCATGTACAATTGTGTTGTTATTGGAGCGTCTTAGTTTTTGTTTGCTTTTCTTAGTTATTTAGTTTGCTTGAGTAGTTTGGACCCCCGCTTTCGCTGTGTTGTTGCAAATAAGTTTGCTTGATGTTGGAAAGGAGTAAAAAGTTCTTACTTGGAAGTGCAAGTGGAGCTTGCATTGACTATGAATTAGACTTTATCATGCCATGCTAGGTGTTGTTTTGACCTTGTGCTTAGTAGTTATTGATGTAGCATGGCTTGCTCCAAGTCATTGGGATTGCTTAGTGTGCCTTGAAGAAATTATGCGTTGTTTTTGCATGCAAAAGCATAGTATTGTGGTATTCTTCTTTGAGGTTTGTTTGGGTTGACTTGGCACATGCTCACACCATGTTATGAATATGAACAAGTCACCATATCCTCTATGATCATTTAGTCCTTGACTTGTTGTAACACCATCAGATCGGCCCTATGCAAGTTTTAGCGATTTCCGCCAAACTCGCATAGAAACGATTCAAAGGTGCCCACCAGACACTTTCGTGCGGGTGGAAAACGAAGTAATATCATTACACAATAGTCCACGATGGAATCCACAGAACAGATATATACAACAATGACACAAAGAGTCAAGAATACAAATATACAGTACAAAGATCCAAATCACCTTGAAACGATACAGGGTCGACGAGGAGAGGTGGTGGCGGTGGTCGCTTCGAAAGATTGAGGAAGGCAGCCTCGAGCGGTGGCGGGGATCGCGGAAGAGGAAGGTGGGGTGAGGCGACCAAGTCGCGTGCGGGAGATACCGGCGAGGGATGGGACGCGTGGTGGGGCCCAGGGTGTCGATGGGGAGTTGGTCGGTTGGGGTATGGGGTCCTTGCGTGCGGCCCGGGGTGTGCGTGGTGTGCGATGTGTGGGTGGCAGCGACAGGGTGGGGATGTGGGATTAGGGTTAAATGGGTTAGTTTTTAGGGTTTGTTGGTTGTGGGCTGGGTGGCCTCCGGTTGGGCCTTCGGGCCTGGCCGTTGTCTGCCTGTCCCCCCACAAAAATAGTTTTGGTTTTAATTATTTTGTTTTAAAAGATTTTGTAAATAGTTTAAGAAAAATACAAGATCCAAACGGACCGAGAGATTTGATTTGAAAATGAAGGAGGGCTAATTTAGAAAACAACATAGGCTTTTGAAAAATAGTTTTAGACAAACATATGCATGATGATGCACATAATAAAAACAAGAGAGGTTTTATAGTAGTGGTTTTACCCAGGGTGCTACAATTCGACACCACTAACAATGGATCTCGCCCTCGAGATACGCCTCATGGTACGGGGAAGAAGGCCAACAGTCTGATCCTTCGCGCTTCGTGTAGATCTTCGCGACACCACTAACAAGGATTCTTTCTCCGTCTTGAAATTGTCGACACCACCAACAAGGTATGTAGCTCACGTTTGTTGGGAGAACAGTTCGGCAAAACATAGACGAAAGTAGAGGTCTCAAAAGTTAAGGCCACCTCTAACTTCTATGGGAAGAGTAAAAATTGCATCGATCCACCATTCAATGTGCAAAAGCGAATTATAAGAGTAGTGGTATGGTCGCAACTCCATCCCGCACTCAAAGCATTACTCTGTACACGAATAGACGGATTATGCAACCAACCCTCAGAATTTAGACTGAAGATCTCGACAAGCGAGGTTCAGAAACTAAGGAGGGATGGAGATTCTCATCAGATCTGATGTAGATGACTTCGTCGTATCGTAAAACACCGGAGGATAGAAAGAAAAAAATTAGTTAATTTTTCAGTCCACTAAACGGTACAACATAAGAAAGGTCCCTCTCATAGCATGAAGATCAAATGTCGAAGCACCGTTAACAGAGGATGGAAGCGAAACCCTGAAGGTACGACGGAAACCCAAACACGAGAAATCCTGGACTCAAAGAAAATATAAGGGGTAGATTCAAAACACGTCGAGATAAGAGGAGAATAGCAGAGGGGTAAGAAGTAAAAACAGACCTAATTAGATCTAACCGATTTTCCAAAAATAGTTTGACACTCTACGACGACCGTTAGCTAGGTTATCCTACAGGCTGGACCAGTGGGGTATCGTAATTGCTGAGCTCTGATACCACTCTGTAACACCCTCAGATCGGCCCTATGCAAGTTTTAGCGATTCCCGCCAAACTCGCATAGAAACGATTCAGAGGTGCCCACCAGGCACTTTCGTGCGGGTAGAAAACAAAGTAATATCACTACACAATAGTCCATGATGGAATCCACAGAACATATATATATACAACAACGACTCAAAGAGTCAAGAATACAAATATACAGTACAAAGATCCAAATCACCTTGAAACGATACAACGTCCGAGTACGGACAAGATGCAAATTGAGCTAAGAGCCCTGAAGAATAACCAATGGCGTGCATAATCCTGCCCAGGCCAAGCCGGAAGGGTAACCCTGCTAACGACGTCGATCTCAAAACCTGCTTAAACAAAAGGGATGTCGACAAAGGGCAAAGGAAAAAGAGAGTGGTCAGTAATGAGGCCAGTACACGGCGAGTCTTAGAATTCGGCGGTCCTCGCATACATAGGTATGGTGGACTGAAGCGGCAGCGCAACATGCACTAAACAACCTATAGAGACTCAATTCAACTGGCGGCTATCAGAGAGGGATAAGAAACACCTATTCGGTTCCAACCTGATACTAACACCAAACATACCCATCCTGGTATTTCCCCCTCGAGACCAAACGAGGAAGTCAACCGAGGAACTCACATAGTTGGCAATTTTATTCATTCCATTATAGTTGCAGCACTTACTAGTCAGATATAGATATCATGAGTCATCCTGATATAATAAGCAGTGGGCGGTTTTAATTAACCATTCTATTGTAATTGCTGTACTTACTAGTCAGATACATATAGCATGAGGCATCCCAAAACCAGCAGTTGTTGGCACTTTAATTTACTCATGCCATTATAGTGAAGCTAATTACTAGTCATTACAAAGTTAAATTTATAACACTACTTTAGTTATAGTTGTCTATGATCGAGATACTGTGCTCCAAGTCGTCCATAACCGCGGACACGGCTTTCAGAAAGTTTTACCCTGCAGGGGACACAAATAGCAACACACGCACGATCAACCTCGGAAAAACCAAATGAAAACCCAACGAGGCATCACGACAAAGAAATCACAAGATTCATATAATATTTCAGGTGGCCACCCCGCTAAGCTACCCGTGATGAAGTTGGCCGGCTCCGAGTCGGACCCAGAGGTTTGTGACAATGGCTGTAAATGACTGGAAAACCGAAAGTGTGACGGGGCTTGTCGATACCGCGAAAACATTGCACGTTTGTTTCAAAACAGTACAGGCGCTCCACGCGCAATCGTAAATAAAGCAGTAAAACATGGCATAAGTACAAGATAGTAATAAAGCCCCAAACTACTTTGTGTACCCCAAGAAATAAGATATGACTCAAGCTCATGCTAAGGGGATTCATGGGCCCACATGCGGATAGTGCGAATATTCAAGGAACAGGTATCAAGTACTCGGGGTCCTACGGGACACAAGTGGACGTTTAAAAACCAAATAACATCTATTGCCCACCTGTGCCTCTGCATTATTTACCTACTTTAATTTTAGTTATTAAATGGTAATTAAAGCCATGACCATCTCCAACATTAAACATGTGGCATTACTCCAACAACTGTGGAAGATCGATGGCGCGGCGCATCACCTGCGCAAGCAACTACGACTCGCAAGGCCGACTATCTACCAAACAACAGGTAATAGGATATGTCCATGGCAATATAAGAGATGCAGGGAAGTATAACAGGGTACGGAATCTATAGCATCACAACACAGATAACAATAGATTAACAGGAGGGAATAAATACTATTCCCTCCGTTTCAAAATATAAGATGTTTTAGGTTTGTGAAAAAAATGAATCTAGACTTGTTTTAGTATGTAGGTTCACTCAACTTTGGGATGAATCTACACACTAAAATAAGTCTAGATTCATTTTCTTCATAAATTTAAAACATCTTATATTTTGAAATGGAGGGAGTATAAAAGTAAGATAGGTAGAAAGGGGGAGATTGCTCGCCTGAAAAACATTGTTGAAGGTTCATCCGAAGATCGGGTCGACTCTCGCATCAACTCATGGTCCTAATCCGTGAAGAAGCAAAGCACTAGAGGAAACACCAGATACACTATTTAATACTACGGCAGAAGATCGAGCGTGATGCATGTATGATGCGTGACATGGCAAAGATGCGATGCGATTAGGCAATATTAAACGGAACCAGGGTCCCGACAATTATTTAATAGGTTCATGTTATTTAGATACCCCGCAATTTAAATGTTGCAATAACAAGGCAAAAGATAGCACCGGTTCGCTACACAAATTTAAATGGGGTCAATATAAGACTGGATTTGTCCGCATATGGACTCCATATTTAATTATGAGGTGAATCGACACAAGGTCCCCAAACCATATGATATGTGTGCAAGCATGACAATTTAATATGCAACAAGTATATATAACATTTAATAAAAATAGGGGCTCGGATTTGGGGTCACACATGTTTAGAGGCGAAGGTCTTGGGGTTCTGAGGGTTCGAGCTTCGGGGTCTCGACGCCGAGATCAGCCTCCGGAAAGGTCTTCGGATTCCATGATCGACGGTCTTCAGGTCCGGGAAGGAGGGCTCGGCGTGCTGAGGGTTTGGTCTTCGGGTACTCAGGGTTCGGAGAGGAGAACTTTGCGTCTGTGTAGGCGATCTTGTCAGATCCTTGTCGAAGGTCATGGCGTTGGTGACGGACTCGGATCCACCGCCGATGGTTCATCGGATTCTTCTAGGTCGGTGCCGCTCTTGTCTTTGGGGATCGCGATATTTGCATCGCAACAGGAGATTTGTATCCGAGGCATCGGGTCAATAGTGAAGTGATCGGCCCAGGCTCACCAACACGCACAGACACAAAGATCAGCAACACATCGCCTGCACCCTCCCTGCTCAGTAACATAGGCATCCACAGCAACACAAGGGGTCGATGGCCCTGCAGATGGTACTCGGGAAGGCGGCGACGTGGCGTCGGCAGCAAGCAGAAGGCGGCAGCGACGCGGCCAAGCGAAGACAACAACGGCGCCCAACGGTTGAGGCGCGGTGGACGTCGAGGCACGACACGAGCGGGACAGGCGAGGGCGTGCAGGCGCGTGGGCGCTGGCTCACGGGGTCGCAACGAGTGCAGACGAGATGGCCAGCGGAGGCAGAGAGCGGCGGAGGGCGACAGGCACAAGCCGGCGTCGACGAGTGGGACCCGACAACCCTCGGTGAGGGAGGCCGCGGCGGTAGGAAGGTGCAGGGCGAGCGGGGCCCCTAGGAGACAACGACGGAGGCGCAGGGGGCGCCACTAGCGGAGAGGGTCAGGGCCTGGGGAGGATCAGGGTCGATGGGGAGAGGTGGTGGCGGTGGTCGCTTCGGAAGATTGAGGGAGGCAGCCTCGAGCGGCGGCGGGGATCGCTGAAGAGGAAGGTGGGGTGAGGCGACCAAGTCGCATGCGGGAGATACCGGCGAGGGATGGGACGCGTGGTGGGGCCAAGGGTGTCGGTGGGGAGTTGCTCGGTTGGGGTATGGGGTCCTTGCGTGCGGCCTGGGGTGTGCATGGTGTGCGATGTGTGGGTGGCGGCGGCAGGGTGGGGATGTGGGATTAGGGTTAAATGGGGTAGTTTTTAGGGTTTGGTGGCTGTGGGCTGGGTGGCCTACGGTTGGGCCTTCGGGCCTGGCCGTTGGCTGCCTGCCCCCCCACAAAAATAGTTTTGGTTTTAATTATTTTGTTTTAAAAGATTTTGGAAATAGTTTAAGAAAAATACAAGATCCGAACGGACCGAGAGATTTGATTTGAAAATGAAGGATGGCTAATTTAGAAAACAACATAGGATTTTGAAAAATAGTTTTAGACAAACATATGCATGATGATGTCATGATGATGCACATAATAAAAAAACATGGGTTTTCTAGTAGTGGTTTTACGTGGGGTGCTACACTTGTAGTACCACTCTATGCTTTGATTAGTAATGTTTTGTCACTCTGCATGATTATGGCCACTATTGCTCTCTTATTTGGTTGCTCCTAGTCTTTTGCTAGCCTCCACTTGTATGAGTAAGCTCTATTCATGCTTCCAACTCCCAAGAAACCAAGTTATTCCAAAGTTTCCACTATAAACTCCTATGTATGGTGTGTTACACCATTCCAAGTATATTCTTGTTTTCAACTATCTTCCAATTAAAAACTATTTTGTTATGTGAAAACTTAGTGATTAAAGCCCTCACAAACTTGATGGCACACTTTATATTATTTGCCCCTAATAAACTTGAACCATTGTGACGTCTATGTTGTATATGCTTGCACTTAAACGTTGGAATTAGCAGAACCATGATGTCATAGGGAACGTTTTCAACATTGCACTTGTATTTTGTACTCAGTTGATATCATGCTCTTTTGTCAATGGATGTCACCGGTGTGAAATAAAGAGGGAGCTTGTAAGTCCATGGAGTTTGTATTCTGTGTTAGAAAAACGCCCTGGCCACTAGCCTAAGCCATGTCTAATCATGGTGAAAACTTGCAGCATCACCATAGTGAGCTATCTATGAAGCATCCTCAATAAAAAGCTATGCATATAGTAAATAAAAAGATCGCTGAGATGTGCATTGTCTGCTTACCTTGTCATTTTCGTTATGGGAAAGCTCCTGTACCATGTCCAAGGGGTACCCCGTTGGCGGTTCTCTATGATATGCAAATACTTACAATGACAAGAACTTACAGGAGACTGAAGTTGAGTAGCATGAGGTGTGGCCCTCGTATTCAAGGGACTTGAGATTGCCAATTTATACTTTGTCAAGCATATACTACATAGTTTGTTCACTTTAACCTTAATCACTTCAAGATGCTTATGATAGGGACAATGAGGGTTGAAAGCTAACAAGTTCCATAATTTTTGGAAGCTCTTTTTGAAACTTGAAATCCCTGCTTCCTTTACAAAAAAATCCTTTCTTCCACCACTATTGAGTCTCCACCTTCTACCTTTAGGCACCATTAAGAGATTATAGTTTCCATTCTTAGTTTTATGTGCAGTGTCCCAAAGCTTATTGATTGATGCATATTGTGATATTACTTGTTCTTGTGCTACTTGTTTCTAGTCACCCTTGTGAACTTTGAAGGTGTCCTATGCATCTATATTGCCACTCCATGAGGGACAAGCTGTTTACCACTATGCTATGTTTTCTGTATGTGAAACAAACAAACGTTTTTCAATGCATGTTATCCATGATCTTTGTTTGTATCTTGTCATGTTGCAACAATAGTTGCTTTGTCCTACTTTTAGAACTCCATCTTTCATTTTCATGTTTAGAGTTCTTTGATCCCATCTTTTAATGCTTGCAAATGGTTAGATCTTTATTGTGAGAGTGCATGTTACCTCAAAAAATATTATTTTTATCACTTACCTACTTGAGGACGAGCAGGAGTTAAGCTTGGGGATGCATGATACGTCGTAAACGTATCTATAATTTTTGATGTTCCATGCTTGTTAGTATCTACTTTGCTTTGCTTTGTCTATACTTTGAGGTGCTTTTCACATATTTTCTGGTACTAACCTATTAACAAGTTGCCACAGTGCCAGTTGTCTGTTTTCTGCTGTTTTTGGTTCCAGAAAAGCTAGTAAGAAAATATTCTTGAAATTGGACAGGACAAACGTCAAAGTCAATAACTTTCTGTGGGGAACAAGAAGTCCAGAGGGGAGACGGAGAGGCGTGCCAGGGCGGCCACCCTCCTAGGCGCGGCCAGGGGTGGGTCCGCGCCTAGGCAGGGTGTGGGGCCCCTGGCCATCTCCTCGGCCTCCCCCTTCGCCTATAAGAAGCCCCCGATGCCTAAACCCTAAGCACCCGATCAAATCTCCACGAAACCGTCTATAGCCGCTGCCACCATCGTCCCTAGATCGGGGGGATCTGAAGCTCTTCCCGGCACCCTGCCGGAGGGGAGATCATCCCGGATGCCTTCTTCTCCGGTATGATGCGTGAGTAGTTCCAACTTGGACTATGGGTCCATGTAGTAGATAGATGGTTGTATCTCCTCCTTTGTGCTTTCATGTATAGATCTTGTGAGCTCCGTTCATGATCAATATCTAATCTATTTGTAATGATGCATGTTGTGTTTGTGGAGATCCGATGGATATTGAGATTATTATGTTGGTTTGATTAATGGTTTTGTATTTATGATTCTATCATGTCTGTGTTGTTTGTGATCTTGCATGCTCTCCGTTGTTAGTGGCTATCTTGGCCAAGTAGTTGCTAGTGACTCCAAGAGAGAGTATTTATGCTTGATAGTGGGTTCATGCCTCTAGTTTTCAAGGAAAGTGTCAGAAATCTCTTCGGTTGTAGACGTGTTGTTGCCACTAGGGAGAAAGCAACGGTATCTTGTTTATGGAACATGTGGACTGTTTACCTTACACACTTTGTTTAAAGCAGTTGTCTGTTGCTTGCAACTTAATACTGGAGGGGGTTTGGATGATAATCTGAAGGTGGACTTCTAGTCATATATGTAGTTGGATGGCGGTTTATGTAGCTTGTTGTATTGTCCAATTGAATCTCATAGGATCTTTCTAACTAGTATTGCATTGTTATGCCTTGCTCAGTTCCTGTTAATTGCCCTGCTATAATTTGTTTACCCTTCATGCCATGTTGTTTATCCAAGGAGAGCATCTGTAGTGAACTATGGATCCCGATCCAATCTTTACCATTGATACATCTTTCACTGTTACCTGATTACTTGCTGCAAACCATTACCTTCCACACCATACGTTTGATCCTTTGTTACAGCAAACCGGTGATCTTGACAACCTCACTGATTCGTTGGGGCAAAGTCTTGAGTTTGTGTTGTGCAGGTCTTCACGTTATTTGCAACACCTGTATGACGTTTCCTTCCTCCTACTGGTTCGATAACCTCAGTCTCAACTGAGGGAAAACTTGTTGTTGTGCTCTTCACACCCTACGCTTGGGGTTACCAACAAAGTGCCACGTCGAGCACCATCAACCCGTCGGCGGCAAAGCCATCCCAAGGGCTCAGAAGTCCATGATGACATCATCAATAGGATATTAGCACTCGACGACGTGCTGATAGGAAGACGAGGATGGCGGCAAAGCCACGCACAACCATGTCTCATATGGCACATCGGTAACTCTTTGGCCATGCCCTGATGTACATGGCGAGGGTATAAAAGGAGCATACCCCCAAGGAGGAGGGGTATTCGATTGAGAAGCAACAAACTAGTCATCTTTCATTCACATTGGAGACCAACACCCAAGAACACTCACAAGCCTCGGGCATACACAAGCCTCCCACGAGAAGCTCACCAGAGAAGTAGTTCATACCTAATTCATCTTTAGGCTCTTAGAGCATACCCACCATTCCATCTGGACAGAGAGGGCGCCCCGGACGCCAAGCTGCGGTGCCTCTGCACCTCCTTCCACCCAGGGACTGAAATCAGCCGTCAAACTCGTCGCTGGCCAGAGGGCACCGCCCCGGACGCTTTTCCCGAACCAAGGCTCCACGCGCAGTAAGAGGAGCGGCGGCCACCGTCGATACTGCGTGGACCACCCCCGGCGATGGCCAAAGGAGGGACTGCAGCAGGGAAGGGCTGGGTCGCTGGGAGAGGGGGAGCTCCTGTCCGGCTCGCTCGGAGAGGCGACACGGGTTTCATGGATGGGAAACTTTTGTTAAAGATTAGAAGTCATATGATCGACCCAAATGTTCAGGCCCTAGCGCGACTTTGAATCTGGGTCAACACGGAGTAGCGACTGGTTCCCTTGCCACCTGGCCACTGCCTACCTGTTTACATTTTCCTCCCTTCGCGGATTACTCCGTTCTCCCGAGAAAATATCACGAACCATCCAAGGTCCGTTTTTCTTACTGTACGAAAGTTTTGCTACAAGACACCAATGTTTTTTGACGTTTGACTCGAACACACTAACAGATTGTGTCTTTATTGACTGGAACCATTTTAATTTTGTGTCTTTGTCCGATTGTGTCTCCGTCCGTATTGGTCCAGGAAAGAAGGTGTTTACCGGAAAAACGGTGGGTGCACATTTACGGTTTGGAAACAAATTAGACATCCCAAGCGGGGGACAGAATCTTGGGCCGACCAGCCCATATACAGAACACTAATCGAAATCGGGTCCGATCAAAACGTAGCGGAATCAGACATGGCGCACACAGCGGCGGCCAGGCTGCTCTCGACGGAGGACCTCCTCCTCGAGATCCTCTACCGCGTGTCCACAGACGCCGCCGCCCTGTTCCGCTGCGCCGTGACGTGCAAGCGGTGGCGCGCTCTCATCGCCGACCGCTCCTTCGTCCACCGCTGCTGGCCAGAGAACGCCCGTGCTCCATCCGCCCTTCTCGGCTTTTTGATCGGCAACCTGTGGACGACGTGAGAACGTCGCCGTACCGGCTGTTCTTCGTGCCGCAGCCGGCTGTTCTTCGTCCTGCGTCTCGTCTCAATCGATTTCTTTGAGTCGGTCCACATGGCCGTGTGCGACCCGCTCGCCCGCACGTGTCACCTGCTTCCGCCGCTCGAGTGCAAGGTCTCCTTCGTTAATTGCACCGTCTTGACCGGTGCTGAGTGTGGCAGCCAACATCATCAACGGTCCTCGGACTATTTCAAGGTGCTAGCCATGGTCTTCTTCCGCAACCCAAAGAAGAAGGACGACCAGGAGTGCAACCTCTACACGTTCTCGTCAGCCGAGTCACGATGGAGGAGCGCACCGATCGACAAAGCTTTTCAGAGAAATCTACCGGCTCGGAAAGCGCGGCCTCCGGTTCCACCAAATCACAAACACTGCCATTGTGTGTGGCGCCATGGTGCACTGGCTCCTCCTGTACTACTTCGACGACCACATCGAGCAACATTGCACCCTCGACGTGAGCGCCGACACGACATGCCACGCTTCCTTGACGGAGCTACCGATCCCGGCGAACCAGCTCAGGAGCTAGCCGGCCCACGCTTTGCGTCCCTGCCAACGGGTCGCTCTCGCTGTTTTCCGTAGACGGCGCAGCTCATGTCTGGCGGCTGCACGTGTGGCAGCGGGGAAACAACGTCGTCGTCGGTTCTCAAGTTTGGCTCCACGTAAGGGAGGTCGAGCTAAATATACCCCGACAGGAGACAGCCATCTGATATTTGTGATGTACGCGTCTTATCGTTGGAGAAGAGTGACAGGTTGATCCTGATTGATGAATCCCGAAGGCTACTCAAGATCGATCTCGAAACCGGAGAGGTGGAGGAGCAGCAATTGGAGAACGCGCTGAGTATCTTGGCCGTGCCTATGAATGTAGAGTGGCCGACCTTGTTTGGGTCTCCACTTGTTGGTTCAATTTCAACCTTCCCGTAACCTCATCCATGGTCATTGTCTTGAGATCACCAAATTGTTCTATGGCGGACGAAATCTCGAGAAACTTTGACGGGACAACACGGAGGAATTTCCTGGCAGCGTTTGATTCCTTGATTTTTTTTCTTCAAGCAAGCGTATCTAATTGGTGATGGCTTTCATCCTCAGAGCGAAGTCATCAACAGATTCAGTGTTCTTCATCTTGAGCCTATCAAACTCAGACTTGAGGGTTTGCACTCTCACCTCCATTATGCGATCATCTCCCAAGTGATTGGTCTTGATCGTCACCCAAGCTTCCGTGGATGTCTTGTATTCAGCGATCAACGGAATCATATCTTCTGGGATACCTTTATTAGTCGTATAGTTTTGGACAGAAAACAATAGTCTCGTTAGAGACCCTGGGTACGTGTTTATATATGGCAAGAAGAGCCCTTGCCGTAGCCTTACAAGAGATAGAGTCCAAATACAACGGCTGTTACAAGAGATAAGGAAAACAAACTAATCCTACCCCTTTCTAGTTTAAACAGATAAAACAACTTCTATCTCTCTAGAAGGTTTGAAGTACTACTCACGTTACATACACGCCATATCATATGTAGTTTAACAGCCTCCCTTAATCACAACCTTTAGAAAGGTTGAGATTACGCTTAAACTCATTTAGATCTTTGACTGCAAGAGCTTTTGTGAAACCATCTGCAACTTGATCTTTACTTGAGATGAACCTGATGTCAAGCATTTTGTTTGCAACTCTTTCTCTAACAAAATGATAGTCTATCTCAATATGTTTTGTTCTAGCATGGAATATAGGATTTGCAGACAAGTATGTAGCTCCTAGATTGTCACACCACAAACATGGTTTCACCTTTAGTTGAACACCAAGTTCACCAAGCAGAGCTTCAACCCATATTAGTTCAGCTGTGGCATTTGCTAGAGCTTTATATTCAGCTTCAGTGCTTGATCTTGAAACTGTAGCTTGCTTTCTTGCACTCCAAGAGATTAAATTTGGTCCAAGAAAAACAACAAAACCTCCTGTTGATCTTCTGTCATCTAAGCAGCCTGCCCAATCTGCATCTGAGAAGGCACTAAGCAAATAAGATGAGGACTGTTGAAAAGTTAACCCAACATGTATTGTTCCCTGAACATATCTTAGAATCCTTTTTGCAGTTGTCCAATGAGCAGTTGTTGGAGCATGAAGATACTGACAGACTTTATTTACTAAGAAAGAAATGTCAGGTCTTGTAAGTGTTAAATATTGTAAAGCACCCACAATACTCCTATATTGTGTACTGTCATCAGGACCAAGAGGTGTTCCTTCGGTTAAGGACAATTTTTCGGTGGAAGAAAGGGGTGTAGGAGAAATTGTGCACTTAGTCATACCAACTTTAGCTAACAAATCAGAAGCATATTTTTCCTGAGTGAGGAGCAAACCATTATGAGTTCTCTTTACCTCAATCCCCAAGAAGTAGTGCAAATCTCCCAAATCCTTGAGTGCAAAGTCAGTATTGAGATCATGAAGGAGAGCAGAAATAGCCTGATCACATGAACTGGTAACTATGATATCATCAACATAGATCAAAACAAATATCATAACTTTTGCTCTAGTGTAAAGAAAGAGTGAAGTATCTGCTTTAGACGTAGTAAAGCCAAGTTGTTGCAACTTAGCACTAAGTCTTGAATACCATGCTCTGGGAGCCTGCTTGAGACCATAAAGAGGTTTATCAAGTTTGCAAACATAATGTGGAGTAGCGGAAGACTCAAAACCTGGGGGTTGTTTCATATACACTTCCTCTTCCAGAACGCCATGCAAAAACGCGTTCTTGACATCTAGCTGCCGCAAACTCCAGCCTCTAGAGATAGCCACTGCCAGTACAAGTCTGATAGTTGCTGCCTTGACAACAGGACTGAAGGTATCTTCATAATCTATGCCATACCTTTGCTTGAATCCTTTTGCTACCAGACGCGCCTTGTACCTATCAATTGTACCATCTGCATGTTTCTTGATACGATATACCCACTTACAGTTAATGAGATTATTTTTGAGATGTGGAGGAACTAGGTGCCAAGTTTTATTTTGGATCAGTGCATTATATTCTTCCTCCATAGCCTTGCACCAACGATCATCCTTAAGAGCCTCCGAGAGTGTTTGGGGTTCACCTGTAGATGTGAACAGACCATAGCGAACAGTACCATCAGTATATTGCTTTGGTTTACGTATACCTTTTTGAAGTCTCGTACGGGGTTCCGGATGCGAAGGAGGATTTATTTGTGCAGGAGAGGGTGTAGTAGAGTCTGCCACAGAAGATCCACCCCTGACATCAGCTGACGGAGAGGGGGACCGTGAATGTGCAGCTTGATGGCGACGTGACCGAGTCCTGCTGGGTGAAAACGACTGATCAGCGCGATGACGCAGGCGAGAGGACGAGGTCCTGCTGGGCGACAGCGACCGGCCTCGCGTCATTGTTTCCCGCTCATTTTCAGGCAGATGCATGCGTGATGTCGATTGGAGCGCAGGCGGGCCCCGTGGTCGTGACAGAGGCGGGCCCCGTGGTCGTGACAGAACCCGCTCGGGGGACGCGGTCGGCGTTGCAGTGTCACGCGCGCGGGCGGGCGACGAAGGAGGCGACGAAGGAGAATCTTCAGGCGGGCCCCTCGGTGACGGAGACTGCATGGGCGACGCGGTTGACGAGGGGGACCAGGCCACATCTCCAGGCGGGGTCCACTGATGTTGTCGCGTGCGGGACAGAACTTCTGCCTCAGGAGACGGAACGTCTGCCTCGGGATCCTCGGTTGCGCGATCCAAGACGACAGGAGCAGCAGAATCCAGTTCGGGATTGCTGCCCAGGGGAAAATTGTTCTGCACCAAATCTTCATTATTTTGTGTCAAATTTTGCACAGTTTCTTCATCATTGTCAATGCTAGCTGCAGGAGTACCAGAGCATCTTGTTGCTCATTAGGAACAATAGGCACAACAGGTAAAGGCATAAAATCATCAACAGTTGCAACCCCATTGTTTGACATATTATTAGGTAAAAGAAGTATATCTTGTCGAAGACGTGAGCCAGCATTAGGATGCAACTCAGCAAAGGGAAAGATGTTTTCATCAAAAACAACATCTCTTGAGATATAAACACGACCAGTAGAGATATCTAGACATTTGACTCCTTTATGGCGAGGACTATAACCCAAGAACACACATCTAGTGGAACGAAAAGAGAGCTTCCGTTTATTGTATGGACGAAGATTTGGCCAGCAAGCACAACCAAAAATTCTAAGAGACTCATAGTTGGGTTTTGTATGAAGAAGACGTTCTACAGGTGTGTCATGATTTATAACTTTGCTGGGAAGTAGATTTATGAGAAAAGTGGTAGTAAGGAAAGCCTCATCCCAAAATTTGAGGGGCATGGATGAATTTGCAAGTAGTGCAAGACCTACTTCAACAATGTGACGGTGTTTTCTTTCAGCAGACCCATTTTGTTGATGAGCATGGGGACAAGAAACATGATGAGTGATGCCAATCTTTTGGAAGAAACTGTTAAGTTTTTCATATTCACCCCCCCAATCAGTTTGCATAGTAATGATTTTCCTAGCAAATTTTCTTTCAACAAGTTGCTGGAAATTAAGAAAAACTTGATAAACCTCAGAGCGTTTTTTTATCAAATAGATCCAGGTGAACTTACTAAAATCATCAATAAAGCTCACATAATATGAATGTTTTCCAGCAGAGACAGGAGCTGGACCCCATACATCAGAAAAAACTTGTTCTAATGGAACAGTGGAAACACTGGTAGAGATAGGATATGGCAACTGATGGCTCTTTGCTAACTGACAAGAATCACAAATGTATGGGTTTGTTTCAGGAGAATAAGCAATACTATTTTTTCTAAGTATTTGTTGAACTACAAAAGAGGAGGGATGTCCTAAACGACGATGCCATGTAGAGGATGACGGCTTTATGGTGATGAAGGCTTGCTTGGAAGATCCAGTGGGGGAAGGAACAAGCGGGTAGAGACCATCATGGCATGGGCCCTTAAACAGAGTTCTCCTTGTGGCCTGATCCTTGATAAAAAAGAAATGGGGGTGAAATTCTAGGAAAACATCATTATCAAGTGTAAGTTTATGAACAGATAGAAGGTTCTTAGATGCACTAGGAACATGCAGAATATTTTTGAGTTGTAAAGTGCTTTGTGGGGTGCATAAAGTTGAATGACCAATATGGCTTATTTGCATACCGTTACCATTTGCCGTGTGGACACGATCATGTCCATTGTACTTGTCCTGGGTGGTGAGCTTGCTCAGTTCAGATGTGACATGGTGGGTAGCGCCGGAGTCAGAGTACCAGTTGGTGTCGACGCCATAGGATGCCACATGGGCACCCTTCTCTTCGCCATCATCATCAGAATCATGGCGGTCTTGATAGCGCCACCAGCACTCACTTGCAGGATGACCGTGGATCTTGCAGATTTGGCACGTGACATCGACGAAGGGAGTAGGGGCGCGGCCACGACGACGTCCTCCATCGTCACGACGACGTCCCCCATCGCGACGGCCATTGTCATTACGACGACGGTTGTCATCATCACGACGGCCATCACGTCCACCATCTCGGCCATCATCACGCCGTCCTCCATCGCGGCGTCCTCCATCTCGAGCTCCATCATCGCGGCGGCGCCCTTCACCACGATCACCGCGGTAGCCACGGTCAGGAGACCTGGCACCACGATCACCGCGGTCAGGGGTCCTGGCACGGTCTCCACGAGGGCGAGAGTCGCGGTACGCGTCACGTCCTGGTCTTGTAGCGAGGTTGGCGGAGGAGGTGAAGCCGCTGTCCTGTCCGGGTTCTCCTAGCATAACTTGCCGAAGATCATGAGCACAAAGTTGACTATAAAGATCATCAAGGGTAGTACCGGGGTTGGCATTGACGGAGGAGACGAGGTCGTTGTAGCTGGCGTCGAGACCGTTGAGGATGTACCCGACCATCTCATCTTCTTCAACAGGTTTGCCCGCAGCGGCGAGCTCAGATCCGAAGCTTTTCATCTTGGCGAAGAATTCTGCTGCAGACAGATCTTGCTTCTTCGTGTTGTTCAGGGACCCCCGCAGGTGATTGATCTTTGTGCGGGAGTGGGTGGAGAACATGCCGGTGAGGCGAGACCATACCGAGTGGGCGGTGTCGAGCCCAACGACATGGGGTATGATTTCCGGTGACAGGGAGTTCACCAGGAACCCAAGCACCGTTTGATCCCGAGCCAGCCATGCCGTGTAGGCAGGATTGGGGATTATTGTCTTCTTCTTGTTAGCGTCTTCAACCTCCAGAGTCTTCACCGGTGCGGCGTCGGTACCATCGAGTAGATCGAGGACCTGAGCGCCACGAAGGGGGGGGGCAAAACCAAGGTTTTCCAGAAGAGGAAATTGGCCCTAGTCAGCTTTTGGGAGGGGGGAGATCCCAGCGTGGTGGCGAGCATGGTAGACGACGAGGATCCGGGAGTGGCCATGGCTACCAGGAAGGGATTGTGGCGTGGTTATTTTTCTTTGTGTGTGGGGGCGGCGGCAGAAGGAAAGCAGCGGCGCGGCAGAAGGGAAGCAGCGACACGGCAGAAGGAAAAAGCAGCGGCGCGCAGGCTTCTTTTGTCGTGGGTTTTGATCGAGATCGATCTGGGGCAGCGAGTCACGGAAGAGGTGGCTCTGATACCATATTAGTCGTATAGTTTTGGGCAGAAAACAGTAGTCTCGTTAGAGACCCTGGGTACGTGTTTATATATGGCAAGAAGAGCCCTTGCCGTAGCCTTACAAGAGATAGAGTCCAAATACAACGGCTGTTACAAGAGATAAGGAAAACAAACTAATCCTACCCCTTTCTAGTTTAAACAGATAAAACAACTTCTATCTCTCTAGAAGGTTTGAAATACTACTCACGTTACATACACGCCATATCATATGTAGTTTAACAACCTTGATAGATGGATGTCAATGCTCTCTGATCCATCGAATCGTCGACGGTCTTGACATCCTCTAGCTCCACCGCATCCCAGATTTTTGCCCCGCGCATCAACGCCTTCATCTTGAGTGCCCATACCGAGTAGTTACTCTTCGTTAGCATTGGGACTTGGCCAAGCATGATTCCTCCGGTCGCAACCATGATCTTGGTTGTCGTTTCTCAACGCACTCGCAGCGCTTCCCCGACGACGTTGAACTTGGCTCTGATACCTTTATACCTATGCCCCGATGCCAAGCTCAACGATCCTCACGTACAACTCGCCGAGCACACACACGTACAAAGCCAAAACACTAGATCGATAAGTTGCCGAAAAGAAACACACGTATTTGTTTTCTCTTTTTTTCCCCTCTGCTCGTGAGCTTCCCTGAGGCTTTTCTCGTATATTTATAACAGAATTATTACATGACGTTGTATCGGATACAACCGACCGAATCAAAAACTAAGTACGTAATGGACTCCAACTAGACTAAATTAGGAAACTAACCAACCCGTTCCCAGTAGGACACGTACAAGTTTTAGTTATTTACACCAAAAACACCTACTAAGGTAAATTCTGGAAAGTGAAAAGCTAATATAATTATACTAAAATTTTATATTTTTTTACATATTCTTATAATAAAGCGATATTAAGAAATATAATTATGAATTGCATAGTTGGCATTGCTAACCACACAACAGTGTTTCTCAACATTAATTATATATTGTGCTCTTTTTATATAGTCTAACATATATCGTTGAATGTATATCTAAAATATGCTAAATTTAAAACATATTTTGTAAATAAAGTTACATAACTTTTTCCCTTTCCAAGACATCATTCCTAAGAGCATGTTGAATTACAATCACACTAATGTGAAAAGGCCTACTTGAATTATTTTTTAGATTGATGAAGTATAAACAGTATATGCATAATTTTTTATGAGTTTTCTCTGTATTTTGATATTACTAGTTATACAATGCATACGGTCTAACAATACCTTAATGCATTTTTATAGTGCAACATTATGTAAGAAATTTCTAGGAAACTTCTAGAGTATAAATTGAACTGTAGGCATCTGAATTTTTGCCGTGGTCAGTTGCGTTACGATTTACAGTGGGTTTAGTGAGAAGGTGAAAAACATATTATTGTTGTGTAGAAATTGTTACCGAATCTAAAAGGGTACCTCGCGCATTGTAGCAATAATCTATTTGATAACTCTGTTATGTGAATGAAAGAGTATAAGATGGTGAAACATGAAGGGGGTTTTGCCGGGTCACAAGTGACCGCAACATATGTGCATCGGCTTCAGAATGAGCGAGGCAAGTGATAAAAACAAGTGCAGTTTGTTAACAAGCTCTGACGACCGATGATCGCACCGCGAAGTCCCCGGTGGTGAGAGCCGGAAGCCATCGAGGCAGAGGAAGCACCTCTCCACGAGGGTTGTCCACTGTCTGTGTTAACGTCCGACAGGACGTGGAAGGCATCAGCCTCGGCTGCTGCGCCCTCTAGTTATAAGATGGCTTGAAGCCTGAAGGTCGCCGGCATGGGTGCTGAGCTCATCGACCTACTCCCTCCGTTCACAATTAGATCGCATTCTGGGTTTAGTCAAAGTCAAAAAAATTTAAAGTTGACTAAATATTTAGCAAAAAATAAAAGTATCTATGATATAAAACTTATAGTATTGAAATCTTTGTAAGTTATATTTTGATAATATATGTATTTAAAATAATGAATGTTTATATATATTCCTATATTTTTGATCAAAATTGAAAAAGTTTGACTTAATAAAATCCTAGAACGCGAAGTAATAAAAAACCGAGGAAGTACTTATTTTGCTTCTGCTACCACATTCCCGTGCATGCTCCACGTTGAATGCAGAAGCTGGTAGCGACCAGAAACAATCTTTTCAAGGAATATGCCACGAAAAGGCGTGTATCAATTTTCTATGTCTCTATTACTACAACGCTTGTAGTCTAGGCACCACGTACGTGAATAATACCCTTTTTTTTAGCCGGTTGGTTTCTGCTAGCAGCTTCACGGTTTTCGGCAAGACGGCCATGCAAGCATTGGCGGCGGCAGGGGTATGCACCGGTATTCGTTTCAATACCAAAGATTTGGTGCAAAAAAAAATTATGTATACATATTAGTCAGTCTGGCTTAGCCCATTAGCAGAAACAGACCGCACCGCTCGAGTCGTGGCCGCGCACGCCCCGCACGCACGAGACGGTTCTGGCGCACGCCACGCAACCGCACCGCTCTCGATCTTCGCCTCATCCTCTCGACCCAACGCAGCGGCAGACCCTAGCGACTAGCGTGATTCCCTGACAAGGGTTTGTGGCGGAGACCGGCGATCGGATCACCAGCAGCGACAGGCGAGGCGAGCACGCGCACGCGACCAGGCCAGGTAATTTCCAGTCTTCCCCTATTTATAGATGGAGCACGTACAAGTACGAAACACCTAGCATTAGCAGATTAGCATTAGCATTAGAGTAGCGGTCTAGCAGATGTAATCGAATTAGTATAATACTCTCTTCGATCTATATTAGTCTATTAGTTGATTTGAATTTGTCTAAATTTGATAAATCTATATACTAAATAGTGTCTAAATTTATCTAAATCTAGACAAATATGAGTTAACTAATATGAGTCGGAGGGAGTAGTATAGTGTCTAGATTCATCTAAATCTAGACAAATATGAGTCAACTAATATAGATCGGGGGGAATAGTATAATTTGATTATTGATATAGTTGATTACTCACGTAGATTTTTAGTAGAATAGCAGATGTAATCTGACTTGGATCTTCTAGATTGGATGCGATTCAAATTTCTAATTTTCTATTCCTTGTTTTCTTGTAATATAGATGAAGAAGAGTGCTGCCAGTAGCAGTAGGATTTTTGCAATGTGGGAAAAGGCATCGAAAGCAAAAAAGAGAGATGAAACATCAACTCCGAATCAGACCGTTGTACACTCGACTACTTCTCCTGTTCAGCCCGACAACAATATGCAATTGGCGCTAGTGCAAGCACCGGATACAGAACATGAATCGGAGAGTAGAGGCGCAACCCCAGCCCCAACTGTAGAAGATGATGAAACGATTGATGAAGAGGATGAACCAAAAGAGGTGGCAGATTTGGGGGCACTCAAACATGATCGTGCGAAGCGGATTCCGATCTCAAGGTATGATGTCAATGATCAGGATAGAGTGAGAAGGAGATACATTGAGATGGGTCCGTGTCAACCAAAGAACCATAAGTTTGAGTTTACAAATAAAAGTGGAATTGATCGTCGCTTTGGCCGTGCTTGGTTTAAAGAATTTCCATGGATTGAGTATAGTGTGGAAAAAGATGTCGCTTTCTGCTTTGTTTGCTATCTGTTCAAGGATAAAACAAAATGTCCCGGTGGAGATTCATTTGTGAAGAATGGGTTTAGAAACTTGAACTTGAAATCGAGATTGAAGAGACATGAAGGTGGTGTTAGTAGTGCCCATGCTGAAGCTCAAGAGAAATTTAATATGTTCACTACACCAAAAGCATCAATCCGAGAGTCCCTTGCTTCAAACACCTTACAATACAAGGCTTTGTATAAGCTCCGTTTGACATGGACACTCAAGTGTTTGAGGTTTCTACTACGCCAAGGGTTGGCATTTAGAGGACATGATGAAAGTGAAGACTCACTAAATAAAGGAAATTTTCTTGAGCTTTTAAATTGGCTAGCAGGAAACTTTGAAGATGTTGACAGGGTCGTTCTCAACAATGCCCCACAAAACTGCAAGATGACTCACCATGATATACAACATGAGTTAATAAAATGTTGTGCACAGGAGACTACTAAACTAGTCATTGAAGAACTTGATGGTGGTCATTTTGCAATACTTGCAGATGAGTCTAGTGATGTGTATCAGAATGAACAGTTGGTTGTTTGCTTGCATTATGTTGATAAGAAAGGAAGGGCGGTTGTAAGATTTCTTGGTCTTGCTCATGTTGAGGATACTACTTCTTTGACACTTAAAGCTGCAATTCAACAAATGCTTATGAAGTACAATTTGACCTTTGCGATGGTTCATGGGCAAGGATATGATGGAGCTAGTAACATGAAAGGTAATGCTAATGGCCTGAAAAAACTAATTATGGATGAGTCTCCTTCCGCCTATCATGTTCATTGTTTCGCCCATCAACTTCAGTTAACTCTTGTTGCTGTTGCTAAGGAGAGTGGTGATTGTACTTGGTTCTTTCAGCAGCTTGCAAACTTGTTAAATGCTCTTGGAATGTCTTGTAAAAAAATAAGAATGCTTCGAATAGCTCAGGCCGAGGAATTGATTGATGCATTGGAATTGGAAGAAGTAGAAACGGGTAGTGGGCTCAATCAGGAAATGGGTTTGGCAAGGCCATGTGATACACGTTGGGGCTCTCACTTCAGAACCGTGAGCCGTGTCATCTCTATGTATGCTGCAATACGACGAGTCCTCGTCAAGATTGGAAAAGAGTACCATGGTGTGGAGGCTGTAACGGCTCTAACTGTATTGACATCATTTCAGTCATTTGAGTTTGTTTTCATGGCACACTTGATGGAAGAAATATTTGGATACACGGATGATTTGAGCAGAGCTTTGCAAAAGCAAGACCAAGATATTGTTCATGCTATTGAGCTGGTTGATCTCACAAAGTATCACTTGGAAGGCCTGAGGACTGATCCTGGATGGGATGATTTTCTTATAAAGGTAACATCTTTCTGTACGAAGCATAAGATCAAAGTTGTTGATATGGAAGGTCCTTACTACCCTGTTGGGCGACCTAGAAGGGGTTTCTATAATGGTGCAATGAATTTCCATCGCTTCCATGTTGATATGTTTGTGAGTGTCATTGATAGGCAACTTTCTGAGCTGAATGACAGATTTGATAAGGTAAACACAGATCTACTTTCTTGCATGGCAACATTCAGTCCACTTTGTTTATTTGCTGCTTATGATCAAAAGAAGTTGGTTAGGCTTGCTACAAAGTTTTATGCTAATGATTTCACAAGTGATGAACTGGCAAGACTTCCATGGCAATTAGACATGTATATTAGTCATGTGCGCAGAGATGAAAGGTTTAAAAACTTGAAGAATCTAGTTCAGCTTTCAGCTATGCTTGTGGAGACAAACAAGCATGAACAATATTTTGCTGTATACAAGCTTCTCAAGTCGGTACTGATTTTGCCAGTAGCTACTGCCAGTGTTGAAAGAGTATTCTCCTCAATGAACTATGTGAAGAATAAGCTAAGGAACAAAATGGGCGATGAATACTTGAACAATTGTATGGTTACATTTATTGAGAGAGAATTCTTCAATCAAGTGAAGGATGAGGATGTCATCAATCTCTTCCAACAAGGTGATCGCAAAGTTATATTGTAATTTGTAAGAAGATGATATGATAAATTATTCAATCAAGTGGTAATGCCTCAATGTTGAATTGTTATTATACTATAGTATTGGTAGTTATTGTGAAATTATAATCTTAGCTCTTATGGGTTGTTACTTTACTAGAAATTTGTTATTGTCGTACCATTCTCTGTATTTCCTATCATATTTTAGTTTATATAGTGTATTGAATTTTTTTACAATAAATACCTATCACCAAAAACCTGGAGCTGCCACTGCATGCAAGTGTCTGTCAGTTAACAAAGAATGATGACAGTAGCAGCCGAATCATCAGACTTAAGGTGTAGTGAAAGGTCGACGGCTAGATCTGTCGATGTATCAGCCCCACCAGGACTTACGTAATCCATGATAAAGCAGAGTCGCGCATAAGTACGTACTCTGAAGAAAACATTGAGCAAATCGAGGAGTCACTGCCCACTGGGGGTCATATAGAAATGCAAGATGTTGATTACCCTTAGAGGTCGTTTGGCATCTAGAAATGAAATGAATACATGGATTCATTTCATTTATATTATGATTCCAAAAACACCCATATGTTTGGCTGCCACCGGAATTTGGAAATGACAGGTCTGAGATAGGAATTGAGTTTACACATAGGGGTATTTGGATGGATTTGCCAAATGAAATGACGGCCCAATTCCGTGCCAACCAAACAGCATAGGGATGGAATTGCAAAATGAATTCCAAGATTCTAGGCCCAAATGATGGATACCAAACGACCTCTTAGAATCCTAACGGAGAGCCGTACGTCTTACAGTTCATATATACATGGTTGGGTCCTCCTCTCTCTCGCAAAAAGAACAGGAGCACAAGAAAGTAGCACCACGGCCAACAGATCAATGGTCCTAGACAGACCATCTTACGTGTCGGCGACAAATCTATAGGTGTATTTATTTATTGGTATCTTTCTTTCTGATCTGAATCGAGATATATCTTTCTGTCATTTTTTTCTTCTGAAATGGAATATCTTGTGGTATCTTCCTCGTAATCAATAGGGCGGCGGCATAATGTGATAAGCTACGCAGTCGCACGCATATACAGCAACCTGTCTACACCCACCACGTTCGTACGCGTCCACGCATATACAGCAACCGGTTTTTCTCTGTTTATTCGCCACTACATGCTTTTGTTATGGAAAATGATTGGGCTCCCCCGGGGGATCGCGCGTCTCGCGTCCCCCGGCTCCCGCGTGCGACGCGTGTCGCCTGGTCCCATCACTAACCACCGTCCACCGTGCTTATCTCTTCCTCGTTCTTCTTTATTTCTCTAGATTTTTTCTCTCTGTTAGCTCACGCCATGGCCCTCCTCACCAGAGCTTGGATTGAGACCCGCCGGACCAACCCCGCCTCCGGCAAGGTCCTCCCGCGCGCCGGCGTTCCCCTCCGCTCGCCCGCGACGGCCCCGTCGCCGCGCCGGCGAACCCTCCTCTTCCCGGCGCTCCTCCCGCCTCCGCCGCTCGCCCCCAGGCCCCACCTCACCGCCACCGCCCCCGACCTTCTTCCCCTCCGCCCCGGTCGCGCCGGCCGCCGTCCTCGTCCCCGCGGCCGCCGACCGCCGTGCTCCCCCTTCGCCTCCAGGACCCGAGCCCCGCCGCCTCTGCCGGCCTCCCTGACGCGCCACCCCTTCTCCCGAGCTCGCCTCTCCCCTCCTCCTCTCTGGCCCGCCTCTCCTCCTCCCTCTCGGCGCCGTCGCCGTCGCCCAGGCCGCCTCCCTCCAGCGCTCGCCCGACCCGCGCGCCGGCGAGCCTCGCCCCTCCGCCGCTCCGGCTCCCTCTGGCCGCCGCCGCGCCGGCCTCCTCGACCCCGCGACGCCGGGCACGCATCCAGCCACGGTCGCCCGGGCCCGAGCCAGCGCTGCCTCCTCCTCGCCGCGTTCGACCCGCCAACCATGCGCAATGCTACATAGGTGTCCGACTGTTGCTACCACAGTCTAGATCACTTGCTACTCTAGTTGGCCGACGTCGCTACTTTTGTGTGTGTCTTTTGTTTTTTGCTACGAGCGTTTTGCTACCTTAGCATATTATTTTTGCTATATATTCATATATTTTTTGCTACTTTTGTACAATTTTTTTGCTACAACCAATCTCTACGGTTTTGCTACGAGGTATTCGGCTAGAGTCTCTGACGCTGTCTCCGGCGATATCCTCTTTTGCTACACTAGAAAAAATATTTTGCTACAACTGTTTTGTGATCTTGCTACATTAGTGTAAATTTTTAGCTACAAGGTCTCCGGCGACGATATTTTAGGCGAGAGTCTCCGGCGAGGTCGGATATGCTACAATAGCACAACTTTTTTGCTACACGGTCGCCGGCGAGGTATCCGGCGAAATCTCCGGCGAGGTCCAGTCTGTTTTTATTTTTCTAGACCGAACCGTTTTCTGCTACAATGTAGCAAAAGCGGGACAAATGTAGCAAAAGTGAGGCAAATGTAGCAAAAGCGGGATTTTGAATCCAAATAGATGACACGTGGTTGGCTGGGGACCCGGGGGATAAAAACCACATATCCCCGGGGGACGGGGACGCGTAGTACTGCCCTTTTGTTATCCAACTTTCTCCAAAACGCGCTTATACCCAGGTTGAGACGATTAGCTGCAACGTCGCATTTCAAGTCACAATTTCGTCAAAGAAAAGTTGCAAATTCGTCAACCTGTAGTCCTCCCGGATATGGTACGCGTACCCATCGGGCGAAAGCTGCCCGCCGCTGACGATCGTGACGCACCCAGGAATGTACATCACCAGCTGCCCAACTATCAACAGAAGCCGATCAAGCAAAGGCACTGGCTACATATATCTACGCCGGCAACGGCAGCGTCGTCGTTAGCAGAAGCCAATCAGTAATCCGGCAGCCATGAAGAACGGGTACCTGTTCCGGGAGTACATCGGCGCGCAGTTCACGGGCGTGCGCTTCTCCGAGGTGCCCGTCAACGCCGGCGTGAGCTTCAACTTCATCCTCGCCTTCGCCATCGACTACACGGCCCAGCAGGCAACCACGCCGACGCCCACCGACGGCGTATTCACCGCGTTCTGGGACACGGACAACCTCACCCGTGCGGACGTGGCCGCCGCCAAGGCCGCGCACCCCAACGTGAGCGTCATGCTGGGCATCGGCGGCGACAGCGTGCAGGACATCGTCAAGGCCGTCTTCACGCCGACCTCCGTCGACACGTGGGTGGCCAACGCCGTGGCGTCGCTCTCGGGCCTCATCAACGAGTACGGCCTCGACGGCGTGGACGTCGACTACGAGCACTTCGGCGCCGGCGTCGACACCTTCGTCGAGTGCGTCGGCCGGCTGCTCACCCAGCTCAAGGCCAAGTTCCCTGGGATCACCACCTCCATCGCGCCCTTCGAGGACCCCACCGTGCAGGAGTACTACAAGGCGCTGTGGGGAAAGTACTCGGGCGTCATCGACTACGTCAACTTCCAGTTCTACGGCTATGGCGACAACACCGACGTCGACACCTACGTGATGTTCTACGACGAGCAGCAGGCGAATTACCCTGGCGGGAAGGTGCTGGCCAGCCTAGAGACCGGCAAGACGCCCCAGGAGAATAAGCTGCTCACCCAGGAGCAAGGCATCGCCGGCGCACAGGAGCTGCTGCGCCAGAACAAGCTCCCCGGGTTCTTCATCTTCTCGGCGGACAGCTCCAAGATGAGTGACTACAGGTTTGAGTATGAGACCAGGGCGCAGGAGATCGTCGCCAACCATTGATCCGCATCTCCCAACGGACGGTGGTGTAATAAGATACAGTATTAGAATAAGAGCCGCAAACTTGTGTGCAAATTACAAATGGAAAAGGATACATATCCCCCGGACGATCGCGTCGTTGCGATCCCCCGCCTCCTCGTGCGTGTACGTGACAACACAACCACCACGCAACTCATAGTAGTGGGCCTCACCAAAACCACCGCCCACGCTTTCTTTTCCTAATCCCCTTTCTCCCCTCTCCTTCCTAGCTTATCCTTTCATGTGGTCCAGAATTTTCCCCGAGAAGCTCCTGCCGCCATAGCGCCATCGGCATCCTAACACGCACCATCTCCCCAGACCTCCACCCTCCTTTCAGGGGTTGCTTCCCTAGGCGTCGCCGCCATAGCTCCCCCTCCCGCTCCCGCTCTATCTACACCCGTGAACTTATGAGCACGAGGGCTTGGCCCGACGGTCGCCACTGCAAGGACTTGCGGTCATGGTGTGCCGAGCTGATGCACTGCCGGCGATGCTCCGGGTCCGCATCTTCGCTCGCACGTTCTGCCATGGCCATGGAAAGGGTAGCTGCGAGCATGGAGCATGTAGCGAGCAACGGGCTTCCTATGCCCTCCCTGCTATGGTACCCCTGCGGCCCTTCTACAGAGGCACGGCGGACCTCCTACATAGGCATAGAGCCGCTGCTACAGAGGCGCGGCTGCAGGCTGCTGCTACAGAGGGCGGCCGGCCCTGCTACATCGGTTGCAGGCTGCTGCTACCGAGGGCGGCCGACCCTGCTACATCGGTTGCAGGCTGCTGCTACCGAGGGCGGCCGACCCTGCTACATAGGCGCGGCACTGCTGCTATAATGGGTGGCCGGCCCTTCTACACAGGCATAGAGCCGCTGCTAGCAAGGCACGGCTGCTGCTACCGAGGGTGGCCGGCAAGGCGCGGCTGCTGCTACCGAGGGAGGCCGGCCCTGCTGCATATTTGCGGCGCTGCTGCTACAATGTGCGGCCGTCTTTGCTACAACGGGTGAGTGGCCTCTCCGACGACGTCTTATTCTCCGGCAATAACGTCTTCTTCTGTGACACCTTTGCTACAAGCAGTATGATTCTATGCTACCGGCGGCCGGAGGCTATGCTACAAGAGGTGGCTGGTGTTGCTACTGCTGCAACGACGAATTCTCCGGTGACAGCCGGCGATGGCGCCTGCCTCTCCGACAACGGTTGGGACCATGGCGAAGAGAGGTGCGGGACATGTTAAGAAGGCAGTTTCGTTCTACTCTAAGTCTCTGAGAAAAATGTCTGTATTTTCTTTTGGGAGAAAGAGAAAGGACAGATGCGTACGGAGGCTCTTCCGTCGTTGACCACTTATGGGACACGTGTCGGCCTCTCCACCCGGGGGATCGGGGGAATTAATCCCCCCGGGGGACGCCTAGCACTGTCCATTACAAATATATATGGATCACGGTGTTTCTCAAATAAACTTTCCTTCCATTTGTTACAAACGCTCCCAATTACAGTAGTTTTCTTTATCGGCGAGTGTGTCAGTGTGTGTGTGTGCGCGCGCGCGTGGGCCGACTCTCTCCCAAAGGATTCAGATAGGCTGTTGATGGTGGCAGTGTTGAGTGATTACATCGCCTTCATGGCTTCATGTCTGTTTCATGGCTTCATGTACGGTAATCACATACGGAGTACTCAGAATGGTAAACAAACTGCTATCAACCTAACTTGTAAAGCATGAGAGGTAATAGACATAATTTACACAGCATTCTCTCCACAAAACCACTGACCAGTTCTATAAATATGCTATTTCTTCCCAGACTCACGATATTGGGTTTATAACGTCCGTGCCACTACCTCATCAGAGCAACTCTAGCCGGAAGCCAAAAAAACGTTAGAGGAGAAAAAAATTCCATTTGCTCCTCTAAACCACCTATAACCGAAGCTCTATCGGTGTTAGAGAAGTAAAAATTTGAGACCAACCCCCAAAATCGGCTGCGGCTCTCTTATATTTGGGCATCGCCGAGGCGGGTGAGCAAAACTTTCAACACCACTTTCTCCCGCCGACCCTTCCTTCCCAATCTCGCCAGCGTTCACCCCCGACACCACCATCGGTACCGATTTCGGACGGGATGGATCCGTGAGCCCCGTCCGCATCCCCGCCGGAGTTTCACGCCGGCTCTACGCCACCGGAATTGACCGGTGCCATGGCTCCTTTGCTGCAGAAGAGGTTGGGCAACACCGGCATGGTTCGGGTCACCGGAGCGGCGAGGAAGGCCGCCGGGAAGAGCGTGAAGGGCACTGCGACTGTGGGGCGACCTTCTCTAGCTCCGGTGGTGAGCGAACACGGGCGCGCAAGCATACGCCGGCCATGCAGGCCCTCTCCAAGGCGACGGCGAAGAAGCGACAAATGAAGGCCGCGGGGTCGATGCCGACGCCTCCAGCTCGTCCGGCGGCTCGCAGGCCAGCAGCTACCGCGCCTGCGCCCCGTCCGGCAGCCCGCAGTGGCGTCGAAGCATGTGTTCGAGCCCCCAGCCGCGAGATGCTCGACGAAATGTCGCAGCCGAGGTAAAGATTAAAATTTTAGTTGCACACTTGTCTCGGCCGAATTTGTGCTCACAAATTGGGTACAATTGATGTTTGTTGGTCAATGTAGTGCAACAGAAATGGGTGTGGCTGAGTTCATAACACAATTGGACCGCGGCCATGTGGTGAGCCTCAACGAATTCGTAATGTGACGCAATTTGTAATAAACATTTGGACCTATTTGTAATGAATTCGTAAGTAGTTGCTAGTGCTAGAATTTGAACCATTTAAAAGTTTCATTGATATGTGATGCAATGATCCCAATGCTATGTGGTTGTAGTTTGAAAATTGAGAAAAAAATTAGAGATCTAAATATAGGAGATTGGCTATAGTCGGCCACTGTTTAGAGCAAAATTTTACTCATCTAGTTTAGAAGCCAGGATAGATGGCTAAGGTTTAAGGGATCGGTTAGAGTTGCATATCCGTTGGTAAAATCGTAGCTGCGCCACTGGGCATAATGTCCTCACAGCCCACCAAACAAATCGGGCATCCACTATAACGAGTTATATGTCGATTAACCAGAATACCAAGACAGGATACAACTGTATAAGACCGTGGAGAGCTCTACATCCAAAGATTTTTATTTTCTTCGAGATATTCAATTTCCATAGTTTTTTTCAGACTAGGCTAATATCAGAATTTCCCACCCCTAAAGCTCTTCTCTCATGTCTGACCAAATTTATAATTCTATTCAGCATGATAAGGCCCAGTTCTTTTTAGGGCTTCTCCAATAAGCCGCCCTCCCCCAGCTTCCTGGGAAAGCCGGTCTAAAAAAATTGTGAGGCTTCCAAAATAGTTAAGTCTAAACAAATTTGGAAGCCTCACAATTTTTTTAACCGGTTTTTTTAGGAAGCTGGGGTTAGGGCAGCTTCTGGGAGAAGACGCCAAAAGAACTGGGCCTAAGCCGACCGCACTGGAAAAAAAACCATTACTTGTGTGCTGCCAGACAATAAAATCATCCATGCCAGGTGGTGCAATGGGTATCTCCATAATTCGATTAACATCTACTCCCTTCGTTTTAAAATATAATATTTTTTAGGTTCGTGAAGAAAATGAATCTAAACTTCTTTTAGTGTGTAAATTCACCCTAGAGTTTTTTTTGAAACCTCATATATTAGGCATGCAAGCCGCCTCATTAAAACTGTAAGGGTCCCAACCTTTGAATAAGGTAGAGTCCCCTGTGTTTACAATGCTAGTCCCTGGATCAATAGCTAGCATCCACAGTTAAGATGTAATATCAAGAAACAAAGGTCATATATAGCTTTATAACCAGGAAAATCATAATTTTTATTACATCTTACATAGCTCATTTGGCTATTACATTACATTGTAGCGGAATAACTATAAGCATGGGTCCTTCATCTTCAAAGTGCCACAGACAGATGTTGGTTGTAGACTTTGTAATCCTAATCAATCATTCTTCACTAAAATCAATCAAACCTGAAACATTACAAGTTACAGCCACAAGGGTCAATACATTTGAATTGTATTGGCAAGTTTCACTACTATGATGAATATAAGTGGATCCTATCATTACATGAATATTTGGCTAAGTAGGGTTTTAGGCTCATTTGTAGAAAGCAATAATTTATCCTATCTTTTCAAATGGTTTTGTTTCCTTTGTCAAATCTCTTTATCAAAACCCTTGAACTCCTTGGTAACCCCAAGTATTCAAGTCCTTGTCAAAAATCTCTTGAGCTCCTTGGTACCTCCAAGTGCATCAAGTTTTATCAAAATCTCTTGAGCTCCTTGGTAACCCCAAGTGCATCAAGTTTTCATCAAAATCTCTTGAGCTCCTTGGTACCCCCAAGTACTTCAAGTTTTCATCAAAATCTCTTGAGCTCCTTGGTACCCCCAAGTACTTCAAGTTTTTATTATCACTTAGAAAGTTTTCTTTTAGAAATTGGAATGTCGAGATTTCCATAGCTTCAAACTTTAGTTGCTCAGTATTGTCCATAACCGGGGCCACGGCTAAGTACTTAGATTTTATTATCTTCTGCAGAAGTTGCACACTTTACCCACATGTCACAATCCCATCTTGTTGCCACCAGTGGCCACTGGATTAGTGCTCACCAAGATGGAGTACCGGCAGATTGAGAATGTGACGAAGTCTTTCCAGAGGGTCCTCCCATACACCATTGCTAGCTTGTCTTCAGTACCCATGTAGGATTCCAGGTCCTCATGTCCAGTAAGCTGAAGACAATGCATGGGTCTTTCCAATGTAGTTGACTAAGCCAGAGCCATAAATAGCATGTGGTTGCACACGAAAGCCACAATTGGAGAAACATGTTCAATCTCTAAGTTTCCTGGGTGGTTTTCCTTTGGAGCACAACACAAAGAGATTGCCATAGACATGGTTCCTTTTGTTGCCACCTTCTCCAAACTCAAAGTAACCTTGGCCACCCAGGTGGTTCATTGAGTCCTTGTTTTATTATGTAAAAACACAAGTCCTTTTCTCAACTTCATAAAATCTCAACATGTATCTCTTTTCAAAATATAGCATGTCTAAGCATGTAACAACTACATTGTTTTCACTAAGGAATGTATAGGGTATCCTATTAGGATTTAGCATAGCATAAGTATAAAAATTCTTTTCATGCATGTTTTAAAATCCACTAAGTATAACGAAAATAGTAGGACTTTAGATGATAGTGTCACTTGCCTTTCTTTTGGTAGGGAATGTTGGTTCACTCCTTGATCTTGCTAGTCTCACACTTTACTATCTTCACTACAATCAATCAAGTAAACACAATATCAACAAGCATTCCAAACCAATAATCAATCAAACATTTCACACGCATAAAACAATGGGATCTAAGTCATGCATGCAAGCATGCAAGAGATAGTTTTATTTGCAAAGATGGTCTCCACTAGGTTTCTAAACTTTGTAAGGTCCAAAGTGGTCATTTTTCCAAAGTAGAAAAGTCATTTGCAAAAAGGGTTTTGTCCATAAACCATTTTTAAATCCATTCATTATTTTATGTGGTGGAAAATATTTTTATCAAGGCAACAACTTTAGGTAGTTCACCAAATAAGTTGTTGTTTCTCAAAACTTGGTGTTTAGGGTCAGTAGGTTTGATTTAAATCATTTTTCCAAAGTTTTTACTCTAAAAACATTTTTATAACAAAACTATTATTTTTATTTGGCTAGAAATGGGCTAAACCAATTAATCCATCCTAAACTTCACCAAATCCATTTTCAAAACCATGGGTTGGTTCCTAGGGTCAGTAAGTTCACCACAAACCAATTTGCAAAGGTTTCAACCTTAAAAACATTTTTGAACAATTTTTCTAATCTAAATAAGCATACAAATGATTCTGCAAAAACAAACAATCTAACAGATACTATTTACTAAAGAAATTGCATGGTTGGCTAGGGCTTGTTCCACTTATTCCAACGATATAAAGTTTGTGATTTTTGGACGTGTGGATCAAAAGTTATACCAATTACAAATTTGCATTCTAATTAGATCAAAAATCTGTTTTAAATCGAATCCAGTCCACGTGGTTGTTTCTGATTCGTCAATACCCTTTCGGTTGGATCGACTGCTCTGGCGCGTTGGATTTTAAACAGATCGTGCGGCACAGGATCACTCGTACCCCTTCGGCTTAGGATCTATCGTGGCGCTTGGATCATCATCTAACGGTGTACAGCGTGCGAGCCATAGATGGGCGGCGCTACAGTGGCTACTGGCGGCGGAGCGGCCAGACGGTGGCGGCGCCGGCGATACAGGAAGCAAGGGTGGACGGGGAGATACTCACAGCGTTCGCAGAGACCTGGGGAATCTCAAGGTGGTGCCGACTTGTCGAGGGGCGCACTGGAGCGGGCTTAATCTCTCGCCGTAGTGGAGCTGCGCCTCGGCCTCGCTCAGTCGTCGTCGAGGACGGTGCTATGGATCACTAGGAGACGAACGAAACGCACGGTCAGACACGCAAAGACACGGCAAAGGTGTGTGCGTGAACGAGAGGGGAAGGGGCGGACGGAAACTACCTGGGGCACTCACCGGAGTTAAACCAGACGGTGGCGGCGGCGGTTGTTGTCGTTGCTGACGCTCAGGGACGCGCGCGAGCGAGCTGCGGATGCAGAAAGGTCCGCCAGGAGATGGGGATCACGGCTGGGTGCTTGAGGAGGCAAGGGGTGGCATGGTGCTACCGGATTCCTCGCCGGAGCGTCGTCGGACAGTGGCGGTGTCTGAGCTAAATTCGACAGCCTAGGGGCGTGTAACACCCTCAGAATCGGACCTATGCAAGTTCGAGCAAAATTCGCCAAACCCGCATAGAAACGATTCAAAGGTGCCCACCAGGCACTTCGTGCGGGTGGAAAACGAAGTAATAACATTACACAACAGTCCTCGATGGGACCCACAGATCAGATATATATAACAGCGACTCAAAGAGTCAAGAATACAGATATATTATACAAGATCCAAATCACCTCGAAAACGGTAGGGCGTCCGGCTACGGACAAGAAGCAAATGGGGCTAAGAGCCCTGAAGAATAACCAATGGCGTCCATAACCCTGCCCAGGCCAAGCCGGAAGGGTAACCCTGCTAACGGCCTCGATCTCAAAACCTGCTTAACAAAAGGGGTGCCGACAAAGGGCAAAGCAGAAAACAAAGAAGGAGCGTCAGTACTGAGGCCAGTACACGGCGAGGCTAGAATTCGGCGGTCCTCGCCTACACAGGTATGGTGGACTGAGCGGCAGCGGCAGCATGCACTAAACAACCTATAGAGACTCGATACAACTAGCGGTTATCAGAGAGGGATGAGAATGACCTATCCGGATCCAACCTGAAGCTAACACCAAACAAACCCATCCTGGTGTTTCCCCCCTCGAGACCAAACGAGGAAGTCAACCGAGGAACTCACACCGTTGGCAGTTTTATTTATTCAGTTATCGTTGCAGTAATTACTAATCAGGTATAGATAATTATCCTGATAAAATAAGCAGTGGGCACTTTTAGTTAACCATTCCGTGATAGTTGCAGCAATTACTAATCAGGTACAGATAGCTTGAGATAAACCCAAAACCCAGCAGTTGTTGGTACTTTTATTCAGCCATTTCCGTTGTAGTTGCAATACTTACTAGTCAGGTATAATGGTCGCAAGCGACCACCAAACAAGCAATTGTGGGCAGTATTAATTAGCCATTCCGTTGTAGTGGAGCTGATTACTAGTCATTATAAGTCAAATTTATAGCAGTAAACTTTAGTTATGCTTGTCTATGATCGAGATACTGTGCTCCAAGTCGTCCATATCCGCGGACACGGCTTTCAGAAAGTTTTACCCGGCCGGGGTGCACCAATAGCAACACACACTCGATCAACCTCGGAAAAACCAAATCAAAACCCAACGAGGCTTTCACGACTGAACAATCACAGGATTCAGAAATATTTCAGGGGGCCACCCCTTGGAGTACACCCGCAACGAAGTAAGCTAGCTCCGAGACGGACCCCAAAGTTTGTGGGGCCGGCGGTAAACGACAGCAGGTCCCCAAACGGGGACTGTCGATACCACGTAAACGGGTCACAGATCCTAAACAGTACAGTGTGCAGTACCTCGCACAATCGTAAATAAAGCAGTAAACATGGCATAAGTACAGGATAGTAATAAAGCCCCAAACTAGTTTGTGGCCCCAAGAAATAAGACTGAATCAAGCTCTGGCTCAGGGGGGTCCCATATACCTCCCGGATGTGGATAACGCGATAAATCAAGGAACATGTATCAAGTACTCGGGGTCTTACGGGACACAAGTGGGCGTTCGGAAACCAAATATTATCTATCACCCACCGATGCCTCTGCTTATTCAATTTTTAGTTGTTAAACAGAAATTAAAGTGACGATAAGTAAAACTAGAATCATCTCCAACATCAACATGCGGCAATACATCAGCAACTGTGGCACCTGGCGACACGCAACAGCAAAATAGCAAGCGACGGCGACGCGCAAGACCAACTAGCTACCAACCAACGGGCAATAGGGTGTGTCCAAGGCAATATATGGTTGCAAGGGATATCAAGGGTACGGAATCTAGAGCATCGCCACACAGATAGCAATAGATCAACAGGAGGGAATAAAGACTATAAAAGTAAGATAGGTAGAAAGGGGGAGATGCTCGCCTGAAAACATTGTCGAAGGGTTCAACCGAAGATCGGGGCGAAGCTCACATCAACTCAACGGCCTTATCCGCGAAGAAGCAAAACACTAGAAGAACACCGGGTGCAATATTTAATACAACGGCAGAAGATCGGCATGATGCATGTATGATGCATGGCATGGCAAGGTGCGATGCAATTAGGTCATATTAAGTGGAACCGGGGTCCCGACAATTATTTAGGTGGTTCATGTTATTTAGAAGCCCCGCAATTTAAATGTTGTTTTAGCATGGCAAAAGATAGTACCGGGTTCGCTACACCAATTTAAATGAGGCCGATATGAGACTAGATTTTCCCGCATATGGGCCCCATATTTAATTATTAGGTGATTCGGCATAAGGCCCCCAAACCACATGAATGTATGCATGCAAGATCATGATTTAATATGCAACAAATTATATAGATGGCATTTATAAAATAGGTTTCTCGGAGAGGGGTTCACACATTAGAGGGGATCGACGATCTTGGGCTCCGGGGTTCGGGGTCGGTCTCAGGGTTCGACGGATCTGGGGTCCAGGGTTCGATGGGATCGACGAGGTTCGATGGAAACGTTCTCGGATAGCGGGGGTAGGTCTTGGCGCATCCGGGTGCGGGACTTGGGTCGGTGTCGGGGCGCGTCGGATTATTCCGGGTCGGAGCCGTTCTTATCGTTGCGTAGGTCTTGGCGGGTCCGCGCTTCGGATTCCGTGAGGGAGATCATGGCGTCGGTGAGGCCGATCTCGTCGGTTCCACGGTTTTAGTTGTCGGTGTCGGGTTCCGGGGGTGCGGGCATTCGGATCGGGGGTAGTTCTTGTCGCATGTGTCCGCGAAGTAGATCTCGTAGTCCGTCTTTTGTCGGTGGTGAACTTAACCGTCGGTCTTCGGGTCCGGAAAGGAGCACTTGTCGTCCCATGAAGGGGATCTTGCGTCTAGGGTCTCGGCGAACTCGGCGGTCCCGAGGGTCGGTCTCATGAGGCGGTCTTGATGCTCCGTGATGGGGAACTGGTCGCATCTGTGGCGATCTTGCCGGCCTTCGGGTCATCAACCCCGTGAAGGGGATCTTGGAGCGGCGTCGGGTTCGGGTTCGGCGATCACGGGAGGTACTTGTCGTTCTCGGGGCGTTCTTGGTGGTCATCGGGTCCGAGGGGCTGATCTTGTCAGTTCATAACGGAGGCCTTGACGTCCCATGTCGAAGGTGTTCCGCGACGGTGGACGGTGAAGTGGGCCCGCGGACAGGGGCTACCATGGCAACGCGGTCGGGCCCGCAGAGGGACGGCCCGGTGAAGGGCCCCGCCTGGCGGCGATAGACGGGGTCGGGGTGGCCGGCAGCGAGCAGGGCGCAACGCGGAGCTCGAGGCGGGCCGGGGCGCGGTTGGAGAGGAGGCTGCTGGCGCGCACGGGTCAGGCGGGGGGGCGCAGGCTCCCAGGGGCGGCGGGGCGAGGTTGCAGGGGCGGACGCGCGCGGCCTGCTGCGGAGCGGCGCGGGCTTGGCGGCGAAGGGTGGCCGGGGGAGGAGCTGGGCGGCGCGCAGTGGAGCTCGCGGGGGTCGTCGCTGGCGAGCTCGGCGACGGAGGTGGAGACGCGGCGGCGCTGGTGAGGCGGGTCGGAGGCGAGGCCGCGCGCGCGGCGGCGCAGGCAAGGGGAGGTCGCGGCGTGCAGGCGACGAGGCGCCAGGGAGGAAAGGCGCGGGCGGCTGCTGCGCCGCGGAGGTGCTGCGGGCGGAAGCGGAGAGGCGGCCGGAGATGGCTTGCGGGGTGGCCGGGCGGAGCGGCGCCGCGCGGGGGCGGAGATGGTTGCTGGCGGCGACGGGGTGGTGGGGAAGGGTGGAAGAGAAACAGTGGTGAGGGTGTGGGTCCCAGGGGAGGCAGTGGGTTGGTGGCCGACGGGTCCGCGTGAGGGGTGCGGTGAGCAGGGCCAGGGTGGGTGTGCGTGTGTGTCGCTGCAGGGTGGGCCAGAGGGAGGAGCTGGGCCCCAGCGGCAGCGGGTGGGGGTGTGTTGAGTGGGGTGGCCGGGGCGTGGTGTGTGCTGGGTGTTGGGGGAGGTTTGAGTGGTGTGTGGGGCCGGGTGGGGCCACGCGGTGGGTGTGTGATGGGCAGGTGAGAGAGAGGGGGGAGAGGGGAAAAGGTGAGGGAGTGACGTGTCAGGTCCTGGTTGGAGGGTGGGAGAGGGGCGCTGAGGTGGCATGATGTGATTGGCCAGAGTGAGGTGGCCAGGGGTTTGGGTAGGAAAAAGGGTAGGTTTAGGATTAGAAGGGCGGGTGAATGGTGGACCGATTATTATTTCCTGGGGTGGTCGATCGGGTCAATCGGCCCGTTCGACTGCCCCGCAAAAATAATTATAACTTTTATTTATTACAAACAAGGTTTTTGCAAACCGATTTCGGGCAAAACAAAATATTCCGGGGACCCGTTTTTTCGGTGTTTGAAAAAGATGGGGCGTTTTTAGAAAACATCACGGTTTTGTGAAAATAGTTTTGGCAAACAATGCATGTTGATGACGATGCAATGCACAAATTCAACGCGATTTTCTAGTAGTGGTTTTGCGGGATGCCACAATTCGACACCACTAACAAAGGATCTCGCCCTCGAGATCCGCCTCATGGTACCGGAAGGAAGGTCGGCGTTCTCCGTCTTCTCGCTTTGTGTAGATCCTCGCGACACCACTAACGAAGGTTCCTTCTTCATCTTGAAAACGGCGACACCACCAACAAAGGATCGTTGCTCCTGATCGTCGCGAGAGCACTCCGGGAACAAAAGGTCGAAGGTAGAGGTATCAACAAATAAAGCCACCCCTAACTTCCGTGAACGGAGTAAAATTGCTGGATCCACTGATTCGATGTACAAGAGCGAATGATAAGAGTAGTGGTATGGTAGCTACTCCATCCCGCACCCAAACCATTACTCTGCACACAAATAGGCGGATTAAGCAACCAACTCTCGGAATCAGACTGAAGATCTCGACAAGCGAGGTTCGGAACAACGGAGTGATGCAGACTCTGCATCGGATCTTGCGTAGATGATGTCGTCGCGTCGGAAAACACCGGAAGGCGCAAACAAGGAACAAAGAATGGTACCACCGTAGACGGATTCATCAGGCAGCTTGAACACCGGATGGTAGAACACCGTTACCAAAGGAGGAAGCGAAACCCTAAAGGTACGACGGAAACCCAACCACTAGAAATCCTGGACTCGAAGAGAGAGAAAAGAGTGGATTCAAAACACGTAGAGGTAAGAGGAGAACAGCAGAGGGGTAAGGAGTAAAAATCAGACCTAATCAGAACTATCCAACCGATTTTCCAAATTAGTTTTGGACACTCTACTTCGGCCGTTAGCTAGGTCATCCTACAGGCTGGACTTGTGGGGTATCGCAACTGCTGAGCTCTGATACCACTCTGTAACACCCTCAGAATCGGACCTATGCAAGTTCGAGCAAAATTCGCCAAACCCGCATAGAAACGATTCAAAGGTGCCCACCAGGCACTTCGTGCGGGTGGAAAACGAAGTAATAACATTACACAACAGTCCTCGATGGGACCCACAGATCAGATATATATAACAGCGACTCAAAGAGTCAAGAATACAGATATATTATACAAGATCCAAATCACCTCGAAAACGGTAGGGCGTCCGGCTACGGACAAGAAGCAAATGGGGCTAAGAGCCCTGAAGAATAACCAATGGCGTCCATAACCCTGCCCAGGCCAAGCCGGAAGGGTAACCCTGCTAACGGCCTCGATCTCAAAACCTGCTTAACAAAAGGGGTGCCGACAAAGGGCAAAGCAGAAAACAAAGAAGGAGCGTCAGTACTGAGGCCAGTACACGGCGAGGCTAGAATTCGGCGGTCCTCGCCTACACAGGTATGGTGGACTGAGCGGCAGCGGCAGCATGCACTAAACAACCTATAGAGACTCGATACAACTAGCGGTTATCAGAGAGGGATGAGAATGACCTATCCGGATCCAACCTGAAGCTAACACCAAACAAACCCATCCTGGTGTTTCCCCCCTCGAGACCAAACGAGGAAGTCAACCGAGGAACTCACACCGTTGGCAGTTTTATTTATTCAGTTATCGTTGCAGTAATTACTAATCAGGTATAGATAATTATCCTGATAAAATAAGCAGTGGGCACTTTTAGTTAACCATTCCGTGATAGTTGCAGCAATTACTAATCAGGTACAGATAGCTTGAGATAAACCCAAAACCCAGCAGTTGTTGGTACTTTTATTCAGCCATTTCCGTTGTAGTTGCAATACTTACTAGTCAGGTATAATGGTCGCAAGCGACCACCAAACAAGCAATTGTGGGCAGTATTAATTAGCCATTCCGTTGTAGTGGAGCTGATTACTAGTCATTATAAGTCAAATTTATAGCAGTAAACTTTAGTTATGCTTGTCTATGATCGAGATACTGTGCTCCAAGTCGTCCATATCCGCGGACACGGCTTTCAGAAAGTTTTACCCGGCCGGGGTGCACCAATAGCAACACACACTCGATCAACCTCGGAAAAACCAAATCAAAACCCAACGAGGCTTTCACGACTGAACAATCACAGGATTCAGAAATATTTCAGGGGGCCACCCCTTGGAGTACACCCGCAACGAAGTAAGCTAGCTCCGAGACGGACCCCAAAGTTTGTGGGGCCGGCGGTAAACGACAGCAGGTCCCCAAACGGGGACTGTCGATACCACGTAAACGGGTCACAGATCCTAAACAGTACAGTGTGCAGTACCTCGCACAATCGTAAATAAAGCAGTAAACATGGCATAAGTACAGGATAGTAATAAAGCCCCAAACTAGTTTGTGGCCCCAAGAAATAAGACTGAATCAAGCTCTGGCTCAGGGGGGTCCCATATACCTCCCGGATGTGGATAGCGCGATAAATCAAGGAACAGGTATCAAGTACTCGGGGTCTTACGGGACACAAGTGGGCGTTCGGAAACCAAATATTATCTATCACCCACCGATGCCTCTGCTTATTCAATTTTTAGTTGTTAAACAGAAATTAAAGTGACGATAAGTAAAACTAGAATCATCTCCAACATCAACATGCGGCAATACATCAGCAACTGTGGCACCTGGCGACACGCAACAGCAAAATAGCAAGCGACGGCGACGCGCAAGACCAACTAGCTACCAACCAACGGGCAATAGGGTGTGTCCAAGGCAATATGGTTGCAAGGGATATCAAGGGTACGGAATCTAGAGCATCGCCACACAGATAGCAATAGATCAACAGGAGGGAATAAAGACTATAAAAGTAAGATAGGTAGAAAGGGGGAGATGCTCGCCTGAAAACATTGTCGAAGGGTTCAACCGAAGATCGGGGCGAAGCTCACATCAACTCAACGGCCTTATCCGCGAAGAAGCAAAACACTAGAAGAACACCGGGTGCAATATTTAATACAACGGCAGAAGATCGGCATGATGCATGTATGATGCATGGCATGGCAAGGTGCGATGCAATTAGGTCATATTAAGTGGAACCGGGGTCCCGACAATTATTTAGGTGGTTCATGTTATTTAGAAGCCCCGCAATTTAAATGTTGTTTTAGCATGGCAAAAGATAGTACCGGGTTCGCTACACCAATTTAAATGAGGCCGATATGAGACTAGATTTGCCCGCATATGGGCCCCATATTTAATTATTAGGTGATTCGGCATAAGGCCCCCAAACCACATGAATGTATGCATGCAAGATCATGATTTAATATGCAACAAATTATATAGATGGCATTTATAAAATAGGGTTCTCGGAGAGGGGTTCACACATTAGAGGGGATCGACGATCTTGGGCTCCGGGGTTCGGGGTCGGTCTCAGGGTTCGACGGATCTGGGGTCCAGGGTTCGATGGGATCGACGAGGTTCGATGGAAACGTTCTCGGATAGCGGGGGTAGGTCTTGGCGCATCCGGGTGCGGGACTTGGGTCGGTGTCGGGGCGCGTCGGATTATTCCGGGTCGGAGCCGTTCTTATCGTTGCGTAGGTCTTGGCGGGTCCGTGCTTCGGATTCCGTGAGGGAGATCATGGCGTCGGTGAGGCCGATCTCGTCGGTTCCACGGTTTTAGTTGTCGGTGTCGGGTTCCGGGGGTGCGGGCATTCGGATCGGGGGTAGTTCTTGTCGCATGTGTCCGCGAAGTAGATCTCGTAGTCCGTCTTTTGTCGGTGGTGAACTTAACCGTCGGTCTTCGGGTCCGGAAAGGAGCACTTGTCGTCCCATGAAGGGGATCTTGCGTCTAGGGTCTCGGCGAACTCGGCGGTCCCGAGGGTCGGTCTCATGAGGCGGTCTTGATGCTCCGTGATGGGGAACTGGTCGCATCTGTGGCGATCTTGCCGGCCTTCGGGTCATCAACCCCGTGAAGGGGATCTTGGAGCGGCGCCGGGTTCGGGTTCGGCGATCGCGGGAGGTACTTGTCGTTCTCGGGGCGTTCTTGGTGGTCATCGGGTCCGAGGGGCTGATCTTGTCAGTTCATAACGGAGGCCTTGACGTCCCATGTCGAAGGTGTTCCGCGACGGTTGACGGTGAAGTGGGCCCGCGGACAGGGGCTACCATGGCGACGCGGTCGGGCCCGCAGAGGGACGGCCCGGTGAAGGGCCCCGCCTGGCGGCGATAGACGGGGTCGGGGTGGCCGGCAGCGAGCAGGGCGCAACGCGGAGCTCGAGGCGGCCGGGGCGCGGTTGGTGAGGAGGCTGCTGGCGCGCACGGGTCAGGCGGGGGGGCGCAGGCTCCCAGGGGCGGCGGGGCGAGGTTGCAGGGGCAGACGCGCGCGGCCTGCTGCGGAGCGGCGCGGGCTTGGCGGCGAAGGGTGGCCGGGGGAGGAGCTGGGCGGCGCGCAGTGGAGCTCGCGGGGGTCGTCGCTGGCGAGCTCGGCGACGGAGGTGGAGACGCGGCGGCGCTGGTGAGGCGGGTCGGAGGCGAGGCCGCGCGCGCGGCGGCGCAGGCAAGGGGAGGTCGCGGCGTGCAGGCGACGAGGCGCCAGGGAGGAAAGGCGCGGGCGGCTGCTGCGCCGCGGAGGTGCTGCGGGCGGAAGCGGAGAGGCGGCCGGAGATGGCTTGCGGGGTGGCCGGGCGGAGCGGCGCCGCGCGGGGGCGGAGATGGTTGCTGGCGGCGACGGGGTGGTGGGGAAGGGTGGAAGAGAAACAGTGGTGAGGGTGTGGGTCCCAGGGGAGGCAGTGGGTTGGTGGCCGACGGGTCCGCGTGAGGGGTGCGGTGAGCGGGGCCAGGGTGGGTGTGCGTGTGTGTCGCTGCGGGGTGGGCCAGAGGGAGGAGCTGTGCCCCAGCGGCAGCGGGTGGGGGTGTGTTGAGTGGGGTGGCCGGGGCGTGGTGTGTGCTGGGTGTTGGGGGAGGTTTGAGTGGTGTGTGGGGCCGGGTGGGGCCACGCGGTGGGTGTGTGATGGGCAGGTGAGAGAGAGGGGGGAGAGGGGAAAAGGTGAGGGAGTGACGTGTCAGGTCCTGGTTGGAGGGTGGGAGAGGGGCGCTGAGGTGGCATGATGTGATTGGCCAGAGTGAGGTGGCCAGGGGTTTGGGTAGGAAAAAGGGTAGGTTTAGGATTAGAAGGGCGGGTGAATGGTGGACCGATTATTATTTCCTGGGGTGGTCGATCGGGTCAATCGGCCCGTTCGACTGCCCCGCAAAAATAATTATAACTTTTATTTATTACAAACAAGGTTTTTGCAAACCGATTTCGGGCAAAACAAAATATTCCGGGGACCCGTTTTTTCGGTGTTTGAAAAAGATGGGGCGTTTTTAGAAAACATCACGGTTTTGTGAAAATAGTTTTGGCAAACGATGCATGTTGATGACGATGCAATGCACAAATTCAACGCGATTTTCTAGTAGTGGTTTTGCGGGATGCCACAGGGCGTGTCGAGGTGGGGCGACAGAGGGGAACCCGAGAGAGAGAGTGGGCGCTTAAGAGGGCAAGATTGCTGAGCGGAATCACTGCGGCATTACTGCGAATTTACGCGCGGCATCAACGGCAGGAAACGGCCGACGTGGTTGTCGCGAGGAAGAAGGTGAGCTGGAGGGGTGGGGTCCGGGAGTCAGCGAGGGAGTGAGAGAGAAGAAAGGGGCCACTCGTCAGCGTCTCTGTGGGTTCAAAATTGAGTGCGAACCGTTTTCTTTCGGGGAGAGAGAGTGGGCTGGTATTGGCTGTTGGGCTTGGCCGGTTGGGCTGTGTCCAGATCCTATTTTTTTTCTTCCTGATTGTTTTTCTTTTTCCAAATCTATTTTCTGTTTTGAATTTCAAACAACAAATCGAGCATTCAAACTAAATCAAACATTCACCAAACAATGCAATTGAATTTGGTTCTGTTTAACAACATAAACCAATTCCCAAAATAAAATAATATTTTCATTTTAGGGTCCATTATTAATTAAATAAATAGACCTTGTTTAATAAATCAAAATAGAGTTTGTTTTATTTAAAATCTCCATTTGTAAATTAATTATTTCCAAAACCGAAATAGTAGGTCTTATTTGAGAATATAAGGTATTTGGAAAACTTGTTTGAATTAAATAATTAAGTTTTGATGGTTAATTAAAATAGTAAAACCTTTATTTATAAAACTTGGATATTAAATTCTCATTAATTTATTTTAAATATACCTTTACCATTTTTATCAAATATAAATATTTTATTTCAAAGGCTTGGCCAAGTTTTAATTTGGCTTATAAAATAATCCTTATTATAAATCTACCTTTTCTTTTGGAAACCAAATCTTTTATTTAAAGATCAAAATAGCAATTCCAAATATTTTTATTTTCCTTTAATAAATGTTTATCTTTTTAAATCCTTTTAGGATTTATTTGATCCAAATTGGTTTGAAGGTTTCAAATTAGGTTCAAAAAGTTTCTTCTTACCCTGAAATCCAACAAAGTTTATTTTATTCATTTATTTTTCACATTACAAGATTTGGAAAATCTTGGGATGCGACAAAAACCTTTCAGTCCCCTTAGGTACCCTGGTGAGGAAAAAGAGTGGGTCTGAAACTTGCAGCCCCTCAAAACAAAGTTACATCATTCATTACAAAAGGGATAAAGAAAACTAGGTGGATCACCATAACAGGGGCATTCGAATTATAAGAGGCTCTAGCTAGGTTATGCGCCACCCCATTTGCATCATGCAGGCAATGTTGAACTGATATCATTCCAATCCTTCCAGCTATTTGAAAACATTCGGCAAGGATGGCAGAATACAGTCTCAAAATCTCAATCACTCCATTGTATGCTTCAACCAATTCAAGAGAGTCCGTTTCAATGACCACCGGAGAGCAACCCTTATTTTCCACAAACTGGAGTCCTTTTTGCAGAGCAATAGCTTTCGCTGTAGTTGAGTCCATCACATGATCAATAATACAACTAGATCCAGCTACAGCTTGTCCTTGCGAGTTGCGCAAGACAGCTCCTGTAGCTCCCGTGCCATTTGGGAAAAAGCAAGCATCAATGTTTAACTTATATGAGTTTGGGGGAGGCCTTGACCATCGCACTTCTTGTGGCTCACATTGAGTTGAAACACCTTTATAGTTCATAGCAATTGCTGTGATAGAGAAAGCCGTTTGACTCGCCGGAGCTACCTTCTCACCTTTCATGTGTTCACGTCTTTGCCACCAAATATACCAAGCGCCAACAATAATCAACTCCTTCAGACCAATATGTTTTAAATCGGCAAGATCATTTGGAATTTTAAAATCACCTCTCAAGAGTTCTTCAAGGACCACCGATCCGGACCTGTCAACTAATAAATCAGAGTCAATTACATCAGGAATCCCAATTGAAGTCCATACCTTTCGAGCCCTTTCACACGTAAACATCAGGTGCCTCATACCCTCTGCCCCTTTTAAACATACTGGACATTGACCAGAGACATGTATATGTCGATTTGCTAAAATTGCCAAGCCTGGGATGATTCCATGTAGTGCTCACCATGCAATTTTTTTAATCTTGCTTGGAACCTTGAGTTTCCATAGGATCTCCCATACCGGGTTACTCGTTGCTGGACCTTCCTCATTACCTTGTTGCAATCTACGTCCATGGGTATGATTCCATTCCAAGTAATAAGCCGAACGGACTGAGAAAGAATAGGATTTGGTCATGTGCCATGCTACAAAATCCTCAGTGAGGTTTTCACTAAGAGGTATATTCAGAATTCTCCACACATCCAGTGGGTTAAAGAATTCCCGAATTAGGTCCTCATCCCACCTTAGAGTGATCGGGCTAATGAGTTCATCGACGGTTTTAAGCAGTATCTGGCCTTTTGGTGTTTGAATCATACGGTCAGGGCTACTAGGTATCCAAGGATCTTCCCATATGTTGATCTTTTGTCCCGTTCCCACTCTCCAAATATGTCCTCTCTTGAAAGTTTGAAGGCCTGCAACAATGCTTTGCCATGTGAATGAAGATCCATTCTTTGGTCTAGCTCTCAACATATCTCCATTTGGGTAGTACTTAGCTTTCAACACTTAAGCACAGAGTGAGTTGGGATTATAAGATTAATCTCCAGCGGGTTAAAGAATTCATCCCAGAGTTGAATGAACCTACATACTAAAACAAGTCGAGATATATTTGTTTTATAAAGCTAAAACATCTTATATTTTAAAACGGAGAAAGTACATCCCAAAATAGGCTCCGTAGTAGCTCATCACCCCTGGCCCTGTAACTGGATCAATAAGTTCAGAAACTTCTCATGAGTGGCTCTCTGTAGTAGTACTAGATATCTTCTCATGAGCGGCTCTCCGTAGTTATGCCTTATCTAGTTCCCGTTTAAATTCTTGGTGTAACAAATATGACCCCCCCATGAACTGTTTGTTACCCCCTCTGCTCTTTCTCTCTCCCTCGCAGTCCCTTGGCTGTAATGAAAAACTCTGTACCTGGTTACCTTTGATTGTTATAAAAATTCAGGCTGGCGTCGCCTCAGCCAGAGTCAAAAAAGAAATTGTTTTCTGAAATTAGCTATTTCCTGCTGTCTTCTGTGTCTGAAACTCTGAATACCGTTCTTAACCTGAATCTCTAACTTGGGCTTGTCAATCTCTAATACCCAACACCAAGCTCATCTTCATGAGCTACAGGATCCTTTTTCCTGTGATGAGATTGCGCTCCCAATAGCTAACGCACCAGCCAACAGTAGCCGTGTGCCTGATGGGTTCACAAACGCGTTCTTCTCCGAGCACTATGTGTCTGACATAAAGAACGATCAGATGGAGCTTCTACAAATCTTCACAACCAAACTCTGAACCTTGAGTTTGGTTGTGAAAAGGAGTGAACCAGGCCTACATTACAGTGATACCAAAGTGTGAATCACCACACCTGATCAGCGACTGCAGGCCAGTCGATCTCCCTACAGCATTCTATTCCTGAACTCATTGCAGAAGTCCTGGCTAATAGGATATGTCTGTCAACTTTGGTTCAGACAGTGTTCAGTTCTCTACTGCTTGCACAGTACAAGCAGGCACAGGCGTGTCCTACACTATTTCTCCATAGAACCAGACATGCACAGTGGCATCGCGATATGAGCAGGGACACTAGGATGTCAAACTGGTGTCTCCAACAATGCTCAACAGGAGCTTTATTAGCTTATGCTTTCCCTGGAGCAACAGCAGGTTCATACGGGCTCAGAAGGGCATACAAGGACCGTGGTTTCTACAGGTCACACACCAACGACGGCAGCTTTTACAATACTTCATCGGAACAACTTTTTTTTGGAGCTAGATGGTTCAGAAGGACAACATGGTTCAGAAGAAGTGCTGCGCCAACACCGGATGGTGATCGCTGTCACACTGTTCTTCACTGTCAGAATGCACGATTCTTCGAAGAAAAATTGTGGGTAATCTTTGTTTCGTGCTCCACCTTTGCTGTTGTGGCCAGATCCTAGGTGAAGCCGCTGAAGATTGCTAAGACTCAATCAAAAATTGAGCTTCACAACCTGGATCACCAAGAGGATGAATGTTAGCGTCCACTTGGCTAGCCCAGTACTCGGCCCACGTTCTGGACGTTCATGCGCTTACAGCCCAACAATAAGAAGAGAGCCCACTCCATCACAAAAGCCCGGACTGATGTGAGGAAGGAATCTCTCCCTTATAAGCTGGGTGTGGCCTCCTCCCGTAGGCGAGGTGGGACTAAACTTCGTGTAGCCTCCACCGGTCAACAACAGCCTAACATGAAGACCGGAAGATTTCAGCTGTAGACCTAGCGCATACTTTGGAGGCTAAGAGCATCTCCACTCACGTTCCCAGCATGCCGAACTCAGGGGGAGTTTTTAGTCCGAACGCTAAAAATTGGTTCAGTCGTGTTCTCAAGATCTCGGTTTCGTCCAGATTTGGACCAACTTTGGTCCGAACTTCTCGGTCCATTCTCAGGATCTCGGGAACGCCCTGAAGCGAATTCGGCGGACAAAAAAAATAGACGGCGAGTGGACCCGTCCAGTCAGCATATATTCGCCCATATTCATCCAAAGTTTGTCCAAAGTTTGCCTATATTCATCCAAAGTTTGTCCATATTCATCCAAAGCTCGCTCATATTCGTCCAAAGTTCGTCCATATCGACCATATTCGTCCAAAGTTCGTCTGTATTCGTCCAAAGTTCGTCCAAAACCACCTATATTCGCCTAAAGTTTGCTAAAATTTGGGCAAACACGGAAACTTGCCTAGAAACGCGAGGTGAAAAACTCGATGTTCCTAGACCGAAAACTAGTTTCGTCCGGCCAAAATACATCCAAATTTCTGCCGGAGACGTCCAATCGAGTGCTCTGATCTTGGTGGGAGATGGCGAACGTTTCAAAGTTGAGCGTGGAATGTATTAGTCTGCTGCTGCCCCTCCGAAGTCGTCTGCTTTAGTTGTCTGTTGTAACTGATAGTTTTGGGTGGGTGTGTAGAGCCGGACTGTGCGTCGAGCCTCTGATACTGTCTGAGTTTTACGTCCTGTAATTCTCCGAATGCGTGGGTAACCTTGTAACATACTCGTTGGTTTCACTAATGGGAACCAGAACAAGACACTTTTCTTCTAAAAAAATTGTGGGTGTCGAGCCAAGCAGCATAGGCCAGTTCCATAACCACTTCCACCGAGCAGGCTAAGCTCACTTCAGGATCGTATTAGTAGGATGTCAAGTCACCAAAGTCCCACACTTAGTTTATTTAATAAAATCTAGTCCAAATTTTAAGAATTTCTTTTTATAATCAAATGAACTAGAAATGGGATATTAGCGGAATTCCACTTGACACCTTATGGATCAGACACATGGACTATGTTCCACGTCATATATACCTGCTGCAGCTTCGGAGGGCACAGAATGAAAGAATTTTTCATAACAACAACGGCACTACCGGAACAGGACAGCTCAAACTCATATATTTTGCTTTGAAACCCATGTTTGAAACGCCATACGTTTCTAAACCGAACAAAGTTATCATATAACAGTTGCAGTACGGCAGCACTGGAAACGGCTCTCTCTTTCAGCACCACCGACGACTCATCATGCATCTCGAAAAAGCACCACTTTTCCACCCAAAAAAAAGGCCCAATGATCAATCACGACTAATCGCGCCCTCGAGGACGACATGAAATGTAAAGAAATCGCGATGCGAATCGGCCGCGAACAACTTTCAACGGCAGGGACAAGATGCCAAGATAAAAACTGGTTCTTTCCATAACGCAGTGGGTGAGACCGTGTGGGAGTCACATCCATCGACCAAAGGACGTACGTCTCCGTGTGGATTAGTTAGAGCAGTAGTAGCCTTTCACTTGGTGTTGATTGAAGCCAACGACATTGTCTCCGCGGTGGGACCTGTGGAAGGCGACATCCATCATAAGCTTGCACATCGATCTCAGCTAGCTAATGGTGGTGGTCGCTCCAACAACTGAGATACTAGGCAGGGCTATATGAATCGATCATTTGTTCAGGAGTACTCCCTCTGTCCTGAAATACTCTGCATTCTGGGTTTAGTCAATGTCAAACTTTGTAAAGTTTGACCAAATATATTGAAAAATTTATGTACATCTATAATACAACATAAGTACTATTAGAATCGTCATAAGATATATTTTCATAATATATACATTCGATGCTATAGATGTTTATAGTTTTTTCTATATATTCTACCAAACTTTATAAAGTTTGACTTTGACTAAACCTAGAATGCAGGGTATTTTAGGACAGAGGAAGTATATAGATGTTTGGCACTGTACCATAATTAGATTCTTCCTGATGCCAATAATTGATACTACTACTTTTTCTCGACGAAGAAAAGTAATTGATACTACATACTTTATCTTAAGTACTCCAGGCTAAATACATGCGTGTGTGTAGCAGAGGTTGATGATCACACATGATGGTTGGTGTTAGCTACCCAGAGTGGCCAGCACCCAGCCTGCTAATAACTAATGACTATTTTGATTTTATTTTTTTTATAGGGCAGGTAATATAATGACCATTGTGGTTCCGATCGACGGCACCGACGGCAACAACACTAGTCCACACTAAAAAATTACAACTAGCAGAGAGAACACGACATGATTAGGTTGTTACATTCTCTGAATACTAATAACAATGAAAGGATTAGTTTTTTGCACTGCAGAAGCATTACAGCACGTGGGATCACACTATGCGTTCCGTCCTTCCACCGGCCGCTGCACGTGACGGTAGAAAGCCAGCAGTACAGCGCACCTGCACACGCACATGAACAATTTAATACACATGATCAGATGAGGACATGCAAGGTGTCCTCCACCTCGCCGGCGGGCGACCGTTGCAACCAACTTCAGCGACTCAGCGTCGCCGCCGGCCAGGCCAGCATGCAGGGCCCACGCGTCATGGACGGAGGCGGGCATTTGCATGTAGCACCCGCTATATTATCTGGTTTTGCATTTGAGCAACACGGACTTACTAGTATTATTGCTTAGGTTGCACTTGAAGGAACGTCGGCTTCCGGTCGGACAAGAGCTTGCCCTTGTCATTAAACTTATAGCATAGCAAATCGTACAAGAAATTAATAATAGACGTTGAGTTCTCCCGGGTCGCTCACGCGGGTGACCCCGGGGCTCCCCAAACCCTAGCAAAAGCAGCCGCCACCTGTGCTCTCCTGGCCGTCGCCGCCGGCGGTGGCGGCACCCGGCCGTCGAAGACGGAGGGAGTCGAGGCGAACCCCGACGACCAGTTTCTTCGTGCGGGGAGGCGGTGGTCTAGGGGGGTCGCGAGCGGCGGCGCTGCAACGATGTGTCGTGGTGGTGCGGAGGAGGAAGGGCGAGGCGGACGATGGCGATTCGCGGACACGTGACCTGGCGCGCTGGCGTGGGAGGCGCCGCCGGCGGTTCTGCGGGCTCGATCTGGGCCCGTACTGGGCTGGCAGGTCGCGGTGCTAGGCACGCTGCTCTGGAGGTCGCGGGCGGCGCATGGTGGCTCGGCGGAGGCGGTACTGCGACGACGACCGTCTGCGGGTGCGCCGCGTGGGCTAGATCTGGGGCCATCTTTGCCAGGTCAGCCCTCGACGGGGGCGCCGTGGTAGGCAGCGGTCAAGGCGTGGCGCTGGGATCTTGCTGGGCGGCGGCTCTGGCGCTGCTGCAGTGGTTTCCGGTTTGCTTCCTTTTGCCTGCTCGATCCGTCCTCCGGGAACCGGTCGGCGGTGTGGGGATCGTTGTGTCGGATCTAATAAAGGTGGTGGTCCTTTGATTTCTTTCGCACAAAGACAAAGATCTACTTGATGTCTGCCCTCCTTGATCTGGTCTGGAGAGGCGGATTCCGGAAGGCTCCGCCGGCGAACTCCCATGAGCGTATCATGCCTGGAGATTGCTGGATCGGAAGGTATTCGGTCGCGCGCACCTTGTTTTTCTGGCCGATTGGTTTCAACGGGAGCGGTGCGAAGCTTTGTTGTTTGTTTCCACCAAGTGTCATGCTTTGAGTCAGGGTGATGTCAGATGCGGAGAATGTCAGGAAAGCGGAAATTTGAGGGTAGCGATGGTGATTTTTGTTCTTGTGGTGACGGAGATCTGGCTGCGTGATCTGAAACTCGTTGCAGCGACTGTTGGCGGGAAGACAACACAGGGGAATTTCCAGTCTTATCTTGCCGGGTGAAAATCCAAGGTCTGGCCTTAGCTGGTTGTGCCTGGCAATGATCTTGTTGAAGCATTGTTTTGTGAGTAAGGACTTTCTCCAGGGTGAAAAACTATGGCCTTTGGTCGGGCAACGACGGCGCTTGAGCACTGTTTCCTTTTTGAAGGCGTTGTTATTGTAGTGGAGGACTACTGGTGTAGTTCTGATGGTGTCACTGTCGTTTCTTTGATGATTAGTTCTCTGTAGCGGGACTTTTCCTTTTTTTATATATAATTTCTCTTTTTTTTTCTGAGCTGTGTGTATCCGTAGAGCCGCTAGGGCATGCGTTGTTGCAGAGGCTGGGTGTAATTGGTGTCCTTGTGATATTAATATATGCTTTTTTCCAAAAAAAAAAAACCGTACACTACATGATTAACTAGTGACCACCGTACGTCTGCCGATGGATCCTATGTGAGTGATATTGGTTTTTTTGTTTTGAAATGTGGTGTTGGGTTTTCACACTAGCACCACTTGCTCGAGTTGCTTGTCTACAGAAAATCTACGCATTTCTTTTGTGAACCAGTCGAGGGTCACAAGTCCAAGTACCGCGTCAACAATCAAGATCCTGTCATGAATGATGGTCACAAGATTGCTAAACATGTGGGTCCAAAACAATGTGAACTAATTCAAGTTCTGCTAGCAGGATATGACCAAACAATATGACATGATACTTAGTCCACATGTTTGACATTATAGAAGATCTTTGAGTACCGACTAATATTGAAATGCTAGCGCCAAGTGACCGAGACGCGTTGAAGAGGACATGGTTTACTTGGTAACCAGAATACTCAAACAACCAAAATGATAACCAGCAGCAACCACCTCTAACTCCAAACTGCGAGTTTGACCAAAATGGCCCACTTTTATCATTTTCCTCATGTGGCAATATTACATGGGACATTATTGATCGTGCATGAGGGGGTCAAGTAAGAGCTAGTACAAGGCAAATAGTTTCACTATTGAACTGATGTGGGTGGTTGCGGTCAATCAGGGTTGATTCTCATGCCTTTTCTATATCTAATTAGCTAGCCCCCACTACAAGGAATTACCTGTCGTGCAGCCATGTCACCCTAATAAGTTTGGCAGTCTCTCTACTCTCAAACCCCTTCTAACAAAACAAAATCAATAATTACCCCCATTTTCTTAGGAAAGAAAGACAACAAATGAAGGGGTAATCAATCTTAGATTACAAGGAAATACTTGTCATTTTGTTTTGTTTTTGCCTAGGAATAAAAATAAATAAGCAGTCAAGACAGTTTGGAAACAGTGTAAACAATCACGAGGAATGATTTTTTTAGAAAGCAACACAACGATAGTATTTTCTTCACACACACACATAGGTTTTAGCTAGTAAATAGTAATCCCTCCATTTCATAATATAAGATGTTTTAAGTTTTCTAAAACCAATGTATCTAGACGCATTTTAGTGTATAAGTTCACTCCAAATATACACATTAAAACTGTCTAGATACATTCGTTTTACAAAAGCTAAAATATCTTATATTTTGGAACAGGGGAGTACAATGTAGTCTTTTGATCAACTTTTATGTTTGAAAACATATTTTATCAAATTTTAGCTTCGATATTTAAGCATGCACAACATGTACACATACTTTCTCATGATCAGAGGCTTCCTAACTCATCACATATCATGTCTCTTTGAAATGAAGAACTCACCTTCTCACGTGTTTCGTTGCCTAAAGTTAGCAAAACTAAGCAATTGAAAAACGAATTTGGTAGTTACAACGCGGAACTATTTACACAAACTCCAATATCTACTAACGATATCCATACCGTCCTGAAAACTATAGGAAACTAACCATGAAACTAACTTATATTTTCGAACTTTAGGAACTTAACACACCTTTAAAACTTGAGTTCAAAGACTCAAATACACTTACACTCAACTATAAAGATTCTAGAGCTCATAAAGTCAACTTTGAATTCAAAATTGAGGTTCGAATTATTCAAAATTGAATTCAAATAAAAATGCACATAAGAAATGAAAAAATATAAAAAATATATAAGGAAAGAGTTACAAATCTTATAAATTAATCTTTATTAATTATAAAAGGAGTACAAGGTTTATTACATGAGGAATTCACAAAAAAAGATATCAAGAAAGGATCTAATTTTCGTACAAGCTAAAAAAGAAAAAAGAAGAAAATCAAAACCTAAACTACACTGGTATTCTCATCTCGATCTTGCTCTTCTTAATCTTCTAGCCTATCTTGACCTCCAAAAAAACACATAGGAAAACAATTTTGTGATGGTTAGAATGTAGGATCCACCCTAAGGTGAATTCTTTGTTGTACAATCCGATTTCATGTTCCATAAACTTGTCCTGGACATTGTCATTGAGGTATAGGCAACCGGAGAAAAAAGAACAACGGCTAGAAAGATATAGCTAGTGAACAACACTAAGAAGAACAATAGCAACAAGACAAGTGATAGTGAACAATATTAAGAGTATCATCAATACAAGGATGTAGTGTTCATCCAGAAATAACCAATAGGTAAAACAAAATCCATATGACCATAGATAGGAGAAACAGCCATAAGACCAACTTAGGAACCAAACTAAACCCTAATGACAAGTAAGAATGACAACAAATAAAAATAGCTCACCTCAACTTAATCGATTCTATAAAAGAACCAAGATTCATGATAAGAGAACACTACAGTTCACAGATTATGATATACCAAGCCCACAAATAACAACCTAAAGAATTAAATTCCTAGGCAATATTACATAATAATAAGAAATTCCACTTTTTAGAATACAAATTGGGCAAACAAATGACTAAAATATCCATTTACCCTCATGCCTAAAATGGCATATGATCAAACCGACTATAACCCATGTTGTCACATAAATTCCAACTAGAAACCAATCTACAGAGGCGGTATAAGCAACTTACTCACTACATGCAAACAGTGAGGTGTCATCAGCACATGAACCCTAGAACAATATAAATAGGACCTCAGACCCAGCTTAGAAATCACAATTCTCAGACTAAAGCTCATAAGAAACACCCTCAGATCAGTGGTTGGTGGAGAAGAGAAAACCGGAAACCACACTCACAAGTGAGATAGAGGGATCCGAGAGAAGGAATCAAGCAAGAACAAAATCCAGGAAGGGAAGAACTACACCAAATATTCTTCAAGCACACTTTTCGATCTTCAAAGGTTTATGACTTAAACTTTAAGATAGGAATAGAAAAGAGTGAGTTTTTAGGTAGCAACCTAGTGTAATTAGGGCTAGCACCTATGCATCTCCATTACTTGATAACACCACACCTTCCATGCCAACAAAAGTACATTGGCACAACCATAGTAATCAAGAATATAAACTTCATATCTAGCCTCTCATCCCTAGGATAGATCACAGGTTAGCCTAAGGATGAAAAGATAGATACAAAGAAAAGATTCTTATACAATATACCTACAAGTAAATGAAAGTAATAAAACAAACACACTTACAATAATCATTGAGCCAAGTTCAGTAAACAACTAATGCATACAAACTTAAGAACACACTTGTATATCGGTGTAACTATAACAGATAGAGCTACTAGACAATTAGTATAAGCAACTAAATAATAAAGATCAAACTTAAGTGAAATGTTTGAGTTGTGGATTTTGACCAGAATGATAACAAGAACAAATCCTAAGTAATCAACCAACACTAGAACCATCTATACCGACAGATAAAATTTATACTGCCAGATAATAAGATTTAGTTAAAGAAACTTGACAGCATGTTTCTAGAAACAAAAGGATCGGTAACAAGCAATCTAGCTATCACACTAAGACCAGTAGAACATCAAAGTTTCACTAATAGAAACTTGAAACACTTAACTGAAGAAATAGACAGTTCACCGTCCACACTACACACTGAAGAAATTCAGTAAACCAATATGAATCAAACCTAGAGCTATGAAGAAACCAATCAATAGAAGCATCCTACATACTATAGGAACCATTAGAAGATTCTAGAAACATCTAGAAGGAGACCAAACCCTAGAAACAACAGTAGCAGAAGCTAAACCTAGATAGAGTATGCCAGGAGAAGAAAGTAGAGTAGGATAAGAGATGGTAGGACAAGGAAGAAATCTTACCTTTGGCCAAAACGGGAGCCGATCTCACCGGGACCGAAGGGGAGGAAGAAGACCATCGCGGTGGCACAAAAAGCCCCACGAGTGGGTATCTCAACATGCGCCTGCCTAGCCAACACAGGGGATACACTAGGGAGGTGCTCCGGTACCATCTCGATGACGAGTGAGTGTCGAAGGATCACAAGAGAACGACAGTGCCATCTCACCAAAACCCTAGTTTCGGATTAGGGTTACGCTTGGCTGCGGGATAGTAGAGAGAGGAATCCCTCGCGTAGGATTATAGAGTGGAGTGAGAAGATTAGTTTACAAGTGATGGCGATAGCAAGGATGACCAGTAACATCAATCGACTGGCGAAGCGGCAGCGGTGCGCAGTAGAGAGAGAGAGAGAGAGAGAGAGAGAGAGAGAGAGAGAGAGAGAGAGAGAGAGAGAGAGAGAGAGAGAGAGAGATGGACCAGTTTGGTCGAAGCAAACCAAGTCACTCGTTTTGACCACTTTGGTTTAATTAGTGGGACCAGGGGTATTTTGGTAATTTCACATTTTCCCAAAAGGACATTTTAATAGAAAAGACCCTTAGGTGTTATAGAAAAATAAAATAAAAATAGTTCCAAAAAGGAAAAATATAAGAATTTCAAATCCATTTTTTGGAATTATTAAAAATATTTTATATAGATAAAAATCCCAAGTTGATTATTGGAATTAAAAGAAATACTTTCAATAGAGTAAAACTACTCTTAAAATCCCTAAACCCAAATAATATTTCCTAAAATACTGGAATATTATTTTGAACTCAACACACACTTTGTATTGCTCAAATTAATTCCCTTGAATTACATGAAAATTTTGAAGTAGAATTCATATAAGTTATATGAAAATTCTAAATTGAAATTCAACAAAACCCAAAAAAGGGAAACTCACGTAAAAATAAAAGCAATCCAAATCAAAAGAAATTTAATCACAATACTTTAAGAATTTGCATTCATCTAGTTGCATTAGATCATCAATTGGTTTTTACTGTGTTCTTTTTATCGAACAATGATTGTGATTTCCAAAACCCGGGGTCAAGGGTCAAGTAGAACCTTCAAACTTTATTATGTCACGAAATCAATCCTTGCATATCAATATTGTTTTATTGAATTATAAACTGTTGGACAATGAAATCATGATGGACTACATGATGGGAAATCATGTGGTAAAGATTTCATTGTACTGGGAATATAACTTATGATATAAATAACAACCGTAATTAGTCATTCTAAGGCGCCGTATAAACCGAGTTGACCATAGATCTGGAATAGGACAAGCGAGTCAAAAATTTCTAATTACCTTCATATGACTAGGTCGGATTGTATTCCTGGAGAGGAATGACAGGGGTGGAAGCTGTAATGTTTTCATCTTGTACTGCAAGATGACCACTCTAGTAACTTAGCAGTACAACATTTTAGTCATTAACTGGGTTTAATGCAATGGGAAGGTTACGAAATTCGGTAAAGCTCGATATGACTTGCAAAAACTTGGTAACCGGAGTCACAACTAAGGAAGTGTGATAAGTGCAACAAGACCAAGTACATTCGTGGAAAAATTAACACACCTCTCGAGAGTGTATTAAATATGACATGATCCAAGGAATAGATTGCGAACATAGCGTGAAAGTGAACTTAATAAAATTCTAACAAACCGTAAAGAAGGATAGATATAGTTTTTCTAAACTAAAACTTATTTAAAAAACTTTTTTTGAAAACCCAAGGAACCTAGATAATGGTTACACAACACACACTAATTATAAAATTTGATGAGTATGCTCATACTCAAATTATCTTTTTAAACCCTTGCTATACTCAAAGAGTTACGAGACAGAGGATCGATACCAAACCAACGACAGAGGAGAGATGTATTACGAGGAACCGGATCTTTCCGAAGGTATTGAAGGAATAGATCAAGGTATAAAATATGGAGAAGAGTATGAAGACCCGAAACAGAAATACAGTTTAGAGGATAGCATAAATGAGCCGGGCAACATGAATTTATATAAATAAATTGTTTAACTCGAGTGATACTTCCTTCTTCACGGTTTGCAGGGCGCTATACAAAAATCTCACGGACCTAGGCGTGTACGTATTGGCTGAAAATTAGGCCTATTAATGAGCGGTTAAGGCACATGCATTGGTGGGAGACTGTTGCATGCATAAGAAGTTGGGAGGAAAGGTGTCACATTAATTAACAATTAATTCTTATGCGCCTAGGAACGTTGCAGTTTTGGAAAAACCTAAATTTGATTAGGCGTCCTGCAAACCGTGAAGGAGGTAGTACTAAATATAGTAGTGCCATTAATTGAGAAAGTATTTGTTTTACATTTCAAATTCAAATATGAATCCTCTCTAGACCAAAGAGGATATCGAATCTTTTGTATTGTTCTGAATGATATTATATACATGTAAAATTGCGAACCTGCAACGTTTCTGTTGTATCACTCTAACAGATATAATATTTACGAAATGATACTTCGTGAGTACTATGTTAACGACTTGTGCACTACAACATGCAGCGGTGTGTTGGGTCACCACAGCTGGTTTGAGTCCAAGGACGAGGCGGAGCGGGAGGAGACGGAGCGCCAAAAACCGCAATGTCATCCTCCTCCTCGGCGACTTCGATAACAATGAGGCGGGACCAGGCACGTCTCGGCAAAGGCACTTCGGCGATGATGGCCAAGGCTGCAGCCGCCCGTCGAAGGACGAGCCACCGAGCGACGAAAACGACGATGATGACGGCGACGGTGACTACACCACGTTCTGCCGCCACCTTGGCGTGTATTTTTTTTTGTTTTTAGTTATATTTCGTCCAGCCTTGTAAGAAACTCGTCTACAATGTATGAAATTTGTCGTACTTCATTCAAATTTGTGCCCATTTTGATACTATTACAAACGGTTGGCCTAGGGGCGGGGCTGGGAAACGGCTATACACAACCGGGTGGAGATACTCTAACCCGCAAAATATGAAAACGGAAGGTGTAATTCACAGTGCAATATCTCCTGTAAAAAAACTCAACCAAAAAATATGGCAACAGTAGAGCAACTACTCGTACTTCGGTAGTTACCGGAAACGCACGAGAAAGCAGGGGCCAAACCAGGAAACTCGCGCAAACGACGGCGACGGCGCCATTAGTTTACTCCCCGCTAGGCTTCCCTTTCCCTTTCCCTATCCTCCAGCCACCACCGCACCAACTCCTTCCTCCCCGCTCCTGCCTCGATTTGCGTAGAGCTAGCTAGCTACCCACCAGACTAACCGCACCAAAGCCGAGGAACCCAATCACACCAGCACACGCCGAGAGAGGGCGACTTGAGCTCCCCGACAGCCGCGGCGCCGCCGGCGTCCAGATCCCACTCGGTCTGTCCGGAGGCACCCTTTCCCTCCCCAGTTCTGTTCGGGTTTGGAGCTTTGCGGCGGAGATCGTCGGTGTCTCAATTTGGGGGGCGGCGCGTTGCTGGTGTTGTCTTGCTCGGATCACAGGTTCCAGTCCATCGTTCTGAACTTTCTTCTGTCCTCGAATTTTATTTCTCTGCGTGGTGGAATTCGCTCTGGCCTTTGGGATCAGAAATCGAATCTATGGGTGATGATGCTGTTGCTGTTTGATTTAGTCGATTGTTACTGGGAGATGTGATCGTTTCTGTGCACATGTAGTAGATCTTGCTCGACTGAATTGCGGTGGTAGAATTGGTTATAGTTTTCGCATGTTGGGTGGGTGGATAAGGGGGCCTAATCTAATGAGTTTAGTTTGAGCTTGAGCTGATGCAGTTCATGCTACCGGTTGCTTTGCAGGTACAATTCTGCTCTGCGTAATCCACATGAGCACAAGAGACGGTAGGAGCAGTGAACTTGGACTAGGACGCAGCACGGGCTTCTGAGCAATTCAGGGGGCATACATGCATAATGATGTTGGAATGGTGTCCAGCAGAAGGAACTCCACAGGGGGGTTCCACCGGGACGGCCACGGCCCGGTCAAGGACTGGTCCCAGTTCGCCGACCCCTCCCCGTCTCCTAAGCTGCTGTACTCGCAGTCCTATGTGGTGATGAGGGGGCTGCTGGCTTCTGTGGCCTCTCTGGACTTTGCCCTGTGGTCAAGCACGCTCAAATCGGCATGTCGGTCGACCGAGAGGTCGAAATCGAAGGGGATGTGCTGCAAGAGGGTTGCGTTTCGGCTGTTTGTGTGTTTCATGGTCGGCATCTTCGTCGGGTTCACTCCGTTCTTCTCGGTCGATGTCTCTCAGAAGATAATCTCGAGGCTTCCGTTCGATGAAGGAGTGGATGATAAGGTTAAGGAGTTGGATGCAATCGTAGTGCAGAAAGAGGTCGAGGTGATTGATGAACCTGAGGTTGAGAGCCCTCCTGTTCCTGCGATGTTAGATGACGAGATCGATTTTTTCGAAGCTTCGCATGCGAAACCTGCTGTTAATGATTTGGTCATCCCAGTGAGGAAGCTTCTGATAGTGGTCACAATCACTTCCGATCGACCACAGCAGGCGTATTACCTGAATCGTCTGGCTCATGTTTTGAAAGGTGTACCACCTCCTCTTCTGTGGTTAGTGGTGGAATGGCCTGGTACTACCCTTCAAACAGCAGATATCCTGAGGTCTTCTGGGGTTATGTACAGGCATATTGTCTGCAGGAAGAATATTACCAGTGTACGCAAGATTGCCGTCTGTCAAAGGAATAATGCTATCTATCATATTAAAAAGCATCACCTCGATGGTATAGTGCATTTTGCTGACGAAGAGCGGTCATACATGGGTGATGTATTTGAAGAAATGCGGAAAATCAGGTGACAATTCTCCACCGAAACTTCATTTGATGAATTAATGAATGCATGGTGTATCCTCTTTACAGTCCAGATGAAATCTTGAAACTTCTGTTGTATTAATAACTTTTGCTGGTGACAAGCTGTAGATGTGTAGATACTTGTTCCTTCGCTCATGTCAGTCTTACTATTCTATAGTGTATTAGGTGAATGAATTGTTACATCTTCCTTGCTTATGACACAAGTCAGTACTAGGTTGAGTGCTACATGATCCTTGTGTGTGAACACCGAGCAAATGCTTCCTTCTCAAGCAACCTATGACCATTTATATAAATATGTAATTACTTCAGTTGGATGTCACTTGGATTTAGTAACGAAGCAATTTTCATAATCTCATACACATGGCTAGGATTTCTGGAAATTAACACTAACTGGTTTTGTAAACCATGGGTAAAACTAAAAGCTATCTATTTGCTTTTACTCCTAGAATTGTGTGGCTTCTGCTTTGTAACAGGAAGCTCTCTCCACTAGAAAACTTCACCTGTCAAATTTCCTTTTCTTTTTTCAACAAATCAGAAGAGTTTTTTACATTTCAATTATCAAACCTAGCTTATACTGGTGACCACCAATGGCATACTCGACCAGGCCCAGCAGAGTCCTTAGTTTTCAGCCAGAGCCTTTATTCATGCAAAAAAATATTTGTGATTCCAGATTCCAGCCTGTACCTTGTGAATAATTTTCACATCGTTCTGAATGTGGTCTTCACTGACAAAAGAATACTAGAGAGTAATATGATCTGCTGTTTTCAGTTTATCTTACTGATGACTGATGCTAAAACTCGATAAGCTGTGCAGCATTATGGCAACATTGCGAGAAACGAATTTAATTGGGAGTAGTCTTTTTATTAAAAAAAACTACATATTGTAAGTAGTCTTCAAATGATGAAACTTGTGAAATAGAAACTTGCTTTAGGAGGTCAAACGATATCATGAATGTTGTTGCCTTCGAACTGCCTATGATAGATTTCAGACTCAAAAAATGCTTAGTAATTTCTCTTTTCCTTATGAGCTTGTTCTTTTTATTCAGGCGCTTCGGCACATGGCCTGTAGCAAACCATGATGGAAGTAAGTACAGGGTGGTTGTAGAAGGTCCTACATGTAAAGGTAACCGAATCACTGGGTGGAACACGATTCAGAAGAAGGGTGCACCTCGTCGATTCCCAGTAGGTTTCTCTGGGTTTGCTTTCAACAGCACAATGCTCTGGGATCCTCAGAGGTGGAACCGCCCGGCTATGGATTCTGTCATCGTCCACTCTGGGGGTAGAGGTGGTTTGCAGGTGAGTTTGTATGCGAACTTCATATAGTCAAGCATAATATAATTTAGTGGAACTTCTGTGCCAAATCCTACTGCTGCTTAGCTGAATTTCCATTTGTAGATCTCCATGGAGGCATGGAGCAAACTGCAATCAGTACCTATCCAAAAAATAATGGCAATGCTGTAATAAAAGATTGCTTAGACAAATAAAGGATAATTACAGTTAAGGCAAAATCGATAGGAAATGTAACCATCTATAGCCACTACTGTACCTCAAAGTAAATGCTGCATCATGGCTATTTCTGTTATTCCGTATGAAGTCATTGCCATGATAACAGAAGTCATTGCGATGATATCAAATTGACTCCCTGACCTGATTATTTTTGTGGTCTAACCATTTCAGGAGTCACGATTCATTGAGAAGCTTGTTAAAAGTGAGCGTCAAATAGAGGGCCTTCCAGACAATTGCAACCGAGTTATGGTCTGGAATTTCAACCTGGAACCTCCTCAACTCAACTATCCTGCCGGATGGTCATTGTGGAACAACCTTGAGGTCAACGTACCTCTAACATAGAAGTCTCGCCGCCGTTGCTGCACTGTGTACAAGACAGAAGCGTGATAAACTATTGTAATGGCGCAGAGGCTCTGAATTTCGACTTTGTGTTGTCCACAAGTGCCGCGGCGCTGCTAACTGATGCCCTCCTGAACAGCCTGTGCAACAGGGATCAAGAAAGTCATAGCGCCGTGGTCTGCCTCCAGCAAGCCAACCCTATTAGCAGCCGCGACCAAGCAAACCTGCCTGACCAAACTTTTTCTTCTTTTTGTGTACTCTCTATTCTTTGTGTGCTCTTGATTTCCCTCAGCTACAAAATTTCCTGTAGATTTTTTTTCACGGCCTTTTATATTTACTAGCAGTATATGTTTACAGATGTAAAAAACCTGCAGCCATTGTAACTGTTAACAGCCAAGGTAATACCATAGATTTGGACATTTAGGTTGTGAGCTGTGCCAACTATCCACCATGAAGCTATAGATTTAATACTCCCTCCGACACATATTACTTGACTTGGATTTGTCAAAATTTGGATGAACATATATACTAAATAGTGTCTAGATTCATCTAAAACTAAACAAATTTGAGTCAACTAATATGGGTCATAATATGGGTCGGAGGGAGTACATGAAAATCGTGAGAATTATTTTGATTGCTGGATGAGATCATAAATGTCTCAACCCTTCCCATAAAGAGAAGCTCCTAATGGCACGTTCAAACTGTGGGTAACATAGTATGTGATTCGAACATTACTGGCCAGGCACATTATATGTGACAAAAGTACTTGGGTTTTTGTGGTAGAAATTGTGAAAAATACCATGTGGTTAGCTGATGGTTCCTGTGACGACGTTTTCTTATCGTAAAACTGTTCAGTAGCAACAAATTCATTACACGTGATTTAAAAAAATTATCTGACATGTGCCTGCACCTACATAAAGTGCTAATATATGTTTCTGAGTGTGAAGAAACATCAAAGTCGATATGTCCGAGTGGTTAAGGAGACAGACTCGAAATCTGTTGGGCTTTGCCTGCGCAGGTTCGAATCCTGCTGTCGACGAATTTTTTTCTTGCCGGGAGCAGTTCTTTTTTTTTCTCTTTACACGGCTCTAGGACACATTGCACGTCGATTTCAGCATGTCCAATATGCATGTTTTGTACTCACATTGTCCAAGTACCAACTGCCATTTACCTTTTTTTAAGTCAAACATAGTTAACTTTTTTTCACAGGGTTAAAAACATGGTTAACTTTAACCAAGTTTCGGTGTCATAATATGTTTTCCATAGATTTAGTCAAATTTGAACGGATGCGACTAAGACAACTAGACAAGAGTAAGTGGTCTTGTATATATATATCGATGGAGGGAATACTAGAACATGTTAGGTTAAGGTATTTTTCTAGTATCTTTTTCGCCCCATCTCTTTGTTCCAACTTCCAAGCCAGTTTCTTCATGTTCTTTGTCCAATTGAACCAATGAATTGGTCGATTCTGAGGCTGCCATTTTTTGGGAAGAAATAGCTATTTTATTAATGCAATATCAAAGAGAGGGGTAGTGGTGCAATAGCCGGTTATGGAGATGAGTAAGTGAAACATGGTGGTCTGGTTCTAGTAATACAAACGCTACGGGCTAAGTTATGAGAGTCAACATTGAAAGAGTGGGAATCATGAATGAAGCAAACTTTCTTGAACAGACCTCGCTGTTGCTGAATATCACCAAGGATGGTCCTACAACTGCATCTGCTATTTTTCTGTGGCCCCTGGATTACCTCAAGACATCCAATGGAGATTAAGGGACGACACATTAATATCAATAGCCAAGCGTCAAGGCCGCACGCCTAGGCAAGGCTTCTAGGGTAGATGCATCGGTGATATTATTAAAAACATAGACCGAGCATAAAATAAACTCCCTAATCATCGGGATGATGGCATACGTCGCCCCTTGTTTGACGGTTTAGCCACTTCTTAGTCGACATTGATTTTTAGTGTGCCCACTAGTGTTGCCTTCAATGACTGTGGCACATACACGGCCGGCTTAGACACTAGGTTCAATATTTGCGATAAGTATTTGTCGTGGGCTTTTGTTCCCATTAGCGGGTTGTCATTGTTTTCTGACTTTTTTGTTTGACATAATCACAATGGGAATGACTATTTTTGGAGCATGTCGTGTACCCGCCGGAGCACTTTCGGTGTTGTTTAAGGATGTCACCCACCCTCTTCCAGTGCATTTTCAAGGCTATGTAGGAGAACAATAGGTATTTTGAGCGCCAAATGACACAACTGGACAACGTGGGTTTAATGCTATGCAGAAGATCACTATTGTGATTCGTGTGATTGCATATGGTGTCTCATAGACTATGTTAATGAATAAATGAGGGGACACCACACTCAAGATCGCCATGATGATTGCCAAGAATGTCTCTTTGGAAATGATTACCTCAGATCCCCAATGCATCTGACAACCACAAGGATTGACCATTAATGCATCTATTGGAAGTGGACAAATTGCCAAACGTCATGACATGGTCAATTCGGAGGGCATTGCCATGACCTTACTATCATTCTTGAAGTTGTTGCTTCCGAGGGATTATGGATTTAGCATTATTACTTTGTGAGGCCTAGTTCTCACATTGACATCAATGTCCTACAAAGATCACATTTATTTGCAACTCTACAAATGAGGAAGCTCTGGCTTGAAACTTCAGCGTCAATGGCAATGAACTATAACATGGGCTGCTATCTAGCTGATGACATCTACCCTACTTGATCCACCTTTGTGAGGACAATCCCAAACCCTCAAGGCATGAAGAATGCTCACTTTGCCAAGGCTTAAGAATCAACGTGGAAGGACACTAAGCGAACATTTAGGATGTTGCAAGCGAGGTTTGCAATTGTGTGTGGACCCGCTCGCTTTCAAGACAAGAAGACCTTGAGGGAAATCATGGCATGTGTGATCCTCCACAACATGATCATAGAAGATGAGATGGATGAGGAGGTGTATTGTGACTATTGTAGTGTAATGTTGGTACTCTAGTGAGACCTCGTAGGACAGTTCATCGAGTTCAGAGGTTCCTAGGTGTGTACAGATGATGTAAGGCCATGTCTCACATCTAGCTTCGTGATGATCTCATTGAGCATCCGTGGTCTTATGATATATAGACGGTGATAATATTCATTTTGATCATGTTCTTTATCCTAAGTTATGTTTAATTTGGATGGTTTATTTTTCGTTGTTGTTTTGAACTACATGTGATAATTTTACCATGAACTGTTTGTGATGGTCTAATATGTGCGATTTTATTATGCATTTGGTTTGTCGATTCTATAGATTTTGGACATCGAATATGGAGATTGTATGCAAAAAAGATTGACAAATGCAGAAAAAACTATCTCAAGTTTAGAGAATCTGATTTTGCAACACACCCTGCAAAAACGTGAAGGGAAATTCATAGTGCCCTCTAAGCCTGTTTTAGAGTCTCATATACTTTAGAGTGTCGGCTAGAGATGGTCTTACTTATGATGGTGCCGGTTTGGGTGACGAGGAGATAGAGGAAATAGTTTATCAGCATTTGTTCGCTCTGTATTGGGCTGTATATGGATTCGTAAGCTTTTTTTTTTTGAGAAGATTACTGCATTCATTCAAAGTCACACAGACAGACTTAGTACAGATGCAGAAATCTCCAGAAAGCTCGAGAAGAAAAAAGTGCCCCAGAAAAAAGGCAAAAAGACCCCTGAATAAAGAAAAATTACAATCAAGTCCCTGTGAAGCCTTTCTGCCACCGAAACCATGCCCGCGACCAGCCACCGTCGCCGGAAGACGCCGGAGGAGGACACGAGCCCCCATCTCCCCATAGGGCCGAGGTCGCACCATCGCCAAACTTGGCTTTGAGAGTCGAAGAAGGACCACGCCGTGACCGGCGAGGCACATCCGTTGGGGCGCATCGACCGGGGCTTTCCCCGTGCTTCCTCGGCCCCAGAACCGAAGCCTCCAATCGACGTCGTCGATGAAGCCACACCGGATCCGCCGCCTCGAGCCACCATCCTTGTACCAGAGCACCAAAACTCACGAGCACCGGCGCTGGAGAGCTCAACGCCGGCCACCAAGCTCCTGCAGAAGCTTATGGATCCCCGGCCAGAGTCGGAGGGAACTCTGCCGCGACGACGATGGATCCAAAGCGCAAAAGGCCATGGTTTGGACAACGAAGCCGTCTTGCCGGCCAAACCCAGCCAGACCACCTCAAGATCCGCGACCGGCGACGATCGGGGAGGCCTCACACGACCCGGATCCGAGAGGAATTTATTCGGCGGCGCGGTCAACCTCACCGGAGTGCGGTGACAAACGCCCGAAATCCTAGCTACGCATCCTAATCCTAATCTACAGCTATACACAGCCGGGCGCCAGATCCGTTGACCTCCCTTCCACCAGAGAGCCCGAGGCCCTCGGGGAAGAGGAGTCGCCGGAGCCGGCGCCGGCAGAGAGGTCGCCTCCCTTTTCGCCTCCTCTGGCACTGTAGAAGGGGAGATAGGGGAACGAAGAGAAATCTGGGTGTGTGGGGGGGGGGGGGGTGGGGTGTGGATTCGTAAGCTTTATTGTATGCAGCGAGCAGCTTCTATCAGTTTCCTCTCCCCACTGTAAGCATACCATACCAAACGTGCACCGAAGGAACACCTCGCAACAATCCCTGCCCTGGCGAACTCCAACTCACAGCCTTCTTCTTGACAACCGGCCGTTTACTCCCCGTGCGTGCGCCGCCTCCGCCTCCCAGTCGGTCTCCCTCTGCCAGCCATGGCTATGCACGCGACGACGGCGCCGCTGCAGCACCACCTGGACCTCCTCCTCGCCGCGCTCCTCTGCGGCGGCCTCCTGTCCGTATCGCTCCTCGCCGCCGCCGCCCTCGCACTGCTGCTCCTGCTTCCCGGGGCGCTGCTCGCGTTGCTGGCGCTCGCCGTCTCCGACGCGGGGAGACTGATCGTGCCGCCAGCGGCGCGCGCCGTCGACGTGGCCGCGGCAGAGCTGCGGCTGGCTCGCGCGCTCGCCGCCTACGCCGTGCTCGGCGCCGCGGTGCGCCTGGCTGTCGCGCTCCGGCCATGGACCGGCGCGCTCGCGTCGCGCGCGGGGTACGTGAGGGATCTGACGCTGACGGTACGGCGAGTCGAGCGTTTCGCCGCCGTAGTAGCATGAGACATAGCAGTACATACATAACGTGGCAACGTGCTACTATTTCCTTGTATGTATGTATAGGGACCTAGAAGTGAGACAATTGAGACGAGTGGGATATCACTTTTAGACTATTAGCCTAACTTAAAACTTTTAGACTACTAGACTAACTTAAAAATTAGAGTTAGTCTAGTTGTCTAAAAGTGGTATCTCACTTGTCCCAATTCTCCCACTTATGCATCCCTATGTATGTATGTTGTCGATGGATATGATTTTAGGCAGAAGCGGTAGTCTCGTTAGAGACCCCGAGTACGTGTTTATATTGAGCGAGAAAAGCCCTCACTGTGGCATTTACAAACGGGAGGAGGATATCGATCGGTTTCAGTTTGGTTACAGAAAGATAAGGAGATCAATCTCCTTTCTAGTTCAAACAACCGATAGATATCCTATCTAATAGCCAGAGTACTACTCCAACAAGATACAAGAAAACGTTACATGTTGTTACATAAAATCTAACAGCCTCCCTTAATCACAACCTTCAGAAAGGTTGAGATTACGTTTGAATTCATTCAAATCTTTAGCTGCCAAAGCTTTTATAAAACCATCTGCAATTTGATCTTTGCTTGATATGAATCTGATGTCAAGCATTTTGTTTGCAACTCTTTCTCGAACAAAGTGATAATCTATCTCAATGTGTTTTGTTCTGGCATGGAAAACAGGATTTGCAGACAAATATGTAGCTCCTAAATTATCACACCATAGACATGGCTTTACCTTCGGTTTAACACCAAGTTCACCAAGTAAAGCTTCAATCCATATCAGTTCAGCAGTAGCATTGGCTAAGGCTTTATATTCAGCTTCAGTGCTAGATCTTGAAACTGTTTGTTGTTTTCTTGCACTCCATGAGACCAAGTTTGGTCCAAGAAAAACAACAAATCCTCCTGTAGATCTTCTATCATCTAGGCATCCCGCCCAATCTGCATCTGAGAAAGCACTAAGCAAGCTAGACGAAGACTGCTGAAAAGTTAGTCCAACATGCATAGTACCCTGAACATATCTTAAGATCCTCTTTGCAGCTGTCCAATGAGCAGTTGTTGGAGCATGTAAATATTGACATACTTTATTTACTGAAAAGGAGATATCAGGCCTTGTGAGTGTTAAATATTGTAAGGCTCCTACAATACTCCTATATTGTGTACTATCATCAGGACCAAGAGCTGTTCCTTCAGTCAAAGATAATTTTTCAGTAGATGATAAAGGTGTAGGAGAAATTGTGCACTTTGTCATACCAACTTTTGCTAGTAAATCAGCAGCATATTTTTCCTGAGTGAGGAGCAAACCATTTGAAATCTTCTTGACCTCAATTCCCAAGAAGAAGTGCAATTCTCCCAAGTCCTTGAGTGCAAAGTCAGTATTTAGATCATGAAGAAGAGCAGAAATAGCCTGGTCAGATGAACTGGTGACTATAATATCATCAACATAGATTAGAACAAACATCATGACTTTTTCTTTGTTATAGAGAAACAGTGAAGTGTCTGCTTTAGAGGGAATAAAACCAAGTTGTTGCAGTTTGGCACTAAGTCTTGAGTACCATGCTCTGGGAGCTTGCTTAAGACCATATAGAGCTTTATCAAGTTTGCAGATATAGTTTGGAGTAGCAGGAGATTCAAAACCTGGGGGTTGTTTCATATAGACCTCCTCTTCCAGAACGCCATGCAAAAACGCGTTCTTGACATCTAGCTGCCGCAGACTCCAGCCTCTAGAGACAGCCACTGCCAGTACAAGTCTGATAGTAGCTGCCTTGACAACAGGACTGAAGGTGTCTTCATAATCTATGCCATACCTTTGCTTGAATCCTTTTGCTACCAAGCGTGCCTTGTACCTATCAATTGTACCATCTGCATGTTTCTTAATACGATATACCCACTTACAATCAATCAGATTCTTTGTGAAGTGTGAAGGAACCAGGTGCCAAGTTTTATTCTGCATCAGTGCATTGTATTCTTCCTCCATCGCCCGGCGCCAACGATCATCCCCAAGAGCCTCCGAAAGTGTCTGGGGTTCACCTGTTGACGTGAACAAACCATAGCGAACTGTGCCATCAGTATATTGTTTCGGATTACGTATACCTTTTTGAAGCCTCGTGCGAGGTTCTGGGGGAGGAGGAGGATTCAGTGGTGCAGGCAGAGGTGTTGTAGAGCCAACCACAGAAGATCCTCCAGCTGGGACAGAAATATCAGATGCAGATGTGGTAGGGGAAGATTCTTCCCTGTCAGTAGCTGTCGCGTCAGGGGACAGCGTCCTGTGGCTCGATGCAGTGTCTTGCGAGCGTGAGCGTGAGCGGTACGAGCCACGCGGGGGCGATGTAGACCGTGAGCGGGAGCCGGGCGGGGAGCCGTACACGGTCGAACCATGTGGAGGCGATGCAGACCGCTGCCTCGAGCCATGCGAGATGGACCGCGTGGGCGATCGTGTGCGCCGACGCGAGCGTGGACGCGTCACGGTCCAGCCAGGGGACACTGACGGGTCATGTTGCGGGCCAGGCGGGGGCGGGCGTGACGATGTACACCCACGCGGGGGCGGGAGTGGCAGAGGCGACGTGACGCGTTGACGTGCGGGCGAGGTTGTCCGCGATCGTGACGTAGCGCCACGAGGCGGGGACACAGGCCCACCAGACACCGGCGGGCGCAGGAACGGGCGCGGGAACTGCTGCTGTTGTACAGAGGAATTGTCTCGGGATTAGTCTCCGCGCGATCCAAGACATCAACAGCCAGATCTTCTTCGGTACTGCTGCCTGGGTTGGACTTTTCTGGGACTGATTTCTCTACTGTTTCTTCATGGATTTGGGTGGAATTTCTTGCAGTTTCTTCCTGATCATCAACCGTATCAACCGAAACATTGGGATCTGCAACATCTTCATACTCATTAGTAACAACAGGCACAACGGGCACAGGCATATAATCATCAACAATTGCACCCCCATTATTTGATGCTTCATGAGGTAGAAGAAGTATATCTTTCTGAAGACGTGAGCCAGCATTAGGATGCAACTCAGCAAAGGGAAAAATATTTTCATCAAAAACAACATCTCGAGAGATATATATACGACCAGTGGAAGTGTCTAGACACTTGACACCTTTGTGACGAGGACTATATCCCAAGAACACACACCGTGTAGAACGAAAAGAAAGCTTTCTTTTATTATAGGGACGGAGGTTTGGCCAGCATGCACAGCCAAAAACTCTAAGAGATTCATAGTTGGGTTTTGTGTGAAGAAGGCGTTCTACAGGGGTGTCATGATCTATAACTTTGCTAGGAAGAAGATTGATAAGGAAGGTGGCAGTGAGAAAAGCATCATCCCAAAATTTGAGAGGCATAGAAGAATTTGCAAGCAAAGCAAGGCCAACTTCAACAATATGACGATGTTTTCTTTCAGCGGAGCCATTTTGTTGATGAGCATGAGGACATGATACATGGTGAGTGATGCCAATCTTTTGGAAGAAGCTATTAAGTTTTTCGTATTCACCTCCCCAATCGGTTTGCATGGTGATTATTTTCCTAGCAAATTTTCTTTCAACAAGTTGCTGGAAATTAAGGAAAACTTGATAAACATCAGAGCGTTTCTTGAGCAAATAGATCCAAGTAAATTTACTGAAATCATCGATAAAACTCACATAATATGCATGTTTGCTAGCAGAAATAGGAGCTGGACCCCATACATCAGAGAATACTTGTTCTAAAGGAACAGTGGATACACTAGTAGAGACAGGATATGGCAACTGACGGCTCTTAGCTAGTTGGCATGGATCACAGATGTATGGGTTTATTTTAGGAGTGTAAGAAATATTGTTTTTTCTAAGTACTTGTTGAACCACAAAAGAAGAAGGATGTCCTAAGCGGCGATGCCACGTGGAAGACGACGACTTTATTGTGATGAAGGCTTGCTTGGAAGAACCCGTAGCAGAAGGGACTAGCGGGTAGAGGCCATCATGACATGGTCCTTTAAACAGAGTTCTCCTTGTGGCCTAGTCCTTGATCAAAAAGAAATATGGGTGAAATTCAAGAAAAACATTATTGTCAAGAGTGAGTTTATGAACGGATAGGAGATTCTTAGAGGCACTAGGAACATGCAGAATATTTTTGAGTTGTAATGTATTACATGGGGTGCATAAAGTTGAATGACCAATATGACTTATTTGCATACCGTTTCCGTTGGCCGTGTGGACATGATCACGTCCATTGTACTTTTCATGAGTGGTGAGTTTGTTCAACTCTGAAGTGACATGGTGGGTGGCACCTGAATCGGGTACCAGTTGGTGTCGACGCCATAGGATGCCACATGGGCACCCTTCTCCTCGCCATCATCCTCGGAGTCGTTGCGGTCTTGATAACGCCACCAGCACTCGTTGGCGGGATGACCGTGGATCTTGCAGATTTGACATGTGACGTCGACGAAGCGAGTAGGGGCACGGCTGCGACGGCGCCCTCCATCATCACGGCAACGACCTCCGTCGTCACAACGGCGGCCACCATCATCGCGACGGCCGTCACGTCCATCATCGCGCCTTCCATCACGGCGGCCTCCATCGCGGGCGCCATCATCACGACGGCGGCCTCCACCATCACGGTGCTCGCCCCCACCACGATCGCCGCGGTAACCTCCACGGTCTGGCGATCGACCACGGTCCCCGCGGGAGCGGGAGTCGCGGTTGCCATCACGTGTAGGACGGGCAGCAAGGTTGGCGGAGGAGGTGAAGCTGGCACCCTGTCCTGATTCTGCTAGCATATCTTGCCGGAGATCGTGAGCACAAAGTTGACTATAAAGGTCATCAAGAGTAGTACCGGGATTGGCGTTGACGGAGGAAACGAGGTCGTTGTAGCTGGCGTCGAGTCCGTTGAGGATGTATCCCACCATCTCATCTTCTTCCACGGGTTTGCCTGCAGCAGCAAGTTCAGAGCCAAAACTCTTCATCTTGGCAAAGAACTGTGCCGCAGACATGTCGAGCTTCTTGGTGTTGTTCAGGGACCCCCGCAGATGATTGATCTTTGTGCGAGAGTGGGAGGAAAACATGCCGGTGAGGGTAGACCAGACCTCAGCAGCAGTGTCGATCCCGACGACATGGGGGATCATCTCTGAGGACAGGGAGTTCACGAGGAACCCGAGCACCATTTGATCCCGAGACAACCATGCCGTATAGGCAGGATTGGGGATGATGGTCTTCTTCTTGTTGGCGTCTTCAACCTCCAAGGTCTTCACCGGCGCGGCGTCGGTACCATCGAGCAAGCCGAGGACCTGAGCACCACGAAGAGGAGGAAGGACAAGGGTCTTCCAGAAGAGAAAGTTGGCCCGAGTCAGTTTTTGGGAGGGCGGTGATCCCAGCGTGGTGGAGAGCACGGACGATGACGACGAACCAGGGGTCGCCATGGCCACCAGGGGGGATGCTGTCTTGGGATTTTTGGTGTGCTTGGACGTAGGTTTTGGGTTTGGGAGAGCAGCTGTGGTGTGTTTTGGACGTAGGTTTTGGTTTTTGGGATTTTTGGTGTGCTTGGTCGTAGGTTTTGGCTTGCAGGAGAGCAGCTGCGGCAAAAGGGATTACAGCAGCAGAGGTTTTGATCGGGGGGCAGCAGCGGCAAGGGGTTGTAGCAGCGGCGGCCTGGGCGTTGGGTTTTGGTTGGCAGCGACGGCAAGAGGTTGCAGCGACGGCGGCCTGGGCGTTGGGTTTTGGTTTTTTTTCGAGATTGGTTTGCGGCGGCTTGGTCACGGAAGAGCTGGCTCTGATACCATGTCGATGGATATGATTTTAGGCAGAAGCGGTAGTCTCGTTAGAGACCCCGAGTACGTGTTTATATTGAGCGAGAAAAGCCCTCACTGTGGCGTTTACAAACGGGAGGAGGATATCGATCGGTTTCAGTTTGGTTACAGAAAGATAAGGAGATCAATCTCCTTTCTAGTTCAAACAACCGATAGATATCCTATCTAATAGCCAGAGTACTACTCCAACAAGATACAAGAAAACGTTACATGTTGTTACATAAAATCTAACATATGTTAGTCGTTCAGTGGCAGGTATTGAGAAGAGATGAAGAAATGAATAGCGAATAAGTTGCCAGGCATGACAATTGTATGAGCAGTTGTGCTCACTGCTCAGTTCTTTCTAAAATATGATTAATATACGTATACAACAAAATTTTCTTACCAATAGAAGCAACAAATAAATACATCTGCAGCATCGAATAAGATATTATGGAAATATATATTACTATAATTAATCTAAATATTTATATTAAAGATGAAAACTCTTATCTTTGAGATATGGCAAGGAGCCGGGTTCAGCTAGCTATTATCAAACTTTTTTATTTTGATGATGTTTTTTATTTTGATGATGTAAGAGTACATTTCTTGTGGTATCCCTTAAATAACTTGTGTACTATGAATTTTAAAAAATAACTTGGGCCAATGTTTCTAATTTTCTAGTGTACATCAAGATTGGTGTGGTTATTTAGATGATTCTAGATTATATGAAGTGTCCACTAGTAGTTTGCCCTTGAATTCACTCATTCGCTCTCACTATGTACACTTCGGTCCATCAACTTGTAAACCCTTCAACCACATACAAAAACTTGCCTGAGTGATAAACCACAAGTCTAAACCTGACAACGCGATCAAAAACACTAGCATGACATGGTAAGCTGTACCAAGCACCACCTGGAAAGGATTTTTACCGATTCTCATTTGGAAAATGCAGCAGAACCTTGCCCTTGACGAGGCATTTTGTGGACATTGCCGACAACAGGGTTGTGGATTCATTTAACTTTTTGTGGATTTTGTATAGGAAAACATTCTATTTTGTATCTTCGGAGGAACTCCACGACAAGGAGAGGGACATGTAGGTAAGCACGAGATTGATCAATCTATCACGTTGCTCACAACATAGTAAAAAGGTCCTGAAGTTCTGAAGTTTGTAAGTGCCAGTGTCCTTCCTGAAGCTCTGCATTTCCTAATGTGCTTGAGAGTGCAACTGCACTTTGCGGTGGCAAAAAACAATTCCTGAATTTCACATGTATAGCGGTAGTAGATTGTTTAAATAACCGTTTCTTGCTGCTAGTACAAAAATGTTGTTGGTGTCTTGTATCAGAACTTCAGTCATATGCTTTCAGGTGGTGCTTGGTACAGCTTACTATGCTTGTATTAGAACAGCCTACCATGATTTAATGCCGAATCCACATGATCTATATCTGGCAAAGTGTCTTGATCTGTGCATGTATGCTCAGTCTATGGGAAATGCTTGAAGGTAAGTAAGAAATCCTTGCATTGCAGATGGTCCAAAAGTCATGTATTCTTTGATCTTAAACTCCCATTGATGTTATAGTCCAATAAAAGTCCTTTGCAATCATAAACATGTTTGTTTAACAAATAACTCAACTCTTATATCAGCACACGTATTAAACTGTCAAAAATGATGACGTCACTATCATGATCAGTGTTGCTACCAATCGTCACTCTGATGGGAAAATCAGTAGTGAGGGATTACTAATACTCCCTCGTCCCAAATTAGATATTGCAGATTTGTCTAGATTCACATGTATTAACACAAACATCGTAATCTAGACAAATCTGGACAGAGAGAGTATATGTTAACTAAACCTAGTGCTTTCGCGTTTATTTTAAAATGTTAATGTTACTTACCCTCTTGTCACCATTGAAAAGTGACTTGAATCAGGCCCATTACGTTGGTATTTAGTAGCTTTCACGTTTATGTTAAAATATTAAAGTTACTTGCCCTCTTATGAATGAAACTTTTGCAAACAATAAATGCAAAACTGTTAATATTCAATCTAGTATACAACAAACTATCTAATGAAATCAACAACAAAAAATCTTCACATTGTACAGTGTCGTATAATTGTGAACTCCCAGCTCGCCATAGTTTGAACTGTGGCAAAATATTTTCAGCCTTCAAAATCTCTTGGTCAGTAGCACTATACACGAGCGCCCAATGTCTGGAGCTGAAAAAAGGAAATGTTTTAGACCAACACAGTTCATTAGGTTCTCTAGAAAGACAAGCAGAATTTCAACCAATATGCTTTCAAACCTGGCTAACAAGAAGATCGACTTGTTCTCTGTACATATCCTTTAGGTCAACAATATCATTTCGCAATTCTTCCAACTGCAAAACAGCACGGTATGTGTACTTATTAACTGAGTTTACTCGATCATTTTCTTGGGACTCATCTAATAATGTAGCTAATAAAATGTGCCAATAAATGCAAGCTGACTCGTAGCTATGATGGTGGTTACAACCAATGTGCGGAATGCCGGTGGTTAGCAGTAGCACAGAGTAATTTTAAACAATATCAAATCTGAAAGGGACCAGTTTTGGGGCTGAAAAGAACAGCCAGGATTGTGAGCTAGAAATCTTTGTTCCACAAACTAAAAGTCACTACAAGGATTGCTAATTCAGCGAAGTTACAGGATTCCACTATGTGAAGCTTGATACCAATTTAATTCTTAGAACTGGACTTATTTTACCATATAACATAGGCTAAAAATAATGACAGATTTTGGAGTATCTTGTGATAAGGTCATTATTAGCACAAAAAGATGAGTGGTAAGTCATAATTTGCTGGATGGCAGCCATACCTCTTCATCACGTTCCCCCATAAGTTCTAGAGCTTGGAAGTGTCTTTGTTTCAGTGCTTCCAGTTCAGCTCTTAGGCCAGGCAGAGCAGCAGATTCATTCCGCAACTTTTCACACTGCATACAAAAATCAATTCAATTAGCATCCACATAGATAATGAAATAAGAATGCAGTTGGTTCACAAGGATTTACTTGTTCCGTCAGTTTTACCAGCTCCTCTGCCAGAGAATTCCGAATAGATTCCAATGAGGCCTGTAACATAGTAGCAACATTAGTGCAGTGACAATAGCACGAGCATTTACAATACTAACACCTGTAGGACCAAGTATTCACCAAAACAAATTAACACTAGCACACACCCTAAGACAAGAGTCCGTCCTCTCATGGCTGTATAATTAGTAAAACATAAAATGTCGTAGATGATGGTTACAAAGGATTATGTTGTTGAACGTTTGAGGCAAACTGATGTCATGATAAAAACATGCCCATGCTGAACATCTTTATCAAAACAAAAGTCACAAAACTATTCCAAGCTACTGCTTCAGCTTCTTCAGGCATTAAAATACACGAGTATGCACATGAGTTTGTAATAACTAACATCAGTATGGAACTGAAGATCTCTTGATGCCATTTACAGGCAGTAAATGGTCTACTACATTCTAGATGATGTTGAACATAAGTTAAGTAACCAAGCACCTCATGGAAACAGCCAGAAACAAAACGATTATGGGCAAAATACAGTTGAGCTCAGGGAGGCCGGCAGCTTTGGTAGTTCCAACATGGTACTGACAAACAATGTGTCGCACAAGCCAAGTGCTAATATCAATAAAATATATGCAAACATTCATGATGCTGCGAGTAAATCAGCTAAAACAGCTTTTGGATCCAACTGGTATACTTTGAGACGATCCAGCTTTAATAATCAGCTACAGTCAGTTTCTAGAACGCCTAAATCAAAGTAATATGACTTGATGATTTATAAATTAAACAATTTCAGCAGAAATTTAAAAGGATGCATATACACACCAAGCGTGACATGTAAGAAGCCAATTCTCCATCCTTTTGACGGAGTGCTGACTCAAAAGCACTTGGAGTCATGCTCCTCAGATAGTATGACATATTACTTTCTGTGGACGCTCTCCTCTCCAATGAAGCACTATCCGACAAGTCCAATGATGCTTGAAGGAAATGGCTTTCTTCCATGCTACCAACACTAGAGAGCTTTCTGTGGGGAGCATTTTCTTGAAAAGAAGCAACAAGGAACCAACAGATCGATAGGTAAGGTGACAAACAAATATATAGTAAGATTAAACTCACAGAAATTAATCAGAGGCAAATAAAGTACATACTTGTTTGATCTGGAAGTGGAATTTTAGGTGCCTCACGGGAAGAAGTTTTCTCAAGTTCTGCCCTAGCAGCCTTTTCCCTTTCGAGGTCCTGGAAGTGCAATTCACGCAAGATATCGTAAGAGACATTAAAATCTTGCCGCGTGGGTAATGCATGATCCAGCAGATTAGTATAGCAAGGATTGGTGACATATATGACTAGTATTGTTCATGTACAAAAATACTCTTGACACTACAAAATCCTGCTACTAGACAACCCCAAAGTACAAAAATTACGTCATATGAGTATGTTTGATTAAGTTTAAAGAAAGTGTCCCTGTGGCTCACTAATGATTTTGGCAGGAAAAAACGTGGCTTCAGTACATGTTCTCAAAGCAACCAGATTAATTAACATGTATATCCAGTTATTTTCAGAAAAAAAATGATTCACATAGTAAGTTGACTACCGTCTCAAGGAGCCCCCTGTGTTCTGCTGCGTCTTGCAGCTCCTTTCTGTGCCTAGCTCTAAGCTCCTTTATTTCTTCTTCAAGCTGTTTTGCGCGTCCTTCTTGCATTGCCGCCTCTTCCTTAATTGCAAGGTACTCCTGTCTACTTTCAGATGCTCTCTGTCTCTCCTTTTCAAGAGATCGGCTCAGCTGTGTCTGCTCTGTTCTAAGAATTGTAATCTGCATACGAACCAACATCCATGTCAAAAAAACTAACTTTCTTACTTAAAAGTTTCAAATTGATGCCAAAAACCATGGTTATAGACTAAAGTAATGTCACATGTTTTTGTCACAGAAGAAATTGACGCACAAACCTGGGTCTCCAGAACAGTTATGCGGGATGAACTTTGTGACAGTCTCTCATTTATAGACCGCTCCTTTTCTTCTGAGGCAGCAGCTTTCGCCTCTGCTTCCTGCATATTTGAGTAGAACAAAAAAAATTATGTCACTGAACTACTTCTGATGTGTTTCTTGCTTTATGCCTGATTGGATTAAACAAATACATGAAAATAGCTACTAATGATATAGTTTACAGCCATTCCTCTGAAGTCCCAAATGACATTTGTTAATATTAATAAAGCTCATGTTGATAGTTCTAGTTATCTTAGTTATTTTTTCGAAGACCACTGTTAACCAAAAAATCAGAACATAGTAGACCTGAAGGCGAGAGTTCAAGGTTCTCTCCACGCCAGCCCAAGCTTCTTCCCTTCGAGCAGCTGACTCCTGTTAATATTAACACAGAATTGATTAGCCTACTTCTGACTGCCAAAAAAATTCAATTCGCAAACTGCATAAGTAGTATACATACACCCAATAAGAAAAGGAGGATAAAAAACCACACCACAAGGGAAAATCTATGGAAGCTCCAATACCTGCATGGCTTCAATTTGCCTTAAGAGTGGCCTTGTTGACTCAGGAACTTGTGTAACCAGTTCATTATAACGAAGTTCACTGGCCTGAAGTATTAAATAATGAAATAAAATGAGAATTGGTCTATGACTAATTTTACTCTGTAATACCAACTAAACCAAAAACGCCCTGCTTACCTGATAGCGCTTTTGAAGATCGTCATGATCCCTTTTTAACCGTTCTTCCCTGAAAGCGGCCTGAAAGGCCCCCAAGTAAACACACAATCAGTGGGTTCTGAAGTAGACTAGTGCAAAAAACTAATGCTTTCGATAAAAAATTATCAATGAAGTGATAGATTACAATTAGATCAACACAATCCACAGACTAATTGCCCCGAGGATATTGAATTGTAGATGCACATGTGTAGAACTTTAGATACATATTTTCATGACTTACCTCCTGTTCTTGTCTAGTAAGAGCATTCCTCAACTCATCTATTGTGTTAATCAGCATATTTTCTTTTTCACAAGCTTCTCTTAAGCGGCTTTCGAGCTCAACTTTGGCTTCTGTGTTGACTCTTGATTCAGCTAATGCCTCGGCCTCTTTGGCTGCATTAAGAGCATTTGTGTAGAACTCCTTCTGAGCTGCAAGTTCAGTTTGATTTCTTTCTATTGTTTCTTGTAGCAACTTCTCAGTTGCCGCCTTGTCTCTTCTAATGCTCTCAACCTTTGTCTCCTCAACCTGTGAAGTAATAAAATTAAGTGCATGAGTTCATTTTAAGCCTGACAGAAAATAAAACTCATCAAGGGAGCAAAGTGCTTCCTTCAGGAAGTCGAACTAACTCCCTTATTGTATTCAAGCAATATTTCAGAGATATACATCCACCAAGTAAAAAATTAAAGGACTTGTCTAGTTGAACAAAATCATGAACTGTGAGCATGCTGTACAGGTTAAGCAAACTACTATTTAAATGGAACCACTCAGCACATCGTGTCCACACATGGCCAAAACAGAGAAGAATAAACCACCGAAAAATGGGTGCAAAACTGATTCTGTATCATGCAAGCAGCAAACACAAATACTGGATGTGTGTCATTAAAGCAGATAAGAAAAAAAATAGCATGAATGAATTAATTGATTATAAAACTGTCCTTTTAACATATTTGTTGTCTTTTTTTACCTGAATCTTTGAGTTCAACCGTTGCTTTTCTTCTTCAAACTCACGAATCTAGCTTCAACCAAAAAAAGATAGAAAACTTGATTAACATGAAAATTATATTACTTCAGAAGCGCAGTGATAGAGTTATATTCCATGCCTGTGCTCTCAGTTTTCGTATAGTAGCTTCTTGAGCAGCTTGTTTTTTCGATAGCTCTTCGCCTGTTTCATTGGTTAACTCACGATGTTAGTGCCAATAGAGGCCGAAATAATCACATGGGGAGCACAGTATGTATGGGGACTTTAGCTCCAACAAAGCAGTAAGGGACTGAATCAAGGCTTGTTAAGGGTACACAACTTTCAAATACCACAATAAACAGCAGAAGAGAGACCCCATATCAAAGTGATAGATATGACTCTCGTCTACATGATAGATTTGAAAAGTTTATGATGTCATTATTATCCATGTTCTGTAAGCCATTACATCTTTCCTAATGTCGGTACTATGTCATATCGGTAGGTGACCATTGGAGTCAAAATTGCAATGACTGTCGCTGACAAAGGATGCACAACGTGGTGGGACATACCATATGGTCATTAATACTTGAAATCGTCAAAGTATTAATGTTTCAAATGATAGAATTTCTAATTTCGTATTCTTAACATTATAACAGAATAACTTAACTATTGTAAAGTCAACCGTTGTTCAAGTATGAGCATACAAGAACAGGAACAAAAACGACAATTCTGCATACCTTCAGCCATGACCTGAGTGATAATCTCGTCCTTTTCTTTCAAAAGAGCAGCTGCGTCACTTTTCTTGTTTTGCTCTCTCCTCAATGTATCTCGTTCTTTGGTTAGTGCATACACCTAGACACATTGAGGCATGCACATTACAAACATATCGGTGTTTGTAAAAAAAAATCTAGATGAACAAGAACACTGAGGAAGACTATGTCCCAGAAACAGTAAGCGAATAAAATAGAAACTTATGAGATTTTGGCCATAGTATTTACTGAACCTCACTAATACAGCTCAGTCTGATCTCTACTTTTATGTTAAACAGAGTCTCAACTATTAGTAAACTAATATATTAAAAGTTACACCTAACAAAATTAAAAAGACAATAATATACGAAATGTGCAGTGCATCCAACTAGTCAAATGGTTCAGAACTAGAAGCATTACAGGAAGAAGTTCAAACTGTAGCTAAATAGTTCTTTGTTAAAGCACAAAAGACAATCTTCAATTACTCCTAGCACTATCATAAAGAACCGATCAAAAAGAACTATGGTATGAGAAACATATGGTTATAATTGCAGCATTACATGTGGCATGTGAGCAATATCATACACTAACTATGAACTCTCTGGTTTAGCATATGTGGTGATCAATTGATGATAGAAAGTATTGAGTAGAAAAGATAATGAGTCTCACCTTCCTTTCAAGAGTTGCTACTCGTTGGTGATATTCATCCTTAAGCGCATCCATTTCTGCTTCAACTGACTTACCCTGTGCAATACCAAAAAGATAACTATTCTGAAATTTATCGCAGAGACTAGTTGTATAAGCATAGTATCATCTTGTTCATTTTGCACATAAATTGACTTAATTTTGCTGATTCTAATCTAAAGACATTCTAAATATCTGTTTCCAGAAGGCAAAAGATAAGGAATATGTTTAGCAAACATACCTTCAGCTCATCAATTGTTGATTTCAGTTGCTCGTTCTCATTCATCAGTCTAGCAATCTCATCAGCTTTGGACTGCAGAAAATATTGGTGTCGTTCGACATTAAAATAGTACTGAGTGGCCATGCATGTCAAAAATAAATGACTAACATAGGACATTAAAATTATTCAATGTTTTGAAGATGTTCCAATGTGCATGTAATAGTTGTTAAGGGCCATGTGCAGCAGACAATGCCTCGTGATAAGTAAGCCCCACGTTAATATATAGCGGAATAGTTATTGTGTTAAGAAAAGAAAACTGCATGCTTGTCCTGTTTGGAACTAAAAAAACCATTTGATATATTAAATAACTCAGTTGTCTTTTAAAAGCATGACGCTAAAAAGGAAAGACAAGATGGAACCCTTCACGAGTAAAACAAAATCATAGTGAATAAAAGTTTAGGAACAAATTAGCAAGCACTCAATGGTTTAATACCTCAAAACAGATTGCACTGCATGAAAATAGATGCAGTAAGGTATTATGCTCCAATTAGTGTACTTTACGGCTGGCATTTTCAGTTATATAAATATGAATTCATGCAACTACAAAGGTTTACTTCCAACTGGAAAATCATCTAGGAATAACTTCCATAATGTTACACGTACGATCCCACAAAGCATTAATTTGAGGTATCATCTCATCCTAGATGGGTTGCTCCATCATCCGTCATATTTGGTGGGATGACTGAATTTCTCATTTTATGGAAGGACGGAGTGGTGATGGACCAAAACCATCTGTTTCCTCAACAGACAAGTGGGATAGAATCAGATGATCAACCCAATGTCAAGTTTCGCTATGACTGAATTGCTACAGTAAATGCTAGAGCATGTGGAAATGATACCTGAGACTGTCTTGCAGCGCCTTGCAGTGCAGCTTCCATCATCTTCATGTCACGTTTTAGTTTCTCTAGCTCAACAACAGAACCAACAGATTCCAGAGAATTCATGGTTGTAACAGAGTCCTGAATCTTTTCTTCTTTTCTCAAATCATTTGCATGAGAACCAACTTCTACAGGGCCAATAGGCGTGTATGCAGAAGCCGGTACCAACTCATTTTGCAAGTCTGGATCATTGTCCACAATTATTGACTTTGAGCTAAGGTTTTCAAGCTGTGTCGTTGTATTATCCTCATTATCAACAACAGATACTGCATGCACCTCTGTTTGATCTTTTTCTTCCCCACTCTCGGACGTATTAGTTTCGACATCAAGTACTTTGACTTCCCCATGATTGGTTTTGTCAACGATGTCGCTATTTTCCTGTGGGCTGATTATTTCCTTTTGGGTATCAAAATCTTGAACAGCTTTCACCCTGGCCTCATTTACATCATCTGAATTAGCGATCATCGATTCTGCTGGTTGTGACCGGGAGGTGTTTCCATCATCTGTGTCTTCCTTTCCAGCAAGCATAGATGCTTCCTCTCCCATATCACTTGATTGATCCAATTTGTTAGGTGAATGTGTTCTATCCCCAGGTATGTCCCCGACGGATGCATCAGGCTGACTCGGTAATGCTTCATCATTAGGATCAGAATATTCAGTGTCTTGATGACCCTGGGTTTCCTTCTCAATTGAGTTACTGGTCTCAATGGATCCACCAGAAGTTTCTTCGGCTATAGATGGATGTGTTGGGGATTGTGCTGTTTCTGATACTTCAGTAGTGTCCCCCTTGGATGTAGGTAACTCGGTGGAGCCATCATGTTTTTCTTCTGCTGTTGAAGAACGTGCTGGAGACTGTGGTCTTACAGATTGATCAGAAACATCGGCCTTAGGTACAGGCGACTCCGTGGAGCTGCTAGTGTCCTCCTCTAATTCTGAAGGCTGTTTCAGAGCTTGTGCTGTTGCTGGTACTTCAGAAGCATCTGCTTCAGATGTGTGTGGCTCGGTGGTGACCCTATGATTCTCTTCTACTGCTGGCGATTGTTGCTTTTCTGATACTTCCGTAGAGCTCTCCTCGCCATTATGTCCCATGAAGGCCATGACAGGATTAAAGAATCCCATTCCATCAGAGTTCGATGTACGGGATCCTGATCCTGCATTGCCAAAAGAACACATTATGTTTCATGAGGTTAGTTAGCCACGTAAATAGACAGAGAGAAAGATATATTCTCTGCTCATCATATCCATGCCCTATAAAACAAAGACATTTGGAATTCGTTATGAAAAGAAGCATGAATTCAGTGCTTCCAAGTTCCAATACTTCTAAAAAGGAAATAATAACATAAAAATGCTGTAACGCGAGCGTACTAAGAGGTATATATAAGTTTATGATCTGTATATAAAGTTAATATGATCTGCCCAAACCAATCGATGATAGATAGCAATTCAGTACTAACTGATACATGCAGAATTTAGGGACTGAGTGTTGATGTCCGGTGTACAGAGTCTGACTCATGTAAGGATCTACATCAGAAGCAAACCAGCAAGTAATAGCCTGAATCCAAACTTTCGCTCCCATTCAGTATCAGTTTCTCAGTCAGTCTCTGCTGTGTGCTCTCCAGTCTCCACAACAGCCCAACTTCTATACGACCCAGCTACAAATAGCATTACTGCCACGGAACAACCCCATCTCAGTGTTCAGCCAAAACAACCCCACGGGCCACGGCAGTTTCAAACTAACACTTGTCTACGCACCCTAGTACTAGGCACCAATGCAGCCCGGGTACAGAGAGGAAGCGCGGGCGGGAGAAAGGGTTTGAGCAACAGTGGTGGCGTGCACGATAGATACCTTCCTCGTCGTCGCGCTTCTCCTCGAGGCCGAGCGCGCTGTCGAAGTTCTTCTCGATGTTCTTCACGCTCTCGCTGATCTTGTTGACGGCGCCGGCGATGTCCTGCAGCCCGCCCAGCGACACCTTCCCCGACCACCACGCCATCCTGTCCGGGTCCGGCTCCGATCACCGGCGGCTCGTCACCGCCGTGCCTGCCCGCCTAGATCTCGCGCATAGATCTGATCCGCACGCGCACGGCCGTCCGATCAGTCCGCACGCGCACCCGGCTCGGCCGCGCGGGATCTGATCCGCCCCGCGGCCCCGGCGCCCCCCGACCCGAATCGACGGAGCCCGGCCCAGGAGCCGGAGGCCTTTGGAGGCGGGGAGCGGGAGGTCTAAGAGGGAGTGCGACGCGGGAAGTGGTGGGGGGAGCTTCAGGGAGCTCCCGCCGCGGAGGGGCGGAGCCGTGGAGATGTAGAGGGGTGGGGGGTTTGGCCGGGGCGCACGACGACGGCGAGTTGTGTTTCTGTAGTGCGTTTTGGCTGGCCGTTTGGTGGCGCCGCGTCGGTGACGGCTCACCGGTGCGTGATCCCGCGCGCAGGTGGATGGGTCGATGGATCAGTGGATCTCGGCCTGAACCGAGCAAGGTGCCCGTCGCGTTTGCGTCACCGCGCCAACCTGTGTTGTACACTGCAGGAGTTTATTTTTCTTTTAGTGTTTGGTAGCCTGCAATCTCTCACACACGTGGGCAACGAAATCGGGCCGATTGATTACCGGTATTTTTTGGGGGAGGGGGAGGGGCATTGGTCCGAACATCAAAGCATCTCGTAGCAAGATCTGAGGACAATGCTCGATTCGAGCGTTTTCTAGAGCAAGCCTCTCCGCGTGCAAATCCGGAAACATGACGGTTGAGCTCATGCAAGCGGTAAATAAGCTCTAGCGCGGCCGCAAATTTCTTGCGGGAGAATTTCGCCCACCGTCCACATACTCCGCTCGCTATTTAGAGACGACGGTGTTCCGCTTTCAAATCTAAATCCACCCTCCCCCTTTGAGCTCGTCTTCCATTAGATATAGGGCGATGTCGGCTCAGTCCTCTGCGTCGACCACGGCGACGTTGGTCCTGCTGGCAACTCCCTTGGCTACAACGATGGTGGGCCTGTCGGCATCTCCCTCGTCCCCAACCTCTGTGTTGCAACGTTTCGGAGCTGTTGTAAGAACTCTCTCACCTTGTTGTACATGTTTATAGATCTGTCAGTGTGTGTTAGATTTGGGTATATCTGCAACGATCTGATGTGTGGAATGTTTGGTTAGATCTGTCGGTATGTGTTAGATTTGGGTACATCTGCAATGATCCGATGGTGTGTAATGTTTGGTTAGATCTTTCAGTATGTGTTAGTATGATATGTTAGATCTTTGAACATGTGATCGTGTGCTTGTTGGTAGAGCAGATCCTGTGTGGGACATTTTGCTAGAAAGATGAACTGCTTTGCTTATTATTCACTATTGTAGGACAATTCGTTGGACAAGTATACCAATATGTCTATTCACACTATGATAACTTTAGAGCCTGAGAAGGTAATCCCATTTCGAGCTATGTACATATCTCGACCAATGCAGTGGGACGCTTCTCTGTCCCTCTTCATGCTAAACAAGATTTATGAGTTGGTCAGAGAAGGGGTTAGGTGTGACAACAACTTCAAAGAGGTTTATATGCAGCGTGTATGCAATGATGTTCTTGACTTTACTGGAAGAAACTCACCCCAACTCAGGTCTATAACCATATGAGAAAGTGAAAGGAGAAGTGGGCGCAAGTGCGCCAGCCGAAGGATCTATATGGAGTCCAATGGTGTCTGGAGACCTTATCTTTCAGGATGGAGCATACCAGGCTGATGGAGTTCTCCAAGGTTGTGATAAACTGCTGAATGAATGTTTACTTGTTTCATGATTTTCTCACCTACTTAACTAACACGTTTGTTTCTTATGTTAGACATTTCCGGTGGATCTCCTTAGCAATCTCATGGATAAATTTGCTCACATGGAGCTCATATTCACACCTAAGCCTCTTATTGAGAAGAATTTGCACACCAGCCAGCCGTTGATCCGGGCTATGGACCATCTTGCTGATATAAATATACAAGGTTGGTTATACGCTTCCATGCCTATACGTGAGAGAAGGGAATGGCTAAGATGCTTGCTTGGTAGGAACTGCATCTGAGATGAGGGTCTGTCTATGCTACATTGGCAGCCATACTACTTACCTATCTTAGCTCTATGTGCGGATGATCTAATTGAACAATAGTTGTGTGTATTTTGGGAGGTGGTGAAACACCCCCGCCATTAGCTAGGCTCTACGAAACTGTCATCGGAGGTGGTACATAGTTACCCCTCCAGTCATGAACCGCTATGTTCAACTTCCATGTTGAACTGTCATACCGCCATCTCCACATCGAGTCTTCCTCATAGCCATAGTCAAATACTTATAATCTTGATTTCTTCAAAATTTGCGGTATTGTAAGACTTTCATATTTCTTTCCAAAATTCTTTAAAAAAAATATGATTTTTGATCTAGTGATGAGTGAATAATCTTCAGGGGTTGCGGACTGAGGCCTAGACTCGCAGGAATATGTGCATCTTTTGATATCGGAATATTTGTATATTTAAAGTAATCTAGATCTATATATTTGTCTCTAGTCCGTTGCATCGATCCTAGGACTTTTTAGGTATTAAAGACCTGAAAAATCTATAAAGATAAAGAGGAGAGAGGAGAGGAGATATGATGGCTACAAAGTAAAACCTGGTGAGAGTAAGGGGATGTAGAGTAGCTAGAGAAAATTCTCTAGGAAATCATGGTGCCGTTACTAAGTTTAATGCTTTGGTTTGTTTATCTTAATGACTGGTGGAGCCCCACTCTAGTCGGAGGAGTAATGGTTGGAAAATATATCCATATTGCTAGGGCAGTAGGCAATAGTGTTATTAGGATTCCCCTTCTACAAGTATCCTAATGTTTATTATGTTATTATACATTCAACGCTTATTGTTATCATTTGTATCTCATTTATATGTGCACATGTGCAGGTGAAACCTTGTGAAAGGATACAGATGTCGCCTAGAGGGGGGTGAATAGGCGATTAAAACTTTTCCTAGAATGGCTCAACACAGGCGGAATAAAACTAGTGTTTACTTTGTTAAGCACAACCTAGAACAACTAAGGTTCACCTATGTGCACCAACAACTTATGCTAAGCAATACAAGCAACAAAGTGATAGCAAGATATATATGAAGGGTTTCGCGGCATAGTAAATCAAAAATTTCTACGGATGCGAACAGAGGGAAGCCAAGATCTAATCTAGGAGATGCAAACAATGAGAGAGATAGGATTAGATCTTCATACCCTTGAAGATTCGCACAGCGGAACGTTCGTCGGAACGTGGGTGATGTAGTCGTACTCGCTTCTCCTCCTCGCGATCCGATCCGATCTAGCACCACAAGTGGCGATGCCTCCGTGAGATGCACACGTGCAGCACCTCGACGTCTCCTCCTTCCTTGGTCCAGCAAGTATGGTGGAGAGATGGGTTGGATATACAACGCGACGGCGCGGTGCAATTGGTGGAGAGTTTCTGCAGCAGGGCTTCGCCTACACGCAGTCGGGAGGGAGAGAGAGAGGAGGGCAGCAGGGCGGCTAGCTTGAGGGGAAGGTGTGTGGGGGTGGTGCGCCCCCAGCCCTCTTTATATAGAGGGGTGGGCGGCAGCCCTAACCCCTCCCCCAAGTCCAAAACCGGCGGCCAAGGAGGAAGAGTGGGGGGCAAGGAACCCCCCCCCTTCTAGAAGGTCCAATTAGGGTTTAATCCCTTCTTGGCCGGCTGGGCCCTATGGGGCCTTGTGCCCCTGGCCCAATGCGGCCAGGGCACTCCCTCATAGGCCCATACCCCTCCTGGAAGGTGGGGCCACGTTGGTCCCCTTCCGAAAGGTTCTAGAAGCTTCCGGTACAATACCGATTAAACCAGAACAATTCCGAACTCCAAAAACTGCACTGCCTTATATGAATCTTATTCTCCGGACCACTCTGAAACCTCTCGTGATGTCCCGGATCCCATCCGAGACTCCGAACAAAAACTCATAAACCAATTATCCAATCTATCTTAGCATCGAGACACGTTAAGTGTGTGACCCTGCGGGTTCGAGAATATGCAGACATGATCTTCTATCAATGATCAACAGCGGGGTCTAGAAACCCATATTGACTCCCACACATTCATCGATGATCATATCGGATGAACCACGATGCCAGGATTCAATCAATCCCATATATATATATTCCCTTCGTCTCGCGATATTTTACTTGCCCGAGATTTGATCGTCGGTACCGTCATACCTAGTTCAATCTCTTTCACAGCAAGTACTTTACTCGTTTCGTAATCCGATATCACTTTGTGATTAACTCCTTAACCACATGCTTGCAAGCGTTGTTGATATCGATTACCGAGTGGCCCCGAAGTATATCTCTCCGACTTGGGAGGGACAAATCCCATCTCAATACATACAACCCAACAGATACTTTCCGATCACCTGAGAGACACCTTTATGATCACCCTCTCATAGGATGACGTTTGATGACCTCAAAGCTTTCTTCCGATACCAGGGAGTTGTATTATCTCATGGTCTAAGGAATACAATATTTGACATAAGAAAAGTTTCGCAAAGATGAACACGATGACACGATCTAATTGCTTCACTTAGTTTGGGTTTGTCCATCATATCATTCTCCCAATGATATGATCTCATTATTAATCGACAACTCATGTCCATGGTTAGGAAACCTTAACCATCATTAATCAATGAGCTAGTCCATAGAGGCGTACTAGGGACACGGTGTTGTTCACAAACCACACAAGTATTAAAGTTTCCGCTTAATACAATTCTAGCATGGAATATAAACATTATCATGAACAAGAATTATAATAATAACATCTTTATTATTGCCTCTAGGGCATAATTCCAACAGTCTCCCACTTGCACTAGAGTCAATAATCTAGTTTACATTTGGCAACAATCTCATACCCATGGCACTGAGGTGCTGATCATGTTTTACACGTGGAAGAGGTTTAGTCAATGGATCTGCGACGTTCAGATCTGTATGTACTTTGCTAATCTTCAGATCTCCATCTGCTATATAATCTCGGATTATATGAAACTTGCGGTTGATATGCTTGGTCTTCGGATGATATCTTGGTTCCTTAGCGAGTGCTATGGCGCCAGTGTTGTCACACAATATCTCCAGTGGGTCCAATGCACTTGGAACCACGCCAAGCTCAGTGATGAAGTTCCTGATCCAAACTCCTTCACTTGATGCTTCTGCAGCAGCCATGTATTCCGCTTCTACTGTAGATCCCGCGATCACGCTTTTCTTGCATCTTCTCCAGCTCACGGCTCCTCCATTCAAAATATACACATATCCTGTCTGAGATTTAGAATCATCCTTGTCGGTGTCAAAACTAGCGTCGACGTAACCTTTCACGACGAGCTGTTCATCACCCCCATAGACTAAGAACATTTCTTTAGTCCTATTTAGGTTCTTTAGGATGTTCTTCACGGCTGTCCAGTGTTCCACTCCTGGATCACTTTGATATCTGCTCGTCAAACTAAGAGCATTGGACACATCCGGTCTAGTACACAACATGGCATACATGATAGAACCTATGGCCGAGGCATAAGGCACTTTGCTCATAGCTTCCATATCATTTACCGTAGCTGGACACTGAGCCTTGCTCAATATCTTACCTGACAACATAGGCACTGAACCTTTCTTTGCCTTATCCATTCTGAACCTTTTCAGAACTTTGTCTAGGTATGTACTTTGGCTTAAAGCTATCAGGTGTCTTTGTCTATCTCTATAGATTTTGATGCCCAATATATAAGCAACTTCACCTAGGTCTTTCATTGAAAAACACTTGTTCAAATAACTCTTCGCATCGTTAAGCATGTTAATGTCATTTCCAATAATCAATATGTCATCCACATATAGTACCAGAAATGTCACCGAGCTCCCACTCACTTTCTTGTAGATACAAGCTTTGTAGCAATTTGGAACAAATCCAACTCCGAGATGCTTGCTTCGGTCCATAAATAGAACGCTGAAGTTTGCATACTTTATCAGCATCCTTAGGATCGACAAAACCTTCGGGTTGCATCATATACAACTCTTCATCAATGTTGTCATCGAGGAACGCAGTCTTGACATCCATCTGCCATATTTCATAATCATGAAACGCAGCAATTGCTAATAAAATCCGAATGGACTTAAACATCGCTACGGGAGAGAAAGTCTCATCGTAGTCAACACCTTGAACTTGCCGAAAACCTTTCGCGACAAGCCGTGCCTTATAGACGGTAACATTACCATCCGTGTCCGTTTTCTTCTTGAAGATCCATTTGCACTCAACGGCCTTTTGGTCGCTAGGAGGGTCCACCAAAGTCCATACCTGGTTTTCGCTCATGGATCCCAATTCGGATTTCATGGCTTCTAGCCATTTCTCAGAGTCTGGGCTCATCATCGCTTCCTCATAGTTCGTAGGTTCACTGTCTTCTACTAACAAGACAGTCAAGACAGGGTTGCCGTACCACTCAGGAGGGGCACGCGACCTTGTCGACCTGCGACGTTCAGTAGCAGCATCGTCCGAAGCTTCATGATCCTTGTCATTAGCTTCCTCTATTGTTGGTGCAGGCGGCACTGGAACAATTTCAGGTGCTGCGCTACTCTCCAATTCAAGAGAAGGTTCAATAACCTCGTCTAGCTCTACTTTCCTCCCACTCACTTCTTTCGAGAGAAACTCCTTCTCAAGAAAGGAACCGTTCTTTGCGACAAACACTTTGCCTTCGGTTCTGTGATAGAAGGTATACCCAATAGTTTCCTTAGGGTATCCTATGAAGACGCATTTCTCCGCTTTGGGTTCGAGCTTGTCCGGCATCAACTTCTTGACGTAAGCTTCGCATCCCCAAACTTTAAGAAACGACAACTTAGGTTTAGCACCAAACCACAGTTCATATGGTGTCGTCTCAACGGATTTAGATGGTGCCCTATTTAAAGTGAATGCAGCGGTTTGTAATGCATAACCCCAAAATGATAACGGCAAATCAGTAAGATACATCATCGATCGGACCATATCTAATGAGGTTCGATTCCGGCGTTCAGACACACCATTGCGCTGTGGTGTTCCGGGTGGCGTGAGTTGCAAAATGATTCCGCTTGCTTTAAGATGCGCGAGAAAATCATAACTCAAATATTCACCTCCACGATCGGATCGTAAAAACTTAATCTTTCTGTTACGATGGTTCTCCACTTCATTCTGAAATTCCTTGAACTTTTCAAATGTTTCAGATTTATGTTTCATTAAATAGATATACCCATATCTACTTAAGTCATCGGTAAAAGTGAGAAAATAGCGATATCCACCGCGCGTCGAAACACTCACCGGTCCGCATACATCGGTATGTATGATTTCCAACAAGTCCGTTGCTCGCTCCATCATACCGGAGAACGGGGTTTTGATCATCTTGCCCATGAGGCATGGTTCGCATGTGTCAAATGATTCAAAATCAAGAGACTCCAAAAGTCCATCAGAATGGAGTTTCTTCATCCGCTTTACACCAATATGACCTAGACGACAGTGCCACAAATAAGTAGTATTATCACTATCTACTTTGCATCTCTTAGCCTCAATGTTATGGATGTGTGTTTCATCCCTTTCGAGATTTAGAAGAAATAAACCATTCACAATAGGTGCATGACCATAAAAGATGTTACTCATATAAATAGAACAACCATTATTCTCCGATTTAAATGAATAACCGTCTTGCAATAAACAAGATCCAGAAATAATGTTCATGCTCAACGCAGGCACATAATAACACTTATTAAGGTTTAAAACTAATCCCGAAGGTAAAACTAAGGAGAGCGTGCCGACGGCCATCACATCAACTCTTGATCCGTTGCCAACGCGCATCGTCACCTCATCCCTCGCAAGCCGCTGTCTATTTCGTAGCTCCTGTTTCGAGTTACAAATATTAGCAACTGAACCAGTATCAAATACCCAGGCACTACAACGAGGGCTAGTAAGGAAAACATCAATAACATGTATATCAAATATACCTTTGATGGTGCCAGCCTTCTTGTCCGCTAAGTACTTCGGACAGTTGCGCTTCCAGTGACCCTTGTCCTTGCAATAGAAGCACTCAGTGTCCGGCTTAGGACCAGACCTGAGCTTCTTCTCAGCAGGGGCAACGCGCTTGCCGCCGCCTTTATTGAAGGGCTTCTTTGCACCTTTACCTTTCTTGAAGGTGGGGGGCTTGTTGACCATCAACACATGATTATCCTTTTTGATGTCCACCTTCGCAGCCTTCAGCTTTGCGAAGAGCTCGGTGATCGTATCAATGGAACCAATCTGATTGTGAGTCGCTACAAAACTTTTGTAGCTGAGAGGGAGTGATTGCAGAACCCTGTCAATCTTGAGCTCCTCTGGAATCTCGTAGTCCAGTTACTCAAGGCATTGAGTGTAGCCCGACATCTTAATGGCGTGCTCACTAACGGAACTCCCTTCCTCCATCTTGCAGTTGAAGAACTTCTCAGAGATCTCATATCTCTCAGAACGGGCATGAGTCTGAAACATGGTTTTCAGCTCCTCGAGAATCTCAAAGGGCCCGGGATAGTCTTCAAAATGATTTTGAAGGTCCGATTCCATAGCAAACAACATGGTGCTCTTAATCACACCATAATCATCTTTGCGCGACTGATAGACAGCTTTCTCATCAGCCGGCGCAGTAGCAGCAGGAGCGTCACCTAACGCATTCTCATGGACATAGTCCTTTTGACCGCCAGAGAGAATGATTCTCAGATTGCGGAACCAGTTGGTGAAGTTAGACCCATTGTTTCTAAGTTTTTCCTTCTCAGCAAAAACGTTGAAGTTGAAGTTGGACTTAGCCATTTGATCTACAATATTTGCAAGTACAATTTAGACTATGTTCATGATAAACAGTTCAACTTAATCAAATTACTAGATGAACTCCCACTAAATTCAACATCCCTCAAGTTGTTTAGTGAACATGATCCAAATTCACCACACCTAATCCGATCATCACGAGAAGAGATGTGGCTTCAATGGTGGACAACGAAGTGTCGATCATATCATTCATATGACTCATGCTTAACCTTTCGGTTCATGTTTTCCGGGGCCATGTCTGTACATGCTAGGCTCGTCAAGTTAGACCCAAGTATTTCCGCGTGTGCAAAACTGGCTTGCACCCGTTGTATGTGAACGTAGAGTCTATAGCACCCGATCATCACGTGATGCTTGGACACGACAAACTTTCGCAACGGTGCATACTTGGGGAGAACACAGTTTTATCTTGATCTTTAAGTGAGGAATCATCTTATAATGCTACCGTCGCGATCTAAGCATAATAAGATACATAAAAGGATAAACATCACATGCATATAACTTTATGTGACATGGTATAGCCAATCTTCGCGCAATGATATCCATCTTGTGCGTGCCGACATGATCTCCATCACTCCACCATGATTGCCTCCACCACGAATAGCAACTACAACTATTGCTAACTACTTAGCGATGAAGTGAAACTATTACATGGCGTATAAGAAGTTGACACACAGTTCATTCACAATTATAAAGACAACCATATGGCTCTGCCGGTTGTGTACTCATCGACATGCAAGTCGTGAAACATTACAAAACATGATCATCGCATACAATATACACATCACATCTTGGGCCATACCATATGACAGAAAACACTCCCTGCAAAAACAAGTTAGACGCCTCTACTTTGTTGTTGCATGTTTTATGTGGCTTATGGGAGTAGATGCTAAGAACGATTCTTACCTACGGAAAGCCACAACGGTGATATCATGGTTGCCAAACTCCGGTGTTAATACCATGACAACTATAGTGAGAGAAACTGGCATCCACCAGCCGCATGTGTGGAACAAGCCACACGTCAAGTGCGGAGCCGGTCTCGCGAACGACGTCGCGTAAGGTTGGCCTGGACCGCTTCAATCTCACTATCCCGCGTCATAAGAAGAACACAACCAAGAGGCTTGCAACAGAAAACATCAACGCCCGCAACAACCATGTTGCGTTCTACTCGTGAAACACATCTACGCATAGATCTAGCTCTGATACCACTGAAGGCTTTCGCGGCATAGTAAATCAAAAATTTCTACGGATGCGAACAGAGGGAAGCCAAGATCTAATCTAGGAGATGCAAACAACGAGAGAGATTGGATTAGATCTTCATACCCTTGAAGTTCGCACAGCGGAACGTTCGTCGGAACATGGGTGATGTAGTCGTACTCGCTTCTCCTCCTCGCGATCCGATCCGATCTAGCACCACAAGTGGCAATGCCTCCGTGAGATGCACACGTGCAGCACCTCGACGTCTCCTCCTTCCTTGGTCCAGCAAGTATGGTAGAGAGATGGGTTGGATCTACAACGCGACGGCGCGGTGCAATTGGTGGAGAGTTTCTGTAGCAGGGCTTCGCCTACACGCAGTCGGGAGGGAGAGAGAGAGGAGGGCAGCAGGGCGGCTAGCTTGAGGGGAAGGTGTGTGGGGGTGGTCCGCCCCCAGACCTCTTTATATAGAGGGGTGGGAGGCAGCCCTAACCCCTCCCCAAGTCCAAAACCGGCGGACAAGGAGGAAGAGTGGGGGGTAAGGACCCCCCCCCTTCTAGAAGGTCCAATTAGGGTTTAATCCCTTCTTGGCCGGTTGGGCCCTATGGGGCCTTGTTCCCGTGGTCCAATGCGGCCAGTGAAGGGAATATGCCCTGAGAGGCAATAATAAAGTGTTTATTATGTGTATTCCAAGTATATGATAGATGTTTATTTTGCATGCTATAATTGTATTAATACAGAAACGTTAATACATGTGTGTTTAATAAACAAACAGAAAGTTCCTAGTTATGCCTCTCTCATAAACTAGCTCGTTGATTAACAAGATGATCAAGGTTTCCTGATCATGGACATTGGATGTTGTTAATAACGGGATCACAACATTAATGTAATGGTGTGATGAACATTCATCCGAAGTATAACATTACGATCAAAGTCATTGAGTTTATATTGCTATAACAACTTACGAAGTGATCCTAATCCTTAGACCATGAGATCATGTCAATCACAAACACCGGAAGAGTTTCTTGATAACATCAAACGTCACACCGTAACAGGGTGATTATAAAGATGGATTCAGAACTAATAAAGTGTTATGTTGAGGCTCATGGATCGAGAGTGGAATTTGTTCATCCCGATGACGGATAGATATACTCTGGGCCCTCTCGGTGATATCACATTGATTAGCTTGCAATCAAGTGATTTGATCACTAGAATGTTATATCACAGGAACGAGAAAAGAGTGCATGTCGGTAAAGAGATCAAACTAGGTATGGAGATACTGATGATCGAATCTCGGACATGTAATATATCGTGAAACAAAGGGATTAAGATACTAGCGTAAAAGGTTCCGACGATCACAAGAAAGTCATCGTTGAATGTGTGGGAGTCAGTATGGGTCTCTAGATCCCGCTTCTGATTATTGATCCGAGAGGGGTCTCGATCATGTCCGCATTATTCACGAACCGTAGGGTGACACACTTAAGAGACACTGACATCCAATTGGAGAAAATGTTTCATGCCGAAAGAATGAACAAGCGTAGGAATTTATTTCACTAGATACCGAAACAGGTTTTCGGGTGAAATTGCATAAAGTGGTTATGCATGTGAAATAGAATTCTAGCAAGGGGTTATTTGTGAATGTTTGTCATTAAAGTAATTGACAAAATTCTGAATAAAATAAAAGAGTTATATTTAATGAGAGTTTGCATTAAATTTGGTGGAAATTTAATGGGAATTTGAGTGGACTTTTGAGTGGAGGGTTTTTAAAGGGCATTTTGTGAGTGGAGTCTCCACCTACATGAATGAAGGAGGGGAGGGGGCAACCCCCATGGCCGGCGGCCACCCCCTTGGGTGCCCCCCTCCTCCTATAAAAGGAGCCCCCTCCTCACTTGTCTCTCACACCTCCTCGTGAAGGATCTCTCTCCCCCTCTAGAATTTATACCCCATGGTCTCGGACTAGCGAGATACATGTTCCCAGTGGCTATTCGGCAAGAAAGAGTTGTGCTTCCGCTGCATCGCTGGAGCGAGGAGGCGGAGGTTGCTCGGTGCCTCGAACGTGTGTGCGAGCACGGATGCGCTGCTGATTTGCGGCGCTAGGACTTCCTCTCGATCTTGAGATCGGCAAGAGATCGTCTACATCAACCACGAGTTGAACTCGTTAAGCTTTGTCGGTCTTCAAGGGTATGTTCTCTACGGATATACATTCGCCCGTTGTTTGTATCTAGTAGATAGATCTTGGTATATAGTTCACATCGTAGGAAATTTTTTGTTTTCTATGCTGCGAACCCTACAGTGGTATCAGAGCCGGATCTATGCGTAGATACTTTACACGGGTAGTACACATATGAGTATGTGGGCAATGATGATCATGTTGTTGCTCCTTTGTTGTAATTTTGGATATTGGTGGCATAGTGGGATGAAGCGGCCCGGACAAACTTTACATGTCCTCGCACATGAGACCTGTTCCACGCTTGACATGAAACTAGTTTGCATAAGTGGCTAGCGGGTGTCTGTCTCTCCTACTATAGTCAATATCTATTTTGCAAGCGAGTTGTCAACAATTTGATTATCCTCGTTTTTGTTCATGTTCGTAGGTAAGAACGGTTCTATCTCGAAAGCCCTAAGCCACGTAAAACTTGCAATGGATAAGTTAGAGGCGTCTAGTTTAGATTGTTGCTGGGCTAGTGTTATGATATGGTAGTGTTGTAAGTAGAAGTATGAGATGATACTCTTACAACACACATAGCGTGTAAAAACCATAGACCTTGGATTTACACATATAGGTATGATAGTGATCATACCACGATGCACATGATAGAGATCATCTGCGGGAACCATATAATTTCACTAATAAACATATGATGTTTGATAGCATCTTATATTGCTTGTTTAGCGCTTTGTTAGCATAATAAGATGATCCCTCATTTAAATATCAAGATAAGAATGTGTTCTTACTTTAGTATGCACCGATTATGTTCTCGTCACTCCAAGACATCACGTGATGATCGGGTGTTCTTGGATCCACGACCATATTTCGGGTGTAAAACAGTTACACACGCGAATACTAAGGTTCTAACTTGGCGAGCCTAGCATGTACAGACATGGCCTCGGAACACGGACCGAAAGGTTAAGCATGAGTCATATAGTTGATATGATGCCCATTTGATGCTCGCCTTTGAATCTATACCGACTCACGTGATGATCGGACTTGGTGTAGTGGATTTGGTTCATGTAATCACCAAAAAGGCACGAGGGATGTCGTTTTTGAGTGGGAGTTCATTCGTAATATAGATTAGTTGAACTCAATCTATCATACACTTAGTCTAAACTTTACAAATTCTGTTGTAGATGGCACCACCTGCTTTTAATTTCAATGTGTTCATGGAGAAAGAGAAACTAGCAACGAACGGTAGCAACTTTACCGAATGGGCCATGAATTTGAGGATTCTCCTCTCTGCTACACAAAAGCAATATGTGCTAGAAGCGCCGTTAGGCCCCCCACCTTTAGATGATGCCCCTGACGAGGAGAAGAATGTCTATCAGACTCGTCAGGAGGACCACAACTTAGTTCATTGCGGCATATTGTATGGGCTAGAGCCGGAACTTCGAAAGCGTTTCGAAAACGGCAATGCATTTGATACAATGGGTGAGTTGAAAATGATTTTCGACACACATGATGCTGTAGAGAGCTACAACACTTCAGAAAAGTTCTTTAGCTGCATGATGGAAGAGCACAGCTCCGTTAGTGAGCATGTACTCAAGATGTCGGGTTACGCCGATAAGCTTGTGTCCTTGGGAATATCGATTCCCATTGACTTAGGCATCCATCGTGTTCTGCAGTCTCTGCCACCTAGCTATAAGAGCTTCGTGATGAACTATAATATGCAAGGCATGAAGAAGTCTCTCCCCGAGCTTCTGTCAATGCTTAAAACTGCAGAAGTGGAGATCAAAAAGGAACATCAAGTGTTGATGATCAATAGGAACACTGTTTTCAAGAAAGACAAGAAGGGAAAACGGAAGGGAAGTAAGGGCGGCAAGCCTGTTGTCGCGCCTGAAAAGAAACCCCGAGTTGGACCTAAGTCTGATTCCGAGTGCTACTATTGTAAGGGGACTGGCCACTGGAAGCGCAACTACCCCAAGTATCTAGCAGACAAGAAGGCCGGCAAGGCAAACAAAGGTATATATGATATACATGTTATTGATGTGTACTTAACTAGTGCTCGCAGTAGCACCTGGGTATTTGATACCGGTCCAGTTGCTAATATTTGTAGCTCGAATCAGGGGCTGCGGAACAAGCGACCGCTAGCAAGGGGTGAGGTCAAGATGCGTGTCGGCAATGGATCAAGCGTTGATGTGATCACCGTCGGAACGCTGACTCTCCACTTGCCGTCGGGATTAGTTATAAACTTGAATAAATGTTATCTGGTGCCTGCACTGAGCATGAACATTGTATCTGGATCGTGTTTGATGCGAAGTGGTTATTCATTTAAATCCGAGAACAATGGTTGTTCCATTTATATGAATGAAATCTTTTATGGTCATGCACCGATGATGAATGGTTTATTTCTATTAGATCTCGATGATAATGTTACACATATTCATAATGTTGATGCTAAAAGGATTAAACTTAATGATGATATATCCGCATATATGTGGCACTGCCGTCTAGGTCATATTGGCGTTAAATGCATGAAGAAGCTCCATTCGTATGGAATTTTGGAATCACTTGATTATGAATCATTTGATACATGTGAGCCATGCCTTATGGGCAAGATGACTAGAACGCCGTTTTCCGGTTCAATGGAACGGGCGACAGATTTATTGGAAATCATACATTCTGATGTATGTGGTCCAATGAGTGTGTCGGCGCGAGGTGGATATCGTTATTTTGTTACTTTCACGGATGATTTGAGTAGATACGGTTATATCTACTTGATGAAACACAAGTCTGAAACCTTTGAAAAGTTCAAGGAATTTCAGAATGAAGTGGAAAATCATCGTAATAGAAAGATCAAATTTCTACGGTCCGACCGTGGAGGTGAGTATCTAAGTTACGAGTTTAGCACTCACATGAAAGAGTGTGGAATTGTTTCACAACTCACACCTGCCGGAACACCACAACGAAATGGTGTGTCGGAACGTCGTAATCGTACTTTATTAGATATGGTTCGATCTATGATGTCTCTGACGGACTTGTCGTTGTCATTTTGGGGTTATGCACTAGAAACTGCTGCATTCACTTTAAATCGGGCACCATCTAAATCCGTTGAAAAGACACCGTATGAATTATGGTTTGGAAACAAACCTAAGCTGCCATTTCTTAAAGTTTGGGGATGCGATGTTTATGTGAAGAAACTTCAACCGGATAAACTTGAACCCAAAGCGGAAAAATGCGTCTTCATAGGATACCCTAAAGAAACTATTGGGTATTCCTTCTATCACAGATCCGAGGGCAAGGTTTTTGTTGCCAAGAATGGATCCTTTCTAGAGAAAGAGTTTCTCGCGAAAGGTGTGAGTAGTCGGAAGGTAGAACTCGAAGAGGTTGTGGAACCTTCTCTTCAAAGTATGGCGAGTAGCGCAGCGCCGGAAGTTGTTCCGGAGTTGGCTCCACCTGTTGAAGAGGGAACTAATGATAATGATCATGAAACTCCGAAAGAGAGTACTACCGAACCTCGCAGGTCAAACAGGACGCGTGCAGCTCTCGAGCTGTACGGAAATCCTGTCATGAATTTCATGGTTGATGAAAATGATGACCCTGCGACATATGAAGAAGCGATGATGAGCCCGTATTCCAACAAATGGTTAGAAGCCATGAAATCCGAGATGGAATCCATGTATGAAAATCAAGTTTGGAACTTGGTGGAATTACCTCACGACCGAAAGGCCGTGGAGAACAAATGGATTTTCAAAAGGAAAACTGATGCTGATGGTAATGTGACCGTCTATAAAGCTCGACTTGTCGCAAAGGGGTTTCGACAAATTCAAGGAGTTGACTACGATGAGACTTTCTCTCCCGTAGCGATGCTAAAGTCAGTTAGGATTATGTTAGCAATTGCTGCATATTTCGATTATGAGATATGGCAGATGGATGTCAAAACCGCGTTTCTCAATGGTAATATTGAAGAAGAGTTGTATATGATACAACCAAAGGGTTTTGTAGATCCTAAGGATGCTAACAAGGTGTGCAAGCTTTAGCGATCCATCTATGGATTGAAGCAAGCATCACGAAGTTGGAATCTCCACTTTGATGAGGTGATCAAAGAGTTTGGATTTGTCCAAACTTATGGAGAAGCTTGTATTTACAAGAAAGTGAGTGGGAGCAATGTGGCATTTCTGATATTATATGTGGATGACATATTATTGATCGGAAATGATATAGATCTTTTAAACAGTGTTAAAAGTTATCTAAACAGCAAATTTTCAATGAAGGACCTAGGTGAAGCGTCATACATATTAGGCATAAAGATCTATAGAGATAGATCTAGGCGCCTAATAGGGCTATCACAAAGTACATACCTTGATAAGATTTTAAAGAAGTTTAAAATGGACGGAAGTAAGAAGGGGTTCTTACCTATGTTGCAAGGCAAGACATTGAGTAAGACTCAAAGTCCGGCTTCGGCGAAAGAAAGAGAGATAATGGACAAAGTCCCCTATGCTTCAGCCATAGGCTCTATAATGTACGCCATGCTATGTACAAGACCGGATGTGGCACATGCTATTAGTTTGACTAGTAGGTACCAATCGGATCCAGGTTCGGAACACTGGATAGCGGTCAAGAATATCCTTAAGTACTTACGAAGAACTAAGGATATGTTTCTTGTATACGGAGGTGAAGAAGAGCTCGTCGCTAAGTGTTATGTCGACGCTAGCTTTGACACCGATCCGGATGACTCTAAGTCTCAATCCGGATACGTATTTCTCATGAATGGCGGAGCGGTTAGTTGGAGGAGCTCCAAACAACCTGTGGTAGAGGGATCAACAACGGAGGCCGAATATGTTGCTGCTTCAGAAGCGGCTCAGGAAGCAGTTTGGATGAAGGAGTTCATATCCGAACTAGGAGTGGTGGCAAACGCGTTGGACCCAATGGTGATCTATTGTGACAACAATGGTGCCATTGCCAATGCCAAAGAGCCAAGGTCTCACAAGCATTCCAAGCATATTAAGCGCCGGTTTCACTCCATCCGCGAGCATGTCAACGATGGAGATATAAAGATTTGTAAAGTACATACGGATCTCAATGTAGCAGATCCGTTGACTAAAACTCTCCCTAAAGCAAAACATGATCAACACCAGAACTCAATGGGTGTTAGATTTATCACTATGTAACTAGATTATTGTCTCTAGTGCAAGTGGGAGACTGAAGGGAATATGCCCTGAGAGGCAATAATAAAGTGTTTATTATGTATATTCCAAGTATATGATAGATGTTTATTTTGCATGCTATAATTGTTTTAATACGGAAACGTTAATACATGTGTGTTTAATAAACAAACAGAAAGTTCCTAGTTATGCCTCTCTCATAAACTAGCTCGTTGATTAACAAGATGATCAAGGTTTCCTGATCATGGACATTGGATGTTGTTAATAATGGGATCACAACATTAGTGTAATGGTGTGATGAACATTCATCCGAAGTATAGCATTACGATCAAAGTCATTGAGTTTATATTGCTATAACAACTTACGAAGTGATCCTAATCCTTAGACCATGAGATCATGTCAATCACTAACACTGGAAGAGTTTCTTGATACCATCAAACGTCACACCATAACAGGGTGATTATAAAGATGGATTCAGAACTAATAAAGTGTTATGTTGAGGCTCATGGATCGAGAGTGGAATTTGTTCATCCCGATGACGGATAGATATACTCTGGGCCCTCTCGGTGATATCACATTGATTAGCTTGCAAGCAGGTGATTTGATCACTAGAATGTTATATCACAGGAACGAGAAAAGAGTGCATGTCGGTAACGAGATCAAACTAGGTATGGAGATACCGATGATCGAATCTCGGACATGTAATATATCGTGAAACAAAGGGATTAAGATACTAGCGTAAAAGGTTCCGACGATCACAAGAAAGTCATCGTTGAATGTGTGGGAGTCAGTATGGGTCTCCAGATCCCGCTTCTGATTATTGATCCGAGAGGGGTCTCGATCATGTCCGCATTATTCACGAACCGTAGGGTGACACACTTAAGAGACACCGACATCCAATTGGAGAAAATGTTTCATGCCGAAAGAATGAACAAGCGCAGGAATTTATTTCACTAGATACCGAAATAGGTTTTCGGGTGAAATTGCATAAAGTGGTTATGCATGTGAAATAGAATTCTAGCAAGGGGTTATTTTTGAATGTTTGTCATTAAAGTAATTGACAAAATTCTGAATAAAATAAAAGAGTTTTATTTAATGAGAGTTTGCATTAAATTTGGTGGAAATTTAATGGGAATTTGAGTGGACTTTTGAGTGGAGGGTTTTTAAAGGGCATTTGGTGAGTGGAGTGTCCACCCACATGAATGAAGGAGGGGAGGGGGCAGCCCCCATGGCCGGTGGCCACCCCCTTGGGTGCCCCCCTCCTCCTATAAAAGGAGCCCCCCTCCTCACTTGTCTCTCACACCTCCTCGTGAAGGATCTCTCTCCCCCTCTAGAATTTATCCCCCATGGTCTCGGACTAGCGAGATACATGTTCCCGGTGTCTATTCGACAAGAAAGAGTTGTGCTTCCGCTGCATCGCTGGAGCGAGGAGGCGGAGGTTGCTCGGTGCCTCGAACGTGTGTGCGAGCACGGATGCGCTGCTGATTTGCGGCGCTAGGACTTCCTCTCGATCTTGAGATCGGCAAGAGATCGTCTACATTAACCACGAGTTGAACTCGTTAAGCTTTATCGGTCTTCAAGGGTATGTTCTCTACGGATATACATCCGCTCGTTGTTTGTATCTAGTAGATAGATCTTGGTATATAGTTCACATCATAGGAATTTTTTTGTTTTCTATGCTGCGAACCCTACAGCCAGGGCACTCCCTCATAGGCCCATGCCCCCTCCTGGAAGGTGGGCCCACGTTAGTCCCCTTCCGGAAGGTTCTAGAAGCTTCCGGTACAATACCGATTAACCCGGAACAATTCCGAACTCCAAAAACTGCACTGCCTTATATGAATCTTATTCTCCGGACCACTCCGAAACCTCTCGTGATGTCCCGGATCCCATCTGAGACTCCGAACAAAAACTCATAAACCAATTATCCAATCTATCCTAGCGTCGAGACACGTTAAGTGTGTGACCCTGCGGGTTCGAGAATATGCAGACATGATCTTCTATCAATAATCAACAGCGGGGTCTAGAAACCCATATTGACTCCCACACATTCATCGATGATCATATCGGATGAACCACAATGCCAGGATTCAATCAATCCCATATATATATTCCCTTCGTCTCGTGATATTTTACTTGCCCGAGATTTGATCGTCGGTACCGTCATACCTAGTTCAATCTCGTTCACAGCAAGTACTTTACTCGTTCCGTAATCCGATATCACTTTGTGATTAACTCCTTAACCACATGCTTGCAAGCGTTGTTGATATCGATTACCGAGTGGGCCCGAAGTATATCTCTCCGACTTGGGAGGGACAAATCCCATCTCGATACATACAACCCAACAGATACTTTCCGATCACCTGAGAGACACCTTTATGATCACCCTCTCATAGGATGATGTTTGATGACCTCAAAGCTTTCTTCCGATACCAGGGAGTTGTATTATCTCATGGTCTAAGGAATACAATATTTGACATAAGAAAAGCTTCGCAAAGATGAACACGATGACACGATCTAATTGCTTTGCTTAGTTTGGGTCTGTCCATCATATCATTCTGCCAATGATATGATCTCATTATTAATCGACAACTCATGTCCATGGTTAGAAAACCTTAACCATCATTAATCAATGAGCTAGTCCATAGAGGCGTACTAGGGACACGGTGTTGTTCACAAACCACACAAGTATTTAAGTTTCCGCTTAATACAATTCTAGCATGGAATATTGTAACACCCTCAGAATCGGACCTATGCAAGTTTCAGCGATTCACGCCAAACCCGCATAGAAACGATTCAAAGGTGCCCACCAGGCACTTTCATGCGGGTGGAAAACGAAGTAATAACATTACACAACAGTCCTCGATGGGACCCACAGAACAGATATATATACAACACGACTCCATGAGTCAAGAATACAGATATACGGTACAAAGATCCAAATCACCTTGAAAACGAGGGAGCGTCCGACTACGGACAAGATGCAAATTGAGCTAAGAGCCCTGAAGAATAACCAATGGCGTCCATAACCCTGCCCAGGCCAAGCCGGAAGGGTAACCCTGCTAACGACGTCGATCTCAAAACCTGCTTAAACAAAAGGGGTGCCGACAAAGGGCAAAGGAAAAAGAGGAGCGTCAGTACTGAGGCCAGTACACGGCGAGGCTAGAATTCGGCGGTCCTCGCCTACATAGGTATGGTGGACTGAAGCGGCAGCGGCAGCATGCACTAAACAACCTATAGAGACTCGATAAAACAGGCGGCTATCAGAGAGGGGTAAGAAAAACCTGTTCGGAACCAACATGATTCTACCATCAGACAAACCCATCCTGGTGTTCCCCCTCGAGACCAAACGAGGAAGTCGACCGAGGAACTCACACAGTTGGCAGTTTTATTTATTCAGTTATCGAAGCACCAATTACTAGTCAGGTATAGATAGTCATCCTGATATAATAAGCAGTGGCCAATTTTAGTTAACCATTCCGTTATAGTTGCAACACTTACTAATGAGGTACAAATAGCATGAGATAACCCCAAAACCCAGCAGTTGTTGGTACTTTTATTTAGCCATTCCGTTGTAGTTGCAATATTTACTAGTCAGGTACAATGGTCGCAAACGACAACCCAAGCAAGCAATTGTTGTCAGTTTTATTTAGCCATTCCATTATAGTGAAGCTGATTACTAGTCATTATAAAGTCAAATTTATAGCACTACTTTAGTTATAGTTGTCTATGATCGAGATACTGTGCTCCAAGTCGTCCATAACCGCGGACACGGCTTTCAGAAAGTTTTACCCTGCAGGGGTGCACAAATAGCAATACACACTCGATCAACCTCGGAAAAACCAAATCAAAACCCAACGAGGCCTTCACGACAAAGCAATCACAAGATTCAGAAATATTTCAGGGGGCCACCCCTTGGAGTACACCCGCAACGAAGCTAGCTGACTCTGAGACGGACTCAAGGTTTGTGGGGCCGGCTGTAAGCGACTGGGAACCCAAAACTGGGCTTGTCGATACCGCGTAAACGGGTCACAATCCTAAACAGTACAGTGTGCTCCTCGCACAATCGTAAATAAAGCAGTAGCATGGCATAAGTACATGATCGTAAATAAAACCTCAAACTAGTTTGTGGCCCCAAGAAATAAGAATGAATCAAGCTCTGGCTCAGGGGGGTCCCATAATCCTCCCGGATGTGGATAGCGCGAATATTCAAGGAACAGGTATCAAGTACTCGGGGTCCTACGGGACACAAGTGGACGGTTAACAACCAAATAACATCTATTGCCCACCTGTGCCTCTGCTTACTTACTTCAATTTTAGTTGTTAAACAGTAATTAAAGTGAACAATAATTAAAGCCACGATCATCTCCAACATTGAACATGCGGCAATACTCCAACAACTGTGGTACTTGACGACACGCAACAGCACTTGAGCAAGCGACTACGACGCGCAGGTCCAACTATCTACCAAACAACAGGTAATAGGAGGTGTCCAAGGCAATATAAGGCTGCAAGGGATATCACGGATACGGAAACTAGAGCATCGCAACACGGATAGCAATAGATCAACAGGAGGGAATAAATACTATAAAAGTAAGATATGTAGAAAGGGGGAGATGCTCGCCTGAAAACATTGTCGAAGGTTCAACCGAAGATCGGGTCGACACTCGCATCAACTCAACGGCCTTATCCGCGAAGAAGCAAAACACTAGAATAAACACCGGATGCAATATTTAATACTACGGCAAAAGATCGGCATGATGCATGTATGATGTATGACATGGCAAGGGTGCGATGCGATTAGGCAATATTAAGCGGAACCAGGGTCCCGACAATTAATTAGATGGTTCATGTTATTTAGCTACCCCACAATTTAAATGTTGTCTTAACATGGCAAAAGATAGCACCGGTTCGCTACACCAATTTAAATGAGGCCGATATAAGACTAGATTTGCCCGCATATGGGCCCCATATTTAATTATAAGGTGAATCGGCATAGTGCCCCCAACCCACACAAATATGCATGCGAGAGGAATGATTATTAATATGCAACAATTTGATATTTTACATTTATAAAATAGGGCTCGAGAAAGGGTCACACATCTGGGTTCGGAAGAACTTGGGGTTCCGAGGGTTCGGGGTCGGGTCTCAGGGTTCAGGGTTCGACGGGATCGGTCTCGGCAGAAACATTCTCGATCAAAGGGTAGATCTTGTCGCATCCGTGGTCTTCGGCCCGTGTAGACGGTCATGGCGTTCAAGGGGAGAACTTGGCGTTCCGGGACGAAGGACTTGGCGTTCCGCGGTGAAGTGCTTGTCGTTCCGGTGGCGATCTTGGCGTCAGGGTTCTCGGTCATCGGTAGATCTTGTCATCGCTTTGGTGTTGGACTCGACACATACGATGGAGATCTTGGGGTACCATCTTGATTATCGGAGGCGAACTTGGGGCTCGTCATCGAGGTATTCAGGGTTCCCTGTCGGAGTACTTGAAGTTCCGTGATGGAGTTCTTGTCGGAGATTCTTCGGACACCTTCGGCTCGGTACGGTCTTGGAGTCTCGCGCCCGTGGCCTTGTGCGGTCCTTCGGGGTCTCGTGTTGGTCTTGGCTTTCCCAAGTGGACTGGAGATCTTGCTGGCATATAGGCTCGATCGCGTGACTCGATCTTGGGCAGCGCCACGGTACACATCGGTCTCGGAAAACAGTGGAGCAACATGATGGCCGAAGGTCATCGGATGGAGACAACCTGAGGCACGGCGAGCTCGGGCGCAACCAGCGGCGGCCCCACGTTGCAGATACGGCGAGGTTCAGGGCAAGGAGGGCGACCAAGGCGGACGACGAGCAGAGCCAGGCGGCGATGAAGGCCAAGTAGGCGACGGGGCCTGCAGGGCGGCGAGCTTGGAGGCGGCAGGGTTGGCGTGGCGAGGCCGATGCGGAGGGCGGCCGGCGCACGCGGTGCGGCACAGAGGGGTCGTTGGCGGGCATGGCGGCCGGGGACAGCAGGCGCGACGGCGAGGAGGGGCGCTGGCAGGGTGAGGGGGAAGGCGGCGGCGAGGTGGAGGTCGCGGGCGGCGGAGGCCGACGGCCGGAGGAGCAGAGCTCGGGGCCGGAGGCCGGAGAGGGTGGAGGCGGGGCGCGGCCGACGCGAGGTCGCGTGCCGGCACGGGAGGAGCAAGGCGCGCGGGCGGAGAGGTGGCCGGCGACGGCGGCTCGCGCGCCAGCCGAGGGAAGGGGAGGATGCCGACAGGGAGGCGGGCGGCTTTGGCGGGCGACGCAGAGGAGAGGAGGTGCCGGGCGGCGCCGCGGCGAGGTGGAGGTCGCGGCGGAAGGCGGGGAGGAGGCCGGCGGTGGAGGCGCGGCCGGAGGCGGGGAGGCGCGGCCGGTGGCGGGGAAAGAGGGCCGGAGGCGGGGCTCGGGCGTCGAGGGGCGTCAGAGGACTAGGGAAGGAGCGGCCGACGCCGGGAAGAGAGGGAGGCCGAGCGGGGCGGCGCCGGAGGAGAAGGAGAGAGCGGGGTCAGGAGAGAGGAGAAGGGAGGGAGAGGAGAGAGGGAGAGAGCGGGGTGGGGCGCGTGGTGGGGTCGGGCCAGGGGCGGTGGGACCGGGGTGGCAGGGAGGAGAGAGGGAGTGGGTCAGTGGGGCCGGGTGGGGCTGGCGTGTGGGGGTGTGGACAGGGAGGGGCGCGGGGTGTGCGGTGTGTGGGGTTGGGGTGGGACCCAGGGAGAGAGAGGGGGAAAGAGAGAGAGAAGAGTGGGGGGGATGGCATGTGGGGCCAGGGGGAGTGGGGCTGCTGGATTGATGAGGTGGCGGGGGTGAGATGAGGTGGAGGGGAAGGTGAGGTGGAGGGCACTGGTTGGTGGGTAGACTAGGATTGGGTAGATTAGGGATTTAGGTGGGACTGGTTAAGATATTTTAGTTTAGGGTTTTCTTTTATTTAAAAATAACTTTTGTAAATAGTTTAGACAAATAAAAGACCGGAACAGACCGATGTTTTAATTTGAAATAAGGCGGGGGCTATTGAGAAAACAAAACTAGGCGTTTCGAAAATAGTTTCAGACAAACAATGCATGATGATGACGATGCAATGCACAAAAACAACGCGATTTTCTAGTAGTGGTTTTGCGGGATGCCACAAATATAAACATTATCATGAACAAGAATTACAATAATAACATCTTTATTATTGCCTCTAGGGCATAATTCCAACAGTCTCCCACTTGCACTAGAGTCAATAATCTAGTTTACATTTGGCAACAATCTCACACCCATGGCACTGAGGTGCTGATCATGTTTTACACGTGGAAGAGGTTTAGTCAATGGATCTGCGATGTTCAGATCTGTATGTACTTTGCTAATCTTCAGATCTCCATCTGCTATATAATCTCGGATTATATGAAACTTGCGGTTGATATGCTTGGTCTTTGGATGATATCTTGGTTCCTTAGCGAGTGCTATGGCGCCAGTGTTGTCACACAATATCTCCAGTGGGTCCAATGCACTTGGAACCACGCCAAGCTCAGTGATGAAGTTCCTGATCCAAACTCCTTCACTTGACGCTTCTGCAGCAGCCATGTATTCCGCTTCTACTGTAGATCCCGCGATCACGCTTTGCTTGCAGCTTCTCCAGCTCACAGCTCCTCCATTCAAAATATACAGCTTCTCCAGCTCACAGCGAGCGGTAGTATCGGCCCGCCCGGGCGGTACTACCGCTTGTCCCAGAAAACAGATTGACGGGCAAATATTCAAACATCGATAACTTTTGACCGGAAGCTCCGATTGACCCGATTCCAATTGCGTTGGATAGAGGACGACAAGGGATTTCCAATAAAAGGTGGAAATATTAGTTATCACCACGTGAGAAAATATCAAGTATAATAATGTGAGATAACTCACTTGGTGAGAAACTGAAAAGCCGCATAAATCAAAATCGCAACAAGATACAAACGGAAGATCCGATTTTGATGAACAAGAACTTGTTATGGAGATTAACACAAGCTCTATATCCTCACATGGGTAAGACCAAATACGATGATGCAAGTATGCAAAGGTTTGAGCTCTCTCCGAACGATGTGACCGAATTCCTCATACGAGAGCCCCTCTTGGTAGTACGGCTATCTATCCTAAACCCGGTCTCTTACTAACAATATGAGACCGGCAAAAGGGAAAACCTATCAAGATTATACCTTTGCCTTGAGCATTCCACTTGAGCTCGATGTAGACGATCTTGCCCATCTCAAGATGGAACGCCTTTCTTGATTCCTCATCATCGATCCATGATCACCGAGGATGGCAAGCATCAAACATGAGATCTTCTATAAATGGCGCATTTTGAGCTTGCACAACATATCTTCTTCTCATTTCATCGACCTTGAATCCGACACAAGCTCCAAGCGATGCTAATGGAAAAATCCTACAAGTGCAACTTAATACACACGTTAGTCTATAAGGATTGTCATTAATTACCAAAACCACACATGGGGGGCCATATGTTCTTTCAATCTCCCCCATTTTGGTAATTGATGACAATCCCTTTAAGAGGGTTTATATAAGGAATATTAATGAATAAAATGGTAATACCAATATCAAATACTACATAAGTATGTGAAATTGGTACCACCACCATATATAGAGCAAACTCCCCCACAATCTATGCATGTGTGATGAACTTGAATTTCATTGTATATATTACCAATCATTATCATTGGTGGAGTTTCCTCTATATATACCACATGCTATGCAACAACAAAGATGCAAGAGCATGAAAGGCAAATGCTTAATAACCAACTCAATGCATAAACCAACCTCCCTTAAACCCTCTAAAACTTATCCCCCATTGGCATCGATTGCCGAAATGGGTGACAAGTTCTAAAAGGCAAATATAATAATAATTCCTCCAAAGGTGCGCCTTCGCACATATCCAATGATGAATACTTGGGAGGGAGTAGAACTATATCGAGGACCCAAATATTGCCAAAAGAAATAAAATAAAACGACGCATCACAAATGACGCAAGCAAACACAAGATCCGACAAATCAAATGAAAACAACAAATGAGTCCAAATGGAAACAACAAGATATTATGATATGAGCAAGAGAGTGCTTTAAATAACAAAATAGAGAAACTCCCCAAGATTTGTGCACTATTCAACATAAATGCATTAGAATACATATTGCACAAATATGGAATCCTCGCTCCCCCATAAGCATTTAAAACACAACAAATGTGAAAGAATACAAATGAGCATTATTAAATGAATTAGATGAGCTCCCCAAATATAATGCACCAATTATGACAATTGCATTTGGGAACGAGGTGCATAATCATGGAATCCTCACTCATCCAAATTCATTTAACAATACAAGGCATGAGAGAGCAAATATGAGTGCCCGAAGATGCAAATAAGAGGAACGAGCACTCATAGGCAAATAAATTTGGAATCCACCAAAGAATCAAAAGGAATAGAAAGGTGGTCTCGAAGGATTAAAAATCAACTAAAATTATCTTCTCATATGTGTATATGTGTATATGTCTATAAGTGGAAAATATCACAGAGACATATGCCAACAAAGAAATATGCACACATAAATAAGATATACAAGAAGGCATATGAAAAGAAAAAATGAAGTCATAATATATACCAATAAGATTTTTGCTTCAAAGCATGGCCAAAGGCTCAAATATATCTTATTGTACATTAATGAACTTCAAACATCAACACACTACATATATTACAACTATCAGCAAGGGAAAAGGAGAAAGTTGGCATATATGAAGAAAGGCAACAAGTATCACGAGAAACAATATATTAGCAAAATCTCACTATTGCACATGAGAGAAGTTGGGGAAAGGATAGGCAATAAAATTGCTAGATTGACATATTTGGGATTGATGGATCACATGCATGATTTTGTATAGTCCCAATTATATGCACTCATCTCAACTTATACACATATACAATAGAGAGTTCTCTTAATACCATAGATATAGATACAACAATAAATACAATAACAAAAATTCACGCTAGAAGGCAACCGACAAACGGTTGGAATCAAGATATATGAGCATGAGAAAGAGATACTTGTTACCGAGATATAATTGGTAGAATGTAGAGGATATGAATTCGTTGAACATCCTATAGCTTGCCTCTAATTGTCATTAACACACCACTTCTTCAAGATTGAGAGACAAGCATCCAATATATCTCAAATGTACCTAAAATACATTTAAGTACAAAATGGTCCCCAAACTTATTGGGTCCAAAATAGTTAGTGCAACTACAATACATAGGAGAGACTCCACATAAATATGTGCATATTGATATGAAATTGAATTTCATGCACAACTTAGCCGATGGGATTTGGTGGAGTTTCCCCTATATATTGGATCAAAGAAAGCAAGCATGCCATAATATAATCATATAGTAAATATGCATGCATAAAGCTTTCAAAAACCAAAACGGAGATACAATTTGAACAAAACACCAAGTAAATCGAGATTGCATACACAAGAGTGTGACATGACAAACGATTTCCAAATTATATCAAAGAACCAATCCAACACATGAAAGGTCACAAGTTCAACAAATGAACTAAGCTAAAGCCAAAAGAGAAAAGGGTATATAGAAATAAAATTGCTCAAGGATTTATCTCATTCTAAAAATGGTCAAATCATGAAACAAGGAGTGAGACAAAACCAACTCCCAAAAAGAGCAAGGTTCCAACAAGAAACCAAACTCCCCAAACTTCTCATGATGGCACAAATACCAAAACGAAAATATTGAGGTTCCAAGCACATAAAACCCGATATGGATCAAACAAAGAAGCATATATATGAGTGTTCTAAATAATATAGGAGAGCTCCCCCATGGATAGTGCATTATATAGAATTTTGCTTTTGAATGCAAAATGCACACAAATGAGATCATCACTACTACCTACATTAAATAAAACACAAGAGGATACCAATAAAATAAGAAGATCCAAAAGTAGCAAGGAATACATGGGAGCACACAAAACATTTTACTTGGCCAAAGATAGGACAATATTAAGCAAGGGCCAAAGTGAATATGATCAATAAATTCTACCATAAATTGGGTACTCATTGTACAAGGACAAGAAATATTGGGAATAATTTTCCCAAGGTAGCTTGCATGGATATCCAAGATCATAGTCACAACAAGAAGCATATAACTAAATATAAGAATTGAGCATGATACTTCAAGCAAGATTCTTGGTAGCTTCCAATAGTCACACAATCACTAGTGATTAGAGTAACTTGAAGCAAATGGTTTCCATGCGAATATATATATCTAAATATGAGGAAACACATACCAAGAATCATTCCCATATAAAAGATCCAAAACAAGATCAATAAAGTCATTCAAGCAAATTGGAACTTGTATGAGCAAATGTGTCACATAGGTGCTAGATAATTATCAATATCAATTCTAAGTGACACAACCTCGAATATTCACATTTTCTAGGATTGTAATATGCACTAAGCATATGACTCCCCCATAATGTGATACTACCATAAAACCAACACGAGGCAAAATAATACAAATAGAGATAATTAATGGACATTATAAAACTTACATTTATCATGAGAATTGTACCACATAGAGACTAGACAATAATCCAATATAAATACTAGGTGGTGTTCCCATGTACACACAATTTTAGGATTGTGGAATGCCCAAGCATAACACTCCCCTAAAATGGGATAATCCATTAATCTCTCACAAGAGCCAAATAAGATATCAAATATAATCAAGAAAGGCTCAAACACAAGAAACACACATACATGGTGTGCCACCTAATCATACACTAATAAGCTTTATACCTCAAGATAATTAAGTGGAAGGCACAACATGTACAAAAGCATGGAGGATACAAAACCAACACATGCACAAGGGGGCGAGTAACTTTCAATGAAATGAGTTAAGCATATGTTACCGCAAGGAGGAACATTCGAAATATAATAGGAGCAATATAATCCACATGACTTGGCCTGACAATTATAATAATGAAGATCCCTTAATTCTTCATGGTGTAGCCAAGTCTCCAATGCCCTCCAAAACACACCTATTGATCAAGTTTTGGCTTGTTGGTCCCCAACCAAGTTGGGTCCTAAGAAGTTAGTCGCAATAGGCTTGGCAACCCAAATGGATCTTTTCTTGACACCACATTGGGCACCAACAAATTTGGATAACACATTGCCAACCTCATCCTTATAAAGAGAATAAGCATCATCAATAATGATAGGGTTGGATGAGGAGATACCGATAGTGCATGAGGAAGAAATGTGCCCTTTCTTACGACAAATGTAGCAAGTTCTACTCTTGCCATCTTTATTTTTGGATGTAGCGACAACTTGAGGAAGAGCTTGAGTCTTCTTGGGAGGAGGCCCATCTCTAACAAGATGTAGAGCTTGAGGCTGCTTCCCTTGTTGCTTCTTGCCAAGGGACTTCTTCTTTAATGGGCAATGTTTGACATGATGCCATTCTTCCTTGCACTTGAAGCAAACAATGTTGGCTGGATTCTTGACTTGATCTTGGCCATTATTCTTGTTGTCCTTGTGCTTAAACTTGATAGTGGACTTGTTCTTGACATTGGAGTTGAATCCAAGCCCACTCTTGTCATTGAGGGATTTTTGCACACTCAAGATTTTGTTGAGTGCGACCTTCCCTTGATGACCCCTTTTCAAGTCATTCTTCAAAGAAGTGACTTGAGCCTTGAGCTCTTTGATTTCCTCTACATGGTTAGTTTCAACAAATGTACTAGAGGAAGTAGATGCCACATTGTTAGAGCAACAAGGCACGAAATGTAATTCATCACGAGATATAACATGGTTGTGAGAGGATGAATTACATGGACTAGCACATGGCAATATAATATTTGGAGTAGATATAGTGCTAATGTCCACATGAGGCCCACTATATGTTACCTTTGACACGATGGCCTCATGAGATAATTTTAGCCTACCATGGGAGACTAGAAGATCCTCATGCGAGCTCGAGAGCTTATCATGACTTTCTTCTAATTTCCCATAGTTGCTAGTTAGCAAAGCAAGTTGAGCCTTTAGCTCAACATTCTCCTTCAAAATAGATGCTTCACATTATTATTAGCAAGAGGTGAGGGCAACTTGTCAAGCTCTTTTAAATATGAAGCTTTAAGTTGCTCATGTGACTCGGTGAGTTTGATGAGCTCCCTCTTAACGACCCGAGAGCCATTTTCGAGGTGCTTAAAATCCTCAACAAGTTTAGCATAAGCAACTTCAAGTTCATCATTTTTAATCTTAAAGGAGTTAGCCACCGCAAGTTCTCTATCATGGTATTCCTTTACTCTAGATAATTCTAGAGTAAAAGTCTCCTCAAGAGATTCTTTGGTGGTTTGTTCTTCTTAAAGGGAGTCCTTTAGTTGTGCAACTTCATTAGCATACTCACGGTCAAGTGCAAACTTTTCATCAATTAAGTTTTCTTGCTCCTCAATAAGATCATTGCTTTCTATGGCACAATTCAAGATTTCAAGAAAGTTGGAGGAAGCAAATTTATTTTTGAAGAGAGCGCTATAGACAACCTCTCCCATTTTCTTAATAGAGGTAATATCATACTTACTTCTATAATCATCACTATCATTCTCAACCTCATCATCATCATCATGAGATACAATGGGATTCAAAGAGGTTACCTTTGTTCCCTTAGCCATAAGGCACATGTGAGAACCAGAGGAAGGTGATGATGAGATTGCACTTGTATATCTCTTCAAGACCTTGTCTTGGCCCATAGAATCTTCATTTTCCTCTACATGGTTAGCAACACAAGCACTAGAGGAAATGGAAGCATTTTTATCATGGCAACAAGACAACACAAGCATATCATCATGAGATTTATTCAAGTCATTTCTACATGATATGCAAGGACTATTAACACAAGCATGTAAGGAGTTTTGAGTGCTAGAAGTGTTAAGGTCCAAAGATAGATCATTGCAACTAGATAGGGATGAAGGATTACAAATAGTAATATCACTATCCATATTGCAATTTCTATCACCACTCACCATATCATTACCTTGTAAAAAATCACATGTTGGTGAAGTGGTAGACGATGAGAACTCATCTCGGCCGAAAGTGGAAGCAACACAATCATCCTCAATAATGTTGGACTTGCTATATTTATCTTGAAGCTTGGTCCATATCTCACGAGCGCTTGAATAAGGCATGATAGAAGAAATAACTACATTGCTCACAACATGCAAAATAATTTTAGTAGCTAGAGCATCTATATGAGAGTTCAACTTCTCCTCTAAAGATTCGTTTTGGGTATCCATAGGAGAAGAGAGACCCACATATAGATACCCCTCGATAATTGGGTGAATTTCTCGAAATAAATTAAGCATGCGAATTTTCCAAACATCATACTTTGTGCCATCGAATGTGAGCGTGTACTTGTGCACTAATCCCCTAGCCGACATCTTTACTCTCAAGGACATTGTCTGTCACCTCGCGGAGCCTTACAAGCTCGTCTTGCATGCCGAAAGACTGGGAGATTTTATTGAAATCCCTGTCGCATTGGTCCGATCGGGTGAAGCTCCCATGGACTGGTGATGACGCCCCTTTGTCCTGGCATCTTGAGTAGTAGGTATGCGTAGTGTGGGACGGCCAGGAACCTTGCGAATGCTACACGCCCCAAGATGGCGTGGTATTGTGACGGACAGTCCACCACTTCAAATTCGAGTCGCTCCTGCCGAAAGTTGTCCGGCTTCCCGAAGATGACGTCGAGTCCTATTTTGCCCAGGGGGAATATGCCCTTTCCTGGTACAATGCCGTGGAACATTGTGTCTGATTGTTCCAGGCTGCATTGTGGGATTCACATAGCTGCTAGGGTGCTTGCGAACATTAGGTTGATGCCGCTGCCACCGTCCATGAAGACGCGACTCATCTCGAAGCCTCCGATCTGCGCCTCGAGCACCAGGGCAGCATGACCTGGGCGAGGGATCTGGCAAGGGTGATCCGCGCGAGTGAACGTGATGCAGGACTCCGATCCGCTAAGGTACTCAGGGATTGCAGGTGGAGTTGCCACAGCCAAGTTGATTTGTCGGGTGATTTTCTTCTGCACCCTGTTTGTTGGGCGTCCCTTCTGGATCATATTTAGTGCTCCCTTTGGCGGGGGGAGGGGGGGGGGTATGCGACCCCGTCGTTGTTTTGCGCTGGTGCGACTGGTTGGTTTGGGCCTCCAATAGGTGGCGTAGGAGGAGCTCCGTGTGCTATTTCTCCTTGCGCGGGTGCGTTTCCGAACGCGGGGATTGGGGCTTGTTGCCTCATCTGCGCCATGCTTTCGCTGAGTTTCTGGAACTCGCGGCAGTCCTTGAGCATGTGACTGGCTTTCTTTTTGCCATCTTGCTTGTCGATGTAGAAGTGGATGGTGCATGGACCCGAAAGTTTTTCGAATGCTGAGGGTCCGTTGTCGCGATCGCGGCGTTGCCACGATTGTGATGATTGTCCGCTGTCTCGGATATTTCCGCCGCGGTAACCTCCGTTGTTGCGGCTGTTGTCGTTGCGGCGGTCGGCGTAGCCAGCCGCGACCATGTCGGGTCCGTCGCGGTCTTTGTAGACACGCGGTCTCCTCTTGCTGCGGCGTTCTCGCCTTCGGCCGTAGTCGTCCTCTTCGTCTGATTGCGCTCGCTGGATGCAATCTTCGCCGTCTGCCCAACTGTTGGCAATTTCCATGAGGTGGTCTAGTGTCTTGGGCTTGACACGCCCAAGTTCTTCCTTGAAATCTTGGCGCTTGACGCTGTCTCTGAAGGCCTCGATGGCCCTCTCCTCGGAGATATGCGCTGCGGAGTTCTTGGTGGTAGACCAGCGTAATATGTACGAGCGAATAGATTCCCCCGTTCTCTGAGTGCAGGCTCGCAACTCTTCGATTGAGGCGGGCCTCTTGCTGGTGCCTTTGAAATTTCGGATGAAGCTGTAAGCTAGCTCCTCCCAACTTCGGATGGATCCTGATGATAGGCTGCTGAGCCAGACCCGCGCCGCGCCTGTCAGCTGCAGCTGGAGGCATTGCATGGCGGTTTCTTTGTTACCGCCGTGCAGCTTGACGGATGACAAATGATCGCTGAGCCAAGATTTTGGATCTTGTGTGCCGTTAAACTTCGGAGTATCCGAAGGAAGCTTGAAATTGCGTGGCATCTTTGTTCGCCGAACAGATCTGCTGAAGCATCGAGCTCCACAGAGTTCTCCTTCATCTTTATCCATCTCGGACTCGGACGAGCATGCGCGTTTGGCTCGCGCTTTGTCGATTTTGCGCTGTGTAAGCGCGTCTCTGGCGTCGTAGTCGCGTTTATGGCGATGCGAGCTCTTCTTCCTTCGAGGAAGGTCGTGCTCCTCTTCCTCTTCGGATGAGGGGGTGGGGCTACGGTCGCGCCTGACCGGAGATTTCTTCTTCGGCTCCGCAGGAGCGTCTTCGTGGAGCGCGGCTCCAACGAGTCCGAGTCCGGTGAGTGCGGACTTATGCATGAATCTTTTCGGGTCCCCCTCCGGAGGTTGGTGGGCCACGAGATACGCGGTGGCTGCCAGGATCGCAGCTTGTGGTGTCTTCGGGATGATGTTGCCGTCGGCATCCATATCCATGAACGACGTGTGGAGAGTTCGGGTCACATCACGGCGTTCATTGGGATCCATGTTCTCCACCCGCGAGCGATGCTTGTTTCCCTGATTTCCGTTCGTGCTAGAGCCGGGTGCCATGGCGGAGAGCGCAGCCCGTCGCGCGCTGGACTCAGAGGCTGCTTACTTGCGTTTATCGAGCGTCTCCTGCATCTTGACTTGCTTCTTGTGCTCCTCGATGAGGAGGTAGTGGTACGCCATCAGTAGGTCACGTGGTGAATCCACAGGCAGGACTATGTCGCCTGCGATGGCACGACGTGCATGTACCCATCCTTCTTTGCTAAGTTGGATGACGTGGCCGTTGTTCTCCCCTTCGGGTGGGGGGATTGGCTTCTTCTGTTCCCGCCGTTTCCGTCCTGTGGGTTGGGGTTCGTGTTGGGCGGCGGGTTGGGCGTTTGTTGATCCTGGATGACCGCGGCGCATAGGTAGCGCTCGTAGATCGGTTCGCTGCTGCCGCGGCTTTCAGATCTGGAACCGTAGGTCCCTTCATCCGAAGGTGGATCGCACAGATCGGAGTTGCAGCTGCTGCTGTAGAACTCATCTGTCGATGGTGACGTGCGTAGCATGGGGTGCGGAGCCCACGAGGCGGGCCTGATTGATGGCACGGGCACCCGCTCAGGAAGGCGGTGGGTGCCAGTTTGTCCCACCTGGAAGCAGAAGCTCCCGAACAAAATCTCGAGTCCGTCGCCTACGGGCTCGAAATCTTTCATGGTGGCCGGCGAGTGGGCGGTGAAGTCGAAGGTCCCGAAGAGGAGGTGATTCTCCGTCGCCGCGGAGTTGTAGATCGATCGGGTTGGGACCGTCACGATCGCACAATCAGCATCCCCGATTCCCACAGACGGCGCCAATTGACGAGGTTTAATCTCATCAATGCCCATTGTTATGGACTTGGGTTTTGGAGAAGATGGGGATGCTGGAGATCGTGGCACGGTTAACAGACAAGCAACCAGGGGACACGAGATTTACCCAGGTTCAGCCCCCCGGAGGGAAAACCCTACTCCTGCTTGTCTGCTCTTGATTACGGCGGAACCGAAGGTTACAGGGTGCGCAGATTCGATCTGGCGTGGAGGTGCGTGCGAAAGTATGAGTCGAGAGATCTAGGACGTACCCTCCTGGCCTTTATATAGACTTAGGCAGGTCCTGGGCATAGTCCTAGTCGGTTACAAGTTCTAGGGTTTTACCCCTTTGGATTTCCTATCTATACTAGTCTTGCTCTCCAAGGATCCGAAGGCGTCATGGGCCTTGGCCACCTGAAAATCTTCATGGGCCAGCGTATGTCTGCTGTGGGCCTTCCTTGGGCTGGACCAGGTATGCTGAAGTCATGTACCCGTAGGGTATAACCATGTCAGGCGGTGAAGCCTAAAATGAGAGACCGGGCTCTGATACCAATTGAAAGGATAAAGATATCGCCTAGAGGGGGGGTGAATAGGCGATTAAAACTTTTCCTAGAGTGGCTCAACAAAGGCGGAATAAAACTAGTGTTTACTTTGTTAAGCACAACCTAAAACAACTAAGGTTCACCTATGTGCACCAACAACTTATGCTAAGCAATACAAGCAACAAAGTGATAGAAAGATATATATTACTTCAAGCACGAAGGATATCACAATGTAAAGTGCATAAGTAAAGAGCTCGGGTACAGAGATAACCGAGGCATGCAGGGACACCGATATTTTACCGAGTTCCTCCCAACATGGAGTACGTCTCGTTTGGACAGGGGGTGGTATCAAACCACCAACGCCACAAAAGGTCTCCCTTATTCTCCGGTGAATCTCACCCCAACGGGATCGATCCACGCTTCCACTATCGGTGCACTTGTCGGTGGCAACCGGAACCTCTCAGAAGGTTGGGGCACTTCTCCACAACTTAATTGGAGGCTCCCAACAAACGCCACAAAAGGCCTCAACAAATGCCACCAAGGCCACAAAACCGTCTAGGGTTCCAAGAACCCAAGAGGGACAAGCTCCAATGAGCAACTCAAACCAAATCCTTTGAGGAGAACTCAAATCAATGCACCAAATGCAAATGGCAAGAACACCACAAAGATGCTCAAATCCCTCACTCTCAATTTCCAACAAAGCTACTAAAGCTATTGGGGGAACAAGAGAGGAGAAATCAAAGAGAGACACAAAATTCCCCAAAATCTAGATCCCCAAAGATACACTCACAAAGAGATGAATCGGTTAGGTCAAAACGTAGATCTAGATCACCTCCAACTACCCCTCAAATATATACAAGAATCTATGGAGGGGTGTGTAGAAATCAAGCTCAAAGAGTAAGGCAAATAGGGGCAAAGCTTAGACAAAAGGAGGAGTGAGAAGTAACCCTAAACGAAAATGGACAAAAGACTTATATAGGGCTAGACAAAATATGGCCATTGGGGTGTTTTTCTGAACGGTCCGGTAGTACCGGATTGGGCCGGCACTACAGGTCCCAACAAACCAGTACAGCAGCGAGCGAGCCAGGGAGAGAAAGCAGCAGCAGGTGGTCAACCAGGGCCACCAAGCAGCAGCGGGGCCCGCACGGTGCAGGCAGAGCATGCGCGCAGCAGCAGGTAGCAGCTCAGCGACAGCGGCAGCTAGCAGCGCATGCGGCAGCAGACAACAGCGGCAGCGGGGCCCGCGCGGGGCCAGTGCAGGCAGCTGCAGCAGCGCGGGAGCAGCCACAGCGGGAGGGCGCGCGAGAGGATAGGCGTAGCGGCGGCTGTAGGACAGCGGGAAGGGCGCGCGGGACCTGTGCCCGGTCAGCGCTAGGCGGGACACGCGGGATCGGGCGGCTGCGCGCGTGCGAGGCGGGCGCGGCGACAAGTGCGAGCTGGGCTAGGGAGCAAGATTTGGATCTGGATCTGGAAAAAGAAACCAGGCCGGGCGGTACTACCGGGCCGGCCGATAGTACCGGATTTAGGTACCCAACGAGACAGAAAGAAAACGGTCCATTCTCAGGGCGGGCGGTAGTACGGGTCCGCCCGTCGGTACTACCGCTCGGCCCAGAAAACAGATTGACGAACAAATATTTAAACAACAATAACTTTTGACTGGAAGCTCCGATTGACCCGATTCCAATTGCGTTGGATATAGGACGACAAGGGCTTTCCAATAAAAGGTGGAAATATTAGTTATCACCACATGAGAAAATATCAAGTAGAATAATGTGAGATAGCTCACTTGGTGAGAATTCGAAAAGCCGCATAAATCAAAATCGCAACAAGATACAAACGGAAGATCCGATTTTGATGAACAAGAACTTGTTATGGAGATTAACACAAGCTCTATATTCTCACATGGGTAAGACCAAATAACAACCAAATACGATAATGCAAGTATGCAAAGGTTTGAGCTCTCTCCGAACGATGTGACCGAATTCCTCATACGAGAGCCCCTCTTGATAGTACGGCTATCTATCCTAAACCCGGTCTCTTACTAACAATATGAGACCGGCAAAAGAGAAAACCTATCAAGATTATACCTTTGCCTTGAGCATTCCACTTGAGCTCTATGTATACGATCTTGCCCTTCTCAAGATGGAACGCCTTTCTTGATTCCTCATCATCGATCCATGATCACCGAGGATGGCAATCATCAAATATGAGATCTTCTATAGATGGCGCATTTTGAGCTTGCACAACATATCTTCTTCTTATTTCATCGACCTTGAAGCCGACACAAGCTCCAAGCGATGCCAATGGACAAATCCTACAAGTGCAACTTAATACACACATTAGTCTATAAAGATTGTCATTAATTATCAAAACCACACATGGGGGCCCATATGTTCTTTCACCTTGGTCGTGACATATTTATATCCACTGATAAATACCACAAAAAATCAACGTTTTGGTCTAGTAAACAAAAGTTCTAAAAACTTCTCAAGGTTTTGTTCAAAGTAATATTACACCAAGATGATTATTCCGAAGGTTTAAAAAGCAAGCTATATTACATCATTAATCTAGATCAAAAGTATCACAACCTCAAATCTTATTTTCTTTCTTTATTATGATATCTTAAAGTTAACCATGAAAACTCACATCATCTTCTTCTTAAAGACATACCTGCAATAGGCTCAACTCTAACATTACCTCTCTTATAATGTTTTAAGAATATTATCTTGTTCACCACTTGATATTCTTTGATTTTTTATTTCCCCCTTGAAACCAACATATGGTCTACAAGAATTGCCTACGGACATAACGTTTAACTCAATGCAACCATTAGTCCTATTTAAATGCGGATCCACACGTGCTATTTCAACCGTGAAATATATTTTTTTGTGAAAGATCAGGATGTTCCTACTCTTTTAACTCGGGGAGCTTAGTGAAGTTAGTTGAGTTTTTATCTGGACGACTTTGGTCCTATGCAATTGGTCTCTCTCTCACAAGCTTAGCATATATACCTTTGCAATGTGAGGACATGTGAAAGATTTGGTGACTTGAATGACAATGACGATATTGCTAAACCATTCATGGACACAAAATAAGCATGCATGTTTTCCTTTGTTCTATCAGCTACTAAAGCGAGTGCTAATTTTACCATGGCGTGGGTGGGAGATATGATCGTGTGACTTACGCTTTAAGAAAGTGAAAAATTTGGAAGGAAAATTCTAAAACGTGAGTGCGAGCCCAAACAGATGTTTATATCATTGACACTTATCTCGCTTTGATTACTTAGAGCAAGTCCAGGAGAGCCCCTACAGCCCCCCCCCCCCCCCCCGATAGCAGATGTAGGGGAGAGAGAGAGTGAAAAGTCACTCTCCAACAGCGCCCCTACAGCCTCCCTACAGGTCGGGGTCCCCGACCCAACCCCCCTCTCTCCCCTCAACACCGGGACTTCGACCGCCTCCCCTATATTGTCCCCGTCAGCAAGAGCGGCGGCCGTCGAGAGAACGGAGAGGGCGGGTACCGAGGGCACGGTTACAGGAATCGGTGGGCGGCGAGCGGAATCGATGGGCGGCGGCCGGAATCGATGCGCAACGGCGGGAATTGACTACTGGCTGCGGGAATCGACGGCCGGCGGCCGAAATCGATGTGCCACGACGGTGGTGGTGGCGGTGGTGACCGGAATCAATGGCTTGTGGGAATCAATTTGGGATTTTATCACTTCCAAAGGGATACGTGAGTCCCAGGATGAAAAAAATTTACAAAGTGGGCCATGTGCTATTAAAATATATGTGATAATAATATAGGGGAAATAATTTAGGGTACCTGCTGGAGATAAGCAAAATTTAGGGAAGAAATAATTTTAGGAAAGACCCCTACATGTATACATAGGGGAGAAAATATTGGGATGCTCCTGGACTTGCTCTTACATACGATTGTTGTGGACATAACATGCTTTGTTTATTGTCTCCACACTACACTACACTATGCTTTTGAATCATCTTTTGGGAGTTGCCCCTTTAGTTTATCACGGATACATGTAAACAAATGGATTTAGCATGCCATTTAAATGGTAGTATGTCCTGCCTTTAATAATGCGAGCACTATACTATCAAGCACACATAACTAAGATGCAAAACTCAACTAGTAGTGGATCTCAGATCCCGATCTTACCCGACCGTACGTATGGTATGGGTATCGTGTACAGTACACCACGAGGGGTGCCCCCGCTTCAGAGTAACACGTAAGTCGTCGTTACACCGTACGTACGTGTATGGTACGATGCACGCTCGATCGGTGCAGCTGCCGTCCTAGCCTCGCAGGCCCACGCGATCTCTACGAGCGATCCTGTCGGAAGCAAAGCCTGAACGGACGGTGAGATCGATCTTCCTCACCACGAGCAAGCTAAGCCGGGTGCCACGTGGGCATGCCAAGTCATCTCCGCAGGTCATCAGGGATCGGGATAAGCCTATCCAGAACCGGCCGCGTGGCGCCCGCCCTTTGGTCCTCGGCGGCGCGCAGCACCCTCCCACACAAACCTGATCGACGGCCGAGCGTCCGTTTCAAATCCTTAACAGCGTCCACCGAAACTAATTCTGTGCACGGACGTACCCGCCAGAGCATCGTCTTCCACAAGAAGAGGAAGAAGAAAGACTGCGCTGCTCGCAGCTAGCAATGGCGTCCCTCGTCGCCGTCCAGCCCGTGGCCGTGAAGGGCCTCTCCGGCAGCTCCATCTCCGGCCGCAAGCTCGCCGTCCGGCCCTCCTCCTCCGCCCGCTCCGTCCGCAGGTACGTACATGCAGTAGATGACACGGCTTAATCAATCCACGATCGATCGAGCAGCAGAGCGTGACAGTTAGCTGTGCGTGCGTGCGTGCGCGCCTGCAGGGCCCGGGGCGCGGCGGTGGTGGCCAAGTACGGGGAGAAGAGCGTGTACTTCGACCTGGAGGACATCGGCAACACGACGGGGCAGTGGGACCTGTACGGCTCCGACGCGCCGTCGCCCTACAACGGCCTGCAGAGCAAGTTCTTCAACACCTTCGCCGCGCCATTCACCAAGCGGGGCCTCCTGCTCAAGTTCCTGCTCCTCGGCGGCGGCTCCCTGCTGGCCTACGTCTCCGCCAGCGCCTCCCCGGACCTGCTCCCCATCAAGAAGGGGCCCCAGCTGCCGCCCACCCCGGGCCCACGCGGCAAGATCTAAAAGCTTGTTGGATCAGGCTCTCCTTCCTTTCATGCCTTCTTGTACCATGGATCCGATACCGATTCCCTCCCCTATCTGTATGCGTTGTTGATACTATCTGATTCCTGTACTATGTGTATCAGTAATTGAATGGATGATAGCTGCATGATGCATACGACCACAGCATTTGATGTTTGATTACTGCTCTTGCTGTACAGTTACAGTGCCGATCTATAGCGAGTACTTTGCCTCTGTTTTATGGCACTAGCCAATTCATATTCTCCGGCCTATTCATCTCATGACCCTAGGTGCAGAACTGCACAAGCAGATACACACACATGCACAATTGCTGCTGCCAACAGCAAGGATTGATCACCTGTTAGAATGTCATGGTAGCAGTTCTAGTGTCTGATTCTGATCAATAGCAGTGATCATACATCATATCCTGGAATTGCATGTTAAACCCCAACTGACGAGATAGCACTCCTACAAGATAAGAAGACCAACCTTATACTGAAACCTTGCATGGAGATCAGGGTCTAGAAGAGGTCAATCTTCAGTGGTAGGCGACTGCAAAACTAAAGTGCGTGCCATTATGTGTATACATGGCACAGTTACAGTGCCGATTTATAGTGTACTGTCACTCTGTTTTGAATGCACTAGCCAATACACATTGTCCGGCCTATTCATGACCCTAGAGTTGCTGCTGCTGCTGCTGCCAACAGGAAGAACACATCGCTTGCTAGCACTTTAACAGGTTCAGTGTCTAATCAATACCAGTAATCATACGCTACACCGTGGAGTTTTATGCCGAAATACGACTTGACAAGATATAACACTGGTAAAAGACAAGATATTACCAGTGTCAAAATTCATCAAAACTTTTAGAATTTTGGAAAATATTTTGAATATTATTTGGGTCCATCTGTATTACTGAAATGGCGGAAATATTTTGGCCTAAAGGTAACTATTTCGGTGTCTACCAAAAGTACCGAAATTCAGTGAATTTCGATGAAAACTCGCTGATGCTAGAAAACCGCAGGTCCATTTTTCAGGTTCAGTGGTGAACAAGCATGTGATTAGTTCATGTAATGCAAGGGAAATATCATCAGCAAATCGAGGAACAGTGGAGTTAAAGTTGTCAGAAAGCTTTACATAACCTCACAGTGGTACACGCTCGACCAGTTCTGCACCTTGAGCATAATGCTCTCAACATCTTACATATATTTACATGCATTTCACTCCGGAGGCTGTGCAGCACAAGCATACATGTGTGATGTGTGTGTGTGTATTCCCCTACGGCAGCAACCAACGCAACCCTCTAGTGTCTAGATATGGGGCTCCTGGTTCCACCCAAATCCTCGAGCTTGTCTAGGTAAGAGAACCTCTTGGTGGCGACCAGCGAGACCTTGGTCAGCTTGGCGTCCTGGGGATCGTCTGACTCCGACATCATGCTCTCGATGTCGCCGTCCCGGGGGCCAACGTAGTCGAACAGCGTCTGGTTCAGCGGCTCCATCCTCCCCAGCCTCTCCACCTCCTCCTTGGCGTCCTGGACGACAGTGTCGGTGTCGTCCGATGACAGGCTCGGCACTGCCGCCGCGTCCGCGTTCTTGGGGTCCTGGGCGAGGGAGTCGGCCTGAAGAACGTCTTCGATGCGCGACATGACCGTGAAGGCCAGACTCTCGAGTGTCCTGGAGTAGCTCTCCAGAATGGCACTCCCAACATCCTGTAGAAAAACCCAGCACACAGAGAGAAATGCATGTTATGTAATACTAATAGGCATGACGAGTAAAAAACCACCGTAGCAAATCCGAAAACTCAGTGGAAATTGCAGTACCCTGTTGTATTGGATTTTGCTTATGTCTAGGGCTGACTGAGAGATCCCAGGAAACCTGTGCTTGAGGAGGAGAAGAACGTTCACTGCCCTCCCTTCGAACCGGCCCCGCTTCTCGTGACTGACACCGTGGCCCCACGACAGCTTGCTCGTGTCCTTCTGCGTCATCTTCTTCTGCCAGATGACCACGGACGCCTCGATCCGGTTCATCAGATCAACAATGTTGTACTCGTTCGACAAGTCTACCGTTGCGACGAGTTCTTCGGGGTTAAAAAACTCGTCGGTTATGAGCTTGTACATCGAGTCTCCAAGGGTCGACTTCCCATTCTGCCAGACATCAAAAAACAGGTGATGTTTATCAGGCGGTGGGATCTCACCGGTGTTGTCAGCAAGTAATTGTTGAACGGCACAATAGTGTCTTGTGGATCACCTTAGGCAGGGACTCCATGTAAGCTTCCGGAACGTCCATCTCCATAATAACATTGGCGTTGATGGCCATTGTCGCCTTCAGGACCTGGTTGACGAGCTCCTTCTGGTGCTGGAGCCATCGCCTCGACGAGTCCGACAGACCGTTGGGAGGAACCTTCACGGTTGGGAGCCACCACTTGTCACCACCCTGCGCCGGCGCGTCGCCGCTCTTCTCGGAATCATCCGACTCTTTCTTCACATACCAGAACTCCTGCTTGTCGCTGAAACTGTCGAGATAATCCTGCTCGACAGCAAGAAATGTGCAACGGGTTAACACCGTATATCTCCACATTGGTCTTGTAAAGGAGAATTGTTCGGAGAAGAGTGTGGGATAAGTTACAAGAAGCATCATGTCGAGCTTGCGCAACGCGGGGATGTTCATCTGCAGATCCTTGCGCTGCTGGGTTATCATCACCTGTTTGTTTGGCAAGAAATGGTAACGAGATGTGCCGTTGCAGCTTGATTTGCATAACAATGAGGTCACATTAATGTACGGGTACTGTGACGGAAATTAGGAGGGGAATTTATTTTTTCTGACCTCCATGGTGCTGCCATCGTCGGACACCTGTTGTGATGGAACAAACTCGACGATGTGGTCGGCGACGGAGAGAAGCCAGTCGATCTCCTTGGTCCACCGGGCCTTCTGCTCGGGGGCCATCGGCTGGAGACGACGCTGCTCGCCGAACACGGAAGCTGCAACAGAAACCAACCGAGAAAACCGGAACGATTTCAGGCTCAGAAAACATTTACATTGGAAAGATGGGAAAGGAAATTTACCTGCAAGATTTGTGATGGCATTGGAGAGGGCGAGAGCAGAGGACACCCCTTTGCCGGTGCCGGACATGTCCTCCCCCAGCAGCAGCTTGGAGAACTTGTCCCTCACGATATCAGAGTCTGCGATTGACCACCCCCACAGCAAATCATTCCCAAAACAAGATCGAATCGAACAATGCAATCAATCGGCACTGGTCATGCATCCCACGAAATAAAGCTGGTCACGTACCTGAAGGCGGGCCCTCCGGCCGGGGCGCGGGCTTGGGCGGCGGCGCCGAGTTGGCCGACCTGGGCACGTCGGACGGGCCGCCGGCGAGCGGCGGCGGGATCAGGTCGACGGACAGCTTGCCCCTGGACCCGCAGCTGCTCCTGGACAGCGCCCGCCTGGCGCACGGCAGCGTCTGGCCCTGCTTGGGCGCCTCCATGGGGCTCCCCGGGTCGATGTCCTCCGAGGAGACCGAGGACGACACGGACAGCGGCGACGAGGGCGTGGACGACGCCCTGCTCGACTTCCGGCGCCTGAACGAGAACCTGGAGTCGCGGCCGTGCCCGGTCTTCAGGAACGGCGGCGCCATCACGCGCTCATCGCTGGCATGCCGCTAGCTACCACCGCATTCGCTTCGCTTCGCACGCCAAGGTGCGGCCGTCCGTCCTCGACCGCGCCCCCCGCGCGAGAGAGAGGGGAGGGGAGGAGGGGATGGGATGTCCGGTGGCTGCAGGCGCGCGTGGCTAGATTCGGGGAGGCGGTTTTGGGAGGGAGGCGAGGAGACGAAGGCGGAGGAGGAGGGGAGGAGCCTGTCGCTGCCTTGTCGTTGTGGATGGCGCGGGCGCGAGCGCTGGCGCGGCGGGAAATGGGCTGGGATGTCTCCGCTTTTGCGTGCGTCGCCCAGCTTGGAAGGCAACGCTCCAAACATGGAGAACGGGGGCCGGTTTAATCGTTGCTGTCCCCGCAGATGTACGCTCCTGTTTTTAATCCTCGATCGGCCGTGGTTAAGGTTTCTCCACCTTGGTGATAATTAGCACATGGTAACCTTTAGGCAGATTAGGCTGCATATTTTTTTACCTTACGGCAGAATATGAGTATTCAGCTTGTACAAACAGTTTTTTTTTGTTGCTATTTTAGTGTTTGTTTTACTAGTTTTTACCTATTTCGTGGCTATTTTTCCACATCGCAACAACTTCCACGAACCATAGGCTGTGCTGGTATCATGCTGGATCCCCACCCCTGCGACGCTCCGCGCAAGCACCAGGGGTAAACCCTAGCGCCGCCACAGCTTGACCCCTCTCCCTCCCCTTGCTGCAGTTGGACGGTGCGGCCGGCTGAAGGTTGTGCGGTGCTGGCGGCCGCGAGGCTTCTCCTCTTTCCCGCATGTACAAGGGGCAACGTGGGGTGGCCCTGCATGGCAGGGACACGAGTTATGTGGTGGTCACCAGCGGTGGGGACGAGCGGGTTCCGCAAGAGCGATGGTGTCACTAGGAGGTGGTGTTGTGGCGCTGCAGCAATGGCGTCTGGACGGTGGTGGTGGATGTCGTATGGCCGTGAGCTAAGATGGCGCTTCCAACGACCTCTCCCCTTCCCGCGGCGAACCGGCTCGGTGGCAGACGACGGCGTAAGGCGGAGCTCCTAACAGGGATTTCTAGGTGGATGGCGGTGCGACTCCGACAGGTGGGTGGCGGCCCTGGTGCTGCAGCGCGGCGGCTGGAGCTTTATGGGCCCCAATATGGGCCTGGGGTGCTTCGGTTGCTGCGTTCGGTCAGCAACCGCTTTCAGCGATGGAGGTGGACTCTTTTGATGGCTTGCGACGTGGCCAAAAACGGTGTGCGGGGTGTGCCATGTATCCTAGCCGGGCAGGCTTGTATCTGGGGCATCTCCACTGCTCTCCTGCTACCGTTTTGAGCGAGAAGGCTTGGATTTTCCGCTAGCCCATCTCCTCTAATATGCTAGATCTGTGGTGTCTTGTTTCTCTTGACTTGGGATCGAGTTTGCGGATGCCGAGGTGGCGGCTCTAGAAGGAGAGGCTGCATGGGTGCTCTTGGAATGAAACATTGTAGTGGTGGTGGCCCTTCCTTTGGCCATGTGGGTGGCGAGGGGCTTAGCAGCAGGTAATCCTAGCACTGGTGGGCGTCCTAGTCAAGATTTGGAGGCTTTGTGTTGTATCTCTAATGCCACGGGTGAGGATCTGAGCGAAAGCTCCGTACTTTGGCATCGACAAATGGTGACGCCTGCGGGTTTCACTACCCTCTTGGGGCATTGTTTTATCTATCCTCTCCGTCACTAGATTTTGGGTGAAAACTCTAACCCATAATCATATTAATTTGGCCTGCTAATCCAAAACATGCCAACATGGATTGTGTTTTTATGCGATCCTGCCATGATATCATGTTATTTTTTGTGCTAGCTAGTCAACTCAAAGAGTATTAGATGCTTCAATCTAATGTGATCCTCAAGCTTACCATCACCTATGCAACGGTTAATGTAAGATAAAGAACTATTTCGCAAAAAAGTAAGGTAAAGAACTAAACAATACTTACCGCTGACAAGATAAAATATTTTGAGCCATGTCTATCCTATTTCCCGTTGTTTTTTTACATTGTCAACTATAAAAAGAGATTAACAAGCATGTTTATCCATATTTCTATGTTGAGGAGGGAATATGAGCGATTACCCTTAACTTGTGCAGTTAGCCGAAATTCAAGTATAGTGCTAATTAGCATTGAAAGCAAAGAGACGAGGTTGAATAAACCGTATCACAAATTATACAAGAGATGCGGAGATAACATTGTTTTGGGGAGCTATTTTTTAAATATTACTAAACATTACTCATTGCTAACCTTTTGTGACTAGTATAACATTTGTAAATAGCTTGTTGTATTTTCATCACACTAACGTTTTTCTATTCCTTTGAGATGGTTTGTTATAATCACTTGATGTTATTGGTTCTTCATACATGTGTGAAGCAAAGTTCTTGTTAAATTCGCTTTTATCACTTCTGCATGATAAGTTTTGGAAGCTGGTACATTTAATATATATCTACGTTTTCAAGTACTTTGCTTGTTAATGTTCTCAGTAATTTCACTAAACTTGCAAATAAATTGTCGGAACTAATGCTATTTTCAGAAAAATCTCCTTTTTTGTATTTTTCATGTAGAAACGAAGGGGATAAATTTGAGGAAAAATATGTCCTCAGTTTTTATTAGAAACAAGGCCAATTGAAAGAAGTAGGCTATAAGAACAACGAGGCACAAGAGTGGGCCCATGGCGTGGCCAGATCCTCCTGGGGCGCCATGTTGGGCCTCTGGCCCGTCAAAGCTCGTCTAGCCTCATCTCGCCGAGACCTACACATAGGAGAAAAATCAAGTGATTCTCAAGAGAAGAAAATAAAAAATCGAGCTAATAAAACATAGGAGAAATGGTTATTGCCGAGACCTCATGTCTTCGTAATTTTTTGGATAAATCTCTATATTTTATGAGTTCTATTTTAATATAAAATTTAAACTTCAATTTGAATTCAATTACTTTTTCACTTATGCCTATTATATTCACTTATACATTATCCGTTTTAAAATATAAGATGTTTTAGTTTTGTGAAAGGAGTGTATCTAGACCAACATCTTATATTTTAAAATAGAGGGAGTATATTTAAGTGTATTTTTTTGCTGTATTTGATTTAATTTGCAACAAAGTGTTGTAATATTCTGATTTGATTTGCAATTTGGTGTCCGGTGCATGAGGCATTCTGGGCGGGTGCTTTGTATTTTATTTTAATTACTTCCTCCGACCCACCTATATTAGTTGAGTTAGATTCATGATAATATAAATATATCTAATTAAATTTTAATGTTTATATCAAAATAAATTTGAGTAAACTAATATGAATTTGGAGGGTGTAATTTCCTTTGCAACAAATTTGTGGTTTAAATATGTGCTAGGACGGCCGATTAGGGGCGTGGTCGACGCCGTTTACGGGACCACGACACCTTTCGCTTCTAATAAATAAAGAGAAGCAAAGCGATGGCCGAGTTCTCAATGAAACCAACATGCATTTCGCTGCATCATTTTATTCCTTTTCGGTCGAGAGCCCGTACGACGCCCTGACATGGCCCAGCTACGACGAAGCACTCACCGCGCGACAGTCTGGCAAGACAATCGTCGGTCGCGGCAACAAGATTACAAGAGTGGGAGGTCTTTCTGTCCCGGTCAAACCAAATGACAAAATTGGAAAAAAAAACCGGGCTGGGCCTGTCAGCTGGAGACGCGCGCGCCCCGCTCTACCCGCCGCGGCCCGAGCCCCCGCCGGCGTGCTTGAGCCCGAACTCCCGGAACCCGATCTCCATGTCTGCGGCGGCGACGAGCAGCTCGGCCGCCTGCGCCGGCTCGAGGATCTCGACGGCGCGCTTCATGGCGCGCAGCCGCAGCGCGTCCGCCCCGGCGAGCACGGCCCCGACGCGGCCGACGAGCCCGTCCACGTCCAGCTGGCCGTCCGCCCCGACGGCGCCGTGGCCCTCCTGCACCGCCGCCATCTCCCTTGCCAGCTCGTCCTCCTGCGCGACGGTGCGGCGCTGCAGCTCGTCGATCTGGGCCAGCTGCGCCGGGCTGAGGTCGCCCAGGTTGCCCGACCGCACGCCCAGGAGCAGGTCCGGGAGCTGCGCCTCGAAGCGGCGGCTGGACTCGGTGTAGAGGAGGTGGACAAGCGTGGTGGGGCGCCACCCGCCGAGCCAGTACGCGGCGCCGCGCTCCACGGGGCTGGCCCACGGCGCCGTGAGAGTCCAGACGGGGTCCAGCTCGGCGCGGGCGGCGCAGTAGTCGGAGAAGTGGGAGACGTAGCCGTCCACCAGCTTGCTGAGTTGCGCCGGGTCGTCGGCCCAGCGCGCCGCCCGGAGGTCCCGGCGCAGCGACCGCAGCCCGCGGAACCAGAGGCGGAACCGCCGCGTCGCCGCCTCCAGCTCCATTTTCTTTTCGTTCCTGGCCAGGCCGAGGCGGGTGGTGGGGTAGATTGAGTTCGATCGCTCGCGCGCGTGCCGGTGGGATTTATAGCGGGCGGCGGAGTGATCCGGGCCGTTGGGCCGGAGGAAGCGACGGCTGGGGGCGCGCGATGCCGGAGCGTATGAGGCGGCGACAGGTGACCCGCATGCACGACGCCATGTGTGGGAGCCGGGTGGCCAGATGGCTCTGGACGGCGACGGCGTCACGCTCACGCCTAGAGGAGCCCGGGGCAAAGTGGCCATATGAGGCTGACATGGGGGCCGGCGTGCCAGTGGACCTGTGTCGCGGTGACGCATGCATCGGTTCAGGCAACATTTTGTCTGGCCACATCCTGACGACAACATGAGTCATGAGGGATCAGCCGCCGATCACCGGAGCGCCCGGCCGCCTGGAGGCACACCACGTCTTGATCGGATTCCGGCTGGCCCGGCGAGCACAGTGCCGCGGATTGCGGCCGGAGCGACACCGGACAATATTCTACGCACCATGATAAACTAATTAAGAGTGGTATAGTTGTTTAGTGCTATTTCTGGTGTCGAGACAATGTGGATAGCGTCGTCTGCTAGTGTCCCCCCCCGGGTCAGATACTATCAACTTTCCGTCATCAATAATGGAGCCATCAGTTGTCGGATTCGGCGAGCGGCTTGGCCCCTGGCCTGATCGACGACCTCTCATCATCCTGAAGTAGAAAGAGTGCCGCTCTGACTTTGTCATGTCCCCATACTACATGGCAATATATACGTCACATGGATCCAAGTTTTTTTTAACAGAGAATGGGTGCTGAATGGGTGCTGACGCACCCAAATATATTGCAGCTCAAAAACATTGTACATCAAGTATTACAAACCCAATTTGCCGTATCGTATCGATAGCAGCCAAGATTGGGCATAACTGGCTGTTATGAGCTGGGTTCCTGCAAGAACAAGTAGGCTCAGATCCTATTGATCTTCTTGCCTGTTGAGCACAGTTGTGAGCTACCCCATTAACTTCCCTTTTGATATGGAAGATGGATCCTAGAAGAGGGTGAGCAAGTTTCTGATATTCTATTGCTTGTCTTCTAATTTCCCATATCATGTTGTTATCAGATGCCCCCTGAGCAACAGCTGCCTTTGCCAAAGAGAGATTGTCAGTGAAGAAAATGGGCCCTGAGAGTTTCAGAGCATCGGCAACAGATGCAGCAAGAACCATAGCCTGGGCTTCAGCCTGCAAAGGGGAAGGCACATCTTCTTTGGATGCCAGAATGAAAACATCAGTCCTTTCTTTACCCTGCAAAGATTCAGAAAAATAAATGCCAATTCCAGCCGAGAGAGCCGAAGCTCCATGATGCTTCCTCCAAGCTGCATCAAAATAGACCTTAGGACCTGTAAAATAGAAATCAGTTGGAACAGAGACCCCGACAGATCTTTTGGCCGGTGAGAGCATTTTATCAGTTCTTCAGACTCCATATCCTTAAGAAGAGCTGCAGTGTGCATTGGCACCTGTTGAGGACTGGTCTTTTTCCTGCAAAACAGCTGATCGTTCCTGGCTTTCCAGACACACCAAAGAAAAGTAAAGACATAGTTTAAATCGACATTTGGGTGGTTTTGTTTAAGCAGGTTCACAATGATCTGGGAAATATCAGTAGTGTTATTTGATAAGACCTCACTTTTAATAAAGCAGGGTGGAAGCAACCAAGCAGCTTTTGCAAAAGGACAAAGAAAAAACAGATGAGCATCAGTTTCAGGGATATTGCACCTGCAACAGTCCTTGTCAATGTGAGTAGAGAATTGGGATCCTCTGACACCAGTGTTTAGTGCTCCTCTCAGCAGTCTCCAAGCAAAGGTTTTAACTCTGGGAATCATCTTGTTGCATTTCCACACTTTCCTAAGAATCTCCTTAGTTGAATCTTGAACCTGCTCAGGTTTGGGAATTCCTGAAATAAAAAGCCAAGACAAACAAGCTTTGTATGTAGATTTGGGGTTGCATTTTCCATTTGGTGTTGGCATCCAGCAAAGTATGTCATCATCCTCTGAAGGAATGATATTAGTGTTCTTGATAGCCTTAGCAACCTCACTAGAGAACAGACTGTTAATGAGATTAGTGTTCCAAGTCTGAGAATTAGGAAGCCAAAGCTGATTGATAGTAGAGGGATAATTGAAACCTTTTTGTTGAATAGTGAGGTTATCATAGATATTTTCCCAATCAGAAAACCAGGGGGAGCTCCAAATAGAAGAATTGCCTCTGCATATTTGATAGTAGGAGTTATTGATAAGAAGATGTCTTACTTTTAGGATTGAGGACCAAAAAGCAGACTTAGGAACATTCCTACTAGCCCTCCAGATGGAAGAGTCAGGAAAATATTTTGCTTTGATCACACTTTGCATAAAAGAGTTTGGTTTTTCAGCTATTCTCCAGGCAGCTGAAAGAATGAGGCTCATGTTAGTGGCTTGTAGGTTTCTGACCCCCAGCCCACCTTCCGATTTGGGAGCACAAATGTTATTCCAAGCAGTTAAGCAGAGAGCTCTTTTTGAGGGTTCTGAGAAAGAACCAGTCCACCAGAAGACTCTCATAATGGCCTGAAGTTTCTTAAGGAGTTTTTTTGAAAACAGGAGGTTTGACATGTAATAGACAGGTATAGAGGAAAGCACATACTTGATTAGTTCCAACCTAGCAGCATGGGAGAGAGAATTTGCCTTGTAAGTAGAAAGTTTTGATTTGAATTTTTGGATTATAAAATTGTATGCTTCACTCCTATTCCTAGCAGGCAAAATGAGGGGATGACCCAGATGGGTAAAATTTTGATCAATGGTAGCAACAGGAAAGATCTGAGAGATATTAGAGAGGGTTATTGGGTCAACCTTTTTGCTAAAAATGATGCCAGATTTCGCCCAGTTTGGGGTTTGACCAGAGACCTTGCAAAATTTTAGAAGAACATCCTTGATGGCTTGAGCTTCTTGAACAGAAGCAGTCCCGCAAACCAGGAGATCATCAGCAAAAAGCAAGGAGTGAATAGGAGGGCAGTGGGGACCAAGAGAGATTCCAGAGAACTCAGCATTTGAAAGGGCCTCAGAAAGCATGATAGAGAGTTCATTGATGCCAAGGATAAATAAATAGGGTGATAAGGGGCATCCTTGTCTTATACCTCTGGAACTAGTAAATTTTGCATAAGCCTGGCCATTAATGATAACAGAAAAAACAGGAGAGGAAATGCAGGCATGAACCATCTTAATAAAGTGAGGATGTAAATTCTTCCTGGCCAAGGCTTTACAAATAAAGTCCCACTCAATTCTGTCAAAAGCTTTTGCTAGATCAATCTTAAGCATGAAAGCCTTCGAATTCCAAGAGGAAAGGTTGAAAGAGTGGGTGATTTCTTGGGCAATGATGATATTATCACTGATTCTTCTTCCTTCGATGAAAGCTTGTTGAGCAGGGTGAATGTAATCTCGAAGATGTGGCTTAAGTCTATTGGCCAAGCATTTGGAGATTATTTTGTAAACTACATTGCAAAGGCTAATGGGTCTGTAGTCAGTAGGAACAGTAGGCATAAGCTTTTTAGGGATGAGGGCAATGTGAGTGTCACTGATATGACGGGGCAAAGTAGCAGTAATAAAGAAATTTCTGACCAGACAGGTAACATCATCCCCAATCCAATCCCAAGTAGCAAGATAAAATTCAACATTAAAGCCATCCGGCCCAGGGGAAGCATTTCTTTTCATATCGTTTAAAACTTCCAGAATTTCATTTTTTTCAGGGATGGAAAAAACAGGATCATTAGGTATGTTATGGCTAGATTGGATAAGATCAAGGGAGTTATTAACACTGGAAGAGGTGAAAATGGATCTAAAATAAGACACAAAGGTGTTTGCAATTTGATCAGGCATATGGTGGGTAACCTCATGTTCATCTTTGATAGAAAGAATCATATTCCTCCTCCTTCTCTTGGCAATGGCTCTATGAAAAAAAACAGTGTTTCTGTCCCCATCCTTAACCCAAATCTTTTTTGCCCTTTGCATATTTGCATCATTCAATTTAGTAATATTTTGTTCATACCTTTCCACCAGCCTTGCTTCTTTCTGAAGGTCCTGTTGATCTAAAGGAAGGGATTGAATCTTTTCAATGTCAGTCTCCAGCTCCTTGAGCTCCTCCTGCAAAGGTTTCTTTTTTCTGCACCAAATTTTGAACTTAGAGGCAAGATTGTTAGTTCTTTTAGCAAATGAAACATTAGAATAATTGTTCCAGCAGCTTTTTGCATAGCTTTGAAAATCTTCCTCTCTAAGCCACCAATTTTCAAATTTAAAGGAGTTTCTGGGCTTGGAAAGTTTACCTTCAGTAGAGAGGAGAATGGGTGCATGATCACTGAAAGTATGAATAAGGGGCATGTTGTACACATTTGAAACAGGATAAACAGAGCACCACTCATGGTTAACTAGGCATCTATCCAGTCTTTAAAAAAGAGGAGTAGAAGAAAAACGACGATTTGTCCAGGTGTAAGCAGGCCCAGTAAAACCAATGTCAAATAAACCACAACTTTTAACAAAAGAACGGAAAGCAAACATACGGTTATAATTTACATTAGGAGTACTTTTATCAGAGTCATACAGAAGGTCATTCATGTCACCAATACACATAAAGGCCAGGTTGCTATTATAATACACAAAGTGAGCAACTTGCTGCCAGATGGTGCTAGTAGTACGGTGGTAAGGATCGCCATAGATACAGACAAGGCCAAATTTCTGGTTTTTGGCACGATCCAGGACTAAAGCTAGGACTAGATTACTAGATTGCAGGTGCAGATCAACATCAACTTCATCAGACCACATCATCCAAAGACCCCCCGCTTTCCTTTGAGAAGGGGCTACAATACAATCATTCATATTAAATCTGGAGCAAATATTAGAAGCATTAAACTTGGCATTTTTTGTTTCAGAGATGAAGGTTACCTGGGGTTTAGTTGCTGCAATCATCCAGGCAAGATGGCAAAGCTTAGGACTGCCAAGGGTCTTGCCCACCCCTTGACAGTTCCAGGCCAAGGTCTTCATGGCGCCCGTGGCGCCTTAGAGGCTGGCGCCATCGCCTGATTTGCTGAAGATTCCTCCTGAGCCAGATAGACCTGAAAATTGTTCTCGTTACCTGGAGAAGCTGCTGCAGATTGAGCCTCATATCGAGCATTGAAGTGTCCGCCGGGGCCAGAAGCATGATGAGGAGAATAGCGAGCCACGTAGAGCTCGCTAAGCTCCTTAGGAGGAGAGAACGCGCCTCTGCGAGAATCACCAGAGCCTTTTGACGCAGGCGAGCTCGACGAGAGAGGCCAAGGATCGAAATCGGCAGTGTCTCCGTATCCAGAATCTTCCGATTTGCGAGACGGTGAAGGGCTGGAGAACAGATTTCTTCCCACATCAGCGCCAGAGCTCCTGCACACATCATTTCTCGTACCCATGCCCATGGTTGTTGGAGAACGGAGCCAAACGGAAGCACCAGGGCGATTGAGACTAAATCCCAGAGGAGATCGGAGCTGAGCTCCAGCTTGAGGCGATCTACTTTTATCCCAACGAGACCTTCGTGGACAACCCCGAGCCTTTGAATCGGAGGTGCTCCCGAGGCCAGAGCTTGGATTGGGGAAAGCTGCTGAAGATCCTCCAAGGAAATGTGTACCTGAGATAGATCGATGTTGATCTCCGGTCTCTAGGCTTCTTTGTCCTTCTTGAAGCTCATTCCCGCCCGCCTGCTGCGAAAAGCTGGCGCCGACCTCCTTCTCAGTCCCTCTTCCAGATCTCCCCACAGCTCCTTGCTGGCCGGCCGGAGGCGAGCCTCCGACCAGGCTCTCTTCATGTCTTTGAAGAGCTGCTCCACAAGCTCTCTGAGTTGGTTCTCCTGCGAGGAAGTGAGCTCCTCTTCTCTTTGGGGGTGGCTGATATTTCTCCGAGTGGCCTGGTCTGTCTTCAGTCTGTCTCTTATTGATTCCTTCTTGTTGGAGCTGGTGTGAAAGCGGTGACCGACGGTGAGAGGGTTGGAGCTGGGAAACATTATGCACTTCTCGTCCCTCATTGCAGGGCAGTTGTTCTGTTGGAAGAGCAAGCTGAAGCTGGAGTGTAGAGCTTTCTCTCACTCTGGTGCTCTCTGGAGAAGAAGAATGGGGTGTTGTAGACATCTGATGCCTCACAGCATCAGTATATAAAACTCCTTGTTGCTTATCTGGGCCAGGGATAGACGAGGAATTTTTTTGCAGGCCTTGGCCTGCAAACTCATGTTGGCCCAAGATGGAGACTTTTGCAGTCTGAATATTTCCACCTACCCTCTTTAAAATTTCATTTTCCTATTCTACAGTGTATGGTAGGCTCTTCTCTTTTGCCACCCTGTTTATCTGACAAAGACCATCATTTTGCTCCACTTCCATCATCTGACAGCCCTGCTGACCCTCCTTGACTTGCTGCTCTATACTGGATTCCAATTGTCTAGCACTACCCTCACCCCTGTTCATTTCTCCACGCGGCAAGCTGCTGGCCAAATATCTCTCTACGTGTCTCTCTTGCATGCCACTCTTGCTCTGAAGCGTGATGGAGGGCCACACGTCTCTGACCGGAACAGGGCCTTCGTCAACCTCTGGCTGCCTCCCTGCATCACCGAGTTGCAAGTTGCTGTTCATCTTACAGTGCATCCCTCTGCTTCTTTCCATCTGAATCAGCATCGCCATTGGAGACAATTCTTCCAGCTCCTTATCTCTTCCTGTGTTGCTAAACACATTGCTGAAGACTGAGAGTTCTCTGCTCTGGAAAGTGCTGAAGATAGGATTCTCCTGTGACACTCTCTGTTTCACACCTTGTGGGATTTTTTCCTCACTTATAATCCATGCTCCATATCTTTGGAATGGGACTTGGTCAGGATCCTGATGAAGCTTAATTTGGTCTGTCACAATGCAGTTCCTCAGATAGCAGTTGCTGATTGTGTGAAACATGACACCACAAAACAGACAGATTCTTCCAACTTTCTCATAGTGCAAATAAGCAATTCCTTCCTTTAGTGCACCAAGTTTTAGCTTGATTCTGTCTAAAATCGGATTGCACACTGTGTGCCTGATTACTCCCCAAATGTAGTCAGGATGACTAAAAAGCATGTTCTCCTTCAACTCATGAAATTCAGAGGGAGCCCCTACCATCCTGAGAATGTTTCTGAGGAGATCTATTGATCTATTCTTCCAAGGAATGCCATAAACCCTGACTGTAACATACACATACTTAAAGCATTACCTAGGCTTCCCTTTCTTTGCTATAAAATCATTCTGTTCTCTCTCATAACCTTCCCCTTTATCATCAGCAAATTCAAATAGAAGAACATCTGGACCCATCATCCAAGGCTGTTTCTTGAACACCCACATAAGAGACTCAAAGGACAGAAAAGATGCCTTGAAAACATACCTATGCACCTGCGTGATATCACCATAATGTTGCCTCCAAGCTCTTTTCATCTGCTGCTGAACCGCTGTAAGGGATATATCTCTGGGTGGACCTCTAGTAGCTGCAAGCTTGAAATACAGACTGTGCTTGCTGTCTTGTATCTTGCAGCTCTGACCTTGTTCTTGGTTCTCAAGCATCATGGATTGCATGGACATCTCCAACGAGGGAATCTCCGGGGCATGGATCACCGGTGGGTTATGCGGAGCACTTGAGCTTCCATCTTGACGAACAGGGGAGATAGGGGTGAGATCCATCCCTTCTCTTGCCTCAGCCTCCCAATCAGGGAGACCACGGTTATTGGCATCTATGAACTGCTGGTGGACGAACTGTTCTGGAGTGGGCGTGGGCGGTTGGTGGAGATCAGGGGTGGGAGGTCTCGTGGGAGCTGGAAGGAAATGCTGGTTCGGATTCATTGTTGAAAACCTTGGCTAGAGATTGGAGGAGAAGAAGGAGGAGTTAGGGGAGAAGCGACATTACACCAAGACGCCACTCTGGGCAGTTCCCGAAATATATACATGGATCCAAGTAGATGGTCGTTTGCTCATTTTATCCGTGGTTACAAGATGAAGCAGGCGGACCATCCATTATACCATCATTGTTGTTGATGGACTCCTATCCTGCCAAGCAAAAAAAAGAACGTCGTGTGAGACACTGCCACTCAATGTGAGCAAGATCATCACGAACATGCACGCCATGATCAAAAGTATGTGTTGAAGAGTCAGCTACGAAATCTGAGATATATTTTCCGGCTTCTTGCAAAGAAAGCAAAACAAAGAGAGTATGTATCATAACTTCCTGGTTTTTGTATCACGAACTCATTAAAAATAATATCTAGACTTTACGGTCTTTACATGTTCTATAGCCTTGCGTATACTTTGCCATTTCCCTGTACTACATGGCTATACATACGTCACATGCCATTCCGAGATTAAGCACCAAGCCGACAGTCATTTGCTCATTCGTCTGCATTCATAGAATGAAGCTGGCAGACCATCATACACGCTACCGTCGTTGGGGCGGATGGACTCTTGTCCTACCAAGCGAAAATAGAACGTCGTTTCAGACACTGCCGCCCGATGCGAGCACGAATGTCACGAAAGCAGCATACACGCTATGATAGAAAAAAGTATGTGTTGAAGAATCAACTGCGAAATCTGAGATATATTTTCCAGCTTCTCGCAAAGAACGCAAAACAACGAGAATATGTACCATAACTTCTTGGTTTTTGTATCACAAACTCAAAACAAAAATAATATCTATACTTTTTAATGGTCTTTAACAAACTACAACATCTTTTTATACATTGTAGTATGTAGTCTGCTTTTGCGGCCGACCGAGTCTATGAATATGTTGAAGTTGCGGTCTGCTGATTCTCGGGGTATCGGAATGCTTCCGGTTAATTATTCTAATGGGCTATATCACAAAACACATTAGGTTACGTTATGTGATCATTATCGTTGTCTACGCTTCAAATTAGCCATACATCCGGGAGAGTGAAGTGTATCGCACGTGCCAGAGCGTATGTCTCCTTCCTGTCGATGCAGGCGTCTCATGTAACTTTCAATTTTACATTAGCATATATATTTTTCTGGTTGCAAAAACCAATATTTTATACTAAATTATTATACTTATGTTAAACTTAACTTTTATCATACTAGAGTCGTAATGAGAATGATTTCTCTTACTTGGATGGGTAAGTTAACCACATAACAATGTTTTAAAACATTAGTCATAATGGTCTTTGTTATACAGTTGTGATCTATATTAGTGCAAAGTTTGCTCATGCTAAATTTAAATTGCATGCTATAACAAAAGTTATCATTCATGGTAAAAACAAAAGTTATCCTCGAACTATTATTTTTTGTAGTTGCATAGATTATATAGAATATATAGTGTATACACATCTGTTTGTATATATGTATGTGTTCTATAGCCTTGTATATACTTTAATACTATTAACTATTATGATAATGATCTTAAAGCATACAATCTGAAAAATATCTAAACGCAAAAAAATCTGACAAATATCTTAGTAGCCTTGTATATATTGTAGTGTTAAGTAAGTATAAGTGTGTAAACTTCTTGGGCATAAAACAATCGGGTGGAAAATGTGTCAAGCAATTGGGGTTTAACTAGAAGTTGATGAAACATGTGCATGCTTTGCGCTTGCTATTGAAATATTATATCTTGTATAGTGATGTCCATGAACATAAAATTGTCGCATGTTCTACTTCTCCATACATCCGGTTTGATCATTTTGTATACTCCTCTTGATCGTGCTTGGTTTCATCTGGTGCATACAAGTTGTCGTGCTAGTTTCCCAAATAAATATTTATGCATGATATTAAGCATGGGAATCTAGTTAAAATAATTTTGTTCACATTCATGACGTCATCCCGAGAGAGACTAACATCTAACTAAACTCACTATGCACCGACACATTGGTTTGTTTCTACGTTGTAAATACCCTCTCCCTCCCAAATTGTAAGACACCCTTGATTTTCGCCGGTCAACGACTTACAAAATTAACAATGATACCTATTTCTAAGATGTTCATAAAATTAGTATAGAGATATATGAAATGAAAGAATGTTCCAAGACAAATGCAGCGATACCATTTTAGATTATTGATCCATATACTTTGGTATATTAATTCATCCATTGCATTCATCCAAAATGTTGAATTCAAAACCCTAGATTTAAAATAATATTTTGAAGTATGATATTGTTGCTACTATGGACTAATATGGGATTAGAAAATCCACTTTTTTAAAATAGTCAAAGTATTTCTAATTAACACCCTAAACTTATTTACTGAATTTTATAAAAAATTAGAGACAAAAATCAATTCGTTTGGACTTTTTGTGAAAAAGATACAAAATAATTAAGAAAATAGAAAAAAAAGAAAAAATAAAAAAGAAAAAAATAGTAACCGGCCAGCCAGCTAGTCCGGTTGTAATATACCGCTCGGGAAGGTCAACCCGGCCCAAGTACTATGTCTGCTTCGTGGGCCGGACCTAGTTGTCATCCGTGGCCATGGTCCAACAGTCGAAACTTTTGTTAATAACACATGTACACAAATTGAAAAAACAAAGGAAGTTGGCCGTAGTGGTTGCCGTCGCTAGTGGAGTGAGGGAGGTCGCGGGTTCGACTCACCGCGGCGCCTTATTTGTGTCAATTATTTCAAAAAAAGGATGCGTGCCTGTTGGTTGCTATTCTCCAGCATGTCAGCTAGTCCATATTAACACAAACATACGTATACAAATTTTGACACATAGACATCACACGTAGACCAGTCATTTCAAAGTATTATATTTTATAAATTATGACGATTTAAGTTTGTCATAGTCAGCTATAAATAATGCTCTAAGCTGCATTGTGCTGGTTATGACGATTTGTATGATAAAATTACGACGATTTTTACACAAACCGTCGTAAGTCTATAGGATTTTAACCTCTCCAAACGGTCTATGACCATCTTGTGCGAAATCGTCATAGATCTATGGCGATTTTATTCCCCGTCACTATGAGAAGGTCACAAGTTAACACATTTCTTGTAGTGGCTTCTTTGGAAGTAAACTTCAGAATAAAAATTATCGTCTCCGCGTCCATCGATTATCTCTCAACCGAGCCCTTACTTATGCATTTTACATTTGATAGCCTTTGTGTTTGAAGTATTATATCTTGCTATCACCTTGTTGCTTGTATTGCTTAGCATAGGTTATTGGTGCACTCAGGCGAGCCTAGTGGTTAGGTTTTATGCTTAATAAATTAAACGTTAGTTTTATTCCGCATTTATTTGAGCCTAAACCATAATAATTTTAAAAGACTATTTACCCCCTTTAGGCGACGTCCATTTGCACTTTCAATGTGCCATAGAAAAAACCATGGGCATACGAATGCACCAAAGTACACAGAAGATATTTTTTTTTGAAAAATATCTATTTTATTTTTATTTATTGGTGAAACAAACTACAACATATCTTTTATGCATTGTAATACGTGCCATGCTAGTGTGGCCAGCCGAGTCTAATAAATATGTTTAGCTGTGGCATCTTGATCCCCGGACCATCAAAATACTCCTGGTTAATTAGTCCCATGGGTTATACCACATATGACATTTAATTAAGTTAGATAATCATCATCATTATTTTTGTTTCACAGCATGCAACCTGATAGTGATGTGTATTGGCCGTGGCAAAGCATGTGCCCTCCGCCCGTCGGTGTCACATCCCAAGATTTTCCAAATCTTGTTATGTGAAAAATAATTGAATAAAATAAAACTTTGTTGATTTTCAGGGTGAGAAGGAACTCTTGAGTCCAATTGGAAACCTTCAAACCTATTTGATCAAACCAATCCTAAAGGGATTTGAAAAGATAAACAATTATTAAAGAAAATATTAAATATATAAAATTACTATTTTTGGATCTTTTAATAAAAGATTTGGTTTTCAAATGAAAGGGTAGAAATATAAGGATTATTTTATAGAGCCAAATTAAACCTTGGCCAAGCTTTTGAATTAAAACATTTTGTTTTTATAAAAATAGTAAAGGTTTGTTTAAATAAAATAATAAGGATTTAATATCCAATTTTATTTAAATAAAAGGTTTTACCATTTTAATTAAAACATCAAAACTTATTATTTTATTTTAAACAAGCTTTTCAAATATTTTATATTCTCAATTAAAACCTACTGAAGTGTTTTTGGTTTTATTTTAGATTTCAAAATAAAGATTTTAATAAAACAAATCCTATTTGATTTAAATGACTAAGGTCCATTTTATTTAATTATTAATGGACCCTAAAATAAAAATGTTATTTTATTTTAAACAAGTTTTCCAAGTATCTTATTTTTTAAAATAAAACCTACTGATTTGGTTTTGATAATATTTAGTTTTCAAATAGAGATTTTATTAAATAAATCAAAACCTATTTGAATTATTAACTAAGGTGTATTTTAATTAATTATTAAATAGATCCTAAAATAAAAATATTATCTTATTTTAGACTTTGGTTTATGTTGTTAAACAGAACCAAAACTCATTACAAGTGTGGTGAATGTTTGAATTGTTTGAATGTTTGAATTGTTGTTTGAATTTTCAAAATAGAAAATAGAATTAGAAAAAGAAAAAGCAATCAGGAAGAAAAAAATAGAAATGGACACAGCCCAGCCGGCCAGCCCAACTAGGCCCAGCAAGCCCACCTACTTCCCCCTCCCCGAAACATTTTCTCACTCGCGAAACGACCCACACAGACGCTGGCAGATGGACCCCGCACTCCTTATCTCTCTCGCTGCCAGATGGCCCCACGCCACGTCATCTTCTTCCTCCTCGCGTTGAACTCGCCCAGCCATTGCTGCCATTGATTTCTCCGGTTGAATTCGCCTTAATGCGGCGTTAATCTCTCGTCGTGACCACGCGGTATTAATCGCCTCCCTCTCCTCTCTCTTTGCCCCAGACGCCACCCCATCGGAGCCACCAGGCTGCGACAATTCCTCTCCACACCGTCCACTGTCCGACGACGCTCCGGCGAGGATTCCGGCAGCCCCACGCCACCCCTTGCCTCCTCGAGCACGCAGCTGTGATCCCCATCTCCTGGCGGACCTTTCTGCATCTGCAGCTCGCTCACGCGCGCCCCTGAGCGTCAACAACGACAACAACCGCCGCCGCCACCGTCTGGTTCTTCTCCGACGACCTCCCCCTGGTAAGCCAGACCACCCCGCGCCCTCTCCTTCACGCACGCAGCTTCGCCTTGATCTTGCGCATCTAACCGTGTCCTCGTTTTCCCTCGGGGCGAACCACAGCACCGCCCTCGACGACCACCAGACGAACCCGACGCCGTCCTCCACTCCGGCGAGCGATTAACCCCGCTCCAGTGCGCCCCTCGCCTCCTCGCGACCACATTGAGCATCGCCTAGATCCCCTGAGCACGGTGAGCACCTCCCCCTCTCTCTTTGCTTCCTACATCGCCAGTGCCACCATCGTCCGAGCGTCGCCACCGCCGGCCGCCGCACAGCGCCGCCCGTTGTTGACCGAGCAGTAGTGTCCGTAGGATCTTGATCTGACGCTCACGATAGATCCTTAGCCGAAGGGGTACGAGTGATCCTGTGCCGCAGGATCTGACTTGATCCAACGCACCAGAGAACGTGATCCGGCCGAAGCGGCAGGAACAACTCAAAACACGCCGCGTGGCACATGTCGATTTAAAACAGAATTTGTAATCAGATTTAGATGCAATTTTGAAACCGTTGTAACTTTTGATCCACACGTCCAAAATTTGCAAAATTTATATCAATGGAATCAGTGAAACAAGCCCTAGCCAACCATGCCATTTGTTTAGTAAAAAGCTTCTGGAAAATATTTGTTTTTGCAGAAACTTTTGTATGCTTGTTTAGATTATAAAAATTATTCCAAAATGATTTTGGGGATAAAATCTTTGGCAAATGGTGTGATTTGAACCTACTGACCATAGGAAACACTTTGTGGGTTCAAAAATGTATTTGGTGAAGAAAAAGAATGATTCTTTGATTTAAAACCAATTCTAGCCAAATAAAAATATGGTTTATTTATTAAAAATGGTTTTGGAAGAAAACTTTTGGGAAAGGTTTTGTTTTAAACTCTCTGACCCCAAACACCAAGTTTTATGATTTGAAAATGAATTTTGTGAACCCTATAGATTAATGCCTTAGTAAAAACATTTCTACACCACATAAAATGATACTTTGTTTTGAAAATGGTTTAGGAAGTGAAATCCCTTGCAAATGACTTTTGCCACTTTATAAAATGACCAATAGGTGTTTTCAAATGTTTATGACCCATTAGGAACCTCTTTTTCAAACAAAACAAAGGTTGGCATGATTGCATGCATTACTTTGACTTTATCATTTTTTGTGATGTTTTGCTTGATTGGTAGATTGAACTTGTGCCTTGCTTGATTGAATTGTAGTGACTTGAAGAGTGTGATTGTATCAAGGACAAGGAGTGAACTTATACTCTACCAAAAAGGCAAGTGATGCTTCATACTTTGTCCCATTACTTTCACTATGCATTAGTGATTTTTCTAAGTAAAACTTGCATGGAATTTTGCTAAGTATAAACCTTGCTATAGGAAAACCTAGTAGATGAAACCTTAGAAGAATTTTTCCTAATTTAAGATTACTACTACTATCAAGCTTAGCTTAGCTAATAGAAAACAAGGGTGGAATATATATATCCATACTATGGAAAATTTCTAAGTCTGAGGACTTGTGTTTTTGTTTAATAAAACAACTAAGTTAATGAATCACCTGGGTGGAATGGTAATTGCTTGGTGGTTTTTGGTTGAGTGGTTACACAAGGCCCATGTTTATGGTTTACCTTGTGTATCACACTTGTGGATTGCCACCCAGGAACAAAGAGATTTGAGATGTCAAATGTTGAGAAGCTTCAAGTGCAGCCACTTGGCATTATGGGCTCTGCCTGGATCATATAGGTTGCAAGAACTTAGCCATATGGACAGTTGGTGGTAGAGTTTGATAGGTTGGAACGCGTCCATTTTGGTCTAAGGGAAGGCTTCTGAAAGATCTTGTCTTGGTGAAACCAAGTCTTGTGGGGAAAGTGCACCACCTCTGCAGAGTGTAAAATCTAAGTACTTAGCCATGTACCTGGTAAAGGACAATTTGAGCATCAAGACATGGAAGCTATCAAGAATCTCATCATCCAAATTTCTAAGTTAAAAACTTGTGGTTGAACAAGGGTTAAAGGATCTTCAATCTTTGATTGAGAGAAATGATTTTGTCAAGCAAAAACTTAGTGTTTTCAAATGTTAAGGAAAAATCTATTTTGAGCAATGCAAGCCTCAACTCCACTTAGACAAATGCATATAGATGATAGACTTCACCATACTACCATAGTATCACTTGCCAATACAATCCAAATGTATTGACCCTTGTGGCTGTAACTTGTATGTTGCAGGTTTGATTGATTTAGTGAAGTGTGTTGATTAGGATTACAAAGTCTACAACCAACATGTCTGCCTGTGGCACTTTGAAGATAAAGGACCCCATGCTTATAGATATTCTGCTGCAATGTAATGTAATAGCCAAATGAGCTATGTAAGATGTAATAAAATTATGTTATTCCTGGTTATAAAGTTGTATTATGACCTTTGTTTCTTGATATTACATCTTAACTGTGGATGTTAGCTATTGATCCAGGGACTAGCATTGTAAACACAGGGGACTCTACCTTATTAAAGGTTGAGACCCTTACAGTCGGCCGCATGTAACTATACTTTTTTCCATGACCACATACACATACTCTAGCCGCAAGGACCAATATTTTTTACCAAACTTTTATACGTATATTAAACTTATATTTTATCAAACTATAGTCAAAATGAGCATGATATATTACTAGGATGCGAAATTTAAACACATAATAATATTTTGAGTCATTAGTTTTAATGGTCTTTGTTATAGCGTTGTGAGCTATATTAGTGAAAAGTTTACCCGTGCTAAATTTAAATTGCATGCTATAACAAAGTTATCTTTCATGGTAAAAAAAAGTCATCCTCAAACTATTTTTTCCAGTTGCATATATAGCTTGCTAAACCGTCTTATAGTTCACAATAGAGGGATATAGACTATATAGTGTATAGTATGTGTTTGTGTACATGTATGCGTTTTTGGTATATACTTGAATACTATTAGATATCTGATAATGATCTTTAAGGCTAACAATTTGTCGAATATCTTAGAAGTGGTATTACTGTAGTATTAGGTAAGAATAAGTGTGTTCCCTAAACAAAGGTATGTATAAGTGTGGAGACTTCTAGGGTATAAAATGAACGGTGGCAAATGTTCCATGCAAGTTGGGTTTACTAATAGGTTGACGACACATGTGCATGCTCTGTAGTTGTTATTGAAAGGACAATCTTGTATTGTAATGTCAAAGACCATAAGATTATCACATGTCCTACTTTTGCAAACATCTGGTATGATCATTTGGTATGCTCATCTTGAATACACGCTTGGTTTCATCTTATGCATACAAGCTCCTGTGTTAGTTTCTCAAATAAATATTTATGAACAATATTAAGCATGTGAATATAGTTAAAATAAATTATGTCACATTCAGGATGTCAATTAGAGAGAGACTAACATCTAATTAATCTCACTATCCACCGATCATATTGGTTTGTTTCTATATTATACTCTCTCCACCACAAAATCTAAAGCACCCTTGATTTTCATTAGTCAACGACTTACAATATTAACTATGATATATGTATCTTGACCAAATCAGATTTAATCTGCGTCAATAAATTTGTAACCGAGAGGAGAACCAGGCGTTGGTCTGGTGGCTAATACTCCGGATGTGGAGGCCAGCACGGCGAGTTCGAGTCCCAACATTGCAGACTTTTGAGTCGCTGCTGAGGCATGCTCAAATAAACCGTGGATGTCTCTCTGTCTCACAACTGCATTAAATTTGTAACCGAGAGAGTAATACCAAGCTCAAACTTCTAACCAGAAGTTTTGATTTTGACAAAAACTATCCGGACCTCCAGAAACTCTTTATTACGGCCTTTAGTAAGAACCGGGCCGGCTGGGACTTCTTCATGGGCTGGCCAGGTTGATCGGCTTAGATTTTCTTAAAAAACAAAGAGTTTTTAAACCACAAAGTTCAATCCCTAAAAAAAGCCACAAAGTTCAAAGTATTCTCTACAAACTTTCTTTGAAACATATTTCTCCATCTCCGAACGATATCCATGAGTGTTCAATAGATGCATGTTACGTGTATGATGCCATATAAGTTGTTCACTCCACTTCTATAGTAAAAAACTCGCATAAATTGAGACTGAAGATTTCACCGATTGGTTTCCGTCATGCGCTGTAACACACATGTATCACGTCAGAAGTTGTTTACTGCTATTAGTATTTCTGGTCCTAAGACAATGTGGATAGTGTCGTCTGCTAGTGTCGCCCTAGGGTTAGAGATCAGACTTTCCGTTATCAATAATGGAGCTATCGGTTGTCGGATTCGGCGAGCGGCTTGGCCCCTGGCCTGATGGACGACCTTTCATCATCAGAAAGAGTGCCACTCTGACTTTGCCATGTCCCCATACTACATGGCAATACATACGTCACGTGGCATTCCGAGATTAAGCACCAACCCAAGCCGATGGTCATTTTGCTCATTTTGCCCGCGTTTACAAGATGAAGCTGGAAGACCGTCCATGACATACCGTCGTTGTGGCTTCTGGACTCCTGTCCTGCCAAGCGAAAAAAGAACGTCGTCTCACACACTGCCATCCAATGCGAGAAAGATCATCAAGAAAGCAACATGCACGCCATGATCAAAAGCATGTGTCGAAGAATCAGCTGCGAAATCTGAGATATCTTTTCCAACTCCTTGCAAAAAACGTAAAACAACAAGAATATGTACCATGACTTACTAAATTTTATATCGCAAACTCATAGCAAAAATAATACCTAGACTTTACTAGTTTTAAACAAACTACATCTTTTTATACATTGTAGTATGTAGTCTGCTTTTATGATCTGCTGAGTTGCTATGAATATGTTTTTTTTGAACGAGTTGCTATGAATGTGTTACGGTTGTGATCTCCTGATCCTCGGGGCATAGGAATGCTCCCGGTTAATTACTCCCATGGGTTATATCACAAAGCACATTAGATCAAGTTATGTGATCATTATCGTTGTCTACGCTTCAAATTAGCCATGCATCCGTCATAGTGAAGTGTATCGCCGCGTGCGAGAGCGCATGTCCCCTTCCTATCGGTGCAGACATCTCATGTAACTTCGACTTTTGCCATTGGCACATACACGTCTTCTGGTTTCAAGAACCAATATTTTATACTAAATTATTATACTTATGTTAAACTTAACTTTTATTATACTAGAGTCATAATGAGAATGTTTTTGGTTACTTGGATGGGTAAGTTAACCACACAACAATGTTTTAAAACATTAGTCATGATGGTCTTTGTTATACTGTTGGGATCGATATTAGTGCAAAGTTTTCCCATGCTAAATTTAAATTGCATGCTATAACAAAAGTTATCATTCATGGTAAAAAAACAAAAGTTATCCTTAAACTATTATTTTGTGTAGTTGCATAGATTATATGGACAATATAGTGTATACACATTTTTTTTGTATATATGTATGTGTTCTATAGCCTTCTATATACTTTAATACTATTAACTATTATGATAATGATCTCTAAAGCATACAATCTGACAAATATCTGAACACAAAAAAATCTGACAAATATCTTATTGTAGTAGCCTTGTATATACTGATAGTATTAAGTAAGTACTATAAGTGTGGAAACTTCTTGGGCATAAAACAAACGGGTGGGAGATATGTCATGCAAGTTGGTTTAACTAGAAGTTGATGAAACATGTGCGTGCTTTGCGCTTGCTATTGAAATATTATATCTTGTATAGTGATGTCCATGAACATAAAATTGTCGCATGTTCTACTTCTCCATACATCCGGTTTGATCATTTTGTATACTCCTCTTGATCGTGCTTGGTTTCATCTGGTGCATACAAGTTGTCGTGCTAGTTTCCCAAATAAATATTTATGCATGATATTAAGCATGGGAATCTAGTTAAAATAAATTTGTTCACATTCATGACGTCTGTCCGAGAGAGACTAACATCTAACTAAACTCACTATGCACCAATCACATTGGTTTGTTTCTACGTTGTAAATACCCTCTCCGTCCCAAATTGTAAGACACCCTTGATTTTCGCCGGTCAACGACTTACCAAATTAACTATGATACCTATTTCTAAAATGTTCATAAAATTAGTATAGAGATATATGAAATGAAAGAATGTTCCAAGACAAAAGTTATGCATCAAAGACCGTGCAATATAAATGTTGTCTTATATTTTGGGATGGAGGGAGTATATGTCACTGGTCATTGCTCATTGGATTGAATTCATGAGAACATAGGCGTTGTTCGATGTCCATGGCCCAAGAAAGGGAAGAAGAGTGAAATGAAAGCCATGTAGTACATCGGTACATGGAGAACGCAAGTGAAAGACGAACAAATTGACACCAGATGGAAAGAAACTCCGGAGAATTTTGATTACGGATGAAACATGCAGAGTGAGGTAGTGCATAGTAGGAGCTGCTTACGGTCGCATCTTCTGTTCGGTAGTAGAGATGACGACGTGTGGATGGTTTTGCGTATGGGACTTGCAGGTGAACACACGAGCGCACGCGCATGGAGATTCGCTCGGTCGCGGTTCCGCTCGTCCGTTCGATCTGATGCGCATGCCACTTGTATTTTTATTCTGGAAACATGGCACACCTTAGTACCCACTCCATTCCTTCGACAAAAAAATATCGTAGCTTTATTTTTTTCAAAATAAACATGTCTGAACACTGAAACATACTTAGATACATGCATCTTGACCAAATCAGATTAAAGTTGTGTCAATAAACATGTTTGGTGCGCCGGTCCTTTGGGCTTTAGCAATGACGACTTTCCGTCTGTCTATCATAATAAACTCTACTTTGACAAGCTCTATCTGGCTCCAGCGATGAAGGAGCGAGACGGCGACGTGCCTTCGGCTCGTGCTAGTGGCAGTAGTCTTCGCTAGGTGGTCCATTGACCTATCTGCAAATTTTATTAGTTTTGGGTTTTTTTTTACTGTTGTTGATGATTATTAATAGATATGTAGAATTTCGGAAAAAATATTGTGTCAATAAATTTGTAACCGAGAGAGTAATACCGAGCTCAAACTTCTAACCAGAAGTTTTGATTTTGACTGAAACTGTCCGTGCCTCCGGAAACTCTTTATTGCGGTTTTTAGGGCATGTACAATGCGGTGACACCAGTCTTCTCTTATGGTTGTCATATTGGATTTTTGCTTAGTTAGAGGTGAGAGAAATAAGAAAGAAATGGTTGTTTTCTCTTAACTAAGGGATGATCTCTTAAAAATAAGAGAAGTTTTTTTTTTCCTTTTTACCACATGTCTTCCCTTAGAAAAGTAATTTCTTACTAAAAATACTTAATTATCATTAATTGCTAGAGATGAAAATAAGAGATAATCCATTGTACAATTTATATATAGTGTCTTCTCTAGATGATGTGTAGAGATAAGAAAAGACATACCCTTTTCACCATTGTACATGCACTTAGCAAGAATTAGCCGGCTGTTACTTCTTAATGGGCTGGCCAGGTTGATCGGCTAGCTTTCCTTATAAACAACAAAAAGAGTTCCTGATTCTCAAAAAAGAAAAAAAAAGTTTCTAAACCACAAATTTGAATTCCCTAAAAAAAAGCCACAAAGTTCAAAGTATTCTCTATAGACTTTCTTTGAAACATATTTCTTCATCTGCGAACGATACCCATGAGTGTTCAATACTAGATGTTACGTGTATGATGCCACATAAGTTGTTCACTCCACTTCTATAGTCAAAAACTCACATAAATTGAGCCTGAAGATTTCCCCAATTGGTTTCCGTCATGCGCTATAACACACATGTATCACGTCAGAAGTTGTTTACTGCTAGTATTTCTGGTGTCGAGACAATGTGGATAGTGTCGTCTGCTAGTGTCCCCCTCGGGTCAGAGGTCGACTTTCCGTTATCAATAATGGAGCCATCGGTTGTCGGATTCGGCGAGCGGCTTGGTCCCTGGCCTGATCGACGACCTTTCATCAACCTCATTCCTCAAGAAAAAAGAGTGCCGCTCTGACTTTGCCATTTCCCCGTACTAAATGGCAATACATACGTCACATGGTACTCCGAGATCAAGCACCAGTGTCCAAGCAGATCAAGCGCCTTCGGCTCGTGCTAGTGGCAGTAGTCTTCGCTTGGTGGTCCATTGACCTATCTGTATTTGCACTTGCAGATCAAGCTCCCGTGGTTGTGTGTTGGGGACTTTAATGAAATTCTTTACAATTTTGAGAAACAAGGTGGTCTCCCGAAGCCCCAAGCTCAGATGGATAAGTTTCGTGATGCTCTAAGTTTTTGTAATCTAAATGATCTGGGTTTCGAAGGTGATATTTTTACGTGGAGAAATAACAATTATCGAGTTGATGGATATATTCGTGAGAGATTGGATAGAGCGGTGGCCAATCCGGAATGGTGTGCTCGTTTCCCAAATTATAAGGTCGTGAATGGCTGTCCGGAACACTCTGACCATCGTCCGGTCATTGTCTCGGTGGACCATACATACAGAATAAGTAGACCGCGGCAACATAGTCTAAATAAACGTTTTGAAGCACGGTGGCTATTAGAAGGAGGTGTTTTGTAGTACCCTCAAATAAATAACTGCCCTTTATTTTTGTTCATCCAAAGGCTCATGACAATTCATACTGGTGGCAAAAATATGACCAGTATGATTCATACTGCTAGCTCACAACCACAAAATCGGCACCGAATAGAAAAAAAAGGCCTTACGCCCCGGCCCAACAGAGCCCAGGTTGTACGTGCCCAGGGAGTCTATGTGCTATGCTATCGATCTGGGAAAGACAGCAGTTACCCTCGTTTATTCAAGATTGAAGCGCGTGGTGTGCCGCCGCCGATCTCCGATGCTCAGCACCGCCGCCGCCTCGGCACCTCCCGTCGGCGTATATGATCCCTGCGTAAATATCTTTACCTACCACCCTCCGCTATCCTCCTACCCGTCGCAAAGCTCTATCTGACTCCAGCGATAAAGGAGCGAGACGGCGACGCGCCTTCGGCTCGTGCTAGTGGCAGTAGTCTTCGCTAGGTGGTCCATTGACCTATCTGTATTTTTATTAGTTTTGGGACCTTTTTACTGTTGTTGATGATTATTAATAGATATGTAGAATTTCGGAAAAAGTATTGTGTCAATAAATTTGTAACCGAGAGAGTAATACCAAGCTCAAACTTCTAACCAGAAGTTTTGATTTTGACGAAAACCGTCCGTGCCTCCGAAAACTCTTTATTGCGGTTTTTAGGGCAATGTACAATGCGGTGACATCAGTCTTCTCTTATGGTTGTCATATTGGATTTTTGCTTAGTTAGAGGTGAGAGAAATAAGAAAGAAATGATTGTTTCCTCTTAACTAAGGGATGATCTCTTAGAAATAAGAGAAGTTTTTTTTCCTTTTTACCACATGTCTTCCCTTAGAAAAGTAATTTCTTACTAAAAATACTTAATTATTATTAATTGCTAGAGATGACAATAAGAGAAAATCCATTGTACAGTTTATATACAGTGTCTTCTCTAGATGATGTGTAGAGATAAGAAAAGACATACCCTTTTCACCATTGTACATGCCCTTAGCAAGAATTAGCCGGCTGTTACTTCTTAATGGGCTGGCCAGGTTGATCGGCTAGCTTTCCTTATAAACAACAAAAAGAGTTCCTGATTCTCAAAAAAGAAAAAAAAGTTTCTAAACCACAAATTTGAATTCCCTAAAAAAAGCCACAAAGTTCAAAGTATTCTCAACAGACTTTCTTTGGAACATATATCTCCATCTGCGAACGATACCCATGAGTGTTCAATACTAGATGTTACGTGTACGATGCCACATAAGTTGTTCACTCCACTTCTATAGTCAAAAACTCACATAAATTGAGCGCGAAGATTTCACCGATTGGTTTCCGTCATGCGCTCTAACACACATGTATCACATCAGAAGTTGTTTTAGTGCTAGTATTTCTAGTGTCGAGACAAAGTGGATAGTGTCGTCTGCTAGTGCCCCCCTCGGGTCAGAGATCGACTTTCCGTCGTCAACAATAATGGACCTAGCGGTTATCGGATTCGGCGAGCGGCTTGGTCCCTGGCCTGATCGACGACCTCTCATCATCCTGAAGTAGAAAGAGTGCCGCCTTGACTTTGCCATTTCCCCGTACTATATGCCAACACATACGTCACATGGCATTCCGAGATCAAGCACCAATCCAAGCCGATGGTCATTTGCTCATTTTGTCTGCGTTTACAAGATGAAGCTGGCAGACCATGATCCATGCTACCGTCGTTGCGGCAGATGGACTCGAATCCTGCCAAGCCATAACGGAACGTCGTATGAGATCTTCTATTTGTAGCGTGTGGACGCAACCACCCGACGCGAGATCATCATGGAAGCAACCAAAATGCATGTGTTGGAGAATCAGCGGCGAAATCAAAGATGTCGTCTCTAACTTCTCGCCAAGAACACAAAGCAACGTAGCTTTAGTCAAACATATGTACCTTGGATTCATGTTTTTTGTCTCAAGAACTTGCAGCGAAAATAATATTAAAGCCTTTTGTTTTTAACACCGGAGAGGCCGCGAAGGGCCTGGTGAGGCTAAAAAACATCGGTGCAAGTACAAATTACACTAAGGACCTCTTAATTCAACAACGGTGCCGAGGGGCCACAAGAAAAGGCAGCATCGCAACTCCATGACCGCTAGAGCACTGGCCGCTGAACACTGCAGCCCTCTTCTCCCCATCGCCTCCACGTCACGTTGAAAAAGAAGATGCCGAACTGCAGACTCAGAGCTCCACCAGCCAAACTAGTGCGAGTTTATTGACGAAGATGCCGATGACGCACCTCCCTGTCACTAATAGCATCGCGCCACCATGGCAAGGAAGAGGAGCATCGCAAGTCACCCGACGCCTCCCACCAGTGCTAGGGACACACTCCGAGACGGCACATGGCCAACTACCTACAGGGGAAACCTACCTCTAACCTACCACCACTATGTACAAGGAGAGCCTACCACCTAATCTGTCCCCTCGTTGGCCGGCAAAGCCACCAAAGAGAAGGGGGAGAGGGGCGGCGACGAAGATCTAGAGACGACTCTCAACGAGAAGGCATAGGAGTAGAGAGGGGACCCGGCCTCCCACCGAGATAATGCTATCTAAAAGTTTGATCGGTCCCTAACCCTACAAGAAAGATGTGTAAATATTACTCTAAACTATAAATTGTTTGATCATTTTACCTTAGCACTAGAATCACTAAGAACCACTAAGGCCGGGTTTAGTCAGTGGAGGAACAAACTAATATGGAGCATATCCCTAGTGAGTTGGATTCAACCCCAACCCTTCACAGCTTCAGCACCATGAGGATGAATCACTGCCTATCATTCTCATCTTCTTCACCACTGAGTTTGTGTTTGGCCAACGAACCTAGATTCCATGGAGTGGCCTGGTTAAAAGCACATTTCTGGTAATGTGCCGCTCGCATAAGGCAATGTAAGACATAGTTTACTTATTAAATAATATTTCAAAAAATGACAAGAAACTTAAAAAAGTAAAAAAATAAAAAAGTTTTGGTGTTACGTTCATCAACATATGTGTTCGATACGAGAAAGTTCCAATACTTATTAGTAGAAGGAAGTGTATTTTCCACATACATGTGTGAAAGGGCATGTATGTCCTCATGTGTGGTTTTGGTAATTAATGACAATCTCTATGGACTAATGTGTAAATTGAGTTTCACTTGTAGGTTTGTCCATTGGCATCGCTTGGGCCATGTGTTGGTCTCGAAGTGGAAAGATGAAGATGTTTGGAGGTTGATCAAGACAAGTGCAAAGTGTTGCATCAAGATGGATCAACCTCAAGAAGGAATGAAGAAGGGCTAGCTCAAGATGCGCCATCTCTATAAGATCTCATGCTTGAAGCTTGCCATCCTCGTGTTTAAGGAGTGATGAAGAAAAGTTCAAATAAGAGGTTTTTACCCATTGAGTACGGGGGCAATTTACAAGTCTTCATCAAGCAAGAGCGAGCAAGAGAAATCAAGAAAGGTGTTCCATCTTGAAAAGGTCAAGACGGTCTACATCAAGCTCAAGTGGAATGCTCAAGGAAAAGGTATGATCTTGATAGGGTTTCTCTTTTACCGGTCTCGTGTTGTTAGTTGGGAGACCGGGTTTAGGACATATAGCTATTTTATCAAGAGGGGCTCTCTAGCGGGTATCTCGATCGCATCGTTCGGAGAGAGCTCAAACCTTTGCATACATAGCATCATATTTTTTGGCTGTTAATTGGTTCTGGTCCATGAGAGGCTATAGAGATTTTGGTTATCATCATAACAACCTCTAGTTCACCAAATAAGGATTTCCTTTGCATATCTTATTGCGGATGTTGATCTTATGACTTTTCCGGCTCCACACCTTGGAAGATACATCACATATATATTCATGGTATTTTCTCCCTTGGTGATACCCAATATTTTGAACATGTCGTTATCTTTCCAACAAAATTGTTTTCATCTTGTTTGCAGTTTGGATGCGAAAGTTATTGCAGTTTTGGTTTCTAGAGTTTTCCTGACCGGAAGTTCCGGCTAGCCACTGATTGTACTGTTAGGGCATTTTGCCGCCGGTAGTTCCAGTGGAAGGTTCGGTTCTTCTTATGCTCAGCTTCTGTATCATCTCCATCTGTTTGTTCTAATTTAGCGGAATTTCGACCAAAAGTTGCACCGAAAATTCCGCTTGGGCCTAATTGCCGATGGTAGTACCGGGTGAACTTCCGGTTCCACTTCCGCCTGATACGTCCAAAACGTATCTACTTTCTCGAACACTTTGCTATTGTTTATTCTCTAAACTTGTGTGATTTGGATACAACTAACAGACCGACGCTGTTTTCAGCAGAATTACCTTGGTGTCTTGTTTTTGTGCAGAAAATCAACTATCAGGAAAAATCCCGGAAAATATGCCAAAAATTATATTTCACCAGAAGATCCACGGAGCCAGAAGACGAGACGAAGAGGAGGCATGGGGGGCCCACACCCACCCCAGGTTCGGGCCCACCACTGGCCGCGCCTAGAGGGGGTGCAGCCACCCCAGGCACCCCCTCGGCCTTCCTCTGCGCCTCTAAGTTGTCTTTCGACCTAAAAACCGAGGGGGGGGGTCGATAGTTTTCCAGAAAGAGTTCTGCTCCGCCGCCGCCACCAGAAACCAAGATTCGGATTGATGCTACACTCAACAGGGAGGAAGAGTGCTTCGTTGGAAACCCCAAGAGCAAGGTATGAAGAGTACATCAGCAAGATTTCCCTCAGTAGAAACCGAGGTTATCGAACTAGAAGGAGGAAGGAAACATCACACAGGTGTTGGAAGCAACGTGGAGACCTGCACAACACATACTCAAGACTCTATCCCAACGGATCAATGAGGTTGTCAAGCTCACTGGTTTGCTGTAACAAAAGATTAAACGTATGGTGTGGAAGGTAATCGTTTGCAGCAAGTAAACAAGTAATAGTGGAAGGTGTATCAATGGTAAAGATTGGACCGGGGTGCATAGTGCACTAGAGGTGATCTCCTTAGATAAACAATATGACATGAAGGGTAAACAAATTACAACGAGGCAATTGACAGGAACTGAGCAAGGCATAACAATGCAACTACTAGCTAGAAAGATCCTATGAGGTTGATTGGGCAATACAACAATATACATAGACCGTAATCCAACTACATATATGAATAGAAGTCCATCTTCAGGTTATCATCCGAACCCCCTCCAGTATTAAGTTGCAAGCAACAGACAACTGCTTTAAGCAAAGTGTGTAAGGTAAACAGTCCACATGTTCCACGAACAACATACCATTGTTTTCTCCCTAGTAGCAACAACACATCTACAACCGAAGAGATTATTGTCACTTCCCTTGGAAACTAGAGGCATGAACCCACTATCGAGCATAAATACTCCCTCTTGGAGTCACTAGCAACTACTTGGTCAAGATAACCACTAGCAACGGAGAGCATGCAAGATCACAAACAACACAGACATGATAGAATCATAAAGATAGAACCATTAATCAAACCAACATAATAATCTCAATATCCATCGGATCCCTGCAAACACAACATGCATGATTACAAATAGACTAGATCTTGATTATGAACGGAGCTCACAAGATCTATACATGAAAGCACAAAGGAGGAGATGCAACCATATAGCTACTACATGGACCCATAGTCCAAGGTGGAACTGCTCATGAATCATACCGGAGAGAAGGCCTCCGGGATGATCTCCCCTCCGGCAGGGTGCCGGGAAGAGCTTCAGATCCCCCCGATTTAGGGACGATGGTGGCGGCCGCTACAGACGGTTTCGTGGAATATTGATCGGGTACCGAGAGTTTCTGCATCGGGGGATTCTTATAGGTGAAGGAGGAGACCGAGGCGGCCGCCAGGGCAGCCAAACCTTAGCCAGGCACGGGCTAGGGCCCACCCGCGCCTGGGGGGGGTCTGGCCCCTTTGGCCGGCTCCCCGGGATCTCCTCTGGACTTATTGTTCCCCACAGAAAGTTATTGACTTTGTCCTTCGTCCCGTACAATTCCGAGAATATTTCTTTACTAACTTTTATGAAACCAAAAATAGCAGAAAACAGGCATCTGGCACAGTTGCAACTTGTTAATAGGTTAGTACCAGAAAACATGTAAAAAGCACCTCAAAGTGTAGACAAGTAAAGCAAAGTAGATACTAAACAAGCATGGAGCATTAAAAATTATAGATACGTTTCCAACGTATCAACATCCCCAAGCTTAACTCCTGCTCGTCCTCGAGTAGGTAAGTGATAAAAGAATATTTTTTTAGGTGACATGCACCCTCAAAATAAAGATCCAACTATTTGCAAACATTGAATGCAGGGATCAAAGAACTCTAAACATGTGCATGAAAGATGGAGTTCTAACAATAGTACATAGTAATTATGCATGCAACATGGCAAGCTACAAACAAAGATCATGAATAATATGTATTGAAAAACGTTTGTTTGTTTCACATGCAGAAAACATAGCATAGTGGCAATCAGCTTGTCCCTCATAGAGTATCAATATAATGCATAGGAAACCTGCAAAGTTCACAAGGGTAACTAGAAAAAAATAGCACAAGAGCAAGTAATAACATAATATGCATCAATTAATAAGCTTTGGAACATTACACACAGAATGACAACTATGCTCTCTTAATGGTTCCTAAATATAGAAGGTAGAGACTCAAATAATGGTGGAAGAAAGGCCTTTTTGTAAAGGAAGCAGGGATTACAAGTTACAAAAAGAGCTTCCAAAAATTATGGTACCAGTTAGATTTCAGCTCTCATTTCCCCTATCATAAGCATCTTGAAGTGGTTAAGGTTAAAGTGGCAAAACTGGAGTATATGCTTGACAAAGTATAAGTTGGCAATCTCAAGTCCCTTGACTATGAGGGCTACACCTCATGGATACTCAACTTAGGGCCCAGGCAAGTTCTTGTCACTGTAAGTATTTGCATATCATTGAGAACCGCCAACGGGGTACCCCTTGCACATGGTACAGGAGCTTTCTCATAACCAAAATGACAAGGCAAGCAGACAATGAGCATCTCAGCAATTCTTCTTATGTACCATGGGAATATGGTGCTTTTTTCTCTCTTTCCTCTTTTCTCAACGTGTCTCTCTTTTTTTATAAGAAGAATGCTTCATAGATGTCACTATGGTGATGTTGCAAGTTTTCACCATGATTAGGCATGGCTTAGGCTAGCGGCTCAGGCGTTTATCTAACACAGAATACAAACTCCATGGACTTACAAGTTCCCACTTCATTTCACACGGGTAACATCCATAGACAAAATAGCATGATATCAACGGAATACAAAAAGTACAAGTGCAATGTTGAAAACGTTCCCCGTGACAGCACAGTTCTGCTAATCCCAACTTATACGTGCAAGCATATACAAAAAAGTTGCCTCAATGGTTCAAGTTAATTAGGGGCAAATAATAAAATGTGCCATCAAGTTCGTGAGGGCTTTAATCACTAAGTTTTCACAGAACAAAATAGTTTTAATTGGAAGATAGTTGAAAACAAGAATATACTTTGGAGTGGTGTAACACACCATGCATAGGAGTTTATAGTGGACACTTTGGAATAACTTGGTTTCTTGGGAGTTGAAATCATGAGTAGAACTTACTCATACAAGTGGAGGCTAGCAAAAGACTTGGAGCAACCAACTAAGAGAGCAATAATGGCCATAATTATGCAATGCAACAAAACATACTAATCAAAGCAAAGAGTAGTACTACAAGTCAAGGACTAAAAGATCATAGAGGCTAATGGTGACTTGTCATAGTCATAACATGGTGTGAGCATGTGCCAAGTCAACCCAAGCAAAACATCAAAGGAGAATACCACAATACTATACTTTTGCATGCTAAAACGACGCATAATTTTTTCAAGGCACACTAAGCAATCCCAATTGTTTGGAACAAGACATGCTACAGCAATAATCACTAAGCATAATGCTAAAACAACACCTAGCATGTCATGCTAAAGTCTAAGTCACAGTCAATGCAAACTCCTCTTGCACTTCAAGCAAGAACTTTATACTCCTTTCCAAACACCAAGCAAACTTATTTGCAAAACAACACAGCGAGAACGGGGTTCCAAACTACTAAAGCAAACTAAACAAACTAAGCAAAGCAAACGAAAACTAAGACGCTCCAAGAACAACACAATTGTGCAAGAAACAATAAAAGTAAAGTGTCTAGACATACCTGAGCTTTTTATTGATGAAGAAGGGGATGCCTTGGGCATCCCCAAACCTTGACGTTTGTACCTCTTGGATATTTCTTGGGGTGACACCATGGTGGAATACCCAAGCTTGATCTTTTGTCCATTCTTCATCTCATTGCATCATTCTCTCTCTACACCTGAAATTTTTCCTTCATACAAAACTTCACACAATCTTCATTAGCAACATTAGCTTATTCAGAAGAAATTAGACCGCTGGCAAAGCTTTGGAACAGCAAGGCTTTTCACTAAAAACACAAGCTACTGAAGTAACTCCTTCAAAGAAACTCAATTTACCTGAAGAGAGCTCAAAAAGGAATCAATAAGAAGCAAATGCAAATAATGGCAGAAATCTGTCAAAATAGACCAGCAGGTAGAAACTAATTTTTTCGAACATCTTATGTTGCTCAAATTAAAAAGTTTGAACTAATGGAAGTTAGCCAACATACTGGGGGATTTATTCATCAATTTTGAGGTCAATCCGAGTTACAGAGACTCCTCACGAATTTTTTGGTGGAGGACATAAATCTGTTTCAGGACAACAACTCCCCAAATCTTACTTCCCTCTCATTAGAGGTCATTCTTGGCACAAAAAGCAAACAAAAAGGATAAGGAGAGGTCATTACAGAAGTAATAACTTCCAAGACTCAAGTAAACTCTTGGGTTATCTCCCAACAAGTACTTTTCTTTAACGCCTTTAAGTTAGGCACAAGAAGGAAGAAGAATCAAGTATTTTCAAATGAAGAAGCATTAACGTCAAATCTTGCTTTCAAAGGAGGAGAAAAAACCAACTTCTCTCTCCTCATAGGGAAGTGTTCAATACCTTTCTTGAATGGAAATTGATATTTGATGGTGCCTTCTTTCATATCAATGATGGCATGAACTGTTCTAAGAAAAGGCCTTCCCAAAGTAATAGGACAAGAAGCATTGTATTCAACATCCAAAACATAGAAATCCACAGGGACATAAGCATTGTTAACCATAATGAGGACATAATTAATAGTCCCCATGAGTTTCTTCTTAGCATTATCATTGAGTGGGACATTCAAATAACAATCTTCTAATGGTGGTAAATCAAGCATTTTATAAATCTTCCTAGACATAATAGAGACACTAGAACCAAGATCACATGAAGCTTTGAGATCAAAGTCATTCACTTGCATATTAATAATGGGTTCCCAACTATCTTCTACTTTCCTAGGAATAAAAGCTTTGTGTTTTAGCTTCTCTTCCTTAATCATAATAAGAGCATCTGTAATGTGTTTGGTAAAGCCAACATGCATATCACTAGCACCAGGACTTCTAGCAAGCTTTTGCAGGAACATAATCACTTCAGAAATATTGCAACCATCCATATCAAAATCAAACTTAGCATCACTAGTAATAGGCTCACTAGGTTTAGTCACAGTAGGAGGAGGAATAGGGACTACTTGTGGTTTAGTGGTGGTAGTGCACACACTATTGTTTCTATCAATTTCAGCTTCCATTTCCCACCTAGCATGAAGTTGAGATAACATCCTAACATTTTCATCAATAGTAACTTGTATGGCATGAGCAGTAGCAAAGGTGTTTTCCATAGTTTCAGGTTTAGCAGCCATTTTATTAACTAAGGAAGTTTGAGCTTCAGACAAAGAGGATATATTTTTCTCAACAGTTAAAAGCTTTTCCTCTATAGTCTTATTGAAAGTGGTTTGTTTACTAATAAAGTCCTTGAGCATGATTTCAAGTTCAGAGGGGGCACTTCTAGCATTATTGTAAGAGCTTCCATAGGAATTGCCATTATTAGGAGGATAAGGCCTATAATTGTTGTTGCTACCAAAATTATTCATATAGGCATTGTTGTTAAAATTGTTATTTCTAATGAAGTTCATATCAACTTGTTCTTCTTGATCAACCAAAGAGGCTAAGGGAACACTATTAGGATCTAGAGGAGCTTTCCCATTAACAAGCATAGCCATAATAACATCAATCTTTTCACTCAAAGAGGAAGTTTCCTCAATAGAATTTACCTTCTTACCATGTGGAGCTCTCTCAACATGTCATTCAGAGTAGTTAACCATCATATTATCAAGGAGCCTTTTTGCAGTACCCAAGGTGAGTCCCATAAAAGTACCTCCAGCAACAGAATCCAACAGGTTTCTCGAGGAGAAGTTCAAACCTGCATAAAAAGTCTGGATAATCATCCAAGCAGTGAGTCCATAAGTAGGGCAATTTTTAACCAAAGATTTCATTCTTGCCCAAGCAGGAGAAACATGTTCACTATCAAGCTATTTAAATTTCATAATGTCACTTCTCATAGCAATAATCTTAGCAGGAGGATAGTGCTTTCCAATAAAAGCATCTTTGCACTTAGTCCAAGAATCAATACTATTTTTAGACAAAGATATCAACCATTCTTTAGCTTTTCCCCTCAAGGAGAAAGGAAAAAGCCCGAGCTTAATAATATCTCCATCTACATCCTTATACTTTTGCATCTCACAAGTTCAACAAAGCTATTAAGATGGACAGCAGGATCATCAAAACCAGCACCAGAAAATTGCTCTCTCATCACAAGATTTAACAAAGCAGGCTTAATTTCATAAAAGATAGCATCAGGAGCAATAGGTGTGCTTAGGAAATCATTGTTGTTGGTACTAGTGAAGTCACACAACTTAGTGTTCCCAGCAGAGTTCATTTTGGCAAAGGTGGGCAAGCCAAAAACAGCAGCAGCTAGAGCAGGAACTAATTTTTTTGTGTTTTTGAATAAGGCAAGCAAACCAAGCTAGACTAATTTTTTGGTTTTTTTTTAAAAGAGGCAAACAAAACCAAGCAAAAGAAACAAAGCAAACTAAAAACAAAGTAAAGAGAAAGGAAGTGAAGGACTCCCCTAGTGAAGATGTCCTTAGCCTCCCCGGCAACGGCGCCAGAAATTACTTGATGCTACACTCAACAGGGAGGAAGAGTACTTCGTTGGAAACCCCAAGAGGAAGGTATGAAGAGTACATCAACAAGATTTTCCTCAGTAGAAATCGAGGTTATCGAACCAGAAGGAGGGAGGAAACGTCACACAGGTGTTGGAAGCAACGTGGAGACCTGCACAACACAAACTCAAGACTCTGTCCCAACAAATCAGTGAGGTTGTAAAGCTCACCGGTTTGCTGTAATAAAGGATTAAACGTATGGTGTGGAAGGTAATGGTTTGCAGCAACTAAACAAGTAACAGTGGAAGATGTATCAATGGTAAAGATTGGACCGAGGTCAATAGTTCACTAGAGGTGCTCTCCTTAGATAAACAACATCGCATGAAGGGTAAACAAATTACAGCGAGGCAATTGACAGGAACTAAGCAAGGCATAACAATGCAATTACTAGCCAGAAAGATCCTATGAGGTTGATTGGGCAATACAACAATATACATAGACCGTAATCCAACTGCATCTATGACTAGAAGTCCACCTTCAGGTTATCATCCAAACCCCCTCCAGTATTAAGTTGCAAGCAACAGACAACTGCTTTAAGCAAAGTGTGTAAGGTAAATAGTCCACATGTTCCATGAAAACAGATCGTTGTTTTCTCCCTAGTAGCAACAACACATCTACAACCGAAGAGATTATTGTCACTTACCTTGGAAACTAGAGGCATGAACCCAGTATCGAGCATAAATACTCCCTCTTGGAGTCACTAGCAACTACTTGGCCAAGATAACCACTAGCAACAGAGAGCATGCAAGATCACAAACAACACACACATGATATAATCATAAAGATAGAACCATTAATCAAACCAACATAATAATCTCAATATCCATCGGATCCCCATAAACACAACATGCATGATTACAAATAGATTAGATCTTGATCATGAACGGGGCTCACAAGATCTATACATGATATCACAAAGGAGGAGATATAACCATGTAGCTACTACATGGACCCATAGTCCAAGGCGAAACTACTCACGACTCATACCGGAGAGAAGGCCTCCGGGATGATCTCCCCTCCGGCAAGGTGCCGGGAAGAGCTTTAGATCCCCCCGATCTAGGAACGATGGTGGCAGCGACTACAGACGGTTTCGTGGAATATTGATCGGGTACCAAGAGTTTCTGCATCAGGGGCTTCTTATAGGCGAAGGGGGAGACCGAGGCGGCTGCCAGGGCGGCCAAACCCTAGCCAGGCGCGGGCTAGGGCCCACCCGCGCCTGGGGGGGGGGAGTCTGGCCCCTCTGGCCGGCCCCTCGGGCTCTCCTCTGGACGTCTTGTTCTCCACGGAAAGTTATTGACTTTGTCCTTCGTCCCGTCCAATTCCGAGAATATTTCTTTACTAACTTTTCTGAAACCAAAAACAGCAGAAAATAGGCATCTTGCACTGTTGCAACTTGTTAATAGGTTAGTACTAGAAAACATGTAAAAATCACCTCAAGGTGTAGACAAGTAAAGCAAAGTAGATACTGAACAAGCATGGAGCATAAAAAATTATAGATACATTTCCAACGTATCACGGATCCAGAAACTCCGTTCTGGCACCCTGCCGGGACGGGGGATTTGGAGAGGATCATCGCCATCGTCATCACCAACGCATCTCCATCAACCACCGATGTTTCCCTCATTCATGAGTGAGTAATCCCCCGCTGTAGGCTTGGGGATGGTAGGGATTGGATGAGTTCTATCATGTAATCTAATAAGATCTGTTAGGGCATAGTGCCTAGTATCTCTGTTAGTGCTATTTGACTTTGTTGCAACTTGTTGTGCTTAATGCTTGTCACTAGGGCCCGAGTGCCATGATCTCAGATCTGAACTTATTATTGAATCATTATGATAGTATTGTTTGTGATCTTATCCGCAAGTTGTGTACACATATCATTGTCCGGATCCAAAGGCCCCAAAGTGACAATAATTGGGACAACCGGAGGGGATGGCTGTGGTGTGAGGATCACATGTGTTCATGGAGTTTTAATGCTTTGCTCCGGTGCTCTATTAAAAGGAGCACCTTAATTGCCAGTAGTTCCCTAGAGGCCCCGCTGCCACGGGCTGGCTGGACAGAAGATGCTGTGCAAGTTCTCATTGCGACCACATATGACTATATTTGGAGCACATGACTACGATTGTTTAGTACTTGGATGCTTGTTATTATTTATCTGCCATGCCCTAGATCTTGAAGTTACATGTTTAGACTCGTCCATGCAACGCCCGTCCATCCATCCCTATGCCTACCGCACTCGAATCCTACTGTTACCGTTACTGTTACTATTGCTATTGTTTCACTATTGCTGTTGCTTTGTTGTTGCTACTAATAAACTTCTGTGAGCAAGAACTATTTCCAGGTGCAGCTGAACTGACAACTCAGTTGTTAAGGCTTGCAAGTATTCTTTGGCTCCCTTTGTGTCGAATCAATAAATTGGTTAATACTACCCGCGAAGACTGTTTCGATCCCCTACACTTGTGGGTCATCGAGACTAATTTCTGGCGCCGTTGCCAGGGAGCATAGCTTTATTTGTAAGTTCACTTGGATCTATTATTGTTCATTGCTACTCCTTTCATCATGGGGAAGTCTCTGATGGAAATTTCCCTATTTTATCATCCACTACAAGAAGAGGTAAAGTCTTAAACACCTATATTGCTCTTGATTCACCGTCTGTTATAAGTAAGTTTGTCACACCACCACCACATACACATGCTACACACACTGCTACTACTACTGAGTCTGAAACTGCTTTTGATACTCATGATGTTACTTCTACTGTGCTTGATGTGAGTGGTTCATTAGGTCCTTTCCTAGATGCTACTATGGCTAGTCTAGGAAATACCGAAACTCCTAGTGAATACACTGTTACACCTGTTAGCTCACCTGAGGCTAGTGAGAGTTATGATATTAATGATGGTTACATTGAGTTCGCTGATGATTTTGTCGAAGAGTGCCGAAACACACATGGTACTAGTGTTATTAAGAGTCTCCTTGCTAGACGTACATTATGCCTAGACTGTCCTCTGATCCTAAGTTTGCCACTTCTCCCATAGATATTAAAGATTAAGACTATGATTTCTCTCTTGATTTATCTTATTTAGATATTGTTGAGAAAGAACCTTTTTGTGGGACTGAAAATGAGAGTGTTTTGGCTCATATGAATGGACTTTCTACTATGAGTGCTTTATTCTCTGATGATTTTAAAATGCGCAAGTACTTTGTTACTAAGATCTTCCCTTTCTCACAAAAGGAGAAGCTAGGGCTTGGTTTAATAGATTACCTCCTAGTTCCATTGATATCCCTGATTGCTTGATTGCTTCTTTCTTCTAGAAATATTTTCCTCCCAGTGCTAGACATGCTGCTCTGCAGAGACTTTTTGATTTTAAACAGGGAGAAGAAGAGAAATTGCCTGAGTCATGGACAAGATTCTGTGCCTTGATTCATGCACATCTTGGATGTCCATTACCTAAGAATGAGCTTCTTGATATTTATTATAATGGACTAACTGATGATTCTAGGACCTACCTAGATAGCTTTGTTGATTGTGTTTTCAGGAAAAGAACTCCTACAGATGCTGAAAAATTAATGGCTAAGATAAGCAAGAAATATGATGATTGAACTTCAACTGAGCTAAATACACCTGAGCCTATTACTCCTGAACCAGTTGTGCCTGAACCAGTTCTAGCACCAACAACAAAGAAGATGGGAGTTATTGCATTAAATGATGAAGTGATGAAGGAAGCTAAGAAGTGTCTAAAGGAGAAAGGTATTAGAGTTGAAGATGTGAAGAATCTACCTCCTATAGAAGAATTATGTAAGCCAATTCCCCACTCGTCTACTATTGAGGTACACTCTCTCCAACACTTTGATGAAAGTGATATTCCTTTTGGTAAGCCTCCTGATCAATGTTTAGAGGAACATGACACATTTATTGTTAAACAAGGGTATATTAATAAACAAGTTCAGAATCATTTATTGGAAAACTCTAGAGCTATCCATGAGTTGAAAGATATTATGGAAAGAACTTCTAATGATATTAAAATGCTTTGTAAACACTTTCAAATGGTTCAAACCCAACTGGATCAACTTGCTAAGGTGCAAAAGGATATGCTAGTTAATGCTTTGGGAGATAAACATGCTTATGGAATTAGAACTAGGAGTGGTATAGCTACTCAAGATCCTTTATATCCTGAAGGACACCCTAAAATAATAGAGCAGGATTCCCAATAAGGTTAAGATAGTGGTAGTCCTCGTAAGATAAAGAAAAAGAAACATAATATAGTTGAGGAACCACTTGAACCTGCTGTAGCTCCTAATAGTATATATGTCTCTGATGCTGAAACTGAGAGTGGTAATAATAAAAATGAGTCTCATGATAAGGAGGAAGGTGAGGAAGAACCTGAGAAGCACACTAAGAACACTAGGTACACCAAGGAAGATTTTATTGCTAATAAACATGGTAAAGAGAGAGAACCTTGGGTGCAGGAATCTATGCCTTTTCTAGGTAAGAAACACAAGTAAAAGGAGGAGGAACACTACAACAAGTTTTGTGAGTGGATGAAACCTTTATTCTTGCAAATTCCTTTGACTGATGCTATTAAGTTGCCTCCTTATTCAAAATATATGAAGGATATTGTCTCTAATAAAAGGAAGATTCCTAATGAGGAGATTTCTACTCTACTTGCTAATTACTCCTTCAATGGTAAGGTTCCAAATAAACTTGGTGATACAGGTATACAACCTATTCCTTGCTCTATTAATAATAATTATGTTAGAACTGCTTTATGTGATTTGCGAGCTGGAATTAGTGTTATACCTTTTTCTCTCTATAAGAGACTCGAGCTAGAAAAGTTGATACCAACTGATATATCTTAGCAAATGGCTGATAAGTCAACTACTATTCCTGTTGGTATATGTGAGGATGTTCCTGTTCAAGTTGCTCATAATTGCATGGTTTTAACTCATTTTGTTGTGCTTGAAATGCCTGAAGATGATAATATGTCTATTATTCTTGGAAGACCTTTTCTTAATACTGCAGGTGTTGTCATCAATTGCAATCAAGGAAAAGTAACATTAACTATTAATGACAAAGAGAACATTGTCTATTTACCCAAGAAGGTTGTTAAGAGCTATTGCCTAAATTCCATTGAAAAGATTGAGAGCATCGAGGTCGGAGAAATATATTGTCCCATTCCACGAGAAAATTTTGAAACTATTATGATTTGGACCATTGCTATCAAGTATGAGGTAACATAATCACCTTGTGGAATGCAAAGTTTTGTTTCATATAAGATTGTTTTGGTAACAAGACTTGATCAACCTTGTTAACAAAAAGATTTTAATGAACAAAATAATGTATTCACTGTGGTTATACTTGCTTTCTTTTACTTTTCTCCTTCCTAGTCTTTGCTTTAGCTTTAGTTTTGCTAGTTGTTTGCTTGTTTGAGTTTCTTAGAACTCCTGTAGTTTGGCTTTTGGTTTTCTTTTGATTCTTCTGAAAAAACTGTTTTTGCGAGAAAATCAATTTTCATACCCTGGAAATTGGCTAAAAATAAAGTTTCCCGAAAAATTCCAGAAAATTCAAAATAAAATTTTCCTCAAAAAAGGGGCAGAGAGGCACCTGAGGTGACTTAGAGGGCCACCCCAGGCCACCACACCTGTGGTAGGCACGGCCTACCAGGTGGCGGCGCCTGGGGGGTCTGGCCCACCTGGGACCCTCCAGGCTGCCTCCTCAAAGCCACCTTATTTCTCTCTCCCGAAAATACCAGAAAACTTGCTCAAGCTCGAGTTCTTGATGTTCTTGCTCGCGATTTTCGATCTCCTTGTTCAGCCCATCTCAAGTGTTGATTTTTTGAGGGATTGCTCCTTGGTATGTGCCTCCTCCACTTGTCCAGTTAGATTTGTGATTGGTAGATTGTATCTTGAGTATTTTGCTGCTATAGGTGACAGGTTGTTTGAGCTTGCATGCTTGTTCTATGATTAGAAACTTTGTTTTGATGCATGTGTAGTCCTCTAGCAAGTTCCTATAGTAGTTTCTCATCATTTATCAACCTAGAAATCACTTGGTTTGATGGTTGTCTAAAAATGTCAGCAAGGAAGATGAGTGCTTATCCACTGAATCAATATGACTTGATGGTGCATGAGCCAATGAAGGTTTATCGTGAGGAGGCAGTTTTTCCTTCCATATATCCATGCCATGAATTTATGAGAGTTGCGGGGATCCTCCAAGATTTCCAAACTATGGTTACAAATGCAGGGTTGGAACACTTTGTTGAAGGTGAACCATTCCAATATGTTAAGCTAACAATGGCCTTTGTGCAGGACTTCTGGTTCACTTGGTCTACTTCTAATCCCATGGTCCATTACAAAATATATAATATACCTGCCGACCTGCCTTTTGCTGATTTCTGTGTAGCAATTAGAGTACCTCAGTGGGGATCTTGCGAGAAGATCAAGGAGAGGCCCAAGTCACTTATGGATTTATATGTTGAGACTTTTCAAGGTTTCGACTTCTCAAAGGAAAGTGGTAAATTTCGGAATATTCAGCTCCCAGCTATTAGATGCTTTGCCTATTTCATTACCAAGTGTGTTCTTGCTAGAAAGATTTATAGAAAGTTATCTTCTTTTGATCTAGCTTTTATCGCAGCTGCTCTGAATAGGAATAGATCTTATAGTTTGGGTGCTCTGATAGCTCACCGTCTCACCACCAACCGCGAGAAGGGTGGAATTTGTGGAGGTCTCATTGCTTCTAGGTTGCTAGCTTTCCATGGTTTAGATCCTAGAGAGGCTTGATATTGAATCCATGATTTAGCATGGTTTTGTTTCCTTGGGGGCTAATGTGAGAAGTTTACCATATGAATTATCTTTTGCCCAGCAAGGTCGGAGAAAGGGTAGGACTGAGAAAATAGTTTATTTGCCTGCACCTGCTTTGTTTAACTTTGATAACAGGCAAGGATGGTCGCTTACGGAGGAGGAGGTTGACACTTATGTGGGGGAACTCTCCCAGCAAGAGGAGAATGTTGAAGAGGATGCCTAAGACAATTCGGTTCAGCCCTCCAACTTGGGAGAGGCTTCATATCAGCAGCCCTCATTTTATTGGGACGCGTCTTTTTCTTCATCGCAAGCGCCTGACTATGATCATTCCTATGATGACCCACCAGCATGGGGTTACTACCCGCGCTATTGAGCCCCACTTAGGCCAAAAGCCTAAGCTTGGGGGAGGTATACCGACGTCACACTCATATATATATATATCATGTTTGGTCGGTTCTTTGTATATCCATTGTTTCTCTTTCTTTTTGATTTTTGTTACTTCTTTCCAAAAAAAATACCGAAAATATTTTTGTTGTTTCTCTTGGTTTGTTTATTTGTTTATTTTCGTTGGTTTGCCTTAAAAAAGAAAAATCCAAAAAGATTTTTGCTTTGTTTGGTTTGCTTTATTTTTGTTTGGTTTTTCTTTGTTTGCTTGTTCCTAAAAAATCGAAAACTCCAAAAATATTTGTTTTTCTTCTTCGGTTTTGTGAGTTCTTTGCAGGGTTCAGCCGTCCTTAGTGGATTTTGGTTTCATGTTAATTATTCAAGTCACACAAGTGAAGGGCAATAATGAAGATTAAGACAACTCGAGGTGTGGTAAGAGGCTGGTAACAAACTCTATTTTGTTTCATTTTTGTACATATACTCATCATTGTGAGCATGCTTAGCCTGTTTGTGTAAGGTGTATGTTATTATGGATACTTAGCAGTTCTTGTTTGTCTATGATTATCTCCAGCTTGCTAATAGTTTGTAGCATGTCATATGAATGTTTGCTTGCATTGTGTTATTCATATTTTGGTATGATATTGTGGTATACTCCTCTGACTGTTCATGTGAATCGACTTGGCACATGCTCACGCGTGCATATGACTAATCAGTAGTCAGTAAGCCTCGATGATTTATCTTGGCTCAGAGTTCTTGTATCACTTTCATGCCATAATTAGTCCTGTTTTGTTGCAAGCATGATTATGACAGCTATTGCTCTCTCGTTTGCCGCTCCCTCTCTATTGCTAGCCTTCACTTTCACTGAGTATGTGCTCTACCCGTGCTTCCAACTCCCCAAAACCAATATTGCCAGCTGTGTCCACCATACCTACCTATTAGCATCATTTGCTACTTCAGTGCATATTTTATATATGTCGTGTTTTCTTCCAAAATAAAATCTTTGTCTATTTTGAGAAAGTTAGTTAGTAAAGCTCTCACGAACTTGATGGCACACTTTATTCTTTGCGCATAATAATCTTGAACCATTGTGAATAGTCCATGAAAGTTATATGCTTGGTAATTATATGCTGGGAGTCAGCAGAACCGTGCTGTCATGGGGAACGCTTTCAACACTTATTGGATATCTTATCCAGTTGATACTTTGCTCTTTTGTTTACGGATGTCGACGATGTGAAATAAAAGGGAAGGTTGTGAGTTTATGGAGTCTATACATTGTGTTAGAGAAACGACTGGCTGCTAGCCTAAGCCATGCCTAATCATGGTGGAAAATTGCAGCAACACCATAATGAGCATTTATGAAGCATCCTCACTAAAAAGCTATGTATATGGTAAATAAAAAGATTGCTAAGATGCTCATTGTATGCTTGCCTTGTCATTTTGGTTATGGGAAAACTCCTGTACCATGTGCAAGGGGTACCCCGTTGGATGTTCTCGATGATATGCATGTATTTACAATGACAAGAACTTTTAGGTGACCAAAGTTGAGTAGCATGCGGAGCACTCTGAAGGGTTTCGCATCATAGTAAATCAAAAAAATTCTACGGATGCGAACAAGAAAGCCAAGATCTAATCTAGGAGATGCAATCAACAAGGGAGATAGATGAGATCTTCATACCCTTGAAGAAATCGCACATCGGAAACGTTCAACGGAACATGGTTGATGTAGTCGTAATAGCCGTTTCCTCCTCGCGATCCGATCCGATCCTACACCGCAAGTGGCGGCGCCTCCGAGAGATGCACACGTACGGTGCCGTGACGTCTCCTCCTTCCTCGGTCCAGCAAGTGGGGTGGAGAGATATATTGGATCTGCAGCACGACGGCGTGGTGCTATGGTGGAGAGTTTCTGCGGCAGGGCTTCGCCTACGTAGTCGGGAGAGATAGAGATGTGGAGGGCAGCAGGACGGCGGCTAGGGTTGGAGGAGTGGGAGGGGGAGGGTGCGCCCCTGCCCTATTTATATAGGGGGTTGGCCGGCCCCCTTGGACCCTCCTACAATCCCTAGGGCGGCGGCCCCAAGGGTTGGAGTGGGGGGGGCAAGTTTCCCCCCTCCTTCTAGAAGATCTCCCCTAGGGTTTCCCCTAGGCTGGCCGGCTGGGCCTTTGGGGGCTTGTGCCCCTGTCCCAAAGCGGCCAGGGCACTTCCCCTTAGGCCCACACAGGCCCCCGACAAGTGGGCCCACGTTGGTCCCACTCTGGAACCTTCTAGAACCTTCTGGTACAATACCGAATACTCCGAAACGATTCCGAAATCCAAAAACTGCTTTCCTTTATATGAATCTTATTCTCCGGAACATTATGGAACCTCTCGTGATGTCCTGGATCTCATCCGAGACTCCGAACAAAAACTTATAAACCAATTATCCATTCTATCCTAGCATCGATGCACGTTAAGTGTGTGACCCTACGGGTTCGAGAATATGCAGACATGATCTTCTATCAATAATCAACAGCGGGATCTTGAAACCCATATTGACTCCCACATATTCATCAATGATCATATCGGATGAACCACGATGCCAGAATTCAATTAATCCCATATATGTATTCCCTTCGTCACGCGATATTTTACTTGCCCGAGATTCGATCGTTGGTATCGACATACCTAGTTCAATCTCGTTCACAGCAAGTACTTTACTCGTTCCGTAATCCGATATCTTTGTGATTAACTCCTTAACCACGTGCTTGCAAGCGGTGTTGATATCGATTACCGAGTGGGCCCGAAGTATATCTTTCCGACTCGGGAGGGACAAATTCCATCTCGATACATACAACCCAACAAGTACTTTTCGATCACCTGAGAGACACCTTTATGATAACCCTCACATAGGATGACGTTTGATGACCTCAAAGCTTTCTTCCGATACTAGGGAGTTGTATTATCTCATGGTCTAAGAAATACAATATTTGACATAGGAAAAAGCTTCGCAAAGATAAACACGATGACACGATCTAATTGCTCTGCTTAATTTGGGTCTGTCCATCATATCATTCTCCTAATGACATGATCTAATTATTAATCGACAACTCATGTCTATGGTTAGGAAACCTTAACCATCATTAATCAATGAGCTAGTCCATAGAGGCGTACTGGGGACACGGTGTTGTTCATAAACCACACAAGTATCAAAGTTTCCGCTTAATACAATTCTAGCATGGAATATAAACTTTATCATGAACAAGAATTATAATAATAACATCTTTATTATTGCCTCTAGGGCATAATTCCAACAGTCTTCCACTTGCACTAGAGTCAATAATCTAGTTTACATCTGGCAACAATCTAACACCCATGGCATTAAGGTTTTGATCATGTTTTTCTCGTGGAAGAGGTTTAGTCAACGGATCTGCGACATTCAGATCCGTATGTACTTTGCAAATCTTCAGATCTCCATCTACTATATAATCTCGAATTATATGAAAACGGCGGTTGATGTGCTTGGTCTTTGGATGATATCTTGGTTCCTTAGCCAGTGCTATGGCGCCAGTGTTGTCGCACAATATCTCCAGTGGGTCCAAGGCACTTGGAACCACACCAAGATCAGTCTCGTGATGTCCTGGATCTCATCCGAGACTCCGAACAAAAACTTATAAACCAATTATCCATTCTATCCTAGCATCGATGCACGTTAAGTGTGTGACCCTACGGGTTCGAGAATATGCAGACATGATCTTCTATCAATAATCAATAGCGGGATCTTGAAACCCATATTGACTCCCACATATTCATCAATGATCATATCGGATGAACCACGATGCCAGGATTCAATTAATCCCATATATGTATTCCCTTTGTCACGCGATTTTTTACTTGCCCGAGATTCGATCGTTGGTATCGACATACCTAGTTCAATCTCGTTCACAGCAAGTACTTTACTCGTTCCGTAATCTGATATCACTTTCTGATTAACTCCTTAACCACGTGCTTGCAAGCGGTGTTGATATCGATTACCGAGTGGGCCCGAAGTATATCTTTCCGACTCGGGAGGGACAAATTCCATCTCGATACATACAACCCAACAAGTACTTTCCGATCACCTGAGAGACACCTTTATGATAACCCTCACATAGGATGACGTTTGATGACCTCAAAGCTTTCTTCCGATACTAGGGAGTTGTATTATCTCATGGTCTAAGAAATACAATATTTGACATAGGAAAAATCTTCGCAAAGATGAACACGATGACACGATCTAATTGCTCTGCTTAATTTGGGTCTGTCCATCATATCATTCTCCTAATGACATGATCTCATTATTAATCGACAACTCATGTCTATGGTTAGGAAACCTTAACCATCATTAATCAATGAGCTAGTCCATAGAGGCGTACTAGGGACACGGTGTTGTTCATAAACCACACAAGTATCAAAGTTTCCGCTTAATACAATTCTAGCATGGAATATAAACTTTATCATGAACAAGAATTATAATAATAACATCTTTATTATTGCCTCTAGGGCATAATTCCAACAGTCTTCCACTTGCACTAGAGTCAATAATCTAGTTTACATCTGGCAACAATCTAACACCCATGGCATTAAGGTGTTGATCATGTTTTGCTCGTGGAAAAGGTTTAGTCAACGGATCTGCGACATTCAGATATGTATGTACTTTGCAAATCTTCAGATCTCCATCTACTATATAATCTCGAATTATATGAAAACGGCGGTTGATGTGCTTGGTCTTTGGATGATATCTTGGTTCCTTAGCCAGTGCTATGGTGCCAGTGTTGTCGCACAATATCTCCAGTGGGTCCAAGGCACTTGGAACCACACCAAGATCAGTGATGAAGTTCCTGATCCAAACCCCTTCACTTGACGCTTCTGAAGCAGCCATGTATTCTGCTTCTGTTGTAGATCCCGCGATCACGCTTTGCTTGCGGCTTCTCCAGCTCACGGCTCCACCATTAAAAATATAAATGTATCCTGTCTGAGATTTAGAATCATCCGGGTTGGTGTCGAAACTAGCGTCGACGTAACCTTTTACGATGAGCTGATCATCACCTCCATAGACCAAGAACATTTCTTTAGTACTATTTAAATACTTTAGGATGTTCTTTACGGCTGTCCAGTGTTCCACTCCTGGATCACTTTGGTATCTGCTCGTCAAACTAAGAGCATTGGACACATCCGATCTAGTACACAGCATGGCATACATGATAGAACCTATGGCCGAGGCATATGGCACTTTGCTCATAGTATCTCTATCGTTTACCGTAGCTGGACACTGATCCTTGCTCAATGTCTTACCTGACAACATGGGCAATGAACCTTTCTTTGCTTTATCCATTCTGAACCTTTTCAGAACTTTGTCTAGGTATGTACTTTGGCTTAAAGCTATTAGGCGTCTTTGTCTATCTCTATAGATTTTGATGCCTAATATATAAGCAGCTTATCCTAGGTCTTTCATTGAAAAACATTTATTCAAATAACTCTTCACGTCGTTAAGCATAGCAATGTCATTTCCAATAATCAATATGTCATCCACATATAGTACTAAAAATGTCACCGAGCTCCCACTCACTTTCTTGTAGATACAAGCTTCGTAGCAATTTGGAACAAATCCAAAGCTCTTGATCACTTGATCAAAACGAAGGTTCCAACTCCGAGATGCTTGCTTCAGTCCATAAATGGAACGCTGAAGTTTGCACACCTTATTAGCATCCTTAGGATCGACAAAACCTTCGGGCTGCATCATATACAACTCTTCATCAATGTTGCCATTGAGGAACATAGTCTTGACATCCATCTGCCATATTTCATAATCACGAAATGCAGCAATTGCTAATAAATTCCGAATGGACTTAAACATCGCAACGGGAGAGAAAGTCTCATCGTAGTCAACACCTTGAACTTGCCGAAACCCTTTTGCGACAAGCCGAGCTTTATAGACAGTAACATTACCATCCGCGTCCGTTTTCTTCTTGAAGATCCATTTGCACTCAACGGCCTTACGGTCGCTAGGAGGGTCCACCAAAGTCCATACTTGGTTTTCGCTCATGGATCCTAATTCGGATTTCATGGCCTCTAGCCATTTCTCAGAGTCTGGGCTCATCATTGCTTCCTCATAATTCGCAGGTTCACTGTTGTCTAACAACAAGACGGTTAAGACAGGGTTGCCGTACCAATCAGGAGTGGCACGTGACCTTGTCGAGCTGCGAAGTTCAGTAGTAGCATCGTTCGAAGTTTCATGATCCTCATCATTAGCTTCCTCTCTTATTGGTGCAGATGGCACTGGAACAATTTCAGGTGCTGCGCTACTCAACAACTCGAGAGAAGGTTCAGTAACCTTGTCTAGCTCTACCTTCCTCCCACTCACTTCTTTCAAGAGAAACCCCTTCTCAAAAAAGGATCCGTTCTTTGCAACAAACACTTTGCCTTCGGATCTGTGGTAGAAGGTATACCCAATCGTTTCCTTAGGGTATCCTATGAAGACGCATTTCTCCTCTTTGGGTTCGAGCTTGTACGGCATCAACTTCTTGACGTAAGATTCGCATCCCCAAACTTTAAGAAACGACAACTTAGGTTTAGCACCAAACCATAGTTCATACGGTGTCGTCTCAACGGATTTACATGGTGCCCTATTTAAAGTGAATGCATCGGTATCTAATGCATAACCCCAAAATGATAACGGCAAATCTGTAAGAGACATCATTGATCACACCATATCTAATAGAGTTCGATTCCGGTGTTCAGACACACCATTGCGCTGTGGTGTTCCGGGTGGCGTGAGTTGCGAAACGATTCCGCTTGCTTTAAGATGCGTGAGAAAATGATAACTCAAATATTCACCTCCATGATTGGATCGTAGAAATTTAATTTTCCTGTTACGATGTTTTTTCACTTTGTTCTGAAATTCTTTGAACTTTTCAAACATTTCAGATTTATGTTTCATCAAATAGATATACCCATATCTACTTAAGTCATCAGTAAAAGTGAGAAAATAGCGATATCCACCACGCGTCGAAACACTCATTGGTATGCATACATCGGTATGTATGATTTCCAATAAGTTTGTTGCTCGCTCCATTATTCCGGAGAATGGGGTTTTGATCATCTTGCCCATGAGGCACGGCTCGCACGTGTAAAATGATTCAAAATCAAGAGACTCCAAAAGTCCATCAGAATGGAGTTTCTTCATGCGTTTTACACCAATGTGACCTAGACAGCAGTGCCACAAATAAGTTGAATTATCACTATCTACTTTGCATCTCTTAGCCTCAATGTTATAGATGTGTGTTTCATTGCTTTCGAGATTCAGAAGAAATAAACCATTCACAACAGGTGCATGACCATAAAAGATGTTATTCATATAATAAATAGAACAACCATTATTCTCCGATTTAAATGAATAACCATCTTGCAATAAACACGATCCAGATATAATGTTCATGCTCAACGTAGGCACATAATAACACTTATTAAGGTTTTAAACTAATCCCGAAGGTAAAACTAAGGAGAGTGTGCCGACGGCCATCACATCAACTTTTGATCCATTGCCAACGCGCATCGTCACCTCATCCCTTGCTAGCCGCCGTCTATTCCGTAGCTCCTGTTTCGAGTTACAAATATTAGCAACTGAACCAGTATCAAATACCCAGGCACTACAACGAGCGCTAGTAAGGTAAACATCAATAACATGTATATCAAATATACCTTTAATGGTGCCAGCCTTCTTGTCCGCTAAGTACTTTGGTCAGTTGCGCTTCCAGTGACCCTTGTGCTTGCAATAGAAGCACTCAGTGTCCGGCTTAGCTCCAGACTGGAGCTTCTTCTCAGCAGGGGCAACGCGCTTGCCGCTGCCTTTCTTGAAAGATTTCTTTGCACCCTTAGGTTTCTTAAAGCTAGGGGTCTTGTTGACCATCAACACATGATTATCTTTCTTGATGTCCACCTCCACAGCTTTCAGCTTAGCGAAGAGCTCAGTGATCGTATCAGTGGAACCAATTTAATTGTGAGTAACTACAAAACCTTTGTAGCTAGGAGGGAGTGATTGCAGAACTCTATCAATCTTGAGCTCTTCTGGAATCTTGCAGTCTAGTTGCTGAAACCGTTGAGTGTAGCCCGACATCTTAATGGCGTGCTCACTAACGGAACTCCCTTCCTCCATCTTGCAGTTAAAGAACTTCTCACGGATCTCATATCTCTTAGAACGGGCCTGAGTCTGAAACATGGTTTTCAGTTCCTCAAGTATCTCAAAGGGTCCGGCGAACTCCTCAAAACGATTTTGAAGGTCCGATTCCATAGCAAACAACATGGTAATCTTAATCACTCCATAATCATCTTTGCGTGACTGATAAACACCGTTTTCATCAGCCGGCGCATCAATATCAGGGGCGTCACCTAGCGCTTTCTCTAGTACATAGTCCTTTTGTCCGCCAGCAAGAATGATTCTCAGATTTTGGAACCAGTTGGTTGAGTTAGACCCATTGTTCTTAAGCTTTTCTTTCTCAGCAAAAACGTTGAAGTTGAAGTTGGACTTAGCCATTTGATCTACAAAATTTGCAAATTCAATTTAGACTATGTTCATGATAACTAGTTCAACTTAATCAAATTACTAGACGAACTCCCACTAAATTCAACATCCCTTAAGTTGTTTAGTGAACATGATCCAAATTCACCACACCTAATCTGATCTTCACGAGAAGATATGTGGTTTCAATGGTGGACAACAAAGTGTCGATCATATCATTCATATGACTCATGTTTAACCTTTCAGTTCGTGTGTTCCGAGGCCATGTCTGTACATGCTAGGCTCGTCAAGTCAAACCCAAGTATTTCCGCGTGTGTAAAACTGGCTTGCACCCGTTGTATGTGAACGTAGAGTTTATAGCACCCGATCTTCACGAGGTTCTTGAACACGACGAACTTTCGCAACGGTGCATACATGGGGAGAACACAATTTTATCTTGATCTTTAAGTGAGGAATCATCTTATAATGCTACCGTCGCGATGTAAGCATAATAAGATACATAAAAGGATAAACATCACATGCATATAATTTTATGTGACATGGTATAGCCAATCTCCGCGCAATGATCTCCATCTTGTGCGCGCAAGCATGATCTCCATCACTCCACCATGATTGCCTCCACCATGAATAGCAACTACAACTATTGCTAACTACTTATCTATAAAGTAAAACTATTACATGGCGTATAAGAAGTTGACACATAGGTCATACATAATTATAAAGACAACCATATGGCTCCTGCCGATTGTGTACTCATTGACATGCAAGTCATGAAATATTACAAAACATGATCATTGCATACATCATACACATCATGTCTTGGGCCATACCATATCACAAAACACTCCCTGCAAAAACAAGTTAGACGTCTCTACTTTGTTGTTGCATGTTTTACGTGTCTTATGGGAGTAACAAGCTAAGAACGATTCTTACCTATGGAAAGCCACAACGGTGATATTATGGTTGCTAACATCCGGTGTAAGTCCCATGACTACTATAGTGAGAGAAACTGGCATCCACCAGCCGCATGTGTGGAACAAGCCACATGTCAAGTGCGGAACCGGTCTCGCGAACGAGGTCGCTGTAACACCCTCAGAATCGGACCTATGCAAGTTTTAGCGAAATCCGCCAAACCCGCATAGAAACGATTCAAAGGTGCCCACCAGGCACTTTCGTGCGGGTGGAAAACGAAGTAATAACATTACACAACAGTCCTCGATGGGACCCACAGAACAGATATATTTACAACAGTGACTCCAAGAGCCAAGAATACAGATACATTATACAAAGATCCAAATCACCTTGAAAACGATAGAGCGTCCAGCTACGGACAAGATGCAAATGGGGCTAAGAGCCCTGAAGAATAACCAATGGCGTCCATAACCCTGCCCAGGCCAAGCCGGAAGGGTAACCCTGCTAACGACGATCTCAAAACCTGCTTAAACAAAAGGGGTGCCGACAAAGGGCAAAGGAAAAAGAGGAGCGTCAGTACTGAGGCCAGTACACGGCGAGACTAGAATTCGGCGGTCCTCGCCTACATAGGTATGGTGGACTGAAGCGGCAGTGGCAACATGCACTAAACAACCTATAGAGACTCGATACAACTGGCGACAGTCAGAGAGGGATGAGAAAGTCCTATCCGGATCCAACATAATTCTACCATCAAACAAACCCATCCTGGCGTTTCCCCCTCGAGACCAAACGAGGAAGTCAACCGAGGAACTCACACCGTTGGCAGTTTTACTTATTCAGTTATCGTTGCAGCAATTACTAATCAGGTTTAGTTAATCTTCCTGATAAAATAAGCAGTGGGCACTTTTAGTTATTCATTCCGTTGTAGTTGCAGCAATTACTAAACAGATACAGATAGCATGATATAACCCAAAACCCAACAGTTGTTGGTTCTTTTATTCAGCCATTCCGTTGTAGTTACAATACTTACTAGTCAGGTACAATGGTCGCAAGCGACACTCCAAAACAAGCAATTGTGGGCAGTATTATTTAGCCATTCCGTTATAGTGAAGCTGATTACTAGTCATTATAAAGTCAAATTTATAGCAATAAACTTTAGTTATGCTTGTCTATGATCGAGATACTGTGCTCCAAGTCGTCCATATCCGCGGACACGGCTTTCAGAAAGTTTTACCCGGCCGGGGTGCACCAATAGCAACACACGCTCGATCAACCTCGGAAAAACCAACTCAAAACCCAACGAGGCTTTCACGACTGAACAATCACAGGATTCAGAAATATTTCAGGGGGCCACCCCTTAAAGTAGAACCCGCAACGAAGTTAGCTGACTTCGAGACGGACTTAAGGTTTGTGGGGCCGGCGGTAAACGACTGGGAACCCGAAAGTGTGGCTGGGCTTGTCGATACCAAGTAAACGGGTCACAATTCCTAAACAGTACAGTGTGCTCCTCGCACAATTTAAATACATAAGTAGCATGGCATAAGTACAGGATCGTAAATAAAACCTCAAACTAGTTTGTGGCCCCTAGAAATATGACTGAATCAAGCTCTGGCTCAGGGGGGTCCCATATACCTCCCGGATGTGGATAGCGCGATAAATCAAGGAACAGGTATCAAGTACTCGGGGTCTTACGGGACACAAGTGGGCGTTCGGAAACCAAATATTATCTATCACCCACCGATGCCTCTGCTTATTTCAATTTTAGTTGTTAAACAGGAATTAAAGTGAACGATAAGTAAAACTATGGTCATCTCCATCATCAACATGCGGCAATACATCAACAACTGTGGCAATTGATGACACGCAACAGCACTTGAGCAAGCGACTACGACGCGCAAGTCCAACTATCTACCAAACAACAAGTAATAGGATGTGTCCAAGGCAATATATGGCTGCAAGGGATATCAAGGGTACGGAATCTAGAGCATCGCAACACAGATAGCAATAGATCAACAGGAGGGAATAAAGACTATAAAAGTAAGATAGGTAGAAAAGGGGGAGATGCTCGCCTGAAAACATTGTCGAAGGTTCAACCGAAGATCGGGGCGAAGCTCACATCAACTCAACGGCCTTATCCGCGAAGAAGCAAATCACTAGAATAAACACCGGATGCAATATTTAAGATCGGCAGAAGATCGGGCATGATGCATGTATGATGCATGGCATGGCAAGGTGGGATGCAATTAGGCCAATATTAAGTGGAACCGGGGTCCCGACAATTAATTATATGGTTCAAGTTATTTAGAACCCCCGCAATTTAAATGTTGTTTGGACATGGCAAAATATATCACCGGTTCGCTACACAAATTTAAATGAGGCCGATATGAGACTAGATTTGCCCGCATATGGGCCCCATATTTATTTATTAGGTGAATCGGCATAAGGCCCCCAAACCACATGACAAGATGCATGCAAGTAATTATTATGCGACAAGTTGTATTATGTTATAAAATAGGATTTCGAGAAAAGGGGTCACACATTGAGGGGTCTCGACGGTCTTGGGGTTCCGGGGTTCGGGGTTCGACAGGGCCGAGGGTCCGGGGTTCGGGGTGCGACGGGACGGTCTCGACGGAAGCGTTCCTGGATTACTGGGGTCGATCTTGTTGTTCGGGAATGAAGCACTTGTCGCACCGGGGTCTCGGTGTCCGGGATGAAGTACTCGGCGTCTCCGCGTCGGTGGTCTTGGCGGTATCGGTTCGGACTCCGGATCCGGGCACGGTCTTAGCGCTCCGTCTTCAGTGTCGTTGGCGAACTCGGGCTCGATACCGGGGTCCTTCGGAACCTTGAGGCGATCTTGGCGTTCATGGTGGAGTTCTCGGTGACGATGTCGGTCTTGGGGTCCGGGAATTCTCTGGGTCCGATGAAGATCTTGGCGAGGGAACTTGGGGTTTGCGGGGTCCGATACCGGTGTCGAACTTGTCGTCTCCACACCCAACACTTAGCACGCCTTGGTACTACACAGAGCGTGCACGGTTGGAGGCAGATGGCAAGGCGTCGACGATGTGGGCCCCGCGGGGGGAGGCGGCGCGGGAGCTTCGGGCTCGGCGGGGTCGGCCTGAGGTGGGGGGAGACTCGATGCGGAGGCGAGCGAAGGCTTGCAGGGAGAGGCGCGAGCGGATCCGGCGCAGAGCGGGGCGAAGCTCGGAGACGGGAGGCGGCCTGGGCGGCGGGGCGGCCGCCGATGCGGGGCGCGGCTCGAGCGGGCGGCTCCGGGGACGGCAGGACGCGAGAAGCGGCTCGGCTTGGCGGCGACGGAGGCTGCTGGCCGCGGGCGAACAGGGGGCGACGGCGCCGGCGGGAAGCGCGGCCCGGGGAGGAAGCGGGGCGGCGAGAGGCGGGGCCCGCAGGCGGCGGCGGCGCGGGGCCAGAGAGGGAGGACGGCGGAGCGCGTCGGGCGGCGCGGTGCAGGGGCGAGGCAGGCGAGCGGAGCCGGCGGCGGCGGACGCGGGCCGGGCGACGCGGAGCTCGGGCGGCGCGGCGCGGAGGTTGGGGGCGGCAGGCGAGCGCCGGCGAGGGGAGAGCGTGGCGGCGGGGCGCTGCGCGCAGAGGAGAGACGGGGGCGCGCGGTCGCTGGCGAGAGGAGAGGGCGCAGCGAGCGGCGGAGGAAGGTGGGGCGCGGGGCAGGTGGTTGAGCGAGGAGGGAGAGGGAGAGAGGAGCGGCGCGGCCAGGGAGGAGAGGATGGTGGTGGGGGGCCTGCGCCGGCGACGGGGAAGAGGGGGGAACGGCGACTGAGGGGAGAGGAGGCGGAGGCGGAGGCGGTGAGGGAGGGCCCGACGCGGGGAAGAGAGGTTGCGTGCGGGGAAGGTGGGAGGTGGGGCCCGGTGGGGTCGGACTGCAAGTGGGTGTGGGGAGGGCCTGGTCTGGGTGGCCCACGTGGGCCAGGCGGGGGAATCTGGTGCGGCAGGGCGCGCGCGCGTGTGGCTTGTGTGAGTTGTGTGCTGTGTGGTGGGGGGGCCAGCTGGGGGTTGGGAGAGAGAGGAGAGAGAGGGGGTGGGACAAGTGGCCGGTTCTGGTTGGTTGGGGGGAGAGAAGAGGTGAGGTGGCACATGGCTATTGGAGGGAGTGATGTGGCCAGCGGGTTGGGTAGTTTAATAGGTAGCTTTAGGATTTAGAAGGGGCCGATTAGGTGGGCCGTTTGTAAAAATCCTGGGGGTGGTCGTTCGGGTCGAAACGGCCCGTTCGACTGACCCCGCTAAAATAATTAATTAAATTATTTATCTCAACCAGCGTTTTTGCAAACTGACAACGGACAAAACAAAATACTCCGGTGCCCCGGGGTTTGCATTTGAATTAAGATGGGGCGTTTGGAAAACAAATCGGTCTTTGCGAAAAATAGTTTTTGACAAACAACATATGACGATGACGATGCAATGCACAAATTCAACGCGATTTTCTAGTAGTGGTTTTTGCGGGATGCCACAATTCGACACCACTAACAATGGATCTCGCCCTCGAGATCCGCCTCATGGTACCGGAAAGAAGGTCGGCGGTCTGCGTCTTCTCGCTTCGTGTAGATCCTCGCGACACCACTAACGAGGGTTCATTGTCAGTGATCGTCGAGAGAACACTCCGGGAACAAGAAGTCGAAGGTAGAGGTATCAACAAATAAAGCCACCTCTAACTCCGGTAGAAAGAGGGAACCGATGCATTCTCATCCACTTCAATGTACAAAAGCGAATAGAAGGGGTAGTCGGCATGGGGGCCAATCCATCACGCACCCAAACTATTACTCCGCACAATCAGTGGAAAAGCGTGCAACCATTCTCGGAATCAGACTGAAGATCTCGACAAGCGAGGTTCGGAACAAAGGAGTGATGCGGAATCTGCATCGGATCTGGCGTAGAGGATGTCATCGCGTCAGAAAACACCGGAAGGAACAAACAAGGAATAAAGAATGGTTCCACGGAAGACGGATTCCTCAAGCAGCATGAACACCGGATGGGAGAGCACCGTTATCAAAGAAGGAAGCGAAACCCTAAAGGTACGACGGAACCCAACCAAGAGAAATCCTGGACTCGAAGAGGAAGGAGAGAGCAGATTCAAAACACGTCGAGATAAGAGGAGAATAGCAGAGGGGTAAGGAGTAAAATCAGACCTAACCAGAACTATCCAACCAATTTTCAAAAATAGTTTTGACACTCTACTTCGGCCGTTAGCTAGGTTATCCTACAGGCTGGACTTGTGGGGTATCGCAACTGCTGAGCTCTGATACCACTCTGTAACACCCTCAGAATCGGACCTATGCAAGTTTTAGCGAAATCCGCCAAACCCGCATAGAAACGATTCAAAGGTGCCCACCAGGCACTTTCGTGCGGGTGGAAAACGAAGTAATAACATTACACAACAGTCCTCGATGGGACCCACAGAACAGATATATTTACAACAGCGACTCCAAGAGCCAAGAATACAGATACATTATACAAAGATCCAAATCACCTTGAAAACGATAGAGCGTCCAGCTACGGACAAGATGCAAATGGGGCTAAGAGCCCTGAAGAATAACCAATGGCGTCCATAACCCTGCCCAGGCCAAGCCGGAAGGGTAACCCTGCTAACGACGTCGATCTCAAAACCTGCTTAAACAAAAGGGGTGCCGACAAAGGGCAAAGGAAAAAGAGGAGCGTCAGTACTGAGGCCAGTACACGGCGAGACTAGAATTCGGCGGTCCTCGCCTACATAGGTATGGTGGACTGAAGCGGCAGCGGCAACATGCACTAAACAACCTATAGAGACTCGATACAACTGGCGACAGTCAGAGAGGGATGAGAAAGTCCTATCCGGATCCAACATAATTCTACCATCAAACAAACCCATCCTGGCGTTTCCCCCTCGAGACCAAACGAGGAAGTCAACCGAGGAACTCACACCGTTGGCAGTTTTACTTATTCAGTTATCGTTGCAGCAATTACTAATCAGGTTTAGTTAATCTTCCTGATAAAATAAGCAGTGGGCACTTTTAGTTATTCATTCTGTTGTAGTTGCAGCAATTACTAAACAGATACAGATAGCATGATATAACCCAAAACCCAACAGTTGTTGGTTCTTTTATTCAGTCATTCCGTTGTAGTTACAATACTTACTAGTCAGGTACAATGGTCGCAAGCGACACTCCAAAACAAGCAATTGTGGGCAGTATTATTTAGCCATTCCGTTATAGTGAAGCTGATTACTAGTCATTATAAAGTCAAATTTATAGCAATAAACTTTAGTTATGCTTGTCTATGATCGAGATAATGTGCTCCAAGTCGTCCATATCTGCGGACATGGCTTTCAGAAAGTTTTACCCGGCCGGGGTGCACCAATAGCAACACACGCTCGATCAACCTCGGAAAAACCAACTCAAAACCCAACGAGGCTTTCACGACTGAACAATCATAGGATTCAGAAATATTTCAGGGGGCCACCCCTTAAAGTAGAACCCGCAACGAAGTTAGCTGACTTCGAGACGGACTTAAGGTTTGTGGGGCCGGCGGTAAACGACTGGGAACCCGAAAGTGTGGCTGGGCTTGTCGATACCACGTAAACGGGTCACAATTCCTAAACAGTACAGTGTGCTCCTCGCACAATTTAAATACATAAGTAGCATGGCATAAGTACAGGATCGTAAATAAAACCTCAAACTAGTTTGTGGCCCCTAGAAATATGACTGAATCAAGCTCTGGCTCAGGGGGGTCCCATATACCTTCCGGATGTGGATAGCGCGATAAATCAAGGAACAGGTATCAAGTACTCGGGGTCTTACGGGACACAAGTGGGCGTTCGGAAACCAAATATTATCTATCACCCACCGATGCCTCTGCTTATTTCAATTTTAGTTGTTAAACAGGAATTAAAGTGAACGATAAGTAAAACTATGGTCATCTCCATCATCAACATGCGGCAATACATCAACAACTGTGGCAATTGACGACACGCAACAGCACTTGAGCAAGCGACTACGACGCGCAAGTCCAACTATCTACCAAACAACAAGTAATAGGATGTGTCCAAGGCAATATATGGCTGCAAGGGATATCAAGGGTACGGAATCTAGAGCATCGCAACACAGATAGCAATAGATCAACAGGAGGGAATAAAGACTATAAAAGTAAGATAGGTAGAAAAGGGGGAGATGCTCGCCTGAAAACATTGTCGAAGGTTCAACCGAAGATCGGGGCGAAGCTCACATCAACTCAACGTCCTTATCCGCGAAGAAGCAAATCACTAGAATAAACACCGGATGCAATATTTAAGATCGGCAGAAGATCGGGCATGATGCATGTATGATGCATGGCATGGCAAGGTGCGATGCAATTAGGCCAATATTAAGTGGAACCGGGGTCCCGACAATTAATTATATGGTTCAAGTTATTTAGAACCCCCGCAATTTAAATGTTGTTTGGACATGGCAAAAGATATCACCGGTTCGCTACACAAATTTAAATGAGGCCGTTATGAGACTAGATTTGCCCGCATGTGGGCCCCATATTTATTTATTAGGTGAATCGGCATAAGGCCCCCAAACCACATGACAAGATGCATGCAAGTAATTATTATGCGACAAGTTGTATTATGTTATAAAATAGGGTTTCGAGAAAAGGGGTCACACATTGAGGGGTCTCGACGGTCTTGGGGTTCCGGGGTTCGGGGTTCGACAAGGCCGAGGGTCCGGGGTTCGGGGTGCGACGGGACGGTCTCGACGGAAGCGTTCCTGGATTACTGGGGTCGATCTTGTTGTTCGGGAATGAAGCACTTGTCGCACCGGGGTCTCGGTGTCCGGGATGAAGTACTCGGCGTCTCCGCGTCGGTGGTCTTGGCGGTATCGGTTCGGACTCCGGATCCGGGCACGGTCTTAGCGCTCCGTCTTCAGTGTCGTTGGCGAACTCGGGCTCGATACCGGGGTCCTTCGGAACCTTGAGGCGATCTTGGCGTTCAGGGTGGAGTTCTCGGTGACGATGTCGGTCTTGGGGTCCGGGAATTCTCTGGGTCCGATGAAGATCTTGGCGAGGGAACTTGGGGTTTGCGGGGTCCGATACCGGTGTCGAACTTGTCGTCTCCACACCCAACACTTAGCACGCCTTGGTACTACACAGAGCGTGCACGGTTGGAGGCAGATGGCAAGGCGTCGACGATGTGGGCCCCGCGGGGGGAGGCGGCGCGGGAGCTTCGGGCTCGGCGGGGTCGGCCTGAGGTGGGGGGAGACTCGATGCGGAGGCGAGCGAAGGCTTGCAGGGAGAGGCGCGAGCGGATCCGGCGCAGAGCTGGGCGAAGCTCGGAGACGGGAGGCGGCCTGGGCGGCGGGGCGGCCGCCGATGCGGGGCGCGGCTCGAGCGGGCGGCTCCGGGGACGGCAGGACGCGAGAAGTGGCTCGGCTCGGCGGCGACGGAGGCTGCTGGCCGCGGGCGAACAGGGGGCGACGGCGCCGGCGGGAAGCGCGGCCCGGGGAGGAAGCGGGGCGGCGAGAGGCGGGGCCCGCAGGCGGCGGCGGCGCGGGGCCAGAGAGGGAGGACGGCGGAGCGCGTCGGGCGGCGCGGTGCAGGGGCGAGGCAGGCGAGCGGAGCCGGCGGCGGCGGACGCGGGCCGGGCGACGCGGAGCTCGGGCGGCGCGGCGCGGAGGTTGGGGGCGGCAGGCGAGCGCCGGCGAGGGGAGAGCGTGGCGGCGGGGCGCTGCGCGCAGAGGAGAGAGGGGGGCGCGCGGTCGCTGGCGAGAGGAGAGGGCGCAGCGAGCGGCGGAGGAAGGTGGGCGCGGGGCAGGTGGTTGAGCAAGGAGGGAGAGGGAGAGAGGAGCGGCGCGGCCAGGGAGGAGAGGATGGTGGTGGGGGGCCTGCACCGGCAACGGGGAAGAGGGGGGGAAGGGCGACTGAGGGGAGAGGAGGCGGAGGCGGAGGCGGTGAGGGAGGGCCCGACGCGGGGAAGAGAGGTTGCGTGCGGGGAAGGTGGGAGGTGGGGCCCGGTGGGGTCGGACTGCAAGTGGGTGTGGGGAGGGCCTGGTCTGGGTGGCCCACGTGGGCCAGGCGGGGGAATCTGGTGCGGCAGGGCGCGCGCGCGTGTGGCTTGTGTGAGTTGTGTGCTGTGTGGTGGGGGGCCAGCTGGGGGTTGGGAGAGAGAGGAGAGAGAGGGGGTGGGACAAGTGGCCGGTTCTGGTTGGTTGGGGGGAGAGAAGAGGTGAGGTGGCACATGGCTATTGGAGGGAGTGATGTGGCCAGCGGGTTGGGTAGTTTAATAGGTAGCTTTAGGATTTAGAAGGGGCCGATTAGGTGGGCCGTTTGTAAAAATCCTGGGGGTGGTCGTTCGGGTCGAAACGGCCCGTTCGACTGACCCCGCTAAAATAATTAATTAAATTATTTATCTCAACCAGCGTTTTTGCAAACTGACAACGGACAAAACAAAATACTCCGGTGCCCCGGGGTTTGCATTTGAATTAAGATGGGGCGTTTGGAAAACAAATCGGTCTTTGCGAAAAATAGTTTTTGACAAACAACATATGACGATGACGATGCAATGCACAAATTCAACGCGATTTTCTAGTAGTGGTTTTTGCGGGATGCCACAGTCGCGTAAAGTTGACTTGGACCGCTTCGATCTCACTATGTCGCGCCATAAGAAATACACAACAAGAGGCTTGCAACAGAAAACATCAACGTCCGCAACAAGCATGTTGCGTTCTACTCGTGAGACACATCTACGCATAGATCTAGCTCTGATACCACTGAAGGGTTTCGAAGCATAGTAAATCAAAATATTTCTATGGATGCGAACAAGAAAGCCAAGATCTAATCTAGGATATGCAATCAACGAGATAGATAGATGAGATCTTCATACCCTTGAAGAAATCGCACAGCGGAAACGTTCAACAGAACGTGGTTGATGTAGTCGTACTAGCCGTCTCCTCCTCGCGATCCGATCCGATCCTACGCCGCAAGTGGCGGCACCTCCGAGAGATGCACACGTACGGTGCCGCGACGTCTCCTCCTTCCTCAGTCCAGCAAGTGCGGTGGAGAGATAGATTGGATCTGCAGCACGACGGCGTGGTGCTATGGTGGAGAGTTCTGCGGCAGGGCTTCGCCTGCGCGCAGTCGGGAGAGAGAGAGAGAGAGAGAGAGAGAGAGAGAGAGAGAGAGAGAGAGAGAGAGAGAGAGAGAGAGAGAGAGAGAGAGAGAGAGAGAGAGAGAGAGAGAGAGAGAGAGAGAGAGAGAGAGAGAGAGAGAGAGAGGTGGAGGGCAGCAGGACGGCGGCTAGGGTTGGAGGAGTGGTAGGGGGAGGGTGCGCCCCTGCCCTCTTTATATAGGGGGTTATACGCCCCCCTTGGCCCCTCCTCCAAGCCCTAGGGCGGCGGCCCCAAGGGTTGGAGTGGGGGGCAAGTTTCCCCCCTCCTTCTAGAAGATCTCCCCTAGGGTTTCCCCTAGGCTGGCCGGCTGGGCCTTTGGGGCCTTGTGCCCCTGGCCCAAAGCGGCCAGGGAACTTCCCCTTAGGACCACGCAGGCCCCCGACAAGTGGGCCCATGTTAGTCCCACTCCGGAACCTTCTAGAAACTTCTGATACAATACCGAATACTCCGAAACGATTCCGAAATCCAAAAACTGCTTTCCTTTATATGAATCTTATTCTCCAGACCATTGCGGAACCTCTCGTGATGTCCTGGATCTCATCCAAGACTCCAAACAAAAACTCATAAACCAATTATCCATTCTATCCTAGCATCGATGCACGTTAAGTGTGTGACCCTACGGGTTCAAGAATATGCAGACATGATCTTCTATCAATAATCAACAACGGGATCTGGAACGGGAGGGACAAATTCCATCTCGATACATACAACCCAACAAGTACTTTCCGATCACCTGAGAGACACCTTTATGATCACCCTCACATAGGATGACGTTTGATGACCTCAAAGCTTTCTTCCGATACCAGGGAGTTGTATTATCTCATGGTCTAAGGAATACAATACTTGACATAGGAAAAAGCTTCGCAAAGATGAACACGATGACTGTAACACCCTCAGAATCGGCCCTATGCAAGTTTCTGCGATTCCCGCCAAACCCGCATAGAAACGATTCGAAGGTGCCCACCAGGCACTTTCGTGCGGGTGGAAAACGAAGTAATTGAAGGGTTTCGCGGCATAGTAAACCAAAATTTTCTACGGATGCGAACAGAGGGAAAGCCAAGATCTAATCTAGGAGATGCAATCAACAAGAGAGATTGGATTAGATCTTCATACCCTTGAAGATTCGCACAACGGAACGTTCGTCGGAACGTGGGTGATGTAGTCGTACTCGCTTCTCCTCCTCGCGATCCGATCCGATCTAGCACCACAAGTGGCGGTGCCTCAGTGAGATGCACACGTGCAGCACCTCGACGTCTCCTCCTTCCTCGGACCAGCAAGTATGGTGGAGAGATAGATTGGATCTACAACACGACGGCGTGGTGTATATGGTGGAGAATTTCTGCCGCAGGGCTTCGCCTACAAACAGTCGGGAGGGAGAGAGGAAGGCAGCAAGGCGGCTAGGGTTTGGAGGAGAGGTGTAGGGGTTTGGTGCGCCCACACACCTCTTTATATAGAGGGGGGCGCAGCCCTAGCCCCTCCCCCAAGCCCAAAGGATAAGGAGTGGGGGGCATGGACTCTCCCCTCTTCTAGAAACCCTATCTCTAGTTTAAACGATTTAAACTCTCTAGGATCGGCTGGGCCCTATGGGGCCTTGTGCCCCTGGCCCAATGCGGCCAGGACACTCCCTCATAGGCCCATGCCCCCTCCCGGAAGGTGGTGCCACGTTGGTCCCCTTCCGGAAGGTTCTAGAAGCTTCCGGTACAATACCGATTAACCCGGAACAATTCCGAACTCCAAAAACAGCATTGCCTTATATGAATCTTATTCTCCGGACCATTCCGGAACCTCTCGTGATATACCGGATCCCATCCGAGACTCCGAACAAAAATTCATAAACCAATTATCCAATCTATCCTAGCGTCGAGATACGTTAAGTGTGTGACCCTGCGGGTTCGAGAATATGCAGACATGGTCTTCTATCAATAATCAACAGCGGGGTCTGGGCACCCATATTGACTCCCACACATTCATCGATGATCATATCGGATGAACCACGATGCCAGGATTCAAACAATCCCATATATATATTCCCTTCGTCTCGCGATATTTTACTTGCCCGAGATTCGATCGTCGGTACCGTCATACCTAGTTCAATCTCGTTCACAGCAAGTACTTTACTCGTTCCGTAATCCGATATCACTTTGTGATTAACTCCTTAACCACATGCTTGCAAGCGGTGTTGATATCGATTACCGAGTGGGCCCGAAGTATATCTCTCCGACTTGGGAGGGACAAATCCCATCTCGATACATACAACCCAACAGATACTTTCTGATCACCTGAGAGACACCTTTATGATCACCCTCTCATAGGATGACGTTTGATGACCTCAAAGCTTTCTTCCGATACCAGGGAGTTGTATTATCTCATGGTCTAAGGAATACAATATTTGACATAAGAAAAGCTTCACAAAGACGAACACGATGACACGATCTAATTGCTTTGCTTAGTTTGGGTTTGTCCATCATATCATTCTCCAATGAAATGATCTCATTATCAATTGACAACTCATGTCTATGGTTAGGAAACCTTAACCATCATTGATCAACGAGCTAGTCCTTAGAGGCGTACCAGGGACACGGTGTTGTTCACAAACCACACAAGTATTAATGTTTCCGCTTAATACAATTCTAGCATGGAATATAAACTTTATCATGAACATGAATTATAATAATAACATCTTTATTATTGCCTCTAGGGCATAATTCCAACAGTATCCGACTTGCACTAGAGTCAATAATCTAGTTTACATCTGGTAACAATCTCACACCCATGGCACTGAGGTGCTGATCATGTTTTACACGTGGAAGAGGTTTAGTCAATGGATCTGTGACATTCAGATCCGTATGTACTTTGCTAATCTTCATATCTCCATCTGCTATATAATCTCGGATTATACGAAACTTGCGGTTGATATGCTTGGTCTTTGGATGATATCTTGGTTCCTTAGCGAGTGCTATGGCGCCAGTGTTGTCACACAATATCTCCAGTGGGTCCAATGCACTTGGAACCACACCAAGCTCAGTGATGAAGTTTCTGATCCAAACTCCTTCACTTGACGCTTCTGCAGCAACCATGTATTCCGCTTCCACTGTATATCCCGCGATCACGCTTTGCTTGCAGCTTCTCCAGCTCACAGCTCCTCCATTCAAAATATAAATGTATCCTGTCTGAGATTTGGAATCATCCTTGTCGGTGTCAAAACTAGCGTCGACGTAACCTTTTACGACAAGCTGTTCATCACCCCCATAGACTAAGAACATTTCTTTAGTCCTATTTAGGTACTTTAGGATGTTCTTCACGGCTGTCCAGTGTTCCACTCCTGGATCACTTTGATATCTGCTCGTCAAACTAAGAGCATTGGACACATCCGGTCTAGTACACAGCATGGCATACATGATGGAACCTATGGCCGAGGCATAAGGCACTTTGCTCATAGCTTCCCTATCATTTACCGTAGCTGGACACTGAGCCTTGCTCAATATCTTACCTGACAACATAGGCACTGAACCTTTCTTTGCCTTATCCATTCTGAACCTTTTCAGAACTTTGTCTAGGTATGTACTCTGGCTTAAAGCTATCAGGCGTCTTTGTCTATCTCTATAGATTTTGATGCCCAATATATAAGCAGCTTCACCTAGGTCTTTCATTGAAAAACACTTGTTCAACTAACTCTTCACATCGTTAAGCATGTTGATGTCATTTCCGATAATCAATATGTCATCCACATATAGTACCATAAACGTCACCGAGCTCCCACTCACTTTCTTGTAGATACAAGCTTTGTAGCAATTTGGAACAAATCCAAAGCTCTTGATCACTTGATCAAAACGAAGGTTCCAACTCCGAGATGCTTGCTTCAGTCCATAAATGGAACGTTGAAGTTTGCATACTTTACTAGCATCCTTAGGATCGACAAAACCTTCGGGTTGCATCATATACAACTCTTCATCAATGTTGCCATTGAGGAACGCAGTCTTGACATCCATCTGCCATATTTCATAATCATGAAACGCAACAATTGCTAATAAAATCCGAATGGACTTAAACATCGCTACGGGAGAGAAAGTCTCATCGTAGTCAACACCTTGAACTTGTCGAAAACCTTTCGCGGCAAGCCGTGCTTTATAGACGGTAACATTACCATCCGCGTCCGTTTTCTTCTTGAAGATCCATTTGCACTCAACGGCCTTTCGGTCGCTAGGAGGGTCCACCAAGGTCCATACTTGGTTTTCGCTCATGGATCCCAATTAGGATTTCATGGCTTCTAGCCATTTCTCAGAGTCTGGGCTCATCATCGCTTCCTCATAGTTCGTAGGTTCACTGTCTTCTACTAACAAGACAGTCAAGACAGGGTTGCCGTACCACTCAGGAGGGGCACGCGACCTTGTCGACCTGCGACGTTCAGTAGCAGCATCGTCCGAAGCTTCATGATCCTTATCATTAGCTTCCTCTATTGTTGGTGCAGGCGGCACTGGAACAATTGCAGGTGCTGCGCTACTCTCCAATTCAAGAGAAGGTTCAATAACCTCGTCAAGCTCTACTTTCCTCCCACTCACTTCTTTCGAGAGAAACTCCTTCTCAAGAAAGGAACCGTTCTTTGCGACAAACACTTTGCCTTCGGTTCTGTGATAGAAGGTATACCCAATTGTTTCCTTAGGGTATCCTATGAAGACGCATTTCTCCGCTTTGGGTTCGAGCTTGTCCGGCATCAACAGTAATACCATTACACAATAGTCCACGATGGAACCCACAGAACAGATATATACAACAGCGACTCAAAGAGTCAAGAATACGGATATACAATACAAAGATCCAAATCACCTTGAAAATGATACAGCGTCCGACTACGGACAAGATGCAAATGGGGCTAAGAGCCCTGAATAATAACCAATGGCGTCCATAACCCTGCCCAGGCCAAGCCGGAAGGGTAACCCTGCTAACGACGTCGATCTCGAAACCTGCTTACACAAAAGGGGTGCCGACAAAGGGCAAAGGAAAAAGAGAGAGCGGTCAGTACTGAGGCCAGTACACGGCGAGGCTAGAATTCGGCGGTCCTCGCCTACATAGGTATGGTGGACTGAAGCGACAGCGCGGCATGCACTAAACAACCTATAGAGACTCGATACAACTAGCGGCTATCAGAGAGGGGTAAGAAAGACCTATTCGGAACCAACCTGATACTACCACCAAACATACCCATCCTGGTGTTTCCCCCTCGAGACCAAACGAGGAAGTCAACCGAGGAACTCACACCGTTGGCAGTTTTATTCATTCCGTTATCGTTGCAGCAATTACTAGTCATGTATAGATAGTCATCCTGATATAATAAGCAGTGGGCAGTTTTAGTTAACCATTCCGTTGTAGTTGCAACACTTACTAGTCAGATACAATTAGCATGAGATATCCCAAAACCCAGCAGTTGTTGGTACTTTTATTTAGCCATTCCGTTGTAGTGGAGCTGATTACTAGTCATATCGGATACAAGTCAAATTATAGCGGTGAACTTTAGTTATAGTTGTCTATGATCGAGACCTGTGCTCCAAGTCGTCCATAACCGCGGACACGGCTTCTCGAAAAGATTTAACCCTGCAGGGGTGCACCAAAGTTTCCACACGCACCTACACCCTTGTTGTCGGATCAGGTAGGTACAAGATCACAAAACATACACCCAACGGTATGTCGATGGGGTTTCGGACACGACGTTTCCCAGACCCAAAGCAAGCACGGGGGGCCACCCCACTAAGCTACCCACAACGAAGTCGGCCGGTCTCCGAGACGGACTCAGGGTTTGCGCCAATGGCTGTAAACGACTGGGAACCCAGTAAAGCATGGCATAAGTACAGGATAGTAATAAGGCCCCAAACTAATTGTGGCCCCCAGTACAGTACTTGGAATCAGGTACTAAATCGATGGGGGTGCCCATACACCCCACCTGTGGTTAGCGCGCTCGATCTCGGAACAGGTGTCAAGAACTCGGGGTCCTACGAGACACAAGTGGACGGTTAACAACCAAATAACATCTATTGCCCACCTGTGCCTCTGCGTTTACCTACTTTCAATTTTAGTTATTAAACAATAATTAAAGCCATGATCATCTCCAACATTAAACATGCGGCAATACTCCAACAACTGTGGTACTTGACGACACGCAACAGCACTTGAGCAAGCGACTACGACGCGCAGGTCCAACTATCTACCAAACAACAGGTAATAGGATGTGTCCAAGGCAATATAAGGCTGCAAGGGATATCACGGGTACGAAAACTAGAGCATCGCAACACAGATAGCAATAGATCAACAGGGGGAAATAAATACTATAAAAGTAAGATAGGTAGAAAGGGGGAGGTGCTCGCCTGAAAACATTGTCGAAGGTTCAGCCGAAGATCGGGTCGACACTCGCATCCACTCATCGGCCTAATCCGTGAAGAAGCAAAACACTAGCACAAACACCGGATGCACTATTTAATACTATGACAGAAGATCGGGCATGATGCATGTATGATGTATGACATGGCAAAGGTGCAATGCAATTAGATCATATTAAGCGGAACCGGGGTCCCGACATTTAATTAAATGGTTCAAGTTATTTATCTACCCCGCAAATTAAATGTTGGATTAGCAAAACCAAACATGGCTTCGGTTCGCTATGCCAATTTAAATGAAGTCCGGAATAAGACAAAGATATCCCGCATATAGACTCCATATTTAATTAGGTGATTCGGCATAAGGCCCCCAAACCACACGATATGCGTGCGAGATGAACAATTAATATGCAACAAGTTTTATATAAAGCATTTATAAAATAGGGGCTCGGGAAAAGGTTCACACATATGGGTTCGGAAGATCTTGGTTCCGGGGGGGTTCGGGGTTCGGTCTCAGGGTTCGACGGGGATCAGGTGCGGATCAGGGCTACTGGGTCCGAGATGAAGAGCTTGGCGTTCGGCGTCCTTCGGTTTCAAGTCGACGTGCTTGACGTCCAAGATGGAGAACTCAGCGTTCCGGGGAGAAGACCCTGGCGTGTCGAGGGCTCGGCCTTCGGATCCATGTCGGTGCACTCGGTGTTCCGGGTTGGAGATCATGGTGTTCCATGATTAAGTGCTTGTCGTTCCGGTGACGATCTTGGCAGTCTTCGGATCCGGGTCTTGGCGTGGCCTTCGGATCACCGGAATCGGGCTTCGGGGTCTCGGCCATCGCGTGGATTGGGGCCTCCGGATCTGGCTTCAGATTCGCGCGGGTCCACGGGCTCAAGCACCGGTGTAGGAGACCTTTGGTTGCACTTCCATCCTATGGTTGAAGCATCTATGTAAGATCTTTACCTAGGAATGACTGGGTGATAGAACACCACAGTTACAGAGCCCCTGAAACAAAACATTGTGGAATAGCGCCATGCGCGGGCGGTTCGTGCTTGGCCGCACCAGGTAGCAGACAGGAGCCCAGGGAGACGACGACTGCAGGAGAGCGGAGGATGGGCGCGAGAGGCGACACGGACGGCGCATGACGGTCGTTGTGCCAGGCATCGTCGTGAGCGCAAGGCGGAAGGGGGCCAGCGGCGGTGCTGCTGGGCTTAGCGGCGGGGCGATGCGGCAGTGGCTCCGGCTTGCCGGACGCGGGCCAGGGAGGAGGAGCCGGACCAGAGAGGAGAAACGGTGGCGGGGAGAGGTGAGGGCGACCAGATGCAGGGTCGGCTCGAGGAGGAGGTCGCCTGTGGCGGCGGCGCACTGGGGAGGCGACGACCAAGGACGGCGGCGAGGACGGGCGATGGACTGGGGAGGAGAGAGCCCGCTGGCGGAGGTCGTGCGGGGCCTGCTGCTCGCTGGAGGGTCGCAGAAGGGCGGGCTCGCAGGGTCCGGTGAGCTCGGGGCCGGACCGGCGCAGGCGAGAGGAGCGTCGCTGGTGGAGCTCGATGGTGGCGGCGGGAAGAGGAAGAAAGCCACGCCGGCTCGACATCGAGACGCTGGCCAGAGGAGAGGGGTGTGGCGGCAAGCGGAGGACAGCGGCGGCGGTCAGGAACGAGGAGGAGGGAGACGGGGCGGGGGCACATCGCGTGAGGAGCGAGGCCTCGCGGCCAAACGGGTGGGGATTGAGCGGGTGGGTCCGGGGTGAGGAGCGGGATGGAGTCTGGTGGGTGGCGGCGGCAGAGGATTAGGTAGGGTGGGGCCGGGCGCGGGACGTGGGGAGCTGTCCAGGGTGGGGCCCGGGGCGGGTCAGGTGGGGCGGGAGATGAGGTGGCACTGGGTGCTGATGTGGCGGCATGGGAGTGGAGGGAGTTGGGGAAGTGGTGATGTGGAGGGAGGGGATTGGCTGGGCTGAGGTGGAAGGCTGGGTAGGATAAGAGTGGGTAGAAAAAGGTTAGGGTAGATTCTGGGTAGGTAGGATTAGGACTAGATATTTTGATTCGGGTTTGGAGGTGGCTGGCCGGGCTTTCGGGCCTGGCTGGCTGCCTCCCAAAAATAATATAAACTTTTATTTTAATTTTAAAATAGATTTTGTAAATAGTTTTTAGACAAATAAAAGACCCGGCAAAGTCCGGAGTTTTGATTTGAAATTAAGACGGGGAATATTTAGAAAATAAAACTAGGCTTTTAGAAAATAGTTTTAGAAAAACAAATGCATGATGACATGACGATGCTCAAATGCAATGTGGCATGATGACATGAGCATGCGGTCATGATGATGCAATGCACAAAAACAACGCGATTTTCTAGCAGTGGTTTTTGCGGGATGCCACAATGACACGATCTAATTGCTCTGCTTAATTTGGGTTTGTCCATCATATCATTCTCCTAATGACATGATCTCATTATTAATCGACAACTCATGTCTATGGTTAGGAAACCTTAACCATCATTAATCAATGAGCTAGTCCATAGAGGCGTACTAGGGACACGGTGTTGCTCATAAACCACACAAGTATCAAAGTTTCCGCTTAATACAATTCTAGCATGGAATATAAACTTTATCATGAACAAGAATTATAATAATAACATCTTTATTATTGCCTCTAGGGCATAATTCCAACACAACCCTCATACTCAAGGGACTTGGGATTTACAGTTTATGGTCTGCCAAGCATATGATTCAGAGTGGACATCACTTTCACCTTAACAACATGAAGATGCCTATGATAGGGGCAATCAGAGCTCAAAGCTAATGAGTACCTTCCTTTCAGCCTTTGGAAGCCTTTCAAACCTTCACAAAACCGTTTTCACAACCTTGTTGAGTCACCACTTATTCTATGAGAACCTTCTTGACAACATAGTTGTCATTCTTGTGTTTGTTTCAAAACTTGGTTAATTATGTCATGACTTTGATGCTTGTATCTCTGATATCTTTACTTCTAGTCTTCATGTGAACTTCAGAGGTGCCTTGGCATTTATTTTGTGCTCTACAAACAAAGGCAAGCGAGATACCACTCTATCATACCTTATTATGAGCATTGCAATATTGTTTATGTTTCATGCTACTTATTATTATTGAGTTGGTTTCTCTTCATATCTTGCAATGACTATTGAGTAGACTTAGTTGCATACTCTTTATTATGAATTGTCTAAGCATCTACTCCTGTGCTGAGAATATTTACATCATATGAAGAAAAGTGTTCGTGAAAGTTCTTTTATCGCACTCATTTTTCAACTGAATTGCTTAAGGACAAGCAATAAGCTAAGCTTGGGAGGAGTTGATACGTCCAAAACTTATCTACTTTCTCGAACACTTTGCTATTGTTTATCCTCTAAACTTGTGTGATTTGGATACAACTAACACGGACTGAAGCTGTTTTCAGCAGAATTACCTTGGTGTCTTGTTTTATGCAGAAAATCAACTATCAGGAAAAATCCCGGAAAATATGCCAAAAATTATATTTCATCAGAAGATCCACGGAGCCAGAAGACGATACGGAGAGGAGGCCTGGGGGCCCACACCCACCCCAGGCGCGGGCCCACCACTGGTCGCGACTAGAGGGGGTGCAGCCACCCCAGGCACCCCCTCGGCCTCCCTCTGCGCCTATAAGTTGCCTTTCGACCTAAAAAACGAGGGGGTCGATAGTTTTCCAGAAAGAGTTCCGCTCTGCCGCCGCCACCAGAAACCAAGATTTGGATCTAGAAACTCCATTATGGCACCCTGCCGGGACGGGGGATTTGGAGAGGATCATCGCCATCGTCATCACCAACGTATCTCCATCAACCACCGATGTCTCCCTCATCCATAAGTGAGTAATTGTAGGGTTCACAGCATAGAAAACAAAAAAATTCCTACGATGGGACCAAAGTACCAAGATCTATCTACTAGATATAAGCAACGGGTGGATATACATCCATAGAATACATACCCTCAAAGACCGTATAGCGTTAACGAGGTTGTACTCATGGATGATATAGTCGAACGCTTGCCTATCTCAAGATCGAGATGAAGTTCATCTGGTACAGCCGGTCTAGCACCATCACGTCCAGCACCGCAAAGTAGTGGTGCATCCGTGATCGCACACACGTCCGGGTACCCCGACAACCTCCGCGCCCTCGCTCCAGCGAAGCGGCGGAAGCAACAAATCCTTCCATAAAAAGCCACCGGGAACATGTATCTCGTTGATCCGAGACCATGGGGGGATTCTAAAGGGGGGAGAGATATCCTTCGCGAGGAGGTGTGAGATGAGAGGAGGGAGTGGGGTGCCTTTTATAGGGAGAGGGGGGCAGCCCCCTCCCATGGCATGTCAGCCATGGATGTGCCCCCACCTCTTCCACATTCATGTGGGTGGAGCTCCCACTCACATAAATAGCCACCCACTCAAAATTCCACTCACCTCCATTAAATTTCATTTCATATGCAAAATTCCACCAAATTTAATGTAATCTCTCATTAAATAAAACTCTTTTATTTATTTATTCATAATTTTGTCAATTACTTTAATGACAAACATTCACATATAACCCCTTGCTAGTATTTCATTTCATATGCAAAAACACTTTCTGCAATTTCACCCGAAAACCTGTTTCGGTATCTAGTGAAATAAATTCCCGCGCTTTATTCTTTCCCTGGCATATTATTTGCTCCAAATGGTGTCGGTATCCCTTAAGTGTGTCACCCTACGGTTCGCGAATAATGTAGACATGATCGAGACCCCTCTCCGATCAATAATCGGCAGCGGGACCTGGAGATCTGTATTGACTCCCACATATTCAACGATGACTTCTATGACCGTGTGAACCTTATACGCATGTAACTCAATCCCTTTGTCTCGTGATATATTACATGTCCGAGATTCGACCATCGGTATCTCCATACCTAGTTTGATCTCGTTACCGACATGTACTCTTTTCTTGTTCCCGTGATATAACATTCTAGTGATCAAATCACTTGCTTGCAAGCTAACCAATGTGATATCACCAAGAGGGCCAAGAGTATATCTCTCCGTCATCGGAATGGACAAATTCCACTCTTGATCCATGAGCCTCAACATAACACCTTCATAGCACTGAACCCATCTTTATAGTCACCCTGTTATGGTGTGACGTTTGATGTTATCAAGATACTCTTTCGGTGTTAGTGATTGACATGATCTCATGGTCTAAGGACTAAGATTACTCCGTATGATGTTATAGAAATATAAACACAATGATCTTGATCGTAATGCTATACTTCGGATGAATGTTCATCACACCATTCCAATAATGTTGTGACCTCGTTATTAACAACATCCAATGTCCATGATCAGGAAACCTTTGATCATCTTGTTAATAAATGAGATGGTTTATAAGAGAGGCATAACTAGGAACTTCCTTTTGTTTATTAAACACACATGTATTAACGTTTCCGCATTAATACAATTATATCATGCAAAATAAACATTTATCATAAATAAGGAATACGATAATAACAACTTTATTATTGCCTCTCGGGCATATTCCCTTCAGTAATCCCCCGCTGTAGGCTTGGGGATGGTAGGGATTGGATGAGTTCTATCATGTAATCAAATAAGATCTGTTAGGGCATAGTGCCTAGTATCTCTGTTAGTGCTATTTGACTTTGTTGCAACTTGTTGTGCTTAATGCTTGTCACTAGGGCCCGAGTGCCATGATCTCAGATCTGAACTTATTATTGAATCATTATGATAGTATTGTTTGTGATCTTATTTGCAAGTTGTGTACACATATCATTGTCTGAATCCAAAAGCCCCAAAGTGATAATAATTGGGACAACCGGAGGGGATGGCTATGGTGTGAGGATCACATGTGTTCACAAAGTGTTAATGCTTTGCTCCGATGCTCTATTAAAAGGAGCACCTTAATTGCCAGTAGTTCCCTAGAGGCCCCGCTGCCACGGGCTGGCTGGACAGAAGATGTTGGGCAAGTTCTCATTGCGAGGACGCATGACTATATTTGGAGCACATGCCTAGGATTGTTTAGTACCTGGATGCTTGTTATTATCTATCTACAATGCCCTAGATCTTGAATTTACATGTTTAGACTCGTCCATGCAACGCTCGTCCATCCATCCCTATGCCTACCGCACTTGAGTCCTACTGTTACCATTTCTGTTACTATTGCTACTGTTTCACTATTGTTGTTGTTGTTGTTGTTGTTGTTGTTGTTGTTGTTGTTTTGCTGTTGCTACTACAAACTGTTGCTACTGATAAACTTCTGTGAGCAAGAACTATTTCCAGGTGTAGCTGAACTGACAACTCATTGTTAAGGCTTGCAAGTATTCTTTGGCTCCCCTTGTGTCGAATCAATAAATTGGGTAATACTACCCGCGAAGACTGTTGCGATCCCCTACACTTGTGGGTCATCACCGCCCATGTACTGTATCATCTCTATTTTATGTGCTATATTTGTCGGATCTTCGGTCGGGATCTCTAGTGGTAGTACCAGCCTCAGCGGAAGTTCCGATGGACCGGCGGAAGTCTCGGCCAGGCTCGTTTTTCTGTCTTTCGGATCGAAGTTTTCTGACCATTGGCCGGGTGCCACCGGAAGTTCCGGCCTCCCATAGGAGGTTCTGGCCAGGGTCGTAAATGCCCAAACGGTCAGATCTGGGAGCCCTTTCCCTTCATTGACATAATTAAGCTTGTTTCTTGGTTCTTGGCTTTCTCTCTCTCCTCCATTGTTGACCTTCAAGAGCTTTCCCTCTACCCTTTCCATTCCTATGATTCTTGCATCTTTTCGAGGGATTTGAGAGAGGAGATCTAGATCTACAATCCTCCCAAACAAAATCCATTCTTTGTGAAGGAATCATTGGGATCTAGATCTTGGAGAGTTTTGTCTTCTCCTCTTGTGTTCTTCCTACCTTATTCCCTCCAGTAGCTTTAGTAGCTTTGTTAGAATTTGGGAGTGAAGGACTTGCCCTTGCATTTGTTGCATAGGTTTGAGTTCTCCACGAAGATTCGGCGAGTACAAGCTTGTGGGTCTGTTTCTCTTGGGTTCTTGGAACCCTAGATGGTTGTGGTTGGTGTGTTGACTTATTGTGGCCTCCATTGTGGAGTGGCCTCAAGCTTGTGGCATGTTGTGGCCTTGTTGTTGGGAGCCTCCTATTGAGCTGTGGAGATAGCCCCAACCTTGTACGGGTTTTGGTGACCGCCCTCAAGTGTCCCTTAGTAGATCATGAGTAGGCCTTTGTGGCGAGCTCACGTGAGAATAGGATGAGTCTTTATGGCGTCGGTGAGTTGCGTGCCTTCGCATCTTGTGGTGAGGCCTTTGTATGGGGTTAGGTGAGCATCGAGCCACCACACCTCAAGGTGAGCCATTTGTGGCGTTCGAGGAGCATTGCACCATCGCACCTCTTCAATGGAGACGTAGCTTCTTTGGAAGTAAACTTCAAAATAAAAATCATCGTCTCCACGTCCATCAGTTATCTCTCAACCAAGCCCTTTACTTACGCATTTTACATTTTGATAGCCTTCGTGTTTGAAGTATGATATCTTGATATCACCTTGTTGCTTGTATTGCTTAGCATAGGTAGTTGGTGCACTTAGGTGAACCTAGTGGTTAGGTTTTATGCTTAATAAATTAAACGTTAGTTTTATTCCGTATTTATTTGAGCCTAAGCCATAATAATTTTAAAAGCCTATTTACCCCCTCTAGGCGACGTCCATTTGCACTTCCAATGTGCCATAAAAACCCATGGGCATACGAATGCACCAAAGTACACGGAAGATTTTTTTTTGAAAAATATCTATTTTGTTTCTATTTATTGGTGAAACAAACTACAACATATCTTTTATGCATTGTAATACGTGCCATGCTAGTTTGGCCAGACGAGTCTAAGAAATATGTTTAGCTGTGGCATCTTGATCCCCGGACCATCAGAATACTCATGGTTAATTAGTCTCATGGGTTATACCACATATGACATTTAATTAAGTTAGATAATCATCATCATTATTTTTGTTTCACTGTATACAACCTGATAGTGATGTGTATTGGTCGTGGCAAAGCATGTGCCCTCGACCCGTCGGCCGCATGTAACTATGGGTGTGTTTGGTTTGTGCCCAAGATTGCCCCACCAAATATTTGGCTAGCCAAAATTTTGGTTAAGCCTTTGCTTGCCCACAAGTTGGCCAACGTTGGCTAAAAAATTGAACTAGAGTTGATAATGGAGCATTGGCATGCCAAAAAATTGGCAGCAATCCAAACAAGAGCCAACCTTTTGTTCATGACCAAAATATTGGTAGGGTACATTTTGGCCACAATCCAAACACACCCTATACCTTTTTCCATGACCACATACACATACTTTAGCCGCAAGGACCAATATTTTATACCAAACTTTTATACGTATATTAAACTTATATTTTATCAAACGGTAGTCAAAATGAGCATGATACATTACTAGGATGCGAAATTTAAACACATAATAATATTTTGAGTCATTAGTTTTAATGGTCTTTGTTATAGCGTTGTGAGCTATATTAGTGAAAAGTTTGCCCGTGCTAAATTTAAATTGCATGCTATAACAAAGTTATCCTTCATGGTAAAAAAATTCATCCTCAAACTATTTTTTCCAGTTGCATATATAGCTTGCTAAACCGTCTTATAGTTCGCAACAGAGGGAGTAGATTATATAGACTATATAGTGTATAGTATGTGTTTGTGTACATGTATGTGTTTTTGGTATATACTTTTATACTATTAGATATCTGATAATGATCTTTAAGGCTAACAATCTGTCAAATATCTTAGAAGTGGTATTACTGTAGTATTAGGTAAGAATAAGTGTGTTCCCTAAAAAAGGTATGTATAAGTGTGGAGACTTCTAGGGTATAAAATGAACGGTGGCAAATGTTCCATGTAAGTTGGGTTTACTAATAGGTTGACGACCAAGGAAAAAAATAGCGCGTTATTTATTTTAGCGCTGTCTCTCTCCAAACGCTATACAAGTTATAGCGCGCTAATAGCGTACTATTTTTTAAAATAGCGTTTTTCCAAAACAATAATTTTTTTGATAGGTATAGTCTATATACTAAGGATTTCAATAGCTAAACAATTGTCCAAAGTAATACATGCATAGTCAATTAACCGGTGATGATCAAATGTTGACTAAATAATAGAGTACAGATCAAAATGATCGACAAATTTATGAAGGACATATTTTTTAGACAGTCACATCAACAGTCAACAAAAGAGGATATCGTGCCTATTCCAAGACTTCCAGTGCTCTCCAAGTTGGAGAAGTAGAGAATCGGTGGAGATGAAGCTAGGCGTGGCGTTGGTTGCTGCTGTGGGAGATCCTTGGTCGCAGTGTTGCTAGCTACACTCCTTTTGGTCAGGGTTGTGCCGGATGGCGGCGGGCGGCCGGCCGGAGCTAGAGGAGATGGAGGAGCCTACAGCCGTCACCACCGTCGCGTGGTGGGAAATGGGATGCGACGTGGAGCTAAGAGTTGGTTTAGCTAGGTTTGTTGAGTCGTGCTGGCTGAATGGACCCTATAGACGGCCGATAACATTTTGTAGCGCCACTATAACGCTATAACGTATAGCGTCATTTAGCGTCGCTAAAACACGATTAGCGTCATAGCGAATATTTTATGTATAACGTAGCTTCTGACTTTCGAAAACGCTATAGCGCCGAAATAGCACGCTATTTTTTTCGTTGTTGACGACACATGTGCATGCTCTGCGGTTGTTATTGAAAGGACAATCTTGTATTGTAATGTCGAAGACCATAAGATTATCGCATGTCCTATTTTTGCAAACATCTGGTATGATCATTTGGTATGCTCATCTTGAATACACGCTTGGTTTCATCTTGTGCATACAAGCTGCGGTGTTAATTTCTCAAATAAATATTTATGAACGATATTAGCATGGAAATATAATTAAAATAAATTCTATCACATTCAGGATGTCAATTAGAGAGAGACTAACATCTAATTAATCTCACTATACACCGATCATATTGGTTTGTTTCTATATTATACCCTCTCCACCACAAAATCTAAAGCACCCTTGATTTTCATTGGTCAACGACTTACAAAATTAACTATGATATATGTACTTCTAATATGTTTATATTGAAGTATAAAAATATATAAAATGAAAGAATGTTGCAAGACAAATGTAGGGACACGATTTATAGATTTCTAATCCATATACTTTGGTCTATAGAGCGGTTGGTCAAGTAATGTATCAAAAACCGTGCAAAATAAATCATGGCTTACCGTTTGGGATGGAGGGAGTATATTTTATTTATTTTTACACAAGGGAGTATATATGTTACTGGTCTCTGGGTTGACATAGGAGTTGTTTAAGGCCCATCACCCAAGAAATGGAACAACAGTGAAATGATAGCCATGAAGTACAGCGGCACACGAGAGACCACAAGTTCCACACCGGATGGAAAAATACTCTTGTCTTGAGAATTTTATTACGACGAAACATGCAGAGGAAGGTAGCACGTAGCACAAAGTACTTATGCTCGCATCTTCTGTTTTGAAACATATTGGTCAAGAGATGACGACGCGTCAATTTTATTTGACTTAGTAGTAGAGATGACTCACGCGTCAATTTTTTGCAGATGAGACCCGGAGTTGAGGACACGCACGTGCAGAGTCGCCTGGGGCGAGTTTAGTAGCCTGTAAGGGCAGGCACAATGTATAGCCAAATGTTCTCAGGCGTCAATTTCTGTCCCGACCCGCCTAGGAACGATGGTGGAGGAGACGCTCTTCAGCCGGAGGCCTGCTGCTCCGCATCTTCTCTTCCTTGAGCTTGGCATCACGCCGAAGAACGGCCAGGTGGCCACCTTGTTCCAGTACTATGTCTTCGTGCGCTCGACTACCTCCGCCCATTCCACACACCATGAGCACATCTTGGCCTCGAGTCCTCGGCTACCTAGCGTCGCTGGCAAGCGTGCTCCCACTCAAGCTGCAGCTAGACGCGCTTCAGCCGCCACGCCACCTGCGCCGGCCACGCACGGTGCCCCTCGTCCAGCTCCCTGCCTTCGTTCGCCGCCTGAGCTACAGCCCAACAGATTTTTTCCAAGCTGAAGCGGAGCCCAAGAAGTTGGAGAGAATGATTTTTTAATCACATCGGCGGAGGCCGGTTCCCTAACTTCTTCAATTTAGAACCACCCTCACAATGTTGGGAACCGGTTCTAAAAGACAAAAAGTAAATATAGAATCACATTTGGCTATACATTGTGGCTGTCCTAATAGGCTAAGTCAGGACAGAAATTGGCTTGTTTGTTTGCATGCAGCATCCTCATGTTGTTGTTCATTTGAATTTGAAAACAGCCCGGAGCTAGGCCTAGGACAACGGTTGATTCGGTCATTTTCAGCGGAGGTGACTCGGGCGAGCGCATGAGTGCTCCAACTATGAAACAGTGTCTTCCTCCTCCCCTTTTCCTCTTCTCTCTAAACATGCTTACTCTTTATAGCTTGGAATTAGCATATACAAGCTTCAAATAGAGTCGAGTTGTATATAAAAAAGATGTGCATCGATGATGAGGTTTTATTCTAACCACCAGCTTTGAGGTTGGTGAACTGTATCTCCTCATATTCGTGGTCAAAGTTGAAGCTTTTTTGTGCTTGTTTGTTTAGATTCGTCACACAGAAGCAACCGCTCGAAGTGTCTTTTAAGGAGTAGTTTGATCTTGTTGTTCCCCACAATTAATCGTGTTGCAAGTTTTGCATTTTGATGCGGGTATAGAGATCTCTCTGTAGCTCTCCTTTCTGAACTCTAACGTATACGTACGTAAGGATGAACTTCAGGTTGTATGTGAGGTTGAAGATGATGTACACGAAGATGACCTACTAGATGAGTGGGTCATGCAGGTAGAGGAACACCAAGGACATCGTCACCATCGACCGCGCGTAGCTCCCCTTCATTTCAGGCGGTTGAGTCTGCCGTGTTTGAGCTTGAGTTCCTAGATGCTACAAATAAGGCTGTCGTGTTTGAGCTTGAGTCCAACCGCTGTCGAGCAACACTACTGTGTCTGGCTACTTGCGTTCTCCAATGCCAGTAGCAGGTGTCCCGCCGTCCTCCATCGCCGGTGTAGCCACATCAGGTGTTCTGCCGACCTCTGTCGCTGGCGCAACCGCAACAACTGTCATGCACTTCGCCTCGTCGGCTGTTGCGCCAGTAAGTGCAAGTGCCCGCCGCCCTCCATCGCGGTCGCAACCCTCCATCACCGTCGCAGCCCTCCAGCACGAAGAACACAATCACTGCTAATGGTCGTCTTAGTGTGTATGTGTGTGTCAATGTGACAGTGAAACAGGTACAGACAACCAAACACCTGAGTTTCGTATCTGTACTTATGCAAAAAAATCTTCATCCAGACTACCAAACCGAATGCGAAAGGTGGCTCCGCGCATGTACGTGTGTGTGGCACTGTTGGTCGTGGACATGCCCCGGTGAGCCCAAAATTCCATGCAGGCTACCAAACACCCCCTTGGTGACTCTATCTCGGTTCCGCCCCCATTCCAAATCCGTTGCGTCAGATGCTTGTGTTTTTTATTTTGGAAAATAGAGTATCTTAGTACTAAAACGCCATACTTCTGTCGATGAACCCCTAGTTTCCTCTTACAAACCCTTCTAGATGATGTAACTATTATTTGATACCAATAAAGCTACCATGATGGGTTTCCCTAAAAATCCATACTTCCGCTCGCACCCCTGTCTTGCAAACAACCTCTTCGAGAGTCGCACTCTGGTCTTCAGCTCTCCTCTCCCCCTCCTCTGACGGCCTCATCGACCGAAGTGAATGGGAGAGGGGAGGTCGGGCCTTCCCTGTAGTCAGTGGTTTAGGTACATATGTTTTCTGCTAGTGGAGTCCCGTGGCATGCTTCCGAGTCGCATGCCTCCGGTGTCAACGAGCGGCATACGGTGTTCGGTGATGGGGATCTCGATTATGGCGACAACGTGGAGTTTGCCGCTGCTACTCGAGCTAGCCATGGCTCAGCCCATGTATAAGCTCGGGGCCAGTCTTCTATATCCAGATCTAGGGCTTTCGGCCGGTTCTATCAGCCGATCTACGGTTGGAGCACAAGATGTGAGCGCTCTTCTTATTGCATGTCATGGTGATGAGATTAGGAATGCGCTTGTGTTCTTGAGTGGTCGATGGCCAGATCGGCATCAGGGAAGCAAAGAAGCTACTCCGGGGAGTGCACCCACAGTGGCTCTTCGTCGACTGCTATGCACGATGGTCGAGCGGACCGGCGGTTCAACCCGAAAAAACCTGAACCGGAGGTCCGTCCGGTTGGTTAAGTGCAGTGGACCAGACACGCCAGCGAGCCGGAATAAGCCGGCTGAACCGCTGGTTCGATCGCGGATTTAGTCATTTAACCGGAATACCGGTCTTCAACACTACGATGCGTTATAAAAATTGAAACGTTGAGATAACCATCTGACCCAGGTCTGTTTGTTGTCAATAGAAGAGACAGAGTACTTTTCTAATTACTCTTCAAGATAGCAGTAATAATTTTTGCACTCCATGTTTTCAAACTTGACCGTGGTCTTTAACGATTTGTCATAACAGATTCTAGACTTTTTTCTTTACTTGATCGGGAGTATTCTTATGTGAGTGAGAGCGTACATAGTGGTCTCGTTTCAGACACACCATGTTAGAACTTGATCGGCAGTATTTTTTTACTTGATCGGCAATGTTTATTATGAAATATTTATGATTTTGTAATTTAAAAAACCCAGACAGTGAACCAGTGAACCGACTGTCCGACGAGTAAAAACCTAAACCGATGGCCTCACCGGTCCGGTTTTTTAAACTATGGTAACTATACCACCTCTGTTTAATGAAAGCTTCTACTCCCTCCGTTTCAAAATATAAGATGTTTTAGGTTTGTGAAAAAAATAAATCTAAACTTATTTTAGTATGTAGGTTCACTCAAGTTTAGGATGAATCTACATATTAAAAAAAGTCTAGATTTATTTTATTTACAAAACTAAAATATCTTATATTTTAAAACGGAGGGAGTATGTCCCTGCCAGACCTAACCCTTTTTTTTTTTTTTGAGAGGACCAGACCTATCCGTGTTAAGTAAGGCGTACTCTGCTGAATGGAAGATGTACGGAACAAAGCTCAAAACTGGAGGTCCTATACGCCGACCTGGCCGGCAACTAGCATGCACCGCACTCCCTCAGGCGTGGGTGTGTTGGGCCGGCCTAGTGCCATTTTTCGTTTTTCTTTGCTCTTTTTTCTATCGTCTCTCTCTAATTTTTTATGTGCTTTCAATATTCTAAATTTAAATATTTATGAATTCTAACTTTTGAATCTGAACATTTTCCAATTTAAACATTTTTAAAATTGAACATTTTCGGATTCGAACGCTTTTTAAATTTGATTTAAGCATCATGGCACAATCTGATTTGAAGCATTATGGAAAAAGTAGACCATGACAACTACAACCTATCTGCTTGACAATTAGAAGATGACATATCACATACATGCTCACTCTGGAAGCTATAAAAGGAAATCTGCTCGCAATTAAAAAGAATGGTTCAACAGGTCCAAGAGTATACATGTTTGACAAGAACTTGCTCCTATATCAAGCATGCATGTTAACTACAATATCAACCCACTACTATCAGATTACTCACAATTAGAGTTCAAATAGCACTATGGCATATAATATTTATCAGATTACTCACAATTAGAGTTCAGATTACTCACCTCGGCGGTCTGTCCATCATACAACTCTCCCAAGGCATTAAAAAGCGGAAAAGCCTTAGTACGGAACTTCTCTATCTTTGGAAATGACTGCACAATAGAAAAGTAGACGAGTGATATACCATAATAAGGAATATCTTACAATAATAAGAAAATGACCAGATGCATGTAAGGAGCTGAAACTATCTTAAAAAGAAACAGGCCACTAGTTACCAGTAGAAAAATGGATAGTGTAGAAACAGAAACATAAATACAATTCATCAACTTCAGCTAACATATATAACAGGAACTAGTAGTATCACCAAGCGAAAATCTGGACAAGCATGTGCTATTACCTCACAAGCTAACAGGTTAGTGGAAATCTGCTATAAATTCTGTTGTATAACTGGAACTAGCAGTATCCTATTGCATGCACTTTCTTTTTTAATCACATTAACAAAATACTCGAATGATTTGATTATGCACTCGTGATCTATTGTGAAGAAACACAAAATATCTGCCATCAGAACTCATTGAACCAAACTCTGTGCTCTAACAAATGTCAAAAAAAGCCTATGGCAGTGCAAGCTGTTTGGAAATAGTGTCACATGGTAATATCTATCGATAATATTCAGTCAGCGGTGAAGGACTAAACAAAAAAAATCTCTACAGTTTTTAACTGTTATTTACCTTTATAAAGATCTCCTGGTTTTAGGTCAAAGTCTGGCCCTCCCTATCCCTCGTCGTTCTCTATACCTGCAGTTTAGCAAAGCTCAGCTCAGATCAGGGCATTGATAATCGAGGTGTCATGGAAACATTTTCTGTGAACAAATGGTGCAGATATAAGAATGAGCTTTCCTCATAATGCCAAGTTAAGAAACAACACAAAAAATCACTCATGTGCTTGAATCATCAAAATTTTGTAAGTGCTGGAGAATATGTTTCAGGTAACAAAAAGACCGGCAATAGGTGTCCTTCTCCAACATCAAATAGAATAAATACAGATGATAGTGCAAATCAAAAACTCCACAACCATGTATTATAAACATCTAATCGCAATTCACACAGCTATAACAACTTTTGTGTTGATTAAAAAAGTTGTACGTATCCAGCAGAAAAACAGACCAGCACAGACAACAAGCCACTTGGCATATCAAAAATAAAAGCCATAGGCTGCTATTGCAGTCGAATTAGGACACCCAGCCGCTAACAACATTCGAGATACTAACTGGTTTCTAGAATTCTATGCTTAAGCATACAAAACCAGCGCCATCGAAAATGAAAACTTAGCAAATCACACAAAAATAAGAGCGGTAGGCTGAGAGAAACACAAGTGCATACATACAGCTACTCGTTGTTGGTTCAGTCCACCATTGGCGGGAACTCATGATCAGATTTGACCTTGCTTAGATGTATACATGGTCCTATCCGAAATTCAGCAGAAAGAACGGTGTGTCCTGACTCATGAGTCCTGTCCAATTCGTGTATCCAAAATGTTCAGGTACCAAAATATTGGTGTTCTGTAAACTGCAGTGCACAACGGCACTACCAAAATATTCAGGTACCCCGGCGATCTCCGTCCCCGTGTTATGACCCATCTCATCTATACACACGCTTGATGACATGCCAAGAACCTATCTCTCCCGACCATGCCAAGAACCCTAGAATTTGTTACCGAACATGCCAAAAATCCTAGAAAATGTGAGAGAGCGAGGAGGAAGACTAGGTGCTTACCCCTGCGAAGCAGACGGAGGTGGAGAGGGCGTCGGAGGTGATGTTTCACGGGCGCCGCCGAGCTTGCAGGATGGTGATGTCTCCGGGTCTAGATCGCGCCGCCGGTTCATTGCTCTGCCGCCGATGAGAGGGAGGAGCACGCTTTGATCTAGATTCGTTGCGTCGCCGCCATCCCTCCGGTGCCGCTGCCAGCGTCCCTCCGCCCTCGCCGCCGCCAGCCCTCCAAGTCGCACGAGAGAGATAAGGTCGGGCTGAGAGAGACGACTCGTTTCGGCTCGGGGATTAGTTCCACGGATTCAGCCCCGAGTTTTGTTTCCCTGCGAAACTGAAGGGAGTTTGGGGGGAATAGAGCGGGGTGGAGTTCCGGGCGGGACTAACCGAACACGTAAAAGAAACAGGTCGGGAATTAAACCACGCGTGTGAGATACCGGCTGATCCACGGGGATACCCGTCCGATCCCGGCCGATTTGGGATGAAACGAACAAAGCCTAAATGGGCCGGGACCGAAACGCCGACCAGGATGTGCGGTGCCCCGTACGCGCACCCACCTGGTCGGTGCATAGGATTTTTCCCTCAAAACTCTAACGAGAACTTTTGGTGTTGACGGAAACCGGACAATCTTTATTTGCGGCCTATAGCGATAATTGGGCCAGCTGGGACAACTTCATAGGCTGGCCAGGTAGATATTCTCTAATAGAGACTTTCTTGAAACACGTTTCTCCATGTCCATGTGTGAACGATATTCAGATGAACGATGATCATTTCTATGGAGTGAATTAGGGTCTGTTTGGTTCGTGTCTCTAACTCACCCTTTCAGAATATTGGTCATGCCTATTGATGTGCCTTCTTTTGGTTCGTTTTAAATTTTTTTGGCTGCCTATATATGTCGGGTTCCGTAGGACGCAGGTGTCCCGTCGAGTTGGCCGGACTCGCGAGTTATGAGGAGAGCTGGCCGGGTGCCGTGCGCCGCAGGCCTTAACACACGCGGCGGCTGCGTGCTCGCTTTCGTAACCTATCTATCTATCTATCTATCTATCTATCGGCCGGAGCACCACTCCACGCCGGATCTCAGTCGGTTAACGAACCCCACCACCAGCACAGCCGGAAATTGCTGCGCCCGAGACGCACCGCACGCTACCACAGTCAGCCCGCGTTGGAACATGGTTGATATCGTCTTCCTCGCGTCGCTCGTGTGAGGTGAGGAAGCATTCCCTCCCACTAGTTTGGCACCCAACTGCAACCGACGCACGAGGTACAGGTACAGCACGAGCCAACCGTGAAGCCCGGATAAAGGCAGCGGAAAACGCCACGGCGACCCGGCGGGCCGGCCGGCCGGCCGGCCAGGAATTGATGGCTCGGCTCGGACCCCACCAGCCAAGGGTAGGGTACACACGCGATCGTCGGCGTTGGACGCAGTCCTCTCCGAGGCCACGCCCCGGGACGACGCCGGTGGTTCCAAAGTCCGGCCGGCCGAGTGCGTGACAGCCAGCCCGACGGACGTAGCCACTGGTACCACGTCACTAGGCGAGCCGGCCTCAAATTCAATATTGGCCGCCGGTCGACGAGCGACGCAGAGCGCGCAGCAGCAGAGGCAGCCAGCCTAGCTAGCAGGACTTACGGGGAGAGTGGATGCGTGAGGACCACGTACGTGAAAGCCGGAGCACGCCGAACGCGGCTGCCCTGGCATCCACGGCCGCCGCGGAGAGGGGTTTATTACGGTTCCACCCACGGGCGCACGGCTCCGTCGATCGTGGATTCCACGCGAGACCCTAAAGTACTATTGGTACCTCCGTCTGCAAGTGTATTTTTATCTTCTTTATCTTAAATCAACTACTATCTTAAAGTATCAATAGATCTATTTTGAAAAATGTCAGGGTTTAGAACAAAAAAACAAGACGAATTGGTGCGAGTTTTAAGTATAAGAGCAACTCTAACAGCTTAGCCATAAACAGGTAAGAGGTAAAATAATCGTCAATATGGGTAAGAGGGCAAAAAATAGCTCCAATTCTTTACCTATAATTGGTCTCCTACCAAAAAAAAATGGTGATCGCCCATTTTTTGCCACCTCCTGCCCATTTATGGGTAGATGGATATAAAATATAGGGAATAGGCACCTCCTATCCATCTGCTGCCACATCAGCACAAAGGCACGCAGGAGGAAATCCAACTGCCCGAGCGGATATTTCCACCCGTCCCGACCGAGCCGGCATGGTCGCTTTGCCGCTTGTCGGCGCCGCTCCGTTTGCTGGTGCGCCATAGCCATCATCCCCTACCTTCCCCAAGTCCCCACCAACCATCCCCATCTGCTATCACGCTCCCGGCTGCCGCAACAGCCAAGGTGAAGCCCGCTCGTGCCTTCCTTGATTTGAGATAGGCAAGCTAGATTCCGGCCAAGGAAAGATAAACTTTCGGCGTCTCTGCTGGAAGGAGAGGGACGGTGCCTGCAGGCCATGGACAGGAGGAGAGGGGTGGCGCTGCGGGGTATGGACGAGGGGGAGAGGGGCTCGCGCGGGCGGCACTACTTCGGGGTGGGGCGCTGGTGAATGTGGAGGAGAGTGGCGACGACGGCCGGGGCTCTCCAGGGGCGCTGGTGGCAGGGGGAGGGATGCGTCGTGAAGGAGGGGTTGGACGAGGAAGAAGAAAGTAGTGAAAAAAAAGAGAAGAAAGGACTAACCCACTGATATGTGGACCCTATATAAAAATACTTGTGCCTCCACGTTTTATGTAACCTATTTTGGATAAGCTAAAAAAGCAGAAGAGTTGGGTGCTTGCCTATATGTTATCTCTCCTCTTACTCAAACAACTTTTGCTTACCCATATATGGCATATATGGGTAAGCTGTTGGAGTTGCTCTAACTACACATAACTATAACTATAACTGATTATGACGATGATATATTGCTCACGGCTACGTTTGTCCTCTATGACAACCAGTAGAGTGGCATTCCAAGGTTTAGAGGGTCGATCCTAGGACATGAAATCCTAAAACACGACGCAGTTGAGGCTCATATTCGGTGGTACAATGAGTACTTCTACCCGGTAGGAACACTTTATACTCTGGCTCGGTATCAGTGACACTTAAAAATGTAAAGGTATATGTTCAATAGTATAGTGTAGGGTGTGAAACCATGTGATAACTACTTTGACACTTTTGCTTCGGCATTCCCCCTCTTCTCTAAACTAATGAAACTGAAAAAACAAGGATGAACAAGATTGGCTGATACCCCTTTGATTTAGAGGGAAGGAAGGGGTATCAGACAATCTTGATCATCCTTGTGTGTTCATTTTCATAAGTCTGAAGGAGAGGGGTACACCGAAGGAAATTAAGAAGGTGCCACTAGAAAGCTAGGGGTTTCTTCTATTAAAAATACACTACCATAGTTCAGATGCTTGCATACAGAGTTGTTGGTGATCTTGTTGATGATCATCTTCACATGGGAGAATCAACATGTCTTGAGCAATGTACAAGTTTTACAAAGCGATGGTGATAATGTTTGGCCAGGAGTTGTTGAGAGGACTAAATGCTAAAGCCACACAGCTTGTTGGGCTATTCATCATCACCTGCAAGAATATGGAGTTTGAACATAATATAGGAACTAATGACAGCTTATGCGATCATGCACAACATGATTGTGGAGGATGAGCATAAGGGAGCAAAACAACTAAGAGGGTGAGACTTCTAGGGGACTTTGATTGCACCGAAGCATGCACCATAAAGGTTTCAAACATAGCTCCAAGTTCATGGTGAAATGTGGATGCATAAAGGAAACCAACTAACCTTATTTGATATGTGTTGTGGACTAGGTCTTTTAAACTTAGATTTAAATTGTTGTTTGAACTTTATTATGTGGGCTATGTCTTTAAAATTTTCAAGAACTTTGCATCTATATTTGGGGTGCCTGTTGTAGATGTTGATCTTACAAAGTCAAAGAATATAAATGTTGACTAATTGTATACAAAATACTATTAGCATTTAGTGTATCAAATCAATGTCATTATATAAATTAATAAATATATTCTCATATAATATCTATATAGTTTTATACAAAATACCCAGCTAACCAAGGGATAGTTGTGCACAACTCATGCACCATAGGATCCCATTTTTCTTGATAAAGGATGTAAACGAAACACCTCACATCACCTAACACTGTTATTACCAAGTGCACAAAACGATGCCCTATACTTTGGTTTATTTTTCACAAAGTTCCAGTGCACAAAACGATGCCCTATACTTGGGTTTATTTTCATAAAGTTTAAGTACAGAACACAGTGCCCTACACTTTGTTTTTTTTTTTCAAAAAGTTCCAGTGTTACATGATGCATTCGATCCGGATTTACGGCCGTAGTATAGTGTCTTTTTCCATAGATGATCTAGGTTTATCGAATCTTGGAAAATAATTGTGGTAGATTAAGAAGCGTCTTGAAGACTTGTTAGTTTGCTTCAATCTTCGTTTGTCGGACCTTTCCAATTTGCTTTGTATCGGGGTTGAATAAGTGGATGGAGATAGGCTAGGGCTGAGGTTTCACCTCTAGCTGTGCATCCATATGCGATAAATATAATAATAAGCACATTTATGTATAAATAATCTACTAATATAGATAGGATTTATGGGTAGCACATCCGTAAACACAAAAACCCATGCGATTCATAGGCATAGCATAAAGTCTTTTGTTCCAACCGTTATAACACGAAGAACCGTGTTATGAACAATTATTAAGTAAAATATAGACCAAAACATTAAGATCAATGATGTCGTTGTTGTTTCCAAATGGATCAATAAATGACTACTGTACTCTCCTTGTTGTCATTGGGTTTCACGCATGGACGCCGTTTACCACACATCTTACCTCAAACCATGATCAATCCTCAGGTCTTGGGTACCTAACAAGTTCTTGGATTAAGGTAAGATACAATGATATAAATACAAACCTGCTACGCAATCACCACACAATATTCCTATGTAATTATGTACATAATCGTTGCAAGACTATTTCTCGACCCGCAATCCATGAGGACTACTTACTCATAATAAGATTAAGTATAAAAAACATTGTAGAAATACTCATATCAATATCAAATATCCTTACAATAGTCGCCGACCGCGAGAAGATCTTGAATACAAGTTATGGCTATAGCTATGGACAGAGGTGGAGATGGAGATGATAAACTATGGAGGTGGTGAAGCGGTGGATCTTTATCGGTGTGTTTTCAGATGCAATATGTGAATGACGTCTCTCCCTACAGCGGTTGGGAGTATGTCTGGGCATGGGCAGCCTGGCATGGCCCGACAAAAGTTCGTCGGGCCAGGTCTGGGCTCCAGATCTGAGGCCCGGCAGATGCACAAGCCAGGCTCGGGACGAGGAAAAAATGGAATCAAGGAAGGACCGACCCGACGGCCGGTGGAAAACATCAGCAACGAGCCGGGCTCGGCCGAGGAAAATGTGGAATCAAGGAAGGCTCGGTCCGACGGCCCGACGACCCGATGGAAAACAACAACAACAACAGGTCGGGCTAGGGCATGGGATTTCGGCCCGACGGCCGGGCCGAGCTCGGTGGAAAACAACAGAAACAGGCCAGGCTCAGGCCGAGGAAAACGTGGAATCAAGTAAGGCCCGGCCCGAAGGTCCGACGACCTGGTGGAAAATTGTTGGAATTATGCCATAGAGGCAATAATAAAGATGTTATTATTATAATTCTTGTTCATGATAAAGTTTATATTCCATGCTAGAATTGTAGTAAGCGGAAACTTTAATACTTGTGTGGTTTGTGAACAACACTGTGTCCCTAGTACGCCTCTATGGACTAGCTCATTGATCAATGATGGTTAAGGTTTCCTAACCATAGACATGAGTTGTCAATTGATAATGAGATCATAACATTGGAGAATGATATGATGGACAGACCCAAACTAAGCGAAGCAATTAGATCATATCATCGTGTTCATCTTTGCGAAGCTTTTCCTATGTCAAATATTGTATTCCTTAGACCATGAGATAATACAACTCCCTGGTATCGGAAGAAAGCTTTGAGGTCATCAAACGTCATCCTATGAGAGGGTGATCATAAAGGTGTCTCTCAGGTGATCGGAAAGTATCTGTTGGGTTGTACGTATCGAGATGGAATTTGTCCCTCCCAAGTCGGAGAGATATACTTCGGGCCCACTCGGTAATCGATATCAACACCGCTTGCAAGAATGTGGTTAAGGAGTTAATCACAAAGTGATATCGGATTACGGAACGAGTAAAGTACTTGCTGTGAACGAGATTGAACTAGGTATGACGGTACCGATGATCGAATCTCGGGCAAGTAAAATATCGCGAGACGAAGGGAATATATATATGGGATTGATTGAATCCTGGCATCGTGGTTCATCCGATATGATCATCGATGAATGTGTGAGAGTCAATATGGGTGCCCAGACCCCGCTGTTGATTATTGATAGAAGATCATGTCTGCATATTCTCGAACCCGCAGGGTCACACACTTAACGTGTCTTGACGCTAGGATAGATTGGATAATTGGTTTATGAATTTTTGTTTGGAGTCTCGGATGGGATCCGGGACATCACGAGAGGTTCCGGAATGGTCCGGATAATAAGATTCATATAAGGCAGTGCAGTTTTTGGAGTTCGGAATTGTTCCGGGTTAATCGGTATTGTACCGGAAGCTTCTAGAACCTTCCGGAAGGGGACCAACGTGGCCCCACCTTCCGGGAGGGGGCATGGGCCTATGAGGGAGTGTCCTGGCCGCATTGGGCCAGGGGCACAAGGCCCCATAGGGCCCAGCCGATCCTAGAGAGTTTAAATCGTTTAAACTAGAGATAGGGTTTCTAGAAGAAGGGAGAGTCCATGCCCCCCACTCCTTATCCTTTGGGCTTGGGGGAGGGGCTAGGGCTGCGCCCCCCTCTATATAAAGAGGGGTGGGGGCGCACCAAACCCCTACACCTCTCCTCCAAACCCTAGCCGCCTTGCTAGCTTTCCTCTCTCCCTCCCGACTGTTTGTAGGCGAAGCCCTGCTACAGAAATTCTCCACCATATACACCACGCCGTCGTGTTGTAGATCCAATCTATCTCTCCACCATACTTGCTGGTCCGAGGAAGGAGGAGACATCGAGGTGCTGCACGTGTGCATCTCACGGAGGCACCGCCACTTGTGGTGCTAGATCGGATCGGACCGCGAGGAGGAGAAGCGAGTACGACTACATCACCCACGTTCCGACGAACGTTCCGCTGTGCGAATCTTCAAGGGTATGAAGATCTAATCCAATCTCTCTCGTTGTTTGCATCTCCTAGATTAGATCTTGGCTTTCCCTCTGTTCGCTCCGTAGAAAATTTTGATTTACTATGCCGCGAATCCCTTCAAAAATAGCAGCAACGGGTCGAGCTCAGGCCTGGCTTTTTACCCGCGGACTTTTTTTTCGGCCCGGCCGACCCGAGAATGCCCAGGCATAGCTAGGAGTTTCAAAACATATAGGACCCTTCACGAAAGTTGCTTGGTTTGACCTAACAAAGACGTCACCTATGATACAGGTGGACGCTATGGGCAAGCTCCGCTCGTACCGATTATTTTTCACAAAGTTTAAGTGCACAAAACGATGCCCTATACTTGGGTTTATTTTCACAAAGTTTAAGTGCACAACACAGTGCCCTACATTTTGTTTTTTTCAAAAAGTTTCAGTGTTGCATGATACATTCGATCCGGATTTATGGATGTAGTATAGTGTCTTTTTCCCTAGATGATCTAGGTTTATCGAATCTTGGAAAATAATTGTGGTAAGTTAAGAAGCGTCTTCAAGAATTGTTAGTTTGCTTCAGTCTTCGTTTGCCAGACCTTTCCAATTTGCTTTGTATCAGGGTTGAATAAGTGGATGGAGATAGGCTAGGGCTAAGGTTTCACCTCTAGCTATGCATACATATGAGATAAATATAATAATAAGCACATTTATGTATAAATAATCTACTAATATAGATAAGATTTATGGGTAGCACATCCGTAAATACAAAAACCCATGCGATTCATAGGCATAGCATAGAGTCTTTTGTTCCAACCGTTATATCACGAAGAACCGGGTTATGAACAATTATTAAGTAAAATATAGACCAAAACATTAAGATCAATGATGTCGCTGTTGTTTCCAAGCGGATCACTAAATGACTACTGTACTCTCCTTGTTGTCATTGGGTTTCACGCGTATATGTCGTTTACCACACATCTTACCTCAAACCGTGATCAATCCTCAGGTCTTGGATACCATACAAGTTCTTGTCTTGAGGTAAGATACAATGATATAAATACAAACCTGATATGCAATCACCAGACAATATTCCTATGTAATTATGTACATAATCGTTGTGAGACTATTTCTCAACCCGCAGCCCATGAGGACTACGTATTCATAATAAGATTAAGTATAGAAAACATTGTAGAATTACTCATATCAATATCAAATATCCTTACAATAGTCGCCAGCCGCGAGAAGATCTTGAATACAAGTCATGGCTATAGCTATGGACAAAGGTGGAGTTGGAGATGGTGAACTATGGAGGTGGTGAAGCGGTGGATCTTTATCGGTGTATTTTCAGATGCAATATGTGAATGGTGTCTCTCCCTACATCGGCTGGGAGTATGCCTGGGCATGGGCATCCTGGCCCGACCCGAGAAAAGCTCATCGGGCCGGGTCTGGGCTCCAGATCTGAGGCCCGGCAGATGCACAAGCCAGGCTCAGGACGAGGAAAACATGGAATCAAGGAAGGCCCGACCCGACAGCCGGTGGAAAACATCAACAACGAGCCGGGCTCGACCGAGGAAAACGTGGAACCAAGGAAGGCCCAGCCCGACGACCCGGTGTAAAACAACAGCAACAGGTCGGGCTAGGGCATGGGATTTCGGCCGGATGGCCGGGCCGAGCTCGGTGGAAAACAACAGAAATGGGCCAGGGTCAGTCCGAGGAAAATGTGGAATCAAGGAAGGTCCGGCCCGACGGTCCGACGACCTGGTGGAAAATAGTAGTAATGGGTCAGGCTTGGGCCTGGCTTTTTACCCGCGGGCTTTTCTTCGGCCCGGCCGACCCGAGAATGCCTAGGCATAGCTAGGAGTTTCAAAACATATAGGACCCTTCATGAAAGTTGCTTATTTTGACCTAACAAAGTCGTCACCTATGATACAGGTGGACGCTATGGGCAAGCTCCGCTCGTACCACTTATTTTTCACAAAGTTTAAGTGCACAAAATGATGCCCTATACTTGGGTTTATTTTCACAAAGTTTAAGTGCACAACACAGTGCCCTACACTTTGTTTTTTTTCAAAAAGTTTCAGTGTTGCATGATACATTCGATCCGTATTTATGGATGCAGTATAGTGTCTTTTTTCCTAGATGATCTAGGTTTATCGAATCTTGGAAAATAATTGTGGTAGGTTAAGAAGCGTCTTCAAGACTTGTTAGTTTGCTTCAATCTTCGTTTGCCAGACCTTTCCAATTTGCTTTGTATCAGGGTTGAATAAGTGGATGGAGATAGGCTAGGGCTGAGGTTTCACCTCTAGCTGTGCATACATATGAGATAAATATAATAATAAGCACATTTATGTATATATAATCTACTAATATAGATAGGATTTATGGGTAGCACATCCGTAAATACAAAAACCCATGCGATTCATAGGCATAGCATAAAGTCTTTTGTTCCAACCGTTATACCACGAAGAACCGGGTTATGAACAATTATTAAGTAAAATATAGACCAAAACATTAAGATCAATGATGCCGCTGTTGTTTCCAAGCGAATCACTAAATGACTACTGTACTCTCCTTGTTATCATTGGGTTTCACGCGTAGATGTCATTTACCACACATCTTACCTCAAACCGTGATCAATCCTCAGGTCTTGATACCTCACAAGTTCTTGGATTGAGGTAAGATACAATGATATAAATACAAACCTGATATGCAATCACCACACAATATTCCTATGTAATTATGTACATAATCGTTGTGAGACTATTTCTCAACCCGCAGCCCATGAGGACTACTTACTCATAATAAGATTAAGTATAGAAAACATTGTAGAATTACTCATATCAATATCAAATATCCTTACAATAGTCGCCAACCGCGAGAAGATCTTGAATACAAGTTATGGCTATAGCTATGGACAGAGATGGAGATGGAGATGATGTACTATGGAGGTGGTGAAGCGGTGGATCTGTATCGGTGTATTTTCATATGCAATATGTGATTGGTGTCTCTCCCTACATCGGCTGGGAGTATGTCTGGGCATGGGCAGCCTGGCACGACCCGAGAAAAGCTCATCGGGCCGGGTCTGGGCTCCAGATCTGAGGCCCGGCAGATGCACAAGCCAGGCTCGGGACGAGGAAAACATGGAATCAAGGAAGGCCCGACCCGACAGTCGGTGGAAAACATCAGCAACGAGTCGGGCTCGACCGAGGAAAACGTGGAATCAAGGAAGGCCCAGCCCGACGACCCGGTGGAAAACAACAGCAACAGGTCGGGCTAGGGCATGGGATTTCGGCCGGACGGCCGGGCCGAGCTCCGTGGAAAACAGTAGAAACGGGCCAGGCTTAGACCGAGGAAAACATGGAATCAAGGAAGGCCCGGCCCGACGGTCCGATGACCTGGTGGAAAATAGCAGCAACGGGTCGGGCTCGGGCCTGGATTTTTACCTGCGGGCTTTTTTTCGACCCGGCCGACACGAGAATTCCCAGGCATAGCTAGGAGTTTCAAAACATATAGGACCCTTCATGGAAGTTGCTTGGTTTGACCTGACAAAGATGTCACCGTATGATACAGGTGGACGCTGTGGGCAAGCTCCGCTCGTACCGATGCTCGTTACCCCTTCTAGTCTATGGCATTCAACCCTGGTTGACTTGGTGGTGTTGGCAATTTGTGATTCTCTTTAGTTGCTCTAGATTTCGTCATAAAAGAGTGATTTTTTGCACATTACAATTTAAAACAAGGATTTGCATATCTTTTGCAATAAATAATCATTAATAGCAAGACTAAAGATATATATTTTTATAACCATCAATGCATAACACGGTCCCTCCAACTTTTTGTTTGATTTTTTTGCATGCAAACTTTTTACAGAAGGGGAGGTTCCTTACTCTTTAATCAAAATAGACATATATAAAATAATATCATGGTGGCCTTACGTATTCACGCCCGACTCCCCCAACAATGGCAAACACAGATACACCAGCTTAGGGAGGGGGAGGAGGGATAAACATTAAGAGCATGTTCGGTTAATTCACTCCCCAAGTGGAATAGAATGGATTGGAGAGGATTTTCATGGATTTTAACTTATATGGGGTTTAATCCACCCCGAATCCATGTAATTCCACTTCAATCCTTAGCAAACCGAACAATGTCTGAAGGATTGCACGAGCTAAACGAATAGCTCGTTTTCTAAATGAGTCTAGTGAAATCCATGATGGGATAATCGGACTTTGTTCGTGTAAATGAAGGGCTTCCATCATCATCACGACTTGAACAAACCCATTCGCATGACAGAACAGATTTTGTTTGGGAACAGGTACAAGGCAGATATAATGCTCCATCACAAGCGTGGATTAGTAGATCGATCCAAGCCAGAGGTGGCGTGCCGGCCTGCAGCAGCAACCGATCGATCATCACTGCCCATGCCGTAGCCGCCGGCCGGCCGGCCGTCGTCTTTCCCGGGCAGAGCAGGGCAGGGCAGGTGGTCACTCCCCAGCGGCAGCAGAGGCGACAATTATTGCCCACCTCCCCGCGCGGGCCCACCACCCCATCTCTCAGTCCTCACCCACCCCGGCCTGTGGCCTGTGCTGTGCTGCGTCTGTCTTCTCTCCCCTCCCCTGCTCGGCGCGTTTCCCTCTTTCGGCGCCCAGACGAAAACGCAACGCAACGCCAGCCGACCAACGGCGACCACCTCCCCACGCCTGCCGCCCCCGCGCATAACAAAATCCCCGACCTGCCCCTGCCGCCCCGCCACCTTCCCCGGGGGTAGCGCGGTAATTTCGCGCCGCCACCGTATTCCGTCCGGTCTCCCGACCCCGGCTGGCTGGCTGGCTGGCTGGCTGTCGGTCGCCGCGCCTGCCTTGCCTCTGCCTGCCTGTCAATATCACACAACACAGCCTCTCTCCGTCCGTCCGTCTGAAATACGGAAGGAAGGAAGTAATCGCCGGTTACCCGGTCAAACCCATCCAACGGCGGCACGACTCCGATCCGGTCACCACCATGCCACCTCGCCGCTCACGTGCCCCACGCGTGCCCACCTCGGCCGGCGCGGCTAGCCCCCACCCCCTCCCCTCGCCGTGTCCTTTTATTCCACCCCCAACCCCCCTCACCGCCCGTCCACCCCCCAATTCACACCACCGTCCGTCACGCGCGACGACCTCCTTCTGTTCTCTCCTAGGGTTAGGGTTGTTCGCCGCCGCGAGATCTGACCGATGGAGCTGAGGGAGATGGCGGCCGCAGCGGCTGCGGCCGCGGCCTCGTCGGGGGGAGGAGGAGGCGGCGGGGGCAGGCTGCCGCCGCCCAACCCCAACCTGCCCTACCGCGAGGACTGCTGGAGCGAGGGCGAGACGGCGGCGCTCGTCGGCGCCTGGGGCAGCCGCTACGAGGACCTCAACCGCGGCAACCTGCGCCAGAAGCAGTGGCAGGAGGTCGCCGCCGCCGTCAACACGCGCCGCGGGGCCGCCGCGCGCCGCCGCCCGCCGCGCACCGACGTCCAGTGCAAGAACCGCGTAGACACCCTCAAGAAGAAGTACAAGGCCGAGCGCGCGCGCGCCGGGCCATCCGCCTGGAGCTTCTACGGCGAGCTCGACCGCCTCGTCGGCCCCACCCTCTCCGCCGCCGCCGCCAAGGCCAGGCACCACCCCTCCCAGGCCCCTCACTTCGCGCTGCCCATCCACCCCGCTTCCGCCGCCGCCAGGAGGCACCCCTCGCCTTCCTCCTCGCCGTCCCGTTCCTCGCCTCCGCGCATGGCTCTGCCGCTGTCCGACTACCCCCGCGGGGTGCCGCTCCCGACTGCCGCCTACATCCAGCAAAGAAAAGCTGCGGCTGCCGCCGTGTCTGGTTCTGATGACTCTGGCGACCCCGCCGATAACAACAACAGCCGGCAGCAGTCACCGTCCCGCTCCGTCTCCTCGCGCTCCGGCAGCGGTAACAACAATAAGCGCCGCCACCGTAGCAGCGAGACCGGAACAGGTGCCGATGCTGGCGTCGGCGAGCTGGCCAGGGCGATCGAGGCGTTCGCAGAGATGTACGAGCGCGTGGAGAATGCCAAGCAGAAGCATTCACTAGAGATAGAGCGTGAGAGGATTGATTTCCTCAAGCAGCTGGAGGTGAAGCGCATGGAGAACTTTGTCGACGCACAGCTCAAGCTCTCAAGGGCCAAGCGCGGCAAGAAGACCGGAGGGGCTGCTGCAGCCAATGGTATCACTGGAGTGGAGTTGGTTTCCTCCATGACTGCGCTGCCTTTCCTTTCCAACTCCAACTACCTCTGATGTTGAGCAAGGATTTAGGTAAAGTTTTATTTGTCTACTTCAGTTTAGATTAACATTGCCGTACATTATTGTTTGTTATATTTGTCTAGCAGTATAATATTGTAATGCCTAGTATGTAGACGTACTAGCATTAGAAGTCATGTGGCATATTGGGATGCTGTTAGTTTATGTTTTAGTGATTGGTATGCTTGAAATTTGTAGAGTCATAATTTTCTCTGTGATTGATCCCCCATATACATTATACAATGAGAATTTGATGAGTTGCATTCAATGTTATTCTGATTGGCGTTAATAGTGAGAACTCCGACACATAATAATTTATCATGGTCTGAATCTATTCTTTGATGTTTATATGTTGTGGAATAAAGGCACTTTCAGTTTTCTGGTGATGAAGTGCTGATGTCCTGATAATGTATTTTGATGTGTTAATATATGGGCAAAAAAAGGCTTGAGTGAGCTCAGCAGGATTGTGCTCTAAATTGTTACACTTGTGCTTATGTATTGTCATGATAAGTTAAGCTAATGTTGACAATGATTTTGGTGAAAACATGGGTTCTCTTATAACGAACTGCTTGCCAAGGATTAGCAATTAACATCTCTCCTTGTTGTGAATAGATTGTCACTTGACTTTACCTGTTATGACATGCTGTGAGCTAAATCTGGAACAGTCTGGTTCACATTTTTGTCTTGAGATAGTGATGCATTAGATCATGTATGTAATGCAAGGTTTACATGTCAACCTGTCGCAAGTTGTCGCTGGGGTACCGACAAGTAGACAAGTCTTGACAAGTGCTAGACTTGTCGATGTGCTGTTGACAAAGAACTACTAAAAAAATACCAAGTAACTAGCCCATTAATACCAAGTAACTACTAAAAAATACCAAGCTCATAACCAAACAAGTTCAGATGCCCAAGGCCACAACCACACGTCCACAAGCAAGTAAATAAGTTCAAGAGAACAAGTTCAGAAAAATAAATAAGGATTAAGGAAACACTTGCAGATTTCTCATATAAGAGAGGTGGAGGTGGAGGCGGCCAGAGGAGAGGCAGCGCCAGGGGAGAGGCGGCTAGGGGAGGGACTCACGGGTGTAGGGTTTCACGCGAGGCTTCTTATATCCCAGCCCTTTAAGTTGTCGATCGACTAGTTCACACAGACAAGTCTAGGTTTGACGCCGACAAGTCAACTGGATTGCGACAGGTAGACTTGTTGTGTGACAAGTCTAGACTTGTCGAACGACACTTAATCCTTGATGTAATGAATAAATCTTTAGTTCCTTATGTGCTGTATTTCAGACTTTTTTTATAAAAGCAAACGTTGAGAGACATCTTCCAATGGCCTTGGTCCTATTGTACAATGCCATTCATAATATATATGTTATAATTTTTTGTTACATTTTGTCTTTTTAACACATAGTTTACTGGATGTGTTAGCAGTATACTTTTCTGTTTGTCTGTTTGCCTTGTTGTAAGATGTTAACTGCATTTGTCTGATTGTAGCTCGACTTTTTAGTCTTATGGTTAGTTTCCTGAGGTTCATGGTGGATTAAATTCTACCAAATCGTGGTTATGCAACTCTGTTTTGTTACACGTCTCACTAACATATTGTGATTGACAGAAAGTCAGTTTGGCTTGTCTTTTTTCACTTATTTTGCCCTGGTAATCATGATTACGTGGGCATATAATGGAATGCTTGTAGTCTGTTGGAGTCCTGTCTATGACTAGGGATCGCTTGGAAAAACTCGTAAGTTGAAATCACTCTGCACACTATCTGTCCAGTTTGACTGGGAATCATTTGGATGCACCCACTGGTTTCCCTTTCTGGATTAGCACTCCAAGAGATACTCGGGCTTAAAGTGAGAATTCTTAGGGTTTCTGTTGTCCAACTTAAGAGCATGCTCATAGCCTAAACAATCTTATAGAGCCAGGAGGTAACCTTTGAGCTTCTGGTAAAGTTCATTCTAGACCCAGCTCCACAGTGATAAGTAAGCTTTGTCTAATGAAACTAGCACGTAGGCTTTATGATCTGCAAGCTTAACATACAAGTCACCAGTATATAATGGTAGCTATTACTTGTGTCTTGTGTGGGTCTGTAAGGTTTTTCATATTGCCTATATGACTTCAGTTGCTGAGATTTAGCAAATTATATCCACTGTCAACCTTTGGGAATGTATGCCTTCCTGTGGATTAGTGGATTGCTGTGTGATTATTCTGATGGATGATGTGCCCATGCGCCTTCTACACTGTATGAAAACTGCTGGTGTTCTGCTACAAGTTTTACCTCTGTGAAGTTGTTGTTCTCATGCTTTATACTGCAGAACAAACCATTTGTCTGGAGTACTTACTATTACTGTTTCCTGAAGTGATTAATTGACTGTTTTCTTACATCTTTTGTACAGTTATATCACATATCAGTTGAAGTTTGTTGGTTAAAGATGTGGAGCTGCCCTCCTCTGAAGGCCCCGCTCCACCTGTCGTACTGTCCTTGGGAATTTTGAAGCGAAAAGCTACTCTGCTTCGGTTCATTGTAGTTAAGAGTCTGGTAGCATATGAAACATGAAAGACTAGAAATTCCTAGTGTAGATCCATGATGACATCGATATCTGTTGCTGGCAATTCATCCATTGTTTTATTGACGATTTAGGCATGTAACTCTGACATTCTGTTTTATTAAAAGAAGTTGTAATGAAAAGAAGTCAACAGTTCTTAATGTTATCTGGAATTCCATGTCCACCTGCAATTCCATGTTCTTAAATCTTAATTCTGTTTGTAATCATGAAAAAATACATCTGGTATTTTTTTAGATTTTTTTAAAAACTTTAAATTTGAACTTTTTAGAAAAACACGTGTCCACCATGGAGCCCGTGCTCCAAAGGCCTGTGCTTTCCCTGCCTAGCCTTCTCCTCGGACCAAACCCTAGCCACTCCAGCTTGATCGAGCCCTTCGTCGGCAGCGTAGCCCTCTCGTGCTCCTCTCCCCAAACCCTAGGCCCCTTACCTGATCCGGCTGCGACAGTCGAGCCACTCCAGCTCGATCGAGCGTCTCCTCTCCCCAAACCCTAGGCCCCTTACCTGATCCGGCTGCGACAGTCGATCAGGTTGTGCCTTCGCCGGGAGGCCAGCTTAGGCCATGTCGTCGACCACCTGCAGGATCTTCGTCGGCACGGTGAGCGGGCACCGCATCATCATGATAGAGAACTACTCAAGCACGAAGAGCGCCTCCCTCAACGGAGCCGGGAAGCGCCTCTTGTCGGGCCCGTTCACCGTCGGCGGCCACATCTGGCGCATCGCCTACTATCCCAACGGGCTCGACACGCATCGGCTGTGCAGAAGCCCTACATCTCCCTATACCTCGTGCTTGACGAGAGGGTGCCCATCAAGTTGGTGAAGGCGTGATTCCACTTCCGGTTCGAGCCGTCGGCGGCGGATCAGGAGCGGCGCCACCACCCGACGTGCTTCCCGCGGAGAAGAAGAAGAACACCAGGCCCGGAGCGCATTTTGACTCGGGCGAGGTGCTCTTCGCGAGCCACGGGATCCACGACTATGAAGAGTTCATCAAGGAGTTGGAGTCATAGTCGTCGGCGACTATGAGTTGGGCTGTAGCGGCGTACGGGCGCAACACTCTAGCATAGGCTGTAGCTGGTAGAGTGCGTCGATTTGGAGGATGGGCTCTAGCTAGGACTTCATTTATTTATTTTAGAAAATTCAAAATTCTAAAAAAATATAGGCTGATAGACAATGATTTATATTACATGTTTGAAAAGGATTATGTCAAAATACTTTGTATTCTTGCCTCAGTAAAAAGAGAACAATTGGATCTGAGTGAACAGTGCAATTTTTGAATGAGTCTTCTTTTTTTCAGAATTTGTCATATTTGTTTTTTTACTATGCACAAAATACAATGTATTTTACTTTTAGATTTTGCATACATGTATTTTACATTATGGGCCACGCGAATATATATTTTTCAAAAAAAATTGACGCATTTTGAAAAAATTGAAAAAGTCCTCCATGTAGCCCGTCCTTCAAATCGATTTTTCGGCAGCTGGTATGGCTAACATGTTTTGGGTGCCATTTTATAATTTTAATAACATGAGCAGATATATCACAATACCGGTTCAGAAAAAATAATACTATATCACGGTACAACAATATTTGTCTTGCCATTGTTTTTGTCACATTATACATCAGGGGCAAAAACGTCTTTATAGGTCCCCAATTAACACCGTTAGTTTTAAAAATACAGAAGAGTGTCGTTTAAGACAAAAATGTTTACACTAGGTGTCAAATAGGAAAGCAAAAAAATTCAGTGTCAAATAAGGAATTATATTGAAAATAGTGTCAAATAAGGAATTCACTCTTTACTCTATTCCTATGTATGCGTAAAAAACTTTTTACTCTGTTCATATGTACTCCCTCCGTTCTGAAATATAAGACGTTTTAGCTTTATGAAATGAATGTATCTAGATGTCTTCGAACCTACATACTAAAAGGCATCTAGATAATTTTTTTTTCACAAAGCTAAAACGTCTTAACCTATACACTAAAAGACATTTAGATATATTCGTTTCATCATAAAGCTAAAATGTCTTATATTTCAGAACCGAGGGGTATGAGATATACATGCACTGTTAGCAAAAACGACTGTAGATCTAAACTATTTGAAGCTGGACATCATCACTTGATGGGTTATTCAGTGACCACTGACCAATAATCCTGCATGCAGATCCAAAACACTGCTGAAGACTGACGACTGAACAAACCCCCAAGAAATTTGCACAAAGAAAAAGAACAAACCCCAAGAAAAGGTTGTGAATGAAGCCGTGAGCGTGACATAATGTTGATCTCGCACAAGAAGTTCCAAATATAGATTGCGTTTTGCGACAGGTCGCGGAACCGTGTCGCCAAATGCTGTCTAGATATAGTCCTGTGCTTATGTGGCTGAAGCTACCTGAATGCAGTGCAGGAAATCTAGCAGCCAGATCTAATTTCAGAAACACAAGGGAAAATGCTCCGCAAAATGCTCCCCGTCAGCCCGCCTAGCTGCGCCTTGTTCGTAGCAGAGTCAAACCAAATTTCCCCCGATTGATTACTTTTCTTGGATCGATCGGATCGAAGAGGATTTGGTTAGTACTGTAGGTAGGTGACGGCGATCGTTGGGGAAGGATTCACCGGGTGAATCGCAGTGATTCAATCATCAGCCATGGATTGCTCGATGACGAGCAGCGTCCTGTCGGCCAACTACAACACCATCCTCTTCGAGTTCGGCGTCACCCTCGTCACGAGCAAGATCCTCTACGCCCTCCTCCGCAACGTCTACCAGCCGCGCGTCTTCTCCGACCTCCTCGTACGTCGTCCCCACGGCCACATTTTGATTTCTTGTTTGTTCGTCCGCTCCTGCAATTGGCTGACATGGCTCTGCTTCTTCTTCTCGGCAATTGGGGGCGGGCGATCGAGCAGCTGGGCATCATCCTCGCGCAGTTCCGGGTGCTGTCCATCACCAACGCCATTAACCTGGTGTTCGGCAAGATCGGCGGCTTCATCTTCGCGCCCTACCTGTTCGCGCTGGGCGTGGAGATGGACCCCTTCGCGCTGCTGGACGGGCTCACCGGCGACGCCGTCGTCGCCTACGCCGGCATCCTCTCCACCTGCATCCTCGTCACGGTCTTCCACACCCCCGTCATGCAGGACAAGGGGGGCATCGTCCACGAGCTCTCCCTCCGCGCCTTCCTCGGCCTCGCCGTCACGCTCTCCAACACCGCCTCCCCGGTGCTCACCCGCCTCGCCACCGACCTCAAGATCGCCAAGACCAACGTCGGCCGCCTCGCCGTCGGCGCCGGCATCACCTCCGACTTGGTCACCACCCTCCTCATCGCGCTCGGCAGCATGATCTGGCGTGACAGCGACGCAGACGGCACGGGCGCCGGCGTGTTCCGGCAGCCGGTGCTCACGGCGGCGGTGCTGATGGTGGTCCTCATGTCCGGGTTCGTGTTCAAGGCCATGGCGGAATGGGTGGACGGGCGCAACCCGGAGGGCCGGCGCATGCGCGGGTTCGACCTGTCCCTGGTGGCGCTGGTGGCAGGCACGCTCTGCTGGTTCAGCTCCGTGCTCCGCCTCGACGTCAACATGGCGGCCTTCCTCGTCGGCCTCGCGTTCCCGAGCGAGGGCAGGGTGTCGCGGCTGCTGGTGAGCAAGATCAACTTCGTGCTCAGCTCCTTCGTGCTGCCGCTCTACGTCGCCCACGTCTGCCTCTCGCTCCGGCAGACCACCGACGACATCGAGGTCTCGGGGCTGACGAGGCACGAAGGACTGCGCGTCTACGTCATGCAGCTTCCGTTCCCGTGGTGGAAGGTCTTCTTCGTCACCGCCATGGGCACGATGGGCAAGCTCGTGGGCTGCGCCGGCGTCGGGCTGCTCCAGGGGCTCGGCTGCCTTGAGGCGCTGGCGCTCGGCATGCTCCTCAACGTCAAGGGGTACTTCCACATCTACTGCGCGCTGGCGGCGTTCGAGGCTGGTATCATCACGGACAAGTCGTTCATGGCCATCATCTTCATGGTGGCGCTCAACGTGGCAGTGACGCCGATGGTGGGCATGGGGATCTCGTCCTGGGCGCGGCGGAGCGTGCAGTGGCGCCTCATGGGGCTCCAACACCACAACCCGGCCACGGAGTTGCGCCTCGTCTGCGGCCTCCACGGTCCGCAGAACGTGCCCACCCTGACATTCCTCATGGAGACACTGCGGCAGGGCGCCGGCAATGGCGAGCTGGCATGCTATGCCGTGGACATGGTGCAGCTGACGGACCAGACTGCCGCGAGCATCGTCAAGGGAGGCGGGTTTGACGGGGTGACAGTGGTGGACGAGGAGGTGTCAGAGATGCGTAAGCTCATCGGCGAGGCGCTGGACGTGTACCAGGCGGCGGACCGTGGCGGCGACAGTGACAAAGTGAAGGTGCGCAGACTAATGGCGCTCTCCTCATTCCCGGATATGCACAGCGACATCTGCATCTGTGCAGAGGACGCCATGGCAGCGCTCATCCTTCTCCCGTTCCACAAGACCCAGAGCCTGGATGGCAGCATGGACACCGGCCACTTCGGGTTCCGGCTGGTGAACCAGAAGGTGTTGCAACTGGCACCGTGCTCGGTGGGGATCATGGTGGACCGAGGCTTCGGGAAGCAGCGCCCCCCTAGCATGACGATGTCGGACGCACCACAGAGCACGGTGGTGGTGGTGTTCATCGGCGGCGCAGATGATCGGGAGGCCCTAACACTGGCATCCTTCATGTGCAAGCACCCCGGGGTGCGGCTCACGGCACTTCGGATCGTACAAAACTCGACGGCGCAGGCGCGGGCCAAGGCAAGGACGAGCCTATTCGAGTCCAAGAGTCGGCGAAACATCCAGCAGCCCGCGGCGGTGCTAGGGCAGGAGGAGCTACAGGCACAGGCGGACGACAAGTTCTTCGCCGAGTTCTACCGGAAGCACGTCGCAGGTAACAAGGCGATGGGATATCTAGAGAAGCACGTCGCCGATGGGGCGGAGCTGGTATCGGTGTTGCGGGCGATGCAGGGCGAGTACCGACTCTTCGTTGTCGGTAGAGGGAGGGACCGGAACTCGGTGTTGACGGAGGGGCTAGAGGAGTGGGCCGAGTGCCTAGAGCTTGGCCCCGTCGGCGACATCCTCGCCTCATCGGATTTCTCCACGACGGCGTCCGTGCTTATCGTGCAACAGTACGATGCCAAGAAGCACTACAAGGTCATTGATGAGGAGTTCATGCCATTGTGATGTACTAGTAATGTAATTCCTCGGGGACAAGGGGTTGTGCCCCCCTCCCCCTACATTTGTGTAATGTAGAAAATTAGTTGTGATCTTAACTGCCAATATTTTGTAATCCTTTGATGTTGGCCTGTCTCGCTGGTCGAACCTCCATACTTGTATTGTAGCACTAGTTCAACGTACGAGAAGCGGATACAATGACTAACATCAAAGGGAAGAGACCAAAAGATATGCTAGAGAGAGCCATACGGCTAAATAGGAGTTCACCATCCGGAGTTGGGTTCCTAGACGATACTTAGGGTGTGTTTGGTTGACTGTGTCAACCAAGAATCCCAATCTCCACTTATACATGTTGCCCTTAGACAAGCTGGATTCAGATTTTATTGTGTCTTTGGTAGAGTGGGTTTGCTAAAGCAAGCTGGACCTAGATATTGTTTGGTGGCACGTGTGAGTTCAGACATGCTATTCTCCAAGTTTTTACACAGAGGTCCTTTCACAGAAAAGAAAAAGCAATCGGGCCCTTATACTGGAAAAGAGAAAAGCCATCGAGTCCCTGCAAGGTCGCAGCGCCGCTACCGGCGCGAGGAGCCGCCGCCATGACCCGTCGCCTTGTGCCTCTTCCACGCGCCGCCGGCGCCAGGAGGTCAAGCCAGGAGCTCTGAATCGATGCGCCGCCACCAGGAGGTCGTTGTTGCCACGAGCTATGAATCGACATGCCTCCACGAGCTCGGGAGCTCCGAATCCACGGGCTACTGCCGCCTGGAGGTCGTTGTCGCCACGAGATACGAAGAGGACGAAGCTCGCCATGAGGGTGCGGGGCAGAGACCCCTGTCGGGCTGGAGCGACGCGCGGGACAGACTCGGCAGTGTCGAGTTGTGAAGCTCAATTGGAGCTTCGCAACCGGGCAGGGTTGAGGAGCTATTTTTGCATCAAGTGGGCATAGCTGAGGGGAGCCGACTCGATCTACCAAACAAGAAAAAGTGAGAAAAAGTGGGATAAGATGAGATTTTCTGGATAGCACCGGTCTACCAAACACACCCTTACTTTGTTGTTGTAGTCTGGCTCAGCTCTGGAGTGACGACGGTGGAGACCGAGAAGCACATCAACCCACGCGGGGAGGACCTAGTGGTTAGCGGAGTTCCGATTCTAAGGGGTGGTTACTTCCACATCTATTGCACCCTTGCTAGATTTGAGGCCGAATCATCACAAACAAGTCAATGGGCATGCGGATCACGTTGTTACAACGCCATGAGAGTGCATGTAGCCCCAAACTGTAGTTTTGGTGATTAATGATAATCATGTGGGCCAATTTTAAACGAGTTTTATATGAAGAAATTCTCCTTGGATAGTGCATAAATACCATTGGGTGTATTTGAGGATGGTTGTCGTCAAAATCTCTACTATCTAAACAAATGAAGGTGTTCAGTTTTCTGCCAACAGCACTACATCGCGCATTTCGTCACACTCCTCTCCGCTTGCCTCGCACAACACACACCTTCGTCATTTCGTATTTCATTGCCACAGTTACATTAATTATTGGGAAATCAAACCTGCGGGACCTCCTCCCTAAATTACGCCGTTGTCAGACATAAGCTCGACTTGTCGCGATCCAGTCGCATCCACACTCAGGATGGAGATGGACACGGACGTTCGTGAGTCCGGAGATCTCCGCCACCGACCGGCTGGCCGCGCCCGGATATCTCCGCCATCAGCCACCCACACGTGCTCTCCACCACTGGCTGACCGAACAACGTGAGGCCCACAACCCTCTCCTCTGCCTCAGATACGTCGGCGGGAGGGTCTTGTTAGACAAAATTGTGTAACCTGTATGGAGTAGTACTCCACCAGGACTCTCTCTCTTTTTATCTCCTCCTTATCTCTTCTCATATGTAACAAACTCCTTTGTCTTGATATACTCAACATGCAGCCGAAGCTAGTTCCACGCATCGTTCTATCCTACTTTTCGTTATTCAACATGGTATCGAGAGCCCCTTCTCTTCCCTTCTAGCGCCGCCGCCGGAGCTCTCCTTATCCACCGTCGCCGGCCCTCTTCCCACGCACAAAAAAAGTCCAAAAACCTCTCCTCCCCATAGATCCAGGTTCCCTCTACCAATTCCCAAGGCTTTTTATCCTCAAAAAACGACCTACAATCAATCTAGACACAAACTGATCTCTTCAAACTTCTGCCTATGTCGACATCAACAACTCCTTCGGCCACCATTGGATCTCCACCGCCAACGAAGCTCACTCGCGACAACTTCCTCTCATGGCAGACGCAGGTCATGCCCTCCTTGCGTGGCGCCCGGGTCCTCGGGTACCTGGATGGGACTGTAAAGGAGCCAACCCAAACCATTGAAGCTGAAAATGCCGGGCACAAGAAAATCACCATCCCCAATCCATACTATGATGTCTGGGTCACCAAGGATCAGGCGGTGGTGAGCTTCCTCGTCAACTCTCTTGGCGATGATCTACTCTCTCATGTGTACGACCTCGTCCATGCCAAGGATGTGTGGGGTGCTATCCTCGAGCTCTTCTCCACACAATCCAAGTCTCGTGTGTCTACTCTTCGTGGGCATCTCACCAACACAAAGAAGCTCGACATGACCGCCTCTCAATACCTCACCAAGATGAAAGGCTTCGCCTCTGAACTTGCTGTTGCAGGGAAGCCGGTTGATGATGATGAGCTCAAGGAATACATCCTCAATGGCCTTGATGGTACCTACACCCCCCTCGTTTCCTCCATCAATGCAAATCCTGCTACCACTATAGGTGATATGTGCTCGCAGCTTTTATCATATGAATCTCGTGAAAACATGCTAGTTGCAACGGATCAAAACACTGGCACGTTCACTTCTTCCATTAATGCTGCTCCTCGCCGTCCACCCTGTAGGGTTTCGTAGCATGGAAAACAAAAAATTTCTATCGCATACAAACAAACAAGCCAAGATCTATCTACTAGATTGTAGCAACGAGTCGATGGAATAAATCACCCTCGAAGATTCCAAAGTGTTTAACGAGAGCGGATTCTCATGGGTGATGTAGTCGTACTCTTCCCGATCTCAAGATCGCGTAGACGATCCTTCCGGCGCTGCGTTCCGGCAGCGCTCCCGCAGTCGGTCACACGTTCGGTACTCGACGAAGACCTTCCTCTCCCTTGTTCCAGCAGGCAGCGGAGGTTGTAGCACTCTCCTCGCGATTCCGGCAGCACAACGGCGTGGTACCAGAAGTATAGGGGAGATCTCGCAGGGCTTCGACTTAAGCCGGAGCGAGTATGGTGGACTATGAGAGAGCTCCTCGGCGATCTAGGGTTTAGACACACCAAGGAGGAGGTTCTAGGGCCGGCGGCTAGGGCTTGGGGCTTGCCCAAGTCGGCGGCCAGGGGAGCCCTAGGCGGCGGCAACAGGAGGTGGCGGCGCCGGGCTAGGGTTTTGGGGTGGAGAACTTGTGTGCTAGGAGGGGCAGCCCTGTCCCTCCCTTTATAGGTGGGAGGCGCCGGCCAAGGGGAGGGAGTCCCTCCCCAACTCGGATCCCTAGTGGGCCGGCGGTGGAGGAGGAACTCCTCCCCAACTCGGTTTCCCACTTCCCTCCACTTTCCAAAATAGCCGTTTGACTTTTCAAATTGGCATTTGACTTTTCAAACTAGGATTTGATTAAACCCTTTATTTTGTTCAGTGATGACACCTAGTACATGATGCAATCATTCCAACTTGGTATGACACATTCATGTACCCTTCTCCTTCGGAGTGCCGGACCTTCCGGAACCTTCTAGAACATTCCCGATGAAAACACCGGAACCATTCTCCAACTTCGAAACGGGACTTTCCTTATATGAATCTTATTCTCCGGACCATTCCGGAGCTCCTCGTGATATCCCGGATCACATCCGAGACTCCGAACAACATTCAGTCTCTTTCTCATTATTCCATAACTACTCAAACAACGTCGAATCCTTAAGTGTGTCTCCCTATGGTTCGTGAATTATGCGGACATGATCGAGACACTTCTCCGAACAATAACCAATAGAGGAATCTGGAAATTCATATGGCTCCCACATATTTCTACGATTACTTTGCGATCGAATGAACCACTTACATACGATACCAATTTCCCTTTGTCTCACGATAGTTTACTTATCCGAGGTTATGATCGTAGGTATCTCTGCATACCTAGTTCAACCTCGTTACTGATAAGTACTCTTTTCTCGTTCCCGTGATATGTGATCCCTTGTGAGCCAGTCACATGCTTGCAAGCTAATTGGATGACATTTCACCGAGAGGGCCCAGAGTATATCTATCCGTCATAGGGATGGACAAATCCCACTCTTGATCCATGTGTCTCAACCAATACTTTCCGAACACTCAATGCCACCTTTATAGCCACCCAGTTACGGTGTGGTGTTTGATGTCATCAAAGCATCCTTCCGGTGAAGGTGATATGCATGATCTCATGGTCGAAGGAATTAGGTTACTATGTATCAAAAAGCATATAGCAATTGAACTATTAAAATGACTTGATCTTTATGCTACGCTTATCTATAGGAGTATGTCCACCATATCATTCTTCTAATGATATGATCTTGTTGTTAATAACATCTCAATGTTCATGATAGGGAAACCATAATCATTTATTAACCAACAAGCTAGTATTATGAAGAGGCTTTACTAGGGACTTCAATTTAAGTTTACAAATCACACAAGTATTAATGTTTCCTTGTTAATACTATTATAGCATGAATGTAAACATTTATCATAAACACAAAGATATAATAATAACTACATTTATTATTGCCTCTAGGGCATATCTCCAACAGTCTCCCACTTGCACTAGAGTCATCTAATCTAGATTACATGGTAATATACCGAACACCCATGGCAGTTTGGTGATGGTCATGTTTTGCCCTCGGGAGAGGTTTAGTCAACGGATCCGCCACATTCAGATCTGTGTGTACTTTGCAAATCTTTATGTCCCCATCTTGGACATGTTCTCGAATAGCATGAAAACGTAGCTTGATGTGCTTCATCTTCTTGTGTGACCTTGGTTCTTGCGCATTGGCTATGACGCCCATGTTATCACAGTAGATAGACATTGGGTCCAGCGCACTAGGAACCACACCCAGCTCTGTAATGAACTCTTTCATCCATGCTTCTTGTGAAGCCTCCAAAGCAGCCATGTATTCCGATTCAGTTCAAGATCTCGCCACAACGCTTTGCTTTGCACTCCTCCAGCTAACTGCTGCACCATTCAAAGTAAATACGTATCCAGATTGTGATTAGAATCATCCGGATCGGTGTTCCAACTAGCATCGGTGTAACCATTAACAACGAGCTGTTCATCACCTCCATAATAAAGAACCATATCCTTCGTTCTTCTCAAGCACTTAAGGATGTTTTTGACCGCTGTCCAATGATCCACTCCTGGATCACTTTGATATCTGCTAGTTAAACTAACAGCATATGCAATGTCGGGTCTAGTACATAGCATGGCATACATTAGAGATCCTATGGCTGAGGCATAGGGAGTCTTAATCATCTTTTCTCTATCTTCTGCCGTTGTCGGACTTTGAGTTTTACTCAAGGTCGTATTGGGCAACATGGGCAAGAACCCTTTCTTGCTATCTTCCATTCCAAACATCTTTAGAACTTTGTCCAAATATGTACTTTGTGACAATGATATTAGGCGTCTCGATCTATCTCTATAAATCTTTATGCCTAATATGTAAGCTGCTTCGCCAAGATCCTTCATTGAAAAACTATTATTCAAATATTCCTTGACACTATTAAGAAGGTCTACATCATTCCCAATCAACAATATGTCATCTACATATAGTATTAAGAATGCTACAGAGCTCCCACTCACTTTCTTGTAAATACAAGCTTCTCCATAAGTTTGTATAAAACCAAAACTTTTGATCACCTTATCAAAACGTTGATTCCAACTTCGGGATGCTTGCTTCAATCCATAGATGGACCGTTGAAGTTTGCATACCTTGTTAGCATCTTTAGGATCGACAAAACCTTTGGGTTGCATCATATACAACTCTTCATCAATGTCTCCATTGAGGAATGCTGTTTTGACATCCATCTGCCATATCTCATAATTATAATATGCAGCGATTGCTAACATAATCCTCACAGACTTTAGCTTCGCTACAGGTGAGAAAGTCTCATCATAGTCAACTCCTTGAATTTGTCGAAACCCTTTTGCGACAAGTCGAGCTTTATAGACAGTAACATTACCATCATCATATGTTTTCTTCTTGAAAATCCATTTGTTCTCGACAGCCTTCCGGCCATCCGGTAAGTCCACCAAAGTCCATACTTGGTTTTCGTACATGGATCCAATCTCGGATTTCATGGCTTCTTGCCATTTGTTGGAATCTGGGCTCATCATCGCTTCCTCATATGTCGCAGGGTCATCGGTGTTGTCCACCAACATGACACTCATAATGGGATCATACCAATCTGGAGCGGTACGAGTTCTCGTTGACCTGCGAGGCTCTATAGCAACTACAACCGAAGTTTCATGATCATCATCATTAGCTTCCTCTCTTATTGGTGCAGGCACCACAGGAACTTCTTCCGGTGCTGCGCTACTCGCAATTTCGAGAGAAGGTTCGATAACCTCGTCGAGTTCTACTTTCCTTCCAGTCACTTCTTTCGAGAGAAATTCTTTCTCTAGAAAGGATCCATTCTTGGCAACGAAGATTTTGCCTTCGGATCTATGATAGAAGGTATACCCAATAGTTTCCTTCGGGTATCCTCTGAAGACGCATTTTTACGCTTTGGGTTCAAGCTTGTCCGGTTGTAACTTCTTTACATAGGCTTTGCAACCCCAAACTTTAAGGAACGATAATTTAGGTTTCTTCCCAAACCATAATTCATACGGTGTCGTTTCAACGGATTTAGATGGTGACCTATTTAAAGTGAATGCGGCTGTTTCTAATGCATAACCCCAAAATGATAGCGATAAATCAGTAAGTGACATCATAGAACGAACCATATCTAAGAGAGTTCGATTACGACGTTCGGACACACCATTAAGTTGTGGTGTTACCGGCGGTGTCAATTGTGAAAGTATTCCGCATTTCTTCAAATGCTCGCCAAACTCGTAACTTAGATATTCACCTCCACGATCAGAACGTAGAAATTTAATCTTCTTGTTACGTTGATTCTCTACCTCACTTTGAAATTCCTTAAACTTCTCGAAAGTTTCGGACTTATGTTTCATGAAATAGATATACCCATATCTACTCAAGTCATCCGTGAAGGTAAGAACATAACGATAACCACCGCGCGATGCTACACTCATTGGACCACAGACATCGGTATGTATGATTTCCAATAAGTCCGTAGCTCGCTCCATCATACCAGAAAATGGAGTCTTAGTCATTTTACCAATCAGACATGCTTCGCATCTTTCAAGTGATTCGAAATCAAGTGATTCAATAAGTCCATCGGAATGGAGTTTCTTCATACGCTTCATTCCAATGTGACCAAGACGACAGTGCCACATATAGGTCGAGTTATCGCTCGATTTCAAACGTTTAGCCTCAATGTTATTAATATGTGTATTTCCACTATCGAGATTCAATAAGAATAGACCATCTATCAAAGGTGCATGTGCATAAAACATATTACTCATATAAATCGAACAACCATTATTCTCGGACTTAAACAAGTAACCGACTCGCAATAAACAAGATCCCGATATAATGTTCATGCTTAACACAGGCACCAAATAACAATTATTTAAGTATAAAACTAATCCCGATGGTAGATGAAGGGGTAGCGTGCCGACCGCGATCACATCAACCTTTGATCCGTTTCCCACGCGCATCGTCACCTCGTTCTTCGCTAGCTTCCGTTTATTCTGCAGCACCTGTTTCGAGTTACAAATATGAGAAACCGAACCAGTATCAAATACCCAGGCACTACTACGAGTACTAGTGAGATACACATCAATGACATGTATATCAGATATACCTTTCTTCTTGATGTTGCCGTTCTTCAAATCCGCCAAGTACTTAGGGCAATTCCGCTTCCAGTGACCTTCTCCCTTGCAGTAAAAGCACTCAGTATCAGGCTTAGGTCCAGCCTTGGTCTTCTTCGTTGGCGTGGTAACTTTCTTACCACCCTTCTTGAAGTGTCCCTTCTGCTTAGACTTGCCTTTCTTGAATTTGGTGGTCTTATTGACCAACAACACTTGGTGCTCTTTCTTGATCTCCACTTCTGCAGATTTCAACATGGCAAAGAGTTCTGGCAACTGCTTGTTCATGTTCTGCATGTTATAGTTCATCACAAAGTTCTTGTAACTTGGTGGTAGTGATTGGAGGACACGGTAAATCCCCAAAGCATTAGGAATCACAATACCCAAGTTTTGAAGTTTGTTTGCGTGCCTAGACATCTTAAGCACATGCTCACTGACGGAGCTGCCCTCTTCCATCTTGCAGTTAAAGAACTTTTCAGAAGCCTCATAGCTCTCAATTGTCGCATGAGTCTCAAAGATCAATTTGAGATCACGGACAATATCACGTGGGTCTGAATTCTCAAACCTTTTCTGAAGCTCCGATTCTAAACCATACAATATAGCACACTGAACTGTGGAGTACCGAGTCTTCCGAGCGAGGTAAACATTCTTTACTTCATCGGTAGCAGTTGCTACAGGTGGGTCACCCAGCGGTGCATCCAGCACATAGGTCAAATTACCAGCTGTGAGGACAATCCTCAAATTTCGGAACCAATCCGCGAAGTTGCTTCCATTGTTTTTCAACTTTTCTTTCTCTAGGAACGCATTAAAATTGATGGTAGGGGCCGCCATTGATCTACAACATATTTGCAATAGTTTAGACTAAGTTTATGACAAATTGAGTTCTAATTAATAGTTAAATTAATCTAGGTGAACTCCCACTCAAAACAATATCCCTCACATTGTTTTAGTGAACACACGAACCAAATCCACCACATCAACACCGATCATCACGAGAGTTGATATAGTTTCAATGGCGAACAATCGACATGTTCATCATATCTACTATATGATTCATGCTTTACCTTTCGGTGATTCGTGTTCCGAGACCATGTCTGTACATGCTAGGCTCGTCAAGATCAAACCTTAGCTTCCGCATGAGCAAATCTGGCTTGCTCACGTTGTATACACTTGTGGAATCTAACACACCCGATCATCACGTGGTGCTTCGAAACAACAAGCTTTAGCAACGGTGCTAACTAAGGGTGAACACCTTATGACTTGAAATTCATGTGCATGAGGGATCATCTTATAATGCTACCGTCGTTAACTAAGCAATACAAGATGCATAAAGGATTAACATCACATTCAATTCATAATATGTGATATGCTATGGTCTTTCTTCTTTGTGCTTCCGATCTCCATCTTCAAGCACGAACATAATCTCCATCATCACCGGCATTGCATCAAGGTCAATGACGCTTCTCCATGGTTGTCGTCCACCGGCTTCAACTATTACAACTACTTTGAATAGACACGCGGGTCTTAACATAAATTAAAGACAACCATATGGCTCATGTCGGTTGCCAACTTACAATAAGGAACATTGCATACATCAAATATAATCATAATCATGGTCATATCACATCACTGCACACCCCTGCAAAACAAAGTTAGACGCCTCTACTTTCTTTGCATGTTTTACGTGGTTTGGGGCTTTCAATAAGTGTCGTTCTAACTTACGAACATGAACCACAACATTGATACTAGTATTGACAGTCACCCATTGTAAATTGAATCTTAACTATGCTGGGAGAAACAGGCACCCGCAAAGCCACTTATGCAATACAAGTTGCATGTCAAGCGTGGAGCAAGTCTTATGAACGATGTCATGTAAGGTTAGCCCAGGCCGCTTCATCCCAACATCCCGCAAGATGCAAAGTACACAAGAAGCAATCAACAATAAAAGCATCAATGCCCACAATGACCATTGTGTTCTACTCGTGCAACAGATCTACATATAGACACGACTCTGATACCACTGTAGGGCTTCGTAGCATGGAAAACAAAAAATTTCTACCGCATACAAACAAATAAGCCAAGATCTATCTACTAGATTGTAGCAACGAGTCGATGGAATAACTCACCCTCGAAGATTCCAAAGTGTTTAACGAGAGCGGATTCTCGTGGGTGATGTAGTCGTACTCTTCCCGATCTCAAGATCGCGTAGACGATCCTTCCGGCGTTGCGTTCCGGCAGCGCTCCCGCAGTCGGTCACACGTTCGGTACTCGACGAAGACCTTCCTCTCCCTTGTTCCAGCAGGCAGCAGAGGTTGTAGCACTCTCCTCGCGATTCCGGCAGCACAACGACGTGGTACCGGAAGTAGAGGGGAGATCTCGCAGGGCTTCGCCTTAAGCCGGAGCGAGTATGGTGGACTATGAGAGAGCTCCTCAACGATCTAGGGTTTAGACACACCAAGGCGGAGGTTCTAGGGCCGGCGGCTAGGGATTGGGGCTTGCCCAAGTCGGCGGCTAGGGGAGCCCCTTTGGGAAGCATGTATTGCTCTTTACCAGGTAGAGGCTACTACTTCGTTGAGAACTAAATCAATCAGGTGTTGATAGTCTGTAGTTGTAAGTATTGCTCTCTACCAGGTAGTTCATACGCTCGTGAGATCTGAATCAGTTCTGATTGTGAATAATGCACACTTCCTCTGGAACTTTTGGATAGTAAAGTCTAGACTAGAAGTAAACACTTCCTTACAATGATGTCACCTGATACGTATGGATTCTTAATTAATCGTGCACTAACAATTTTTTTGTGTGTAGATGAACCCACTAATATAGAGCTGACCCAATATAATTGCTTTTCTAGCTTCGTAACTATCCGGCGAGTGTTCACCATGACAAAGTTCACGAGAAAAACGCCATGCAGGACAACAAGAGCGGTATCTGTCTGACAAGTTCAGGATCAAGGAGTGTCGGAGAACATGAACAACATAAAAAATCGATCCTTTTGCCTGATGCTGATTATTTTGTGTGAGATTAGAAAATGTCTGAAGCCAAAGATGAGAAAAAATGTTGATTTGAAGACCGAGGTTGAAGAGCCGCTACTGAAGTAAGTTTTTGAGCAGACGGCTGATGGGTTTCTGGATACAGGTTCATCCCTGCTGACCGACCTTGATGCCAAGAACGATGATGATTCATCATAGAGGCCATGACAAAGGAGAAAGAACAGCTGTATTAGTCCCAGCTTAAAGAAAGGAGTAAGGAGGCCCAAAAAAGGCCGCAAGACAACATGCTCTCGATCTAAAGGCACGGTTCAACAAGCTGGATGAGCTGCTCACGAAGACGCAACTCTCAGAAAATGGAGCAAATCACATATGTATATTAGTTATGTTTCTTACTGTGTGCTGACCACCTTTTTCTTTCCTGCCAATTAGATATTCTTCTTCTCTGTCGACATTGGTTTTTTAAATTTTGATTATATTTTCTCCCGTTGCAACGCACGAACACATTTCCTAGTAATTATATAAATTGGTTTCTAGTAATGAATGTCAACGCATGGACCAACACTTTTGTGAAGTTAGATATGAACTATGTTCCATTGATGATGCATTAGGCATATTGGTTGGATTCAATATGAATGCCATAAAAACATGAAGGTATACATCAAGATCATCGAGTTCAAGACGAATTTGTTGTGACCTAGAAGAAGCAAGTGAAGATTACTTCGGGAATTAACAAATATGAAGATGCGGGAGTGGCCAAGATGGAGCTCACCGGAGTAACTCAAATGAACTAAGAAATGGTCATGGTTGGGTTTCTGAGTTAGGCCATGAATGATCAATATCTCGACAAAATACAGGAAATGAATGCAACAAATGCCTTCAAGATAGAGTTATTGTGAGTTCAGAAGTTGAGCCATGGTTGACCAAGTCTTGAAGCAAATGATTCATGTGAATAATTTATTGTGGCATTCGATCGATAGATCAGGTTGTGAAGTACATAAGAGAAATCTTGACGGAGATGACGTTTGAGGATTGGACTCTAGTGGTTAACACACAAGATAAATGCCATATCACATGAGATTAAGTGATTTAGTGGTATGGTAAGTAATTATCATTTTATTTGTGAACTAACCTATAAGTTATATGCTTGGTATATCCACGTGTTTTAGGTGCCATACATGAGCTTGCACCGGAGAAATCTTCCAAGATAGTTATCGTGCGGATGATACCAAATGGAGATGGTCAGCGAGATTGATAAGACTTAAGAGAAAATTAAGATAAGCCCCTAGAAAAAATACATGTTGGAATCTCATTGTACATTTGGCCATAATGCACATATGATGATATGAACATGTTCTCTAGTGGACCAAACACTAGACTGAGACGAGGGTTGCCGGCAGCACTGTTTTGACCGGCGACACACGATTGACAAGTAAGAGCTCTAGATTCTAGAAAAATATTTTACAATTGCATGTATTGAAGAATCATCATAAGAAATTTTACTAAATTTGAAAGAATTTTTTATTGAGAAGTAAGACCTATGGAGTTAGAGACACATCAATTTGTGTCAAATGTTTTAAATACATAACTACTCAAGGTATAACCTTACCACCTTCATCTGAAATCGTTGATATGTGCACGACCTATTGCTAACTTTACAGAGCCCACTGATTTTTGGATTGAGATTAACTAAGACAAGTAATAGTACTAGATCTAGATCGATCAACATCCATGGCATATAAGCTTTTAGAGTACCCTCTACCCACTTTAGTACAAAGAAATGAACTAAATTTTTATAAATCATAACTTTAAAAAATCTAATTTGTTTGTTTGTACTAGAATAAAAAAAGAGGGTACCCTAATGGTTCCAAAGTACCATCTCTAATGGAATCGATAGACACGAAACTACCAGATGTACTAGATCGATACCCATCAATGCAAGATCGAGCTTGACAAGCCCACCCACCTGACGCTGCGTCGGTCCGGTGACACCATCGGCAGGTTCGTCCGCGCCAACAATACCTACTGCGAGGCCAAGGCGCCAAGCATCGAGCACCGCTGGGATCTCCATCCGCGTATGTTGCTCGAGACAGAGTTGGTGACAATGCTATGCCATCACAATGGACAAAGGTTGGAGATGGAGGGGAAACGAGAGAGGGAGGCTACCATGTGGGGTTTGGGTGGACACGGCCTGACGAAACCGACGTACGGAGCTGTCCGGCTCTAACCAAAACCAACCCAAATTTGGTTCGCATATGGATCAACCCGAACCAAAAGTGTGCCGTTTGGGTTGCCCCGATCGGAGCATCTCTTAGTCCGTGCGGACAAAAATGAGTTCGTTTGGGTCTCTCGGTGGATATGCCCTAAGGACATGTACAAGAGGGTAGCATCAGCCTTCTCTTATACTTGTCATATCTGATTTTTGCTTACTTGGAGAGAGAGAGAGAGAATTAAGAAAAAAACTTTTTTTGCGAAATTCACCAGTCTATTAATAATCATCGACAATAATACAAATAGACCTAAAAGTAATAAAATTACAAATAGGTCACAGGACCACCCAGCGACGACTACAAACATTAACGCGAGCCAAAGACGCGCCGCCATCCCCGCCCCTCCATCACCGGAGCCGGGCAAAGCTTGTCGTAGTAGAGGGAAGTTGTCATACTAAGGCCACAAAGGATCAGCGCACTAGAGAAACAACCATCGCCAATAATGACATACGTAGATCGGAGAAGATTAACCTCAAACAAACCGATAAAAAAAGGACAGAATCCCAGGAGATCCGCTGGACAAACGACTCTACGCGCTCTCCATCAACGCTAGATGCATCACCAGAGCAAGGATAAAGCGGGAAGGATCTTATTCTGACTTCAGAACATAACCGTCGCCTCAACACCCCAAAAAAGACACTAGAAAATAGGCTAAACAAAAAAGAAAAACCCCCCGTTGTCGAGAGGCCGTGGTCCGCCACACCTTTAAGACCCTAAAAGCAACAGAGGCGGAATGGAACGACGACGTTACCGGCGATGGGTGCAGGACCCTAGATGGATTTTCTCTCTCCTGTCACCTCTCCCTGACGGGCGTACTCGTCGTACCGGTTCGTTAAAAAAAAAACTTAACTTTTACTCAGCTAAGAGACGATCCTTACGAAATAAGAGAAGCCATTATTAACATTTTTTTGCTAGAATTAGTCAATTCACATTTATCGTATTTCTCGATAGAGATGTCAATAAGAGTTGATGTATTGTACGACTAAATTTTAAGAAGACTCGTCTCCCCCAGAACTACGATTGTATACGCCCTTAACGTGTCAGCGTTGGCCACCAGCCAGTTGCTTAATGCAATGTGTGTTTCCATGTAAAAAAAAGATGTCGCGTGCTAGTACTCAGATATCGCGCGGCGCGATCACGAAGGCGACACGACCGACCAATCTGTTACACGTGAGGTTCGGCTCGATCGAGGCGCTGAGTTGGTGGTGGACTGTCCGTGTTGATGTCACGGCACCGCAACGAAAGGCCCCGAACAAGGAACCTTGCCGACCAAAATAGTCTAGTCTAGCGTAGCGTAGGACTGAAGCTGCGATCGACGAATAATTGAGGAGTCTTTTCCCCCACATTTCCTTTTCGGCCGATTCTATTCTCTCACGTCCATTCGGTAACCGGATTCATTCACGATGAGCACAAAACCAGCAGGTTGCCCGGCTTGGCCAAACAAGCCAGAATTATTGTTCTCCACGATCCTATGCGTGGAGATTCTTCCCGAGACACCACGTTGGAATAGGTAGCAACACAGACACTGTTTTTCTATGTGCATCGGTGTCTGCTGGCCATTCACATCGAATTAACACGTGCCTACCTTTATTACCCCTAATAATAGGTAAACATCTCTACTAGCTAGTACTCCCTCCGTTTAAAAATATAAGATGTTTTAGATTAATAAAGTTAATGTATCTAGGCATCTTTTAATGTATAAGTTCAAATAAATCCAGACACACTAAAAAATGTATGATACATTTTATTCACAAACCTAAAACATCTTATATTTCTAAACGGAGAGAGTAGTTTTTTTTTCATCTAGACAGGCAAATCGTCTATCTACATCAGTTTTCGTCGATGCAGAGGCTAGGGACATCCTCTACTCAAAGATGGCAGTTTGAACTCCCTCAAATGTCTGCCAAATAGGAGAAAAATAACATCGAGGGTTTCGCCTGTTTCATGGCGATTATGTTATCAACCAGTCTTCGATAAATGTTGGATATTGAGGCTAACTGAAGTATCTTCTCCAAAGAGCAACTCTCTTCAGAAGTAAAAAAAAAACACAATCCAGGGTCAACAAGGTTCAGGGGCGGAGTCCGCATTTAGGTGTTGGGGGAGGGGTGTGGTGTGGGTTCGAGCGATGATGATCACCGGTGTAGTATACCAATATCGAGAAAGTCCACACGAAATAACACCACAAGAATTTTATGGCGCATTGTAATATTTGGTTACTTTTTTTAACAAGTTTAAGTATAGCTAAACTATTCAGCACGAAGGCCTCAGTCCAAATTTTAAGCACTGTGCCAGAATCGAGAATCATGATCGTAACAGTTTGTGTGATCGTATAGTTTTTGTTTTGGAAATGGTAGTGGAGTATAGTTAGACTAGTGCAAAGGAAAATTGATCCAGATAGCAATACTTACCATCCTTGTAGACTTGCAAATGGTGGCCAGCGACCTAGGCCAGCAACAAGGTGGATAGACGATAACAGATGGAACGATCGGGCGTTCACGATTGATGCCCTATACCTAGGGAGATGGTTTTATTTTCTTACTTACTCGACTTCGATGTGTGCATAACTAGGTTAATACTACTGATTTGGATATTATCTACTGTCATTGTCACTAGTGCAATACATGTACACAATACAATCTCGACTCTATTTCCTTGATGAGGCAGAAAGTTGGGGTGTCTAAGGCCAACTCCAACAGCCCCCAATTTTGGACAGGCCTTTTGACCGATTCGGTCCGTTTGCGGGGAGGGGTGGACAGGCCTCAGAACGACGTCTGGGCTGAAATGGCTGGTGCACCCAATGGTGGCACCTCCCCACTTATCCGGCCCTTTCTTCACAGGGACCAACTGAACCAAATTCAAAAAAGAGGGCTAGCAGAGTACCAAACTGAAGCAAATTTGAAGGACCGACAGAGTATGAAATCAGGACACATTGTTCATACATGCACGCAAACATAGATAGAGGATGAATCTATGCATCTCACTCATAGGTTATTTTCCTCTTCTTCTCGAACCAACTCCGTTTGAATTGGGTTCATCTCGAAGAGATCCGTAGTCATGATGCGGTTTTCTTTGGCAAGTCGCTGGAGCTCTACCTTCTCCTTTCTTGCACGGGCATTGATCTCTTCTATCTGAAGACGCTTCGATTGAATTTTGTAATAGTTCTTCACTAGATGGCAACTAACGATGGACACCTCCTTGTCGGCGATCAACTCTTTCAACGTCTCCGGGATAGCAACTGACGAAGCTTCACGCTTGAGCTCTAGCTTGGAGCTGTTCCTCCCTCTCGCCCTCTTGGTTGCCGGCCCTTCCTCGTCGATGATGATTCCGACACCTCCTCCCTTTGCACTTCCCGCGTAGAGCTCTTTCCACTTCTCGCAATCTTTGAGCTTCGTCCAACAATGGCCCAACAAGAAAGCTTTCTTCTCGTGGCAAGTCTTAAAGTGCTCCGATTCTTGCCACACCTAAACCAACAAGTTTAAGTTCATGTTTGAATGCAAAACTCGTATGAATAAGAACATATATATATATATGATATGTATAGAAACATACCATGTCTCTGACTCCAATGCTGCTCACGGGCCTTGACTTAACATGGTCATAGGAGGCACAATTCGTGCATTTTTCGGAGATGAATGCCGACCTCTTCGTAAGTGAGTTCTCGTTGCAATTGGTCACCAAAATTTTTTTGCTCGTGAAAGTATCTCCATACTCGGTTCCAAAATGCCCCTACCTTTTGTTCTGCACCAGTTATTGGATCCTGGCTAATTTCCATCCATGTCTCGCAAATCATCTCATCCTCGAGGGTTGAGTATGATCCACTCTTTCGGCTACCGCCTTGTGTTTGAGTTTTCCGGACTAGTTCGTCCACAAACAAAGGCTCGTGGTCGATAGAGATACCATCTTCTTGGGTACCAAGGCCAGGATCCTGCAAGGGCCTATGGTTGGATCATGTACACCGGGAGAGCCAGAACAAGGGACAAGTTACATGCGTCGGAGTTGGGGTCGAAACTGGGGCCGGCGTTTCATCAAACAGCTTGCGGGGAGCGGGCATGCTGCCGGCGGTGATGCTCCTCCCGGTCTTGCTGCTGCATGAAGAGCCTCCGCCTACAGGTGCCGCGTTCAGGTCAAGGGCAAGCGTTGGCGACGAGTCGCCGACGATCTTCGGGCCCCCGGTGGCCACCGCTTCGACAACAGCTGGTTTGTTTGCGGGCACGGACGAGAACGCCGTGCCCGTGAGGGCAGCTAGCTGTTGCTCCTTTATCAGGAGCAAGGTGGTAGCCTGCACAGCGATGGCCTCGGCGGTGAACTTGGCCTGGACGGCCGCGGCGTGCTCAAGGGCGGCGGCCCTATCGCGGGCGGCTTGGGCATCGGCAAGGCGCTGCCGGGCCTTCTCTCTACGGTCGGCCCTCTTCCTCGACTCCTCCTTCCTCTGGTTGTCCGTCAATTCCTTATTTACCCTGACGTCGGCAACAGATTTGCCAGCTGATTTTGACGGACCAGCGGCAAATCAACAGCCCGTGGCAGCAGATCAACGGCCGGAGCAGAGCGGCCAGAGTAGCTCCTGGAGGCACGAATGGGCCACGACCAGGAAGGGTAGGTGCCGGTGCATTGCGGGGAGGGCGTCGGCTGTGCGTCCATGGCAGTGTGCGCTAGGGATTGCTGGTGCGAGTGGTGGAGACTAGAGCTACAGTCTTTGACTGACGAGGCCGGGCAGGACAAGGCTCGGACGAGGCCGGTGTCCGAGCCCCGCAAACCAGCCCGAGGTTTTGGCCCGGTATACGCCGAATCGGACCCCGCCGCACAGTCCGGTCCGTTTGTGGGGGCCATTGGGCCTTGGTCTCAGTCCGGGACGACGCGGACACGCGGCGTCCGTTGAAGTTGGCTTACCCCGCCTACCATAATTTTAGCAAGCAAATTTGTATTTTGATTCTCATATAAACAATCCAAATTGTTGTTTTCATGGTGGAAAAGTTGGATTAACATTTATAGTGTAATATAAGTGAAAGTTCGTCCTTTAATACAACTACTCCCTCTGTTTCAAAATATAAGATGTGTGTGAACCTACGTATTAAAAGTAGTCTAATACATTTGTTTTATAAAGTGAAAACATCTTATATTTTAAAACAAATAAAAAGTTGAATTATAGTAACTCATCTTGTACAATAAGCTAAAAAGAAAACAGACGAAATATCTTGTAGCGGCAGAGTCGTGGAGAGCTGCGTTACATATAGGCGGAACAGAACAGTATCTACCATTTCCGTTGGTGGCTTCTCCCCTCGCTCGCCTCGGGCTCTCTCATCCAGGTCCAGGCTCATCCTCCCTCCTCTCCCGACCGGTTGACGACTCCTTTGACCTCTTGCGCTGTCCCCTCCTCCACCGTCGCCGCACGAAGCTCGAGGCGTCCCCCTCCCCCCACCCCCACCCCTCGATCCGCCGGCAGCTCCAGCGCCATGGCCAACAGCAACCTCCCGCGCCGGATCATCAAGGTGCGCCCCCTCGCGATCCGATCGCTCGTCTCTCCAACCCTCCCAGATCTACCGCGGTCTTTCACCTCCATCTGTAAATTTGGTTTTGCTTCGTCTGCTCGCGGTGCCTAACCTGTTCGGAATTCGGATCTGCGCAGGAGACGCAACGGCTGCTCAGCGAACCAGGTTCGTTTTCCCGTGGAATTCTGGTGGATTTCGGCTCCGCCGGCGTTCGGGTCTCCGATGTCGTTCTGATTCGTGTGTTGGGTTGTGTTGGTCCTTGCAGCGCCGGGGATCAGCGCGTCGCCGTCGGAGGAGAACATGCGCTACTTCAATGTCATGGTCCTCGGCCCGGCGCAGTCTCCTTACGAAGGTAATATAAACCTCTTTTCAGATTATTATTATTTTCTCCAGTTGAGGCACCAGTAATCTATGTTTTTCTATGTCCTGAAACACGTTGTACTTCGATTGGGTAGTATTATGACATTGCTGGATGGAAACTGTGGGTACCGTGATCTGATTATATGTCTCTACGCCACTATCTGTTTGTAAAAATTGCTGCAAATGCGTGTTCAAGCAACCGCAAAGATGGATAATATGATCACACATATGAGTGGTGTGCTCCAAACCCACTTCACCTGTACTTGTGTACTTATTTTGTCTGAATAGTCAATAGGCCAGTAAACTCACCATCATCTGCTGCTCTCATTCTATCTCTTTTGTTGTTCTGGTGGTGATCATGCTCTGTGTGCCTTTGAGATTCCGTTTTGAGCTCTGGTGAACCTGGTTTCTATTTGTATAAGTTATGCCATATAAGGCTTACCAGCTTTTGCATTTACACCTGCTATTACCAGCTATTAGTCTACATATGCGGGACAAGTTTTTGACTCTTCCATCATGCTAGATCTATTGCTGTCTTAGCAGTCTTTCACGGAAATTGAATATATTTGCTTGCCTTCAGTTCTACAGTTATATAAATTGCTGACATACAGCACTTGGAATTATCTTACATGTTTGCAACCAATTCAGTAATTGGAATGTGGTGCATTCATGCGTGTGGATAACAAATTGTGAAATAACAACTTGTTTTTGCATGTTGGAGGGCACCGCTTATTTTCTCTCATCTTAATTGTTCAAGCTTAGTTACTTGTCTTGGTAACAGTATCTTCTATTAGATTTTTTTGGCTGGAACATCCTTTTGTTTATTCATTTGTCTGGTCACCTAATATTTCTCCTTCTGTGTTGGACAGGTGGAGTTTTTAAGCTTGAACTTTTCTTGCCCGAGGAATATCCGATGGCTGCTCCCAAAGTAATTTTTTGATCAAGAATAAGTGAATGTTGCTGTATTATACTTTGGCACTTGAAATCTAGTATGGATTTGCTTGTCCAGCATACTCCTTTATGTGAAACTGGGCTTTTTCCTAGTTGTTACTTTGAATTATTAAGTTCAAAATCTATCAGAGGCTCAGAGCAATCTTATCTATGTTTTTAATGTTTTATCATGTCCAAGATGCCATAGTGGGGATAGAGCGATATTTCATTTTGTTCTGTCTCTTTTTTCTAATCAGTCTTGTGGTTAAAGCAATTTAATTCTGTTGCACTATGCCACATAGTTATTCAAATGGACAATAACCATAATTACACTGTAAAGTATTTTAAATGCTATCTCACTGGTTAAATCTTCCTACTTTGCTTCAAGCTTGTTTCATATCTGCATGTTACTTCTTACTTTAGGTGGTGCCCATGTTTTTTCTTGGCATGTTTACTTGATGTGCACATCATCCTAGTGACCAGGAATACTTGCATTGTATTTGTTTATGCCTCAGTCAATTACAGCATTGTGTTAATGTTTAAAACTTGTTATATCCATACTAGATGTCTCTGTTCACTCCACTAATCCTCTTCACACAGCTCAGCAATTTTCACTTATTTGACAGTGGCAATAACAGCACTATGTACTATATGGAAGTGTCCTGACATCATAATATGATATGAAACATCTCAGACAAGGAGTTACTGTTATCATGTTAAATAAGAGTAGCTATTTTTAGCTGTCAACTCCTGTCTTTATATTGCTAGTCTCATGGATATCAATGTGGTTCTAGCTATAAATTCCTGTCCTACACTGCTATAGTCTTGTGGATATCGATGTAATTATTTCCACTATTCTTTTTATATAATTATACTTTTCTATATTTTTGTATGAGGCTTTCTGATGGACATCATTCTTTCACTCTTCCAGGTTAGGTTTCTCACAAAAATATACCATCCCAACATTGATAAGGTAGCCAACTAATGTTCTTACCGGAACTTTGTTTTAAAACCTGCATCTCGTTTCTGATGGACTTACATTGCAGCTTGGTAGAATATGCCTTGACATCCTCAAGGACAAATGGAGTCCGGCTCTTCAAATACGCACTGTTCTTTTGAGGTAACCGCTTCGACTCACATTGCACTTTCGACCAAGTAGCTTTGCGTTTGTTACTCTGCGCTATAATTGAAACCATGAGTTGCCTCTTCATGATAGTATCATATTTCAGGAGTTTTTTCCTTGTAGCGTTTGTTGTCTATAACATACTCTGCGCTATGTTATTGTGCAACTTTACTGCCTCCTTGACAATATTTGGTCTGCAGCATTCAAGCACTGCTGAGTGCTCCAAACCCAGATGACCCTCTCTCAGAAAACGTTGCAAAGCACTGGAAATCCAATGAAGCTGAAGCTGTCGAGACAGGTACTTGATGATGCAGCCAATAAAGCTAGACGGCTAACACTCGTTTTTTCTGCTCCACTTTTGATTTTCAGAATCCCCTAACATGTCCCTGTGTTTTGCAGCGAAGGAGTGGACTCGTGTGTATGCCAGCGGTGCATGACAGTCTAAGAGCGCCGTTATGGATTTAATAACACCATGTCGTAGTCGGGTCTAACTGAAAACAATTTGCTTGATAAGAACAAACTTGAAACCGTGTTGCGTTGGAAGGAAAGTGTCCAGAGCGAATAACGGTTCCAAGGTACCGGTTGTATTTGTGGTGCATGTTCTGGCACCCGTCACTGCTGTGCCACTCTAGCCAAAATCTGTTGCCGCTTGTGGAAGAACATGCTGTGTTTCCCCTTGATCTTCAATTATTTATTAGTTCCGCTGTGATCCTATGTAAAGCTGTCCAAGTGGTGGTTGCTGGTTCTCAATTTGTGTTCTTCACCAGTGAACACTAATGGTAATTTGCATTTGCTTCAGTCTTGGTCTTACTGGTACATAGGGGGGTTTACATGAACTGTTTATCCTAAACAGTGCAAAATCCACTACTCTCTCCGACCCATATTAGTTGACTCCAATTTGGATGTATCTATCACAAAAACATGTCTAGATACATCCAAATTGAAGTCAACTAATATGGGTCAGAGGGAGTAGTTCTTTTGTTAAATTTTTTTGAACTAGCTAATCAGAGTAAGTGGAGAAAATAGTTGCGATTGTACTGGATCTGAAACAGCTGGAGTAGGTTTTGACCGCAACACGTTTTGAACACCCCTATTGGTACATCGTTCAAAAACCTTCTGCGTTTCTGTCAGCTGTTTTTGACGCCACTGTTTGGATGGTGTTGAGCCGGTGGCTATTCAAATTACGACCTTATTTGTTCCAATTTAAGGGAACGATTAAGGATGGACACTGGACGCGTAGAGCGTCACAGGTAAATTTGATACTGTATCGTTTTTTCAAGATTATTACAGTAGAACAAAGCGAATCCCAAGTGCTAAAAAATGCACGAGGGCCTGTTTGCTCTTCCCAGCCATCGATTTCCGTCCGTCCGATGGGTCCTGGGAGCGTGCAATGACCCGATCTTTCCAACAAACGAAAACAGACAGCGGGCTGGTCTCCTCTATTTCTCTCCCGAGCTCTCCCCCGATTCAGACGGCACCACCAGGACCTCCGCCGCCGGCCTCCACCAGCGCCGATGTCTCGTCTCCCCCGACTTCGGCGCGTACCCCACCTCAGGCCCTCCTTCCCTCCTGCAAACTCCACTCTCGTGCGCCCCTCTCCTCGACGCATCCCGCCCACCCGCAGCTGATTCCCTTTCTTTTCTCCACTAATATCGACGTAGCTGAATTTAAACTGAAATCCGTAGAAAACTATGTAAATTAATACAGGTCGCTGCTTGTGTCCGGCCGACCGTCTCGCTCATCGCTGTCTGCCATCGCTTGTGTCGTCAACTCGTCATTCAGCGTTCGAGGTTTGCCGCCCGCGTCCGGCTGCCTAGCGAGTGGAACTGGCAACCAGGCTAGCCGCGACCACGACACTATGGTTACCATCAGTGCGCTGTGACACGGAACGGCGAGAAATTTCCTTGTCGATCCAGTGCGTACATGTGTATGTTTCCTGCTCGTCAAAATTTTCAATCCCTCTCTAGGTCATCTTCCACCTTACCACATAGCTAGCTAGTTCAGCCAAGACCTGAAAATCTGGTTTCTCTCTGATGTACACGATATGTTGTTGTTGCACACAGCCATGCTAAGGCTATATATCTACAAGACTACAGCGAGTGTTTTTACAATGAGATATAGTAATGTTATATCTTAGTGAAACCGGCTTTTTCTTCATTGCACCGAAAGTTTCCTCACGCAGTCACGTGTTTTATAGTCAAATTAATGCGGTGTTGATCCTCATGGCGCCCATCTGCTGGTTAATTTTGGTGAACTAATCTCGTGTGTCCATGGTCTCTGAATTTTTTGTACATGTTAGTCACACTTAGCACACTTCTGATAGCACAATGGTGCTTGCCATTGTGCTATACCAGTGTTTTTTGTAGACTCCCCTTCTTTTTGTATGGTTATAGGTACCATGGGCATTTTAATTTTCGTTTTCACTATGATGCTTACTCTATATGCAGTTACTTAGATATCAATGGGGTAGTTATTTATGTTTCTTAATGCCCTGAATTAAGTTATTTTAAGTTGGTTTATGTCATGGTCAATCATCATATTGTGTTCATCTGTCCTTTCCTAAAATGTTAATCACTACTATCTTAGTAGTACTTGTAATAGGCAGTTAGTCAGATATAGTTGTTTATGTTGCTTAATGCCCTGAATTAAGTTGTTTTTTCACAAAATGGTTAAGTTGTTACTGATTTCATTAAGTCGTGTTCAACATGGCTAAGTTGCTTACTGAAATCAACTTAGTTTCTTTTTGTCATCATATTTTTGTTGCTTCTTATCTGCTAGTAAAGTTATTTTTTCCAGCACCATGATTAAGTTCTACGTTGATTTCATTAAGTTGTTTATTCTACATGGCTAAGTTGCTTACTGAATTCAACTTAGTTGCTTTCTTTTAGAAGTTTTCTTGCCTTGCTCAGCATGCCTTTTTAGGTTTGTTTAGTTGCATTGAATTCAACTAGGTTTATTTTCATGTTTCAACACCATGATTGAGTTGTCTTTCATATTTGATTGAGTTGTTTGTTCAACTAGGTTAAGTTGTGTACTAAATATATTTAAGCTATGTTCAACTAGCGCGAGCTCCAGTCGGTGGCAAAGGTCATGGCGCCTAGTGCAAGCTTGAGCCAAATGCAGCCCCTGACCAGCGTACATTCCGTTGCTGGCACCAAGATTGAGCTCGAGCTCTAGTAGGTGGCAATGACCGTGTGGCCTTGCACGAGAAAAATCCGGTTGTGGCCCTCAACTGGGTCCATCACGTTGTTGGTGCCTGAATTGAGCTCAAGCCGGCAGCTGTTGGGCCACGCAGAGATAAAACAAAACTTTTTCCTCTAACGTGGTGATCCCAAGATCTAGCTGAGGTAGAAAGCCACGAGGTTTACCACTAGACGCGCTGTTGCGGATTACTGATGAAGCGCGTCAGTTGATGCAGTGCAGTCCTCACGATCCGATCGTCCTGGTGCTGATCGTACAGCACCTCTGCTGGTATCCACACGTACAAGGAGGAGCGCCGGCGGCGAACTGCTAGGTTCGTTACGGCGGCTGGACTGCTGTGGAGCTAGGGTTTCCAACACATGGAATGACCTAACCGAACAACGATTAACCTTTCTGGGTTACTGTGCTCCACTATATATAGAGAGTGAACGTGGGCTCTGCTTGCGCGACCCATTCACTAAAGCCCATATAACATTAGTCACCGTGAGTCCAACTCACTAACTCAGTCCTAATCTGGTTTAGGTCCAACCCAACCAGATTATATGTTCAGATCCAATCCGAACTTGCTCCCGCTCTTAAGTGTGTGACCCCGCAGGCTCATGGTTACTTGGACACGATTTGAGTCCAACTCACAATCGATCAATCGGCATCGGCTCCTAGCAGAACGTACCGATTCCCAAGTACCAAAGAGTCATGACGACTTGCCTTTCCAATGCGACTTACGTCTGAGTCCCTTTTGCCTCACGATATACCTTGTCAGACTATAGGCGAAAATATGTCATCCCTTAAATAGTCCAACTCTCTTCTCGATCCGAGATAAGTGATTCACCCGACTAACTCTTAGCCGATCGCCTCGGTTAACACTTAACCGAGTCGTGCATGGCGATGCTTTCCGAATCATATCTCACGAGAGGGCCCAGAGAATATCTCTCTGAGTGGAGGGGCAAAATCCCATCTTGGTTATTCACATCACGCAGCTTGATTCTCAGTCGACCCGAACCCTGCCTTTATAACTGCCCAGTTACGGATCAGCGTTTGACAGAACCTAAGTCGGTGATCCTCAACTCGGACTATGCAACAACCTCAGGTCTAAGGATTACATTGATTGAGATATACAAATGACAGCTTAGTTCGTTGTACCTCAATATGGGTCAATCCGACTCGCTAAACTCTTTAGCCGAATCTGTGTAAGTTGGAATAGCATCTCCATGCCCATGACAAGTGGAACCGAGTCATCAAGCCAACTTTCACATTGGTCTAAGTTGTGTGTCCAGCACAACCTCAATGACCAAGGATATTTAGTACAAACAACATGAATGTATAGTTCCACAACTGAATCACATATTCAATGATACACATCAGATGTTTATACAAGGACTACTTAATAACTTTATGAATACAATGGGAAATCTCATCATACATGATTGCCTCTAGGGCATATTCCCAACAGTCTCCCACTTGCACTAGAGTCAATCTTCCGACATCACATGTCTAGGCATCTAATGCCCATGGCTCTCAGGTGCGCCTCATGCTTTGGCTGGGGTAACGGCTTTGTCAACGGATCCGCAATATTTGCATCCGTGTGTACCTTGCATAACTTGATATCACCCTGATCCACGAACTGGCGAATCAGGTGGTACCGCATGAGTATGTGCTTGTTCTTCTGGTGTTGTCTAGGTTCCTTGGCTTGTGCAATAGCACCATTGTTGTCACAATACACGTCCAACGGATTGGACGAGCCCTGAACCACACCAAGATCCATGAGGAAATTCCTCATCCAAACAGCTTCCTTTGCTGCCTCCGAGGCAGCAATATACTCAGCCTCTGTTGTAGATGCAGACACAGTCTCTTGCTTGGAACTTTTCCAGCTCACAGCACCTCCGTTTATAATAAACACGTATCCGTATTGCGAACGAGAATCATCAGAGTCGGTGAGATAACTCGCATCTGTGTAACCCTTTACACTGAGTTCATCTTCACCACCATAAACCAAGAACATATCCTTAGTCCTTCTCAAGTACTTTAGGATATTTTTAGCCGCTGTCCAGTGGATCTCTCCAGGATCAGCCTGGTATCTGCTCACAACACTTAGAGCATAGGAAACATCCGGCCTAGTACAAATCATGGCGTACATGATGGATCCAACTGCAGAAGCATATGGAATCGCACTCATCCTACTTCGCTCATCAGTTGTCGAAGGACACTGAGTCTTGCTAAGTTTTACACCATGGGACATCGGTAAGAACCCCTTCTTAGACGATTCCATGTTGAACTTTTTCAACACTTTGTCCAAATAAGTACTCTGACTCAATCCAATGAGCCTCCTTGATCTATCTCTATAGATCCGGATTCCGAGGATGTATGTTGCCTCACCCAAGTCTTTCATTGAGAAACTCCTTTCCAATGATTCCTTGGTTTCTTGCAACATCTGGACATCATTTCCAATCAGTAATATGTCATCCACATATAAGATTAGAAAATTTACTTTGTTCCCACTAAACTTCTTGTACAAACAAGAATCATGATCACTCTTGATGAAGCCAAACGATTTGACTACCTCATCAAAGCGAATATTCCAACTCCGAGATGCTTGCTTCAACCCATAAATGGATTTCAGAAGTTTGCATACCTTGTCAGCATTAGCTGGATCGACAAAACCCTTGGGCTGTATCATATACACGTCCTCGGTTAAATTTCCGTTAAGGAAAGCCGTTTTGACATCCATCTGCCATATCTCATAGTCGAAATAGGCCGCTATAGCTAACATGATCCGAACTGATTTAAGCATCGCTACGGGCGAGAAAGTCTCGTCGTAATCAACTCCTTGAACTTGTCGGAACCCCTTCGCGACAAGGCGTGCTTTATAGATTGAAACATTTCCATCCATATCAGTTTTCTTCTTAAAGACCCATTTGCACTCGACGGGTCTTGCACCGTCTGGCAGATCAACCAAGTTCCAAACTTGATTTTCATCCATGGACTTTATCTCGGATCTCATGGCTCCAAGCCATGACTCGGAATCAGATCACACCATCGCTTCCGAATAATTTGCCGGCTCATCACTGTCTAACAGTAACACATCACGAACACTTCGTAATCTTGCCGATCTTCGTAGTACAGGTGCTGCTGTCGGCTCATCTGCCACGATCGGCTCAACCTCCAAGGTTTTTGCCGATTCGCTATTAGCCGATTCGCTATTAGCCGATTCCTCTCGAATTTCTTCGAGTTGCACCATGCTCCCACTTACTCCCCGACTGAGAAACTCTTTCTCAAGGAAGACACCGTTCCGAGCGACAAACACTTTGCCCTCTTCTCGGTTGTAGAAGTAGTAACCCAAGGTTTCCCTCGGATACCCCACGAAAATACATTTATCCGACTTGGCTGTAAGCTTGTCCGACTGAAGTCGCTTGACAAAAGCTTCACAACCCCAAATCTTAAGAAAAGACAAACTCGGCTTTTTGCCTGTCCACATCTCATGCGGTGTCTTCTCTACCGATTTTGATGGTACTTTGTTTAGTGTGAACGCCGCTGTTTCTAGACAATAACCCCAAAATGATAAAGGCAGATCTGTCCGACTCATCATTGATCGTACCATGTCCAACAAGGTCCGATTCCGCCTTTCCGAAACACCATTCCTTTGTGGCGTTCCTGGCGGAGTAAGTTGAGGAACTATTCCACAACTTTTCAGATGGTCATCAAACTCATGGCTCATGTACTCGCCTCCTCGGTCCGACCGAAGAAACTTTATTTTCTTGCCGAGTTGATTCTGTGCTTCATTCTGGAATTCTTTGAACTTTTCAAAGGCTTCCGACTTATGTTTCATCAAGTAGATATATCCATACCTACTAAAATCATCAGTGAAGGTAATGAAGTACTCATAACCACCCCTGGCTGTCGTGCTCATTGGTCCACATACATCACTATGTACTAGTCCCAACAAGTCGGACGCCCTTTCGCAACTCTTTGCAAAAGGTGTCTTGGTCATTTTGCCGAGTAGGCAAGATTCGCATGTCTCGAATGACTCTAAGTCGAACGAAGTTAGGAGTCCATCATCATGGAGCTTCTTCATGCGTTTCCAACTTATATGACCAAGCCGACAGTACCAAAAGTAAGTCATATTCAGATCATTTGGTTTCAACCTTTTAACATTTATGTTATAAACCGACTCACCATCAAGATTCAAAATAAATAACCCGTCCTGGATGGGTGCAAAGCCGTGAAACATGTCATTCAAATACAAAGAACAACCATTATTCTTGATATTCGACTCATAGCCTTGCCTCATCAAACATGAAGCAGAAATAATGTTTCGACTGAGCACTGGAACATAATAACAATTATTTAGTTCCATAATGAATCCGGAAGGTAAATGAAGTTGCATTGTGCCGACTTCCAACGCATCAACTCTTGCTTTGTTGCCGACTCGAATATCAACCTCGCCTCTTGCTACGCTCCTAGTTCTTACCAGTCCCTGCAACGAGTTGCAGATGTGAATAACTGATCCGGTATCATATACCCAAGAACTATTAGGTGCATCAGCAAGATATATGTCTATAACATTGCAAACAAGTGTACCTGAGTCGGAAGTCATACCTCCACTCTTGGCTTTGTCGGCCAAGTACTTGCTGCAGTTCCTCTTCCAGTGACCATCCGCCTTGCAGTAGAAGCAAGTGGATCCGGCTGAAGGAGATGGCTTAGTCCCTGAGGAAGCGCTTGGGACCGGGTCCTGAGCCTGCTTTCCTCCTGACTTAGCCTTCTTCTTAGTCCAAGAACTTTTCTTGAACTTAGCCTTATTCTGCACCATCAACACTTGACTGGTGCCTTTCTTGAGATCCGCCTCTGCCTGCTTGAGCATCCCATGCAATTCAGTGAGCTTCTTATCCATGCCATGCATGTGGTAGTTCGAAATGAACTGCCCATATGCACTAGGAAGAGAGTTCAGAATTATATCCGTAGCGAACTCTTCGCTTATGGGGTAGCCAAGCCTCTCCAGAGACTGCACGTAACCAACCATTTTGATCACATGCGGACTCAGTGGATCACCATCCTTAAGCTTGCAACTCAGCAAAGCCTGAGAGACTTGATACCTCTCAGTCTTCGCCTGAGCCTGGAACATACTTTTGAGGCTTTCGATCATATCGTAGGCCTCAACATGCTCGAACTGCTTTTGCAAGTCCGGTTCCATGTGAGCAAGCATAAGACAGCTGATATCCGTGGACTCATCCTTAGCCCGACGGTAGGCATTGGTGGCTGCGACAGTCGCATTCTCATTTGGCTCATATGGAAGTGGGTTGTCTAGGACATGGTCCTTCTTTTCTTGTTTGAGAACAATTCTCAGATTTCGATACCAGTTGGTAAAATTAGTGTCGTTCAGTTTATCTTTCTCAAGAATGGTTCTCAACGCAAAACCGGATATCTGAGAGTGACTGCTACTTGGTGCCATGATCTACAACAGAAAATATGCAAAACACTTAAGACATGTATTCATAAAAGAGCAAGCATATTAAACATTTTAATATTTTATGCTCCCACTAGAACCAACACCCCTCCGATGGTTACTTAGTGATTCAGGATCCTAAATAAGCAAGTCGGCTAGTGAGCTTTAGCATCACCGCTAGCCGCCAAGTGATCTAGGTAGACAACTCCTTGTCAATCGCATCTCATGCGACTCCTGTTGGACGGGTGGCATCACATGCCCCGGCTCCCATCCGACCTTTCCCCGAGTCCCACAACCGTTGTGATAGACCCGTCTAGCTTACCGAATGTTTCTGCAGTAAGAGTCCGACTCGAACCCACCTAGTCGGAAAGAATTGGCAGCACCTCAATTTTATGAGCCCACTACCAAAAATGTCCGACTTGTGATGGTGCAAACACTGGCGGGAAAACCGACTAGACCTTCTTTGAGGGATTAAATTTTACCGACTATCTAATAGAGGTAAAACTGAGACATAACAATAACACAAAATAAAGCAATTATAATGTGAAATGGTATGGCTCTCTTCATGGCGATCTCCATCTCCACAAAGCCTGTAATCCGACTCGTGCCAACTCTTGTCACTTGCCGTCTTACTCCATGTCGCCGACATGTATAACGCCTTGCATGCCTTCCGGGTTCTCAAACAGCTACACTAGCTTAGTAAATTAAATTACATAGAGAATCCGACACGCAGGTCGTTATACAATAAAGTGACAGCACCTAGGCTCCAGCCGGCTGACAAAAACCGTGATTCGCAGATCACGTATGGATTACACACATACATCACATGCACATGAACCATACCATTCACAACTTCCTGCAAAAACAAGTTATGCATAGATACAATATCTACCGGCGTTGTGAAACTCGCAACGACATCTAAGGCGCTACGACAGGGCGAAGCCGGCGGTCCCGACGATTTTTCCGAAAACATAGATCTCATCTACGATCCGAACATGGATTCCGACCATCGTTCCGATTCGATCAAACTTTTTGATCTTCGATCACCACTTCTGGATTTACGTGTCACAGTCTACCCCGATGGCGGAAGCCGACCGGTAGGGGTATGTCGTTCCACGACCTCAGCAGTATGATCACGGAAATTAGATCTACCATTCCCCGAGTACAGTTGATCCAATCAACTTCATACAAAACCGATCTATCTCATAGATCGACCACCAAAACAGCACATAGATCTCATCTATAGCCTACCGCATATCACATATGCGAGATCTCGAGCCTAAAACCAGAAGCTATCGCTCTGATACCACTGTTGGGCCACGCAGAGATAAAACAAAACTTTTTCCTCTAACGTGGTGATCCCAAGATCTAGCTGAGGTAGAAAGCCACGAGGTTTACCACTAGACGCGCGGTTGCGGATTACTGATGAAGCGCGTCAGTTGATGCAGTGCAGTCCTCACGATCCGATCGTCCTGGTGCTGATCGTACAGCACCTCTGCTGGTATCCACACGTACAAGGAGGAGCGTCGGCGGCGAACTGCTAGGTTCGTTACGGCGGCTGGACTGCTGTGGAGCTAGGGTTTCCAACACATGGAATGACCTAACCGAACAACGATTAACCTTTCTGGGTTACTGTGCTCCACTATATATAGGGAGTGAACGTGGGCTCTGCTTGCGCGACCCATTCACTAAAGCCCATATAACATTAGTCACCGTGAGTCCAACTCACTAACTCAGTCCTAATCTGGTTTAGGTCCAACCCAACCAGATTATATGTTCAGATCCAATCCGAACTTGCTCCCGCTCTTAAGTGTGTGACCCCGCAGGCTCATGGTTACTTGGACACGATTTGAGTCCAACTCACAATCGATCAATCGGCATCGGCTCCTAGCAGAACGTACCGATTCCCAAGTACCAAAGAGTCATGACGACTTGCCTTTCCAATGCGACTTACGTCTGAGTCCCTTTTGCCTCACGATATACCTTGTCAGACTATAGGCGAAAATATGTCATCCCTTAAATAGTCCAACTCTCTTCTCGATCCGAGATAAGTGATTCACCCGACTAACTCTTAGCCGATCGCCTCGGTTAACACTTAACCGAGTCGTGCATGGCCATGCTTTCCGAATCATATCTCACGAGAGGGCCCAGAGAATATCTCTCCGAGTGGAGGGGCAAAATCCCATCTTGGTTATTCACATCACGCAGCTTGATTCTCAGTCGACCCGAACCCTGCCTTTATAACTGCCCAGTTACGGATCAACGTTTGACAGAACCTAAGTCGGTGATCCTCAACTCGGACTATGCAACAACCTCAGGTCTAAGGATTACATTGATTGAGATATACAAATGACAGCTTAGTTCGTTGTACCTCAATATGGGTCAATCCGACTCGCTAAACTCTTTAGCCGAATCTGTGTAAGTTGGAATAGCATCTCCATGCCCATGACAAGTGGAACCGAGTCATCAAGCCAACTTTCACATTGGTCTAAGTTGTGTGTCCAGCACAACCTCAATGACCAAGGATATTTAGTACAAACAACATGAATGTATAGTTCCACAACTGAATCACATATTCAATGATACACATTAGATGTTTATACAAGGACTACTTAATAACTTTATGAATACAATGGAAAATCTCATCATACATGATTGCCTCTAGGGCATATTCCCAACAGCAGCGGCCGTGGCGCCTAGCGCGAGCTGGTCGGGCCCCCCGACCAGTGTAAGTTGCTTATCCATTTTAATTAAGTTACTCACCGCTACTTGTTAAGTTGATTGTTGAAACTTTTTAGTTCATTTTTACATCATGGACTAGGTGTTTGGAGCTATTGTTATCTATGTTCTGATTCTAGTGTGTTTCCCATCTGATCCAAGTTGCTTATCCACTTCAATTGAGTTACTTACTGTAATTTGTTAAGTTTTTAATGAAGCATGTTAAGTTATTGTAAATTCATAGACTAATTATTGGCCAGATGATCTGAGTGGCCCTCCATTCTGCTAATTTTCAAGACATAAATGCTAGATGTCCTACTTTCACACTACTAATCATGCCCCATTTCAATGCTAAGTTACTTTCTAGGTAATGTTTAGTGTTCAGTTCTCTAAACATTGATGCTAAGTTGCTTTTTTTGGGGTGTTCGTAACTTGATTTCTAGTTGCTTATCCTTGTAAATTAAGTTGCTTATACCGTTCATTTAGTTGTTTATTGTCCATAACTAAGTTTGTTTTTGGATATCCACCCCACAAATTAAGTTGCTTATACCGTTAATTAAGTTGCTTACTGTTCATAACTAAGGTTGTTTTTGCATACCCATGAACTAGGCTTGTTGTTTTGCTTCACCGGGCAATCATCCAACTAATAAGTTGCTTATCCCACTTATTAAGTTGCTTATAGTTAATTATTAAGTTGGTTTTTGCCTATACATGGACTAGGGATGTTGTTTTGCTTCCCCCATGCAATCCAACTGATAAGTTGCTAATCCCATTTATTAAGTTGGCCAGTCATTTTAATTAGTTAAGGTTGTTTGTTTCTCTTTATAAAAAAAATTTGGTTGTTGATTAAGGTAATCAGACAAATGGTAAGTTGCTTTAGCCATTTAATCAAGTTAATTACTGCGAGTCATTAAGTTGTTTCTTGTAAATCTATTTAAGTTTGTAAGTTTGCTTTAGCAGATCAGTTTCTAAGTTGCACATGAGTAGACATTACAAGCAGTAGTCATTGCCATCCCCCTTCCCAATTAGTTTTGTTTGATATCAAAGCATGGATAGTGGGCTAGACATTATTTTTTCATCATATTCAACGTTGTTTAGCATGTTTAATCAAGGTACTTTACCATTTGTAATTAAGTTCCTTTACTGTTTCAATTTTGATTAAGTTGTTTTTTACTTAAGTTGATTAGCCTATTTTAATCGAGTTTTTTGGTGCTCTTTTATTAATTATGTTTGAGTACCTATGTATTAGGTTTTTTCATAGAAGCTTTTATAGCCATGCATTTTATTTTTCTGTTTTTAATAACAATATTGGTTTCGGGAAGAAGCAGCAAATCCCCTAACAAGGAAGATGACGAAATGTAATTTGTGTTTTTGCTATACATGAATAGTTGCTATGTTTATTTTATCGACCCTTGGTTCTAAAACACACCAAGGGTGTGGATCTATGTAAGTTGCGTGTAGGTTGTTGCCATGTTGCTCTTTTTGGGCATGGGGTTCTAGAATTCGCCCAGGTTGCTACAAGGTTGTATTATATTTGTTTTGGGATATATAAGTTATTTGTAGGGTGTTGCTATTCTTTTTGATCATGTGGGATATGAAAATCTATCCATTTTGCAGTATATATAAGTAGCATTAAGGTTGTTGGTCTTAGGACTTGGTTCTGAACAAACACTCAGTGGTTTGTACAGACTCTGCTCTTTTTATTTGTCTTGGTATGTAACTATGTATATAAGTGGATGCAAACTTTGTTGCTTCTGGACAAAAGATCTTTGACTCTACATAAGTTTGTGTAGGTCTCATTTGATTTTGTTACATGTTTTGTGGTTAAATGTATCATGATTCTGGTTATTTTAAAGTTGTTGCATGATCTTGGGCTTTCGGAACCATTTTAATCTACACCTTTACCTAGATCCCGATGGATCTAGAAATGACCTTTAAGGACCGAGAGGTGTTGCGGTTGTGATCTCCTCACATTTTTGGTTTTCATGGAGCATGTCAACAGAAGTTGTTTTTTCGTGGGCGGTAATCTGTCAAGGACTACAAATCCATGTTAAATTCTGGACAAGGAAGAATGGGTTCGGACTATTCAGTAAAAGGAGGTAGAAAGCAACCTAGGCCTGGGACGATCTGTGTGTGCACGTGAAGGAGGGTTGACAGCCCGCGCGCAGTGTGCACACGTGGCGCATCTGACCGAGAGGAGCTTATTTCCTGAAATAGGTTGGTGGGATGGAGGGAACTTTCCATATCTGGTGCGGGCTTGATCGTACTAATCAGCCACCGGTTGCTGGCTAGACATAAGTTGCAAAGGACCATAGCGCAACACCGGCCCTCGAATCGGCCCGCGTAAAAGGGGTCACTGTTGTGCTGGGTTGGGATGGAATGCGCAGGCCCAGGTGGCTCTCAAAAGAAAATAGACCCAAAAAATGCTGAGGCCGGCCTTTATGTGATTGCCCAGGTCTACATTGCTCCTACTCAATATATTTTCCAAAACTAATGAACTAGAAAACAACCACTACCATATTGTTCAGATTAGCAGAGTGTCTTTATCCTCTCCTCTGTTCTCACCCCCACCTCGCGACTCTCATTCTCGTTAGATCCGGGCCGGTTGGCCCCTCCCCCCTTCTCCGGCGCTCGCCGATGTTGTGATGTGGTGAGGGACCCCTCCCCCCTGTACAACAGTAGTTTAGGGTTAGTCTAGTGTCTGTCTTGACTTGTTGCTGGAGTTGGGCGCCATGCTCGTGTCTCGGGTGCTCTGGCTGCTCCCGAGCAGCAGCCTGGAGGTGACGAGCCTTGTCCTGCTCGCGGTGCTCCTGAGGTGGGAGCCGGCGGTGACAGACGGGGTTGGTCAAGGATCCCGCTTCAATAAGCTCGAGGTTGGTCCTCTGGATCGTGATCTGGAGGTGTGCTGCCGTGCGACCTTGGTGGATTCTCTGCTATAACCGTTCTTCTTCAGCCATCAAGGAGGTGGAGTGGGGGAGTGGCGTTGTGGAGATCTGTAGTGGTTCGCATGGAGTGGAGCTGCTAATTTCTTTGGAGATCATCAACTGGGGCGAGATGGCGCCTCGGTTATCTTTGGTCATTGTGACCTCTCCTGGCTGCGGTGTTTCCACCGCCGTGTATTCAACCTCCTGGCCGCTGAGCCGTTGTGGAGGCCTTTCTGCTTCTCTGTCACGGCGCTCAACGCCCACCTTCCGCCAAGTGGTTTCGTCCCCGGCGGCGGTGCTGGTGGCCGTGATGTCGAGAGCTTCGTCAAGCTCGGTGGAGAGGGACCTGATTGCACTGCCTCTTTTCTGTTACAGGTCCTGAATGTAAAAGATAGGGGCTGGGTTTTAATTTTAATTTCTTTCAGAGTCCTTTATGTAATTTCTTTATCCACCGATTAATGCAGCTCTGGACCCTTAGAGGTCCTTCTTTTGTTCAAAAAAAAACTAGAAAATGCCTTCTCTAGGTCAAACTACTGATCCCATTTTGCCTCAGGCTATCTTGTCGGCGATGAGGAGCCACTGGTCCTTGACGATGTGTTCCTCGTGGCTCAATGGATATCTTCGACGACAATGTGATCTCCTTTAACAACCACTTCTTTCGAGCTTTTGAGAACAAGGTCATCGGCCCGGTTTGGTGATGTCGGTATGATCCCTCTTCTTTGAACGGTGTAGTCTGGTGTGGTGATCCCATGCCGCATCGATATGTGCGCTTGGTGTCGATCTCCGGCACCTACTATCGTGGCGGTTCAACGAGGTACATTATGGTCTTCTACAAGTGTTTGCGGGTATTTTTGCTTGGCGCATTTTTCTCGATATCGTCCGTCATCGGCGAGAGATGTCATGGTACAACCACGATGAGGTCGTCTACAACTTGGGCGAGATTTTTTTACGCCTGTGGATGTGCGATCGTGTGATTTGTATATTTCCTTTGCTTTGTTTAATTGAGATCTTTTATGTGGATTTAATTTGGTAAATCAAATAAGACGGATGCTTTTAAAAATGGAATAAGATTGTTGTTAACTTGTCATGTCTATCAACTATATGCACTGCACCACCGTTATGTCACAAAATAAGACTACACCTAATAATGTTAAATAGACACAACATAAATCCATCGGTGTGTAAATCCACGACAGGACTGAAAGTGCCATGGTAGTCGCTCAGGGTTATCAACAGACCCATCATGACAAAACTTGGTCTTGAAAATCCACTTGCTGCCAACTATGTTTGTACCAAGAGGCCGAGGAACTAGAGTCCACGTATTGTTATGTTGAAGAGCGTCTAACTCATCTTCCATCGCAAACCGCCAAGTAGGCTCGGAGAGAGCAGTGCGTTGTGATGAATGAACAACTAGAAAAGCTCGATGCCGATATGGATTGTATTGTACTGTGTCATCCTTGTAGATCTTAGGACGATGCACATCGTTACGCTGTTGAGTAACAATGAACCGAGGCGCGTCGGGAGCTGGAGACGGCGTGTAACATCCCAGCATTTAGGAACCAACGAAGGGTAGATTTAGAAATTTGTGCATATGCATGCATTCATCTGTAAAATGTGGGTAAATTTTTTGCCAAATAAAAACTTAAAGTGATCAGAGTTTCTTTCACTCTGTAAGTGTAGGGATAGCTCTAGAGAGTGATCGTTATAAATTTTGACATGATCTTTATGAATTAGTGTGTTTTGGGGGAAAGAATTTGAATTCAAACTTGAATTTTGAGTTTATATTTTAAAAGATAAGAATTATGATTTGGTAATATTATTTAATTAAGAAATAATATATAGTAATAGAAACTCTAAATAAGAAATACAATTAAGCAAATGAATATTTATTCCATAAATAAGTTACAAAAAGTAACTCATTAAGACAATAAATAATCTTTACAGAAGTGAAATTACAAAAAGAGGAATAGATCTCTATTAATAAACTATTACACATTTCTTACAAAAAAATGAAATAAAAAATTAGAAAGGAATTTATCTGTCTAAAAGTAAACCTATACTAATCTTGAATCTTCAAATCTTGTACCTGCAAAATAAAGAACAAACAAAATGGAAATAAAAGTTAAAGTATTAATTTTACTTTCAGTAGAGAGCAGTGAGTTGCACTGCTCAAGCTTACATCATTGAGTAATCTTTTAGGGGCAAGTTTCACCAATATGAAAGAATTAAATCTTTCATAACAAATAAGCCATAAGTCAAATGATCACAGCAAGTAAAGGGGAAAGTTTCACCACGCAGGTTAATAGTAAAAAGTAAAAAGTTAAAACACCTCACTGATCTCATCCACAACCATGCAGCAGACACACAAGTAGCTCAATCACCAAACTGCATGGGTGTGCTGTCGACACAGCCATAACAACTCAATCAAGTAAAAGGACCAAGCAAGGCCCTGGGCAAACACTAGTGCATCTCTGCATTTCTCACACCACACAATATCAACGAGCTTAGCAAAGCCAAGCAAGCCACCAGCCAACAAAACCTCACACCAGATCAATCCAAACATCACCAGATGGTGACATGAGGAGGGGAAGAATCAGGTGGACAGCAAGGCCAAGCTCACAGGAGCTAGGAGGAACATGGCTGATCAAGGCCAAGCACAAGAATCAGGGGAAACAAGAACAACACCAGGAGGTGAAGTACAGGATCAGGCCAGCAACACCACCACAATCATCTACTTTTGTGGTGAGTATCATAAACATCCACATGATCTGTTCATCTTATCCAAATACAAAAATATGTGTTGTTTCATAAGACAACCTCTCAGTGATCACCCAAGTGGGATGAACCTATCCTAGAGGATTTCAAATATAAAGGCCAAAACCAAACTCTACCAAACACACCAAAATCTTAGACCAGCCTCATAGATTTGGTGATACCAAAAGCAACTTATATGATTCATCATTTGTTCTTATAAAAATTTGGGCACATCTCCAAGAAAGAGTAGCACCTCAGATCTCATAAGATATAAACAAATCAACTAACTTAACCAACTAGGATCCAAGATCCAGTAAGCAACTATGATGCCTTAGCCAATTTTGAAAGTGATAGCAATATAGGAATCTAGTTCCTAGAGCCACAGACCAACATCATAGGCATAAACATTAAGTGAAGCTTTCAACTTATTGTTAAGTATCTATCCCAATCTCAAGTACTGACCACAGTAAAGCCATTAGAAGAATCAACCTGTGTGCCATACTAAGATGGTGTCACAAGAACAGATCCTACGACCCAAGTCACTAATTACCATTTCCCTAAGATTGTACTCAGAGATCATTTAACATATTCAATTATCTTCAGAGTATCATTAGACTCTAATGATTAAGTTCAGTCTATGGACAAACATGAAAGCCCACAATCACTGATGTAGTGAATCATCACTAACAGTGTTATTGTCAGTATCAAGATACTGACAGAAGATGAACATACTAAGCAACTGATACGTCTAAAACGTATCTACTTTCTCGAACACATTGCTATTGTTTCTCCTCTAAACTTGTGTGATTTAGGTACAACTAACACGGACTGACGTTGTTTTCAGCAGAATTACCTTGATGACTTGTTTTTGTGCAGAAAATGGACTATCAGGAAAAATCCTGGAAAATATGAAAAAAAATATTTCACCAGAAGATCCACGGAGCCAGAAGACGAGACAGAGAGGATGCTTGGGGGCCCACACCCACCCCAGGCGCGGGCCCACCACTGGTCGTGCCTGGAGGGGGTGCATCCACCCCAGGCACCCCCTCGGCCTCCCTCTGCGCCTATAAGTTGCCTTTCGACCTAAAAACCGAGGGGGGTTCGATAGTTTTCCAAAAATAGTTCCGCTCCACCGCCGCCACCATAAACCAAGATTCGGATCTAGAAACTCTGTTCTGGCACCCTGCCGGGACAGGGGATTTGGAGAGGATCATCGCCATCGTCATCACCAACGCATCTCCATCAACCACCGATGTTTCCCTCATCCATGAGTGAGTAATCCCTCGCTGTAGGCTAGGGGATGGTAGGGATTGGATGAGTTCTATCATGTAATCGAATAAGATCTATTAGGGCTTGGTGCCTAGTATCTCTATTAGTGCTATTTGACTTTGTTGCAACTTGTTGTGCTTAATGCTTGTCATTAGGGCCCGAGTGCCATGATCTCAGAGGAACTTATTATTGAATCATTATGATAGTATTTTTTGTGATATTATCTGCAAGTTGTGTACACATATCATTGTCCGGATCCAAAGGTCCCAAAGTGACAATAATTGGGACAACCGGAGGGGATGGTGCTGTGGTGTGAGGATCACATGTGTTCATGGAGTGTTAATGCTTTGCTCCGGTGCTCTATTGAAAGGAGCACCTTAATTGCCAGTAGTTCCCTAGAGGCCCCGCTGCCACGGGCTGGCTGGATAGAAGATGTTGTGCAAGTTCTCATTGCGAGCACGTATGACTATATTTGGAGCACATGCCTAGGATTGTTTAGCACTTGGATGCTTGTTATTATTTATCTGCAATGCCCTAGGTCTTGAAGTTACATGTTTAGACTCGCCCATGCAACTCCCGTCCATCCATCCCTATGCCTACCGCACTCGAATCCTACTGTTATCGTTACTGTTACTATTGCTACTGTTTCACTGTTGCTGTTGCTACTGATAAACTTCTGTGAGCAAGAACTATTTCTAGGTGCAGCTGAACTGACAACTCAGTTGTTAAGGCTTGCAAGTATTCTTTGGCTCCCCTTGTGTCGAATCAATAAATTGGGTAATACTACCCGCGAAGACTGTTGTGATCCCCTATACTTGTGGGTCATCAAGACTATTTTCTGGTGCCGTTGCCGGGGAGCATAGCTTTATTTGTAAGTTCACTTGGATCTACTATTGTTCACTGCTACTCCTTTCATCATGGGGAAGTCTCGTAATGGAAACTTTCCTATTTTACCATCCACTACAAGAAGAGGTACGGTCCTAAACACCTCTGCTGCTCTTGATTCACCGTCTGTTATAAGTAAGCTTGTCACACCACCACCACATACACATGCTACACACATTGCTACTACTGCTGAGTCTAAAACTGCTTTTGATGCTCATGATGTTACTTCTACTATGCTTGATGCGAGTGGTTCATTAGGTCCTTTTCTAGATGCCACTATGGCTAGTCTAGGAAATACCAAAACTCCTAGTGAAGACATTGTTACATCTGTTAGCTCACCTGAGGCTAGTGAGAGTTATGATATTAATGATGGTTACATTGAGTTCACTGATGATTTTGTAGAAGAGTCTCCTTGCTAGACGTACTATCATGCCTAAGTTGTCCTCTGATCCTAAGTTTGCCACTTCTCCCATAGATATTAAAGATGAAGACTATGATTTCCCTCTTGATTTATCTTATTTAGATATTGTTGAGAAAGAACCTTTTTGTGGGACTGAAAATGAGACTGCTGTGGCTCATATGAATGAGCCTTCTACTATGAGTGCTTTGTTCTCTGATGATTTTAATATGCGCAGATACTTTGTTACTAAGATCTTCCCTTTTTCACTAAAAGGAGAAGCTAGGGCTTGGTTTAATAGATTACCTCCTGGTTCCATTGATAGCCTTGATTGCTTGATTGCTTCTTTCTTCTAGAAATATTTTCCTCCCAGTGCTAGACTTGTTGCTTTGCAGAGAATTTTTTAATTTTAAACAGGGAGAAAAAGAGAAATTGCCTGAGTCATGGACAAGGTTTTGTGCCTTGATTCATGCACATCCTAGATGTCCATTACCTAAGAATGAACTTCTTGATATTTATGATAATGGACTAACTGATGATTCTAGGACATACCTAGATAGCTTTGCTGATTGTGTTTTCAGGAAAAGAACTCCAATAGATGTTGAAGAATTAACGACCAAGATAAGCAAGAATTATGATGATTGGACTTCAACTAAGCTAAATACACCTGAGCCTATTACTCCTAAACTAGTTGTGCCTGAACCAATTCCAGCACCAACAACAAAGAAGATGGGAGTTATTGCATTAAATGATGAAGTGATGAAGAAAGCTAAGAAGTGTCTAAAGGAGAAAGGTATTAAAGCTGAAGATATGAAGAAACTACCTCCTATAGAAGAATTATGTAAGCCAATTCCCCACTCATCTACTATTGAGGTACACTCTCTCCAACACTTTGATGAAGGTGATATTCCTTATGGTAAGCCTCCTGATCAATGTTTAGAGGAACTTGACACATTTATTGTTAAACAAGGTAATTTTAATAAACAAGTTTAGAATCATTTATTGGAAAGCTCTAGAGCTATCCATGAGTTGAAAGATATTGTGGAAAGAACTTCCAATGATATTAAAATGCTTTGTAAACACTTTCAAATGGTTCAAACCCAACTTGATCAACTTGCTAAGGTGCAAAAGGATATGCTAGTTAATGCTTCAGGAGATAAACATGCTTATGGAATTAGAACTAGGAGTGGTATAGCTACTCAAGATCCTTTATATCCTGAAGGACACCCTAAAATAATAGAGCAGGATTCCCAACAAGCTGAATATAGTGGTAGTCCTCGTAAGAGAAAGAAAAAGAAACATAAGATAGTTGAGGAACCACTTGAACCTGTTGTAGATCCTAATAGTATATATGTCCCTGATGTTGAAACTGAGAGTGGTAATGATAAAAATGAGTCTCCTGATAAGGAGGAAGGTGAGGAAGAACCTGAGAAGCACACTAAGAACACTAGGTACACTAAGGAAGATTTTATTGCTAATAAACACGGTAAAGAGAGAGAACCTTGGGTGCAGAAACCTATGCCTTTTCCAGGTAAGAAACACAAGTCAAAGGAGGAAGAACACTACAACAAGTTTTGTGAGTGGATGAAGCCTTTATTCTTGCAAATTACTTTGACTGATGCTATTAAATTGCCTCCTTATTCAAAGTATACGAAGGATATTGTCTCTAATAGAAGTAAGATTCCTAATGAGGAGATTTCTACTTTGCTTGCTAATTACTCCTTCAATGGTAAGGTTCTAAATAAACTTGGTGATCCAGGTGTACCAACTATTCCTTGCTCTATTAAGAACAATTATGTTAGAACTGCTTTATGTGATTTGGGAGCTGGAGTTAGTGTTATGCCTTTTTCTCTCTACAAGAGACTCCAGCTAGAAAAGTTGATACCAACTGATATATCTTTGCAAATGGCTGATAAGTAAACTTCTATTCCTGTTGGTATATGTGAGGATGTTCCTGTTCAAGTTGCTCATAATTGCATGGTTTTAACTTATTTTGTTGTGCTTGAAATGCCTGAAGATGACAATATGTCTATTATTCTTGGGAGACCTTTTCTTAATACTGCAGGTGCTGTCATCAATTGCAATCAAGGAAAAGTAACATTCAATATTAATGACAAAGAGCACACTATCTATTTCCCCAAGAAGGTTGTTAAGATCTATTGCCTGAATTCCATTAAAAATATTGAGAGCATCAAGGTTGGAGAAATATATTGTCCCATTCCACAAGAAAATTTTGAAACTATTATGATTGGTACCATTGTTATCAAGTATAAGGTAACATAATCACCTTGTGGAATGCAAAGTTTTGTTTCATATAAGATTGTTTTGGTAACAAGACTTGATAAACCTTGTTAACAAAAGGATTTTAATGAACAAAATAATGTTTTCACTATGGTTATACTTGCTTTCTTTTACTTTTCTCCTTCCTAGTATTTGCCTTTCTTTTGCTAGCTTTGGTTTTGCTAGTTGTTTGCTTGTTAGTTTGTCTTAGAGCTCCTGTAGTTTGGCTTTTGGTTTGCTTTTGCTTCTTCTAAAAAAACTGTTTCTGCGAGAAAAACATTTTTCATACCCTGAAAATTGTCCAAAAATTAAAGTTTCCCGAAAAATTCCAGAAAATTTAAAATAAATTTTCCTCGAAAAAATGGGCAGAGGGACACCTGAAGTGACCCAGGGGCCACCCAAGGCCACCACACCCATGGTAGGCGCGTCCTACCTGTGGGCGGCGCCTGGGAGTTCTGGCCCACCTGGGCCCCTCCATGTTGCCTCCTCAAAGCCATCTTCTTTCTCTCTCCCAAAAAACACCAGAAAACTTGCTCAAGCTCGAGTTCTTGTTGTTCTTTCTCGTGATTTTCAATCTCCTTGTTCAACCCATCTTAAGTGCTGATTTTTGGAGAGATTGCTACTTGGTATGTGCCTCCTCCACTTGTCCAAGTAGATTTGTGATTGGTAAATTGTATCTTGAGTATTTTGCTGCTATAGGTGACAGGTTGTTTGAGCTTGCATGCTTGTTCTACGCTTAGAAACTTTATTTTGATGCATGTCTAGCCCTCTAGCAAGTTCATATAGTAGTTGCTCATCATTTATCAACTTAGAAATCACTTGGTTTGATGCTTGTGTAAAATTTCAGAAAAGGGAAGTCATGGACCACCACACATTTGGTGAAATATTTGAGGGTGATGCACCTAAAAGGGCAAGGCTTCCAAGATCATCCACCAGTGTTAGGCCCTCATACAATGAGGATCTCATTACTCCGCGATTTGGTAACGAGGGAGATGAGGGGGATGCGCACCCCTCCACCTTTCCTTGCCAAACTTTCTTGCGGGTTGCTGGGATTCTTGATGATTTTATGACCTTGGTTCGGAGGTCTGGACTAACGAGCCTTATGCAGGATGAGAGCGCGCAATATGCTACGCTCACCAAAACATTTGTGGAGAGTTTCTCCTTTACTAACAGTGTGTTCCATCCAGATGTTTCTTTTAAAGTTTATGGCAGGTCTTACCATATGACATTGAAGAAATTTTGTGGGACTCTTGGACTTGGTACAACTAGGTCAGCAAAGAAGATTCTAGCTCAACCCATTGATTTGTTGGAGCTTTACCGATGAATAACCAATGATGATGACCGCAGAGCTCAACGAGGAAAGATAAAGAATATTCAACTTCCAGCCATCAGGTACTTCGCCTACTATCTTGCCACTAGTGTTCTTGGTAGGGAGAACACTAGAAATATTTCCAACTATCAATTGGCATTCTTAGCTGCTGCGCTCAAGAATGAGGATAAGTATATTCTTGGTTCTCTCATTGCTCGTCGTTTAGCTGCTAAGGGACCCATTTATGGGGGAATTATTGCTACTCGTGTTGCTGCTGCCTTGAACATTGATGTTGATTCACATGATACAGTTTTGGCTCCTTAGAGGATTGATCTTGCTGCCATGAAGGCGCACCACTTTGTCACCACTAGCTCTACCCTTGAGAACTTGGTTTATAAAATGTTGTTTACTGACGGGGAAGAGAGAGAGAGATTCCTATACCCCAAACCACTTTGTTCAGTATTCCTCAGGGACCGTGGTCACGCTCGAAGACGGAGATGGATGACAAGCTACGCTCTCTTAACTTCCATGAACACTATCGGGAGGAAGCACCATCATACGACCCCCCTGCATATTACACAAGGGAGGCCTCAAGCTCGTACCAGGATGAGGGAGCTTCCTCGACATACTATGGAGGTTCATCCTCTTGGACACCATGGGATTGAGCCCCACTTAGGCCAAAATCCTAAGCTTGGGGGGAGTTATACCGACATCACACTCATATATATATCATGTTCGATCGGTTCTTTATATATCCATTGTTTTCGCTTTCTTTTTGGTTTTTGTTGCTTCTTTCTAAAAACACAAAAATACCAAAAATATTTTCGTTATTTATATTGGTTTGTTTCTTTGCTTTGGTTTGCCTTAAAATAAAAATCCAAAAAGATTTTGCTTCGTTTGCTTCTTTGTTTGGTTTTTCTTTGTTTGCTTGTTTCTATTTTTTTTAAAGCACCAAAAATATTTGTTCTTCTTCTTTGGTTTTGTGAGTTCTTTGCAGGGTTCAGCCATCCATAGTGGATTTTGGTTTCATGTTAATATTTAAGCCACACAAGTGAAGGGCAATAATGAAGATTAAGACAACTTGAGGTGAGGCTGGTAACGAACTCTATTTGTTTCATTTTTGTACATATACTCATCATTGTGAGCATGCTTAGACTGTTTGTGTAAGGTGTATGTCATTATGGAGGCTTAGTAGTTCTTGCTTGTCTATGATTAGCTCCAGCTTGCTAATAGTTTGTAGCATGTCATATGAATGTTTGCTTGCATTGTTTTATTCATACTTCGGTATGACATTGTGGTATCCTCCTCTAACTGTTCATGTGAATCGACTAGGCACATGCTCACGCATGCATATGACTAATCAATAGTCAGTAAGCCTCGGTGATTTATTTTGCCTCAGAGTTCTTGTATCACTTTCATGCCATAATTAGCCCTATTTTGTTACAAGCATGATTATGACAATTATTGCTCTCTCGTTTGTCGCTTCCTCTCTATTGCTAGCGTTCACTTGCACTAAGTATGTGCTCTACCTGTGCTTCTAACTCCCTAAAACCAATATTGCCATCTGTGTCCACCATACCTACCTATTAGCATCATTTGCTACTTCAGTGCATATTCTATATGCCGTGTTTTCTTCCAAAATAAAAATGTTTGTCTGTTTTGAGAAAGTTAGTTAGTAAAGCTCTCACGAACTTGATGGCACACTTTATTCCTTGAGCTTAATAATCTTGAACCATTGTGACTAGTCCATGAAAGTTATATGCTTGCTTATTATATACTGGGAGTCAGCACAACCGTGCTGTCACGGAACGCTTTCAACACCTGTTGGATATCTCATCCAGTTGATTCTTTGCTCTTTTGTTTATGAATGTCGACAATGTGAAATAAAAGGGGAGCTTGTGAGTTCATGGAGTTTATACATTGTGTTAGAGAAAAGTCTGGGCCGCTAGCCTAAGCCATGCTTAATCATGGTGGAAACTTGTAGCATCACCATAATGAGCATCTATGAAGCGTCCTCAATAAAAAAGCTATGCATATGGTAAATAAAAAGATTGCTGAAATGCTCATTGCCTGCTTGCCTTGTCATTTTGGTTATGGTAAAGCTCCTGTACCATGTGCAAGGGGTACCCCATTGGCGGTTCTCGATGATATGCATGTATTTACAATGACAAGAACTTTAAAGTGACCAAAGTTGAGTAGCATGCGGAGCGGCCCTCGTACTCAAGGGACTTGGGATTCCCAATCTATGGTTTGTCAAGCATATGATTCAGAGTGTACCTCACTTTCACCTTAACCACATGAAGATGCTTATGATAGGGGCAATGAGAGCTCAAAGCTAATGAGTACCTTCCTTTCAGCATTGGGAAGCCTTTCAAACGTTCACAAAACCGTTTTCACAACCTTGTTGAGTCACCACTTATTCTATGAGCACCTTCTTGAGAGTATAGTTGTCATTTTTATGTTTGTTCCAAAACTCGGTTAATTATGTCATGACTTTGATGCGTGTATCTCTGATATCTTTACTTCTAGTCTTCATGTGAACTTCAGAGGTGCCTTGTGAAGGGAATATGCCCTGAGAGGCAATAATAAAGTGTTTATTATGTGTATTCCAAGTATATGATAGATGTTTATTTTGCATGCTATAATTGTATTAATACGGAAACATTAATACATGTGTGTTTAATAAACAAACAGAAAGTTCCTAGTTATGCCTCTCTCATAAACTAGCTCGTTGATTAACAAGATGATCAAGGTTTCCTGATCATGGACATTGGATGTTGTTAATAATGGGATCACAACATTAGTGTAATGGTGTGATGAACATTCATCCGAAGTATAGCATTACGATCAAAGTCATTGAGTTTATATTGCTATAACAACTTACGAAGTGATCCTAATCCTTAGACCATGAGATCATGTCAATCACTAACACCGGAAGAGTTTCTTGATAACATCAAACTTCACACCGTAACAGGGTGATTATAAAGATGGATTCAGAACTAATAAAGTGTTATGTTGCGGCTGATGGATCGAGAGTGGAATTTGTTCATCCCGATGATGGATAGATATACTCTGGGCCCTCTCGGTGATATCACATTGATTAGCTTGCAAGCAAGTGATTTGTGAAGGGTTTCGCAGCATAGTAAATCAAAAAAATTCTACGGATGCGTACGGGAAAGCCAAGATCTAATCTAGGAGATGCAAACAACGAGGGGGATTAGATAAGATCTTCATACCCTTGAGGATTCGCACAGCGGAACGTTCGTCGGAACGTGGGTGATGTAGTCGTACTCGCTTCTCCTCCTCGCGATCCGATCTTATCTAACACCGCAAGTGGCGATGCCTCCGAGAGATGCACACGTGCAGCACCTCGACGTCTCCTCCTTCCTCGGTCCAGCAAGTATGGTGGAGAGACGGATTGGATCTACAACACGACGGCGCGGTGCAAGTGGTGGAGAGTTTCTGCAGCAGGGCTTCGCCTACACGCAGTCGGGAGGGAGAGAGAGAGGAGGGCAGCAGGGCGGCTAGGGTTGTGGAGGAGGTGTGGGGGAGGGTGCGCCCCAGCCCTCTATATATAGAGGGATGGGCGCCATCCCTCTATATATAGAGGGATGGGCGCCAGCCCTAGCCCCTCCTCCAAGCCCTAGGCCGGCGGCCAAGGAGGGAGGAGTGGGGGGCAAGTTCCCCCCCTTCTAGAAGCTTTCCTAGGGTTTGCCCTAGGTCTGGCCGGCTGGGCCCTATGGGGCCTTGTGCCCCTGGCCCAATGTGGCCAGGGCACTCCCTCATAGGCCCATGCCCCCTCCCGGCAGGTGGGGCCACGTTGGTCCCCCTCCGGAAGGTTCTAGAAGCTTCCGGTACAATACCGATTAACCCGAAACAATTCCGAACTCCAAAAACTGCATTGCCTTATATGAATCTTATTCTCCGAACCATTCCGGAACCTCTCATGATGTCCCGGATCCCATCCGAGACTCCAAACAAAAACTCATAAACCAATTATCCAATCTATCCTAGCGTCGAGACACGTTAAGTGTGTGACCCTTCGGGTTCGAGAATATGCAGACATGATCTTCTATCAATAATCAACAACGGGGTCTGGAAACCCATATTGACTCCCACACATTCATCGATGGTCATATCGGATGAACCACGATGCCAGGATTCAATCAATCCCATATATATTCCATTCGTCTCGCGATATTTTACTTGCCCGAGATTTGATCGTCGGTACCGTCGTACCTAGTTCAATCTCGTTCACAGCAAGTACTTTACTCGTTCCGTAATCCGATATCACTTTGTGATTAACTCCTTAACCACATGCTTGCAAGCGGTGTTGATATCGATTACCGAGTAGGCCCAAAGTATATCTCTCCGACTTGGGAGGGACAAATCCCATCTCGATACATACAACCCAACAGGTACTTTCCGATCACCTGAGAGACACCTTTATGATCACCCTCTCATAGGATGACGTTTGATGACCTCAAAGCTTTCTTCCGATACCAGGGAGTTGTATTATCTCATGGTCTAAGGAATACAATATTTGACATAAGAAAAGCTTCGCAAAGATGAACACGATGACACGATCTAATTGCTCCGCTTAGTTTGGGTGTGTCCATCATATCATTCTCCCAATTGTATGATCTCATTATTAATCGACAACTCATGTCTATGGTTAGGAAACCTTAACCATCATTAATCAATGAACTAGTCCATAGAGGCATACTAGGGACACGGTGTTGTTCACAAACCACACAAGTATTAAAGTTTCCGCTTAATACAATTCTAGCATGGAATATAAAGTTTATCATGAACAAGAATTATAATAATAACATCTTTATTATTGCCTCTAGGGCATAATTCCAACAGTCTCCCACTTGCACTAGAGTCAATAATCTAGTTTACATTTGGCAACAATCTCACACCCATGGCACTAAGGTGCTAAGCATGTTTTACACGTGGAAGAGGTTTAGTCAATGGATCTGCGACATTCAGATCTGTATGTACTTTGCTAATCTTCAGATCTCCATCTGCTATATAATCTCTGATTATATGAAACTTGCGGTTGATATGCTTGGTCTTTGGATGATATCTTGGTTCCTTAGCGAGTGCTATGGCGCCAGTGCTGTCACACAATATCTCAAGTGGGTCCAATGCACTTGGAACCACGCCAAGCTCAGTGATGAAGTTCCTGATCCAAACTCCTTCACTTGACGCTTCTGCAGCAGCCATGTATTCCGCTTCTACTGTAGATCCCGCGATCACACTTTGCTTGCAGCTTCTCCAGCTCACAGCTCCTCCATTCAAAATATAAACGCATCCTGTCTGAGATTTAGAATCATCCTTGTCGGTGTCGAAACTAGCATCGACGTAACCTTTTACGACGAGCTGTTCATCACCCCCATAGACTAAGAACATTTCTTTAGTCCTATTTAGGTACTTTAGGATGTTCTTCACGGTTGTCCAGTGTTCCACTCCTGGATCACTTTGATATCTGCTCGTCAAACTAAGAGCATTGGACACATCCGGTCTAGTACACAACATGGCATACATGATAGGACCTATGGCCGAGGCATAAGGCACTTTGGTCATATCTTATCTATCATTTACCGTAGCTGGACACTGAGCCTTGCTCAATATCTTACCTGACAACATAGGCACTGAACCTTGCTTCGCCTTATCCATTCTGAACCTTTTCAGAACTTTGTCTAGGTATGTAATCTGGCTTAAAGCTATCAGGCGTCTTTGTCTATCTCTATAGATTTTGATGCCCAATATATAAGCAGCTTCACCTAGGTCTTTCATTGAAAAACACTTGTTCAAATAACTCTTCACATCGTTAAGCATGTTGATGTCATTTCCAATAATCAATATGTCATCCACATATAGTACCAGAAATGTCACCGAGCTCCCACTCACTTTCTCGTGGATACAAGCTTCGTAGCAATTTGGAACAAATCCAAAGCTCTTGATCACTTGATCAAAACGAAGGTTCCAACTCCGAGATGCTTGCTTCAGTCCATAAATGGAACGCTGAAGTTTGCACACTTTATCAACATCCTTAGGATCGACAAAACCTTCGGGTTGCATCATATACAACTCTTCATCAATGTTGCCATTGAGGAACGCAGTCTTGAAATCCATCTGCCATATTTCATAATCATGAAACGCAGCAATTGCTAATAAAATCCGAATGGACTTAAACATCGCTACGGGAGAGAAAGTCTCATCGTAGTCAACACCTTGAACTTGTCGAAAACCTTTTGCGACAAGTCGTGCTTTATAGACGGTAACATTACCATCCGCGTCCGTTTTCTTCTTGAAGATCCATTTGCACTCAACGGCCTTTCGGTCGCTAGGAGGGTCCACCAAAGTCCATACTTGGTTTTCGATCATGGATCCCAATTCGGATTTCATGGACTCTAGCCATTTCTCAGAGTCTGGGCACATCATCGCTTCCTCATAGTTCGTAGGCTCACTGTCTTCTACCAACAAGATTGTCAAGACAGGGTTGCCGTACCACTCAAGAGGGGCACACGACCTTGTCGACCTGCGACTTTCAGTAGCAGCATCGTCCGAAGTTTCATGATCCTTGTCATTAGCTTCCTCTATTGTTGGTGCAGGCGGCACTGGAACAATTTCAGGTGCTGCGCTACTCTCCAACTCAAGAGAAGGTTCAACAACCTCGTCCCGCTCTACTTTCCTCCCACTCACTTCTTTCGAGAGAAACTCCTTCTCAAGAAAGGAACTGTTCTTTGCGACAAACACTTTGCCGTCGGTTCTGTGATAGAAGGTATACCCGATAGTTTCCTTAGGGTATCCTATGAAGACGCATTTCTCCGCTTTGGGTTCGAGCTTGTCCGGCATCAATTTCTTGACGTAAGCTTCGCATCCCCAAACTTTAAGAAACGGCAACTTAGGTTTAGCACCAAACCACAGTTCATACGGTGTCGTCTCAATGGATTTAGATGGTGCCCTATTTAAAGTGAATGCAGCAGTTTCTAATGCATAACCCCAAAATGATAACGGCAAATCAGTAAGAGACATCATTGATCAGACCATATCTAATAGGGTTCGATTCCGGCGTTCAGACACACCATTGCGCTGTGGTGTTCCGGGTGGCGTGAGTTGGGAAACGATTCCACTTGCTTTAATATGCGTGAGAAAATCATAACTCAAATATTCACCTCCATGATCGGATCGTAGAAACTTAATCTTTCTGTTACGATGGTTCTCCACTTCATTCTGAAATTCTTTGAACTTTTCAAACGTTTCAGATTTATGTTTCATTAAATAGATATACCCATATCTACTTAAGTCATCGGTAAAAGTGAGAAAATAGCGATATCCACCGCGCGTCGAAACACTCATCGGTCCGCATACATCGGTATGTATGATTTCCAACAAGTCCGTTGCTCGCTCCATCATACCGGAGAACGGGGGTTTGATCATCTTGCCCATGAGGCATGGTTCGCATGTGTCAAATGATTCAAAATCAAGAGACTCGAAAAGTCCATCAGAATGGAGTTTCTTCATGCGCTTTACACCAATATGACCTAGACGACAGTGCCACAAATAAGTAGTATTATCACTATCTACTTTGCATCTCTTAGCCTCAATGTTATGGATGTGTGTTTCATCCCTTTCGAGATTCAGAAGAAATAAACCATTCACAACAGGTGCATGACCATAAAAGATGTTACTCATATAAATAGAAAAACCATTATTCTCCGATTTAAATGAATAACCTTCTTGCAATAAACACGATCCAGAAATAATGTTCATGCTCAACGCAGGGACATAATAACACTTATTAAGGTTTAAAACTAATCCCGAAGGTAAAACTAAGGAGAGCGTGCCGACGGCCATCACATCAACTCTTGATCCGTTGCCAACGCGCATCGACACCTCATCCCTCGCAAGCCGTCGTCTATTCCATAGCTCCTATTTCGAGTTACAAATATTAGCAACTGAACCAGTATCAAATACCCAGGCACTACAACGAGGGCTAGTAAGGAAAACATCAATAACATGTATATCAAATATACCTTTGATGGTGCCAGCCTTCTTGTCCGCTAAGTACTTCGGACAGTTGCGCTTCCAGTGACCCTTGTCCTTGCAATAGAAACACTCAGTGTCCGGCTTGGGTCCAGACTTGAGCTTCTTCTCAGCAGGGGCAACGCGCTTGCCGCCGCCTTTCTTGAAGGGCTTCTTTGCACCCTTTCCTTTCTTGAAGGTGGGGGGCTTGTTGACCATCAACACATGATTATCCTTTTTTATGTCCACCTCCGTAGCCTTCAGCTTTGCGAAGAGCTCGGTGATCGTATCGGTGGAAACAATCTGATTGTGAGTCACTACAAAGCTTTTGTAGCTGAGAGGGAGTGATTGCAGAACCCTGTCAATCTTGAGCTCCTCTGGAATCTTGCAGTCCAGTTTCTCAAGGCGTTGAGTGTAGCCCGACATCTTTATTGCGTGCTCACTAATGGAAATCCCTTCCTCCATCTTGCAGATAAAGAATTTCTCAGAGATCTCATATCTCTCAGAACGGGCCTGAGTCTGAAACATAGTTTTCAGCTCCTCAAGAATCTCGAAGGGCCCAGGATAGTCTTGAAAACGATTTTGAAGGTCCGATTCCATAGCAAACAACATGGTGCTCTTAATCACACCATAATCATCTTTGCGCGACTGATATACAACTTTCTCATCAGCCGGCGCATCTACAGCAGGGGCGTCACCTAGCGCATTTTCAAGGACATAGTCCTTTTGACCGCCAGAGAGAATGATTCTCAGATTGCGGAACCAGTTGGTGAAGTTAGACCCATTGTTTCTAAGCTTTTCCTTCTCAGCAAAAACGTTGAAGTTGAAGTTGGACTTAGCCATTTAATCTACAATATTTGCAAGTACAAATTAGACTATGTTCATGATAACTAGTTCAACTTTTAATCAATTTACTAGATGAACTCCCACTAAATTCAACATCCCTCAAGTTGTTTAGTGAACATGATCCAAATTCACCACACCTAATCCGATCTTCACGAGAAGAGATGTGGTTTCAATGGTGGACAACGAAGTGTCGATCATATCATTCATATGACTCATGTTTAACCTTTCGGTTCATGTGTTCCGAGGCCATGTCTGTACATGCTAGGCTCGTCAAGTCAAACCCAAGTATTTCCGCGTGTGCAAAACTGGCTTGCACCCGTTGTATGTGAACGTAGAGTCTATAGCACCCGATCATCACGTGATGCTCGGACACGACGAACTTTCGCAATGGTGCATACATGGGGAGAACACAGTTTTATCTTGATCTTTAAGTGAGGAATCATATTATAATGCTACCGTCGCGATCTAAGCATAATAAGATACATAAAAGGATAAACATCACATGCATATAACTTTATGTGACATGGTATAGCCAATCTTCGCGCAATGATCTCCAACTTGTGCGTGCCGACATGATCTCCATCACTCCACCATGATTGCCTCCACCACGAATAGCAACTACAACTATTGCTAACTACTTAGCGATAAAGTGAAACTATTACATGGCGTATAAGAAGTTGACACACAGGTCATACACAATTATAAAGACAACCATATGGCTCCTGCCGGTTGTGTACTCATCGACATGCAAGTCGTGAAACATTACAAAACATGATCATCGCATACAATATACACATCACATCTTGGGCCATACCATATCACAGAAAACACTCCCTACAAAAACAAGTTAGACGCCTCTACTTTGTTGTTGCATGTTTTACGTGGCTTATGGGAGTAGCAAGCTAAGAACGATTCTTATCTACGGAAAGCCACAACGGTGATATTATGGTTGCCAAACTCCGGTGTAAATCCCATGACAACTATAGTGAGAGAAACTGGCATCCACTAGCCGCATGTGTGGAACAAGCCACACATCAAGTGCGGAGCCGGTCTCGCGAACGACGTCGCGTAAGGTTGGCCTGGACCGCTTCAATCTCACTATCCCGCGTCATAAGAAGAACACAAACAAGAGGCTTGCAACAGAAAACATCAACGGCCGCAACAAACATGTTGCGTTCTACTCGTGAAACACATCTATGCATAGATCTAGCTCTGATACCACTGAAGGGTTTCGCAGCATAGTAAATCAAAAAAATTCTACGGATGCGAACAGGAAAGCCAAGATCTAATCTAGGAGATGCAAACAACGAGGGGGATTAGATAAGATCTTCATACCGTTGAAGATTCGCACAGCGGAACGTTCGTCGGAACGTGGGTGATGTAGTCGTACTCGCTTCTCCTCCTCGCGATCCGATCCGATCTAACTCCGCAAGTGGCGATGCCTCCGAGAGATGCACACGTGAAGCACCTCGACGTATCCTCCTTCCTCGGTCCAGCAAGTATGGTGGAGAGACGGATTGGATCTACAACACGACGGCGCAGTGCAAGTGGTGGAGAGTTTCTGCAGCAGGGCTTCGCCTACACGCAGTCGGGAGGAAGAGAGAGAGAGGAGGGCAGCAGGGCGGCTAGGGTTGTGGAGGAGGTGTGGGGGCAGGGTGCGCCCCAGACCTCTATATATATAGGGGTGGGCGCCAGCCCTAGCCCCTCCCCCAAGCCCTAGGCCGGGGGCCAAGGAGGGAGGAGTGGGGTCAAGTTCCCCCCCTTCTAGAAGCTTTCCTAGGGTTTGCGTTAGGTCTGGCCGGCTGGGCCATATGGGGCCTTGTGCCCCTGGCCCAATGCGGCCAGGGCACTCCCTCATAGGCCCATGCCCCCTCCCGGCAGGTGGGGCCACGTTGGTCCCCCTCCGGAAGGTTCTATAAGCTTCCGGTACAATACCGATTAACCCGAAACAATTCCAAACTCCAAAAACTAAATTGCCTTATATGAATCTTATTCTCCGGACCATTTCAGAACCTCTCGTGATGTCCCGGATCCCATCCGAGACTCCGAACAAAAACTCATAAACCAATTATCCAATCTATCCTAGCGTCGAGACACGTTAAGTATGTGACCCTTCGGGTTCGAGAATATGCAGACATGATCTTCTATCAATAATCAACAGCGGGGTCTGGAAACCCATATTGACTCCCACACATTCATTGATGATCATATCGGATGAACCACGATGCGAGGATTCAATCAATCCCATATATATATTCCCTTCGTCTCGCGATATTTTACTTGCCCGAGATTTGATCGTCGGTACCGTCGTACCTTGTTCAATCTCGTTCACAGCAAGTACTTTACTCGTTCCGTAATCCGATATCACTTTGTGATTAACTCCTTAATCACATGCTTGCAAGCGGTGGTAATATCGATTACCGAGTGGGCCCGAAGTATATCTCTCCGAATCGGGAGGGACAAATCTCATCTCGATACATACAACCCAACAGGTACTTTCCGATCACCTGAGAGACACCTTTATGATCACCCTCTCATAGGATGACATTTGATGACCTCAAAGCTTTCTTCCGATACCAGGGAGTTGTATTATCTCATGGTCTAAGGAATACAATATTTGACATAAGAAAAGCTTCGCAAACATGAACACGATGACACGATCTAATTTCTCCGCTTAGTTTGGGTCTGTCCATCATATCATTCTCCCAATGATATGATCTCATCATTAATCGACAACTCATGTCTATGGTTAGGAAACCTTAACCATCATTAATCAATGAACTAGTCCATAGAGGCATACTAGGGACACGGTGTTGTTCACAAACCACACAAGTATTAAAGTTTCCGCTTAATACAATTCTAGCATGGAATATAAACTTTATCATGAACAAGAATTATAATAATAACATCTTTATTATTGCCTCTAGGGCATAATTCCAACAATTTGATCACTAGAATGTTATATCACGGGAACGAGAAAAGAGTGCATGTTAGTAACGAGATCAAACTAGGTATGGAGATACCGATGATCGAATCTTGGACATGTAATATATCGTGAAACAAAGGGATTAAGATACTAGCGTAAAAAGGTTCCGACGATCATAAGAAAGTCATCGTTGAATGTGTGGGAGTCAGTATGGGTCTCCAGATCCCGCTTCTGATTATTGATCCGAGAGGGGTCTCGACCATGTCCGCATTATTCACGAACCGTAGGGTGACACACTTAAGAGACACCGACATCCAATTGGAGCAAAAGTTTCATGCCGAAAGAATGAACAAGCGCAGGAATTTATTTCACTAGATACCGAAACAGGTTTTCGGGTGAAATTGCATAAAGTGGTTATGCATGTGAAATAGAATTCTAGCAAGGGGTTATTTGTGAATGTTTGTCATTAAAGTAATTGACAAAATTCTGAATAAAATAAAAGAGTTTTATTTAATGAGAGTTTGCATTAAATTTGGTGGAAATTTAATGGCATGTTTGAGTGGGATTTTGAGTGGAGGGATATGAATGGATTTTTGTGAGTGGAGTGTCCACCCACATGAATGAAGGAGGGGAGGGGCAGCCCCCATGGCCGGCGGCCACCCCCTTGGGTGCCCCCTCCTCCTATAAAAGGCACCCCTCTCCTCACTTCTCACTCATACCTCCTCGTGAAGGATCTCTCTCCCCCTCTAGAATTTATCCCCCATGGTCTCGGACTAGCGAGATACATGTTCCCGGTGGCTATTCGGCAAGAAAGAATTGTGCTTCCGCTACATCGCTGGAGCGAGGAGACGAAGGTTGCTTGGTACCTCGAACGTGTGTGCGAGCACGGATGCGCTGCTGATTTGCGGCGCTAGGACTTCCTCTCGATCTTGAGATCGGCAAGAGATCGTCTACATCGACCACGAGTTGAACTCGTTAAGCTTTGTCGGTCTTCAAGGGTATGTTCTCTACGGATATACATCCGCCCGTTGTTTGTATCTAATAGATAGATCTTGGTACATAGTTCACATCGTAGGAAATTTTTTGTTTTCTATGCTGCGAACCCTACACCTTGGCATTTATATTGTGCTCTTCAAACAAAGGCAAACGAGATACCACTCTATCATACCTTATTATGAGCATTGTAATGTTGCTTATGTTTATGTTTCATTCTACTTATTATTATTGAGTTGGTTTTCTATTCATAGCTTGCAATGACTATTGAGTAGACTTAGTTGCATGCTTCTTATTATGAATTTTCTAAGCATCTACTCATGTGCTGAGAATATATACATCATATGAAGCAAAGTGTTCGTGAAAGTTCTTTTATCGCACTCAGTTTTCAACTGAATTGCTTGAGGACAAGCAATAAGATAAGCTTGGGGGGAGTTGATACGTCCAAAACGTATCTACTTTCTCGAACACTTTGCTATTGTTTCTCATCTAAACTTGTGTAATTTGGATACAACTAAAACGTACTGACGCTGTTTTCAGCAGAATTACCTTGGTGACTTGTTTTTGTGCAGAAAATGGACTATCAGGAAAATCCCAGAAAATATGCCAAAAATTATATTTCACCAGAAGATCCACAGAGCCAGAAGACGAGACGGAGAGGAGGCCTGTGGTCCCACGTCCACCCCAGGCGCAGGCCCACCACTAGTCGCGCCTGGAGGGGGTGCAGCCACCCCAGGCACCCCCTCGGCCTCCCTCTGCGCCTATAAGTTTCCTATCGACCTAAAAAACAAGGAGGGTTCGATAGTTTTCTAGAAAGAGTCCCGCTCCACCGCCGCCACCAGAAACCAAGATTCGGATCCAGAAACTCCGTTCTGGCACCCTGCCGGGATGGGGAATTTGGAGAGGATCATCGCCATCGTCATCACCAACGCATCTCCATCAACCACCAATGTTTCCCTCATCCATGAGTGAGTAATCCCCCGCTGTAGGCTTGGGGATGGTAGGGATTGGATGAGTTCTATCATGTAATCGAATAAGATCTGTTAGGGCTTAGTGCCTAGTATCTCTATTAGTGCTTTTTGACTTTGTTGCAACTTGTTGTGCTTAATGCTTGTCACTAGGGCCCAAGTGCCATGATCTCATATCTGAAATTATTATTGAATCATTATGATAGTATTGTTTGTGATCTTATCTGCAAGTTGTGTACACATATCATTGTCCGAATCCAAAGGCCCCAAAGTGACAATAATTGGGACAACCGGAGGGGATGGTTGTGGTGTGAGGATCACATGTGTTCATGGAGTGTTAATTCTTTGCTCTGGTGCTCTATTAAAAGGAGAACCTTAATTGCCAGTAGTTCCCTAGAGGCCCCGCTGCCACGGGCTAGCTGGACAGAAGATGTTGTGCAAGTTCTCATTGCGAGCACATATGACTATATTTGGAGCACATGCCTAGGACTGTTTAGCACTTGGTTGCTTGTTATTATTTATCTGCAATGCCCTAGGTCATGAATTTACATGTTTAGACTTGCCCATGCAACGCCCGTCCATCCATCCCTATGCCTACCGCACTCAAATCCTACTATTATCGTTACTGTTACTATTGCTACAATTTCACTGTTGCTGTTGCTTTGCTGTTGCTACTGATAAACTTTCGTGAGCAAGAAATATTTCCAGGTGCAACTGAACTGACAACTTAGTTGTTAAGGCTTGCAAGTATTCTTTGGCTCCCCTTGTGTCGAATCAATAAATCGGGTAATACTACCCGCGAAGACTATTGCGATCCCCTATACTTGTGGGTCATCAAGACTATTTTCTGGCGTTGTTGCGGGGGAGCATAGCTTTATTTGTAAGTTCACTTGGATCTACTATTGTTCACTACTACTCCTTTCATCATGGGGAAGTCTCGTGATGGAAAGTTCCCTATTTACCATCCACTACAAGAAGAGGTACAATCCTAAACACCTCTACTGCTCTTGATTCACCGTTTGTTATAAGTAAGCTTGTCACACCACCACCACATACACATGCCACACACACTACTACTACTGCTGAGTCTGAAACTCCTATTGATGCTCATGATGTTACTTCTACTGTGCTTGATGCGAGTGGTTCATTAGGTACTTTTCTAGATGCCATTATGGATAGTCTAGGAAATACCAAAACTCCTAGTGAAGACATTGTTACACCTGTTAGCTCACCTGAGGCTAGTGAGAGTTATGATATTAATGATGGTTACATTAAGTTCACTCATGATTTTGTTGAAGAGTGCCGAAACACACATGGTACTAGTGATATTAAGAGTCTCCTTGCTAGACGTACTATCATGCCTAAGATGTCCTCTGATTCTAAGTTTGCCACTCAAAGTAAACATAGGCACGATAGATCACAGAGAAACAACTCACCGGTGGTCCTCGCTGAAGGATTGAAGAGGAAGCAGAGGGGCCGACGAGCTCATGGTCGCATGAGGAGAACCCTAGAGGGCGCTACAACCTGCACCAGCCACGACGGCAGCCACGATGGCGCACGAGCACCGCACGTCACCACGGTAGGATCGGCGGCAGCGTTAGCAGCACCACCCCAAAATCTAGGGTTCGGGAAGGGGCTAGCCTAGCCACAGGAGGGCCCCGGAATCAAATTGAGGCAGAGTAGATGAAGGATCATGGTCGACAACCTTGCCTTGCACCACGGCAGCGGCCAGGGAGGACCACGGTGACGAGCATCGCACGGCGGCGGCGCCAGCACCCACGGGGTCGAGGAGGAGAGGAGATGAGGTCGATAGAGAGATAGAGAGAATGGGCCAACAGGGCCAGAGCCCTTCGGGGTGACCTTTTGGTCAAGCCACTTGGGCCAGATTGGCCCAATAAAACCAAAAGGGTTTAGCCCAAAATTCAAAAGAAGTTTTAATAATTAATAAAATACCAAAATACCCCTAGAATTAAATAAAATTCTAGAAAATAAAATAGAAGTATAAAAATTGCAAATAATATACTTTTGGATTCATAATAATCCAACCTAATTAAATAAATTAAGAAATAATCTTTATGTATATAATTCTTGGTCAAGAATTTTATGATATATATATTCCTTATGCAATTTTATAAAATTAAAGAAAGAGGATAAAAATAAAAAAAATCACATTTATTATACATTATTATTGTAGTATTTTAGAAAAACACTAAATAAATATTTCGAGTTATAAAAATAAATTCTTTTATTTAAATGCTAATTCTTAAAAGAATTATTAAATAACTAAATACAAGAGTTTATATTAAATTTTAATTCTATAAATAAATTAGTACATGGTAAATAAGATATTCAATAGATATTAAAGGTTATTCTTTAAAATGGATTACTTTTTTACTTACAGAAATTCTAGAAAACTAAAATAATGGGTAAAACACACAAAGAAGATAAATCATAAATAATGCATTACATTACTATGCATATTCATTTTGCTTCTTTAAATATTATCCTTACTTGGCAATAATGATGTTTTGTAGACATAGAAGCTCAAGGTCCAGCGAAAGCATCCGACTTCACTACCTTGTAATCACAAGGCAAGTTCATCACTTGCTCATGTCCTTTGAAGAGTCTTTATCAAAGTATTTGCAAATTGTGTGTTATCATCTATGTTTCAAGGAAAGAAAATATTATTTTCTCAAGTAAATAAATTGTTGATATCATCCTAAGTGATGATATAATGGAGCAATAGAAATTAGGTTTCTATTTGCAACAATGATGATCAACTAGGAACTTAACAACCCATGACATCAGTGATTCTAGCGCTGTATATAGCGTTAAAAGGGTAATTGCCCCTATGTGTGGTTTTGGTGATTAATGACAATCCCTATGGTCTAATGTTGTCACTGAGTTTTATATGAAGGTATATTCCATAGGTCATGCGTGTAGTCCATGTGTTGGATTCAAGTATGGATGCCATGAAGATAAAGATATACCTTGAGTATTGGCATCAAAATCATCGAGTTGAAGAGAAGAATATGATATGATCAAGATCTTGAGAGTGTGATCTCAATAGAAGAATTCAAGATATGGCTCTAAGTAGGTGTCATGATAGCCTCATTAGTTGAGCTATGGTTGACTAAGATTTAGAGCATGTAATCAAATTAAGAGTTCCTTATGTACCTCAAGATATTAAGATGGAGCACGAGAAGATACTTGGTTGACCAATACAAAGAGTGAAGAGTGATTTCAAGTTGGTCAACACATGAAGCATAAAGAATGTACCACATGGTCTTGTGGTATGGTAAGCCTTATCAATTATTCATCATGAACTAACCCATTATATATTTGCCTTTGCGTTTTCTATATGGGACAAGTATCTTTCCATGGGCATGCTTCAAAAATGAAGATATTATATAGCCCATGAGAGGATGACATCAAGTGGTGATCGTCATCAAGGTTGAGAAGGGAAAGTTCAAGATAAGCATCTCGAGAAGATCATTTGCTTGAAGCTTGCCGTACATATTGGTGATAATGGACATGTGAAGACATGTATTAATGAAGCTATCCCATAGTGGTGTATGGGGGAGCAAATTATGAGTCTTTACGAAGCAACAATGATCAAGTGTTGCATTCTGGCTTGGGTGGAGCTTGAAGCGTTGTCATCAAGATCAAGCGGTATGCGCAAGTCAAAGGTATGGCCTTGCTAGGTTTTCCTTTTACCGGTCTCAAGGTGGTTGTTGGGAGACCGGTTTATAGGATAGATAGCTGCACTATCAAGAGGGGCTTTCTGTTGTGTAACTTGATCACATCGTCATAGGAAGCTCAATCCTTTGCATAATTTGCATCTTCCTATTTTGTTGCTTCTTGGTGTTTCTCCATGTGAGGTTCTTGAGCTTGTTGCTAGCTCTTCAACAAGCCCAAGTTCATCGAAAACGGAATTCGTATGCATCTTCTATGGCGTTTTCGAGTTTGAAGGTTTTATCGGTTCTTATTTAGGGAGGCTTCTTACCTTTCTTCATTTAGTTTTATCCTCCTTTGTTGGGCTATGATGTTTCTCTGCACAATCTTGTAGATCTTGTTGTCCTCGTCAAAACAAGCCCAAGATCATCGAAATCGGAGTCCGGATGCAAAAGTTATTGCGTTTTTCGTGAAGCCTATTTCATCCCAGTTTTGGATTCGGTTCAACTGGCTCCCAGACCGGGTGGTCCGGTGCCAGGACCGGAAAACCGGATCTGAAACCAGGATTTTCGGTTTTGCTATACCGAGTCTATCTGAGACTGTGTACTGACCCTAATTCCGGTTTTAAGTTCGGTTTTCCGGTCCAGGAACCGGACCGTCCGGTTCTGGAGCCGGTCCAACCGAACTTTCAACCGAGTTCGCACAGATTTCTTCCAACGGCCATATTTGCTTTCCACTATAAAAGGGGGTTCTTCCCCCAACGTTTTAGGGTGTTCTTGACCACGAAATTGACCTCCATTGTTGAACCTCTTGAGCTTGCTTCCTTCCCCTTCCCTCCTATGATTCTTGCATCTTTTTGAGGGATTTGGAAGAGGAGATATAGATCTGCAATCCCCACCAATCAATTCCTCCTCTAAGTGAGGTAAACTCATTGGATCTAGATCTTGGAGTCATTGGTTGACTTCCCCCATTGTTCTTCCTCTCTAATTCCTCCATAGCACGTGTTACTTTGGTGGGATTTGAGAGTGAAGGATTTGAGCACCCTTGGTGGTCTTGCTTTGCATTCTTGCATAAGTGTTGAGCTCTCCATTACTATTTGTTTGAGTGAGAGACCGTGAGCTTGTTACTCTTGGAGGGTGACCTCCTAGTTGGCTTGGCGGTTGGTGTCGCGGTGTTCTCTTCGTGGAAGATTGTGAAGAGACCCGGGCTTCTCCTTCGTGGAGCTTGTGAAGTGGTTGTGGAGCTTGCTATCTCCGGAGTGGAGGAAAATCTAGCCATAAGGAAAGGGCCTATTCCTTCATGGGATAGACTCGGAGAAGAAGGTGAGCCTTTGTGGCGCGTGAGAAATCCTTCGTGGAACCTCACACCTCTCCAACGTGACGTAGCCCCCTTCCCAAAGGTGGTGAACACGGGAATACATCTTCTTCTTCGCGTGCCTCGGTTATCTCTATATCCGAGCTTACTTTCCTTGTGATATCCATCGAGCTTGAAGTACTTATATCTTGCTTATCACTTGTGGTATGTTTATCTTGTGCTATCTTGCTTAGCTTAATTTTTTGTTGGTGCACTTAGTTGAGCCTAGTGTATTTAGGTTTTGTGCTTGTAAAATAAACGTTAGTTTAATTCCGCATTCTATCAAGCCAAAACCATAATAGTTTTGAAATCGCCTATTCACCGCCCCTCTAGGCGACATCTCTATCCTTTCAACTGGTATCAGAGCAAGGTCTCTCCTTGTTTAGGCTTCACCGCCTAGAGTTAAAGATGTCGGCTAGTAGTAAAGTGCACAATGACACAATTATCTTTGATGGCACAAATTATGCTTTGTGGAGAAATTGCTTGCTTTATGATCTTCGGACCTTGTGTCTAAATATTGAGCGATTTCTAGATGTAGGTTTTTCTCCTCCTATGGATCCTCAAAATCTATCTTTAGAGGATGAGAAAAAGTTACATCTCGGAGCTCAAGTATCTAATGATATTATTTTCTCCTTGATCCCCACAGTTAATTTGTTCTTGACGATTGTAAAGCGTAAGTCATCTCATGAGATGTGGACCAAGCTTAAAGAAATATTTGGTGGGTCCATTTCTCATAGGGTTTGTGGTATCTCCAAGGAGCTCTCTTCTCCCTCACATCATGAAGAGCTCCAAGTTGCTTCCACCTCCGGCCGCAGTGAGATTTCAATTCTTTCCACTTCACTTGTGAAAAGTCACAAGGTAATGGCATGGTGAGTGGAAAAATCATATGTGATGATGGTAGTGTTTCTCTTTACACCAATGATTCTTGTTCTATAAATGATAATGGTGTAGTGAGTTTGGACTTAAGCACTTCTTGCAACAATGATGCTATATCCCCTTGTGTTGCTAGTCCTTGTATATCATCTAGAAATTATTTGAGTACTAGTGTAGATGATATGCTTGATTTGCCTTGTTCCCATTAACAAAATGCTTATATTTCCTCTAGTTGTTTATCTAACAATGTAGAGGAAATCAAACATTCTATGGAGCAAGACATGATCATGAATGAAGATTCAAGAATATCCTCATCTTCATCCTCCGTGCTCACACGTGCCTTATGGCAAGAGGATCAAAGGTATATCCTACTTTGGATCCCAATATATCTTGTAAAGATAATAGCTATGATAATGATGATAGTGACTATGACATTGATGAGGATACTAGTGCTCTGTTGCTTGAGTTGACTTTTTTGTGTACCTCTCTTCGTGGTAATAATAAGGCCGTTACTTGTCTCAAACACGTTATGGACACCATAACTAAACAAACGGGAACCATAGAGGAGTTGGATTTCCAACTTGATGATGTGAGTTGGAGATTCAATCTCCTTAAGCAAGAGCTTGCCGAGGAGAAGCACACTAATTGTCTCCTCACACAAAAAAATGAATCTTATGAGCTTGAAAAGGAAAATTCCATTAATTATGCTTGTGCTACTAACTCTACTTATTGTGAAGCATCTACCCTAAAGGATAATGTTGAGCTAAGGGCTCAACTTGAGTTGCTAACTAGCAAGTATAGGAAATTGGAAGAAAGTTATGAAAAGCTCCCGGGCTCTCATAATGATCTTCTAATCTCCTATGATGGGATAAATTTAGCTTGTGAGGCAAGTATTACTAAGATAACATCTTATGAGCCTCTTTTGGACATTAGCACAACTTCTACTCAAAATGCTATTTTGCCATGTGCTAGTCCTAGTAATCCATCTAGCCATACTATTGATAAACCTTGTGTTGTATTAATTGCTTTGCCTTGTTGCTCTAACAATGAAGCTTTTACTTCCTCTAGCACTTGTATTTCTACTAACCATTTAGAGGAAATAAAAGAGCTCAAGTCCCAAGTCACTTCCTTAAGGAATGACTTGGAAAAGATTCATGAAGGGAAATCCACACTCGATAATATCTTGAGTGTGCAAAAATCCCCTAATGATAAAAGTGGACTTGGATTCAACTCCAATAACAAGAACAAGTCCAATACAAACAAGAAGAAGGGCCAAAACCAAGTCAAGAATTCGGCCAAGATTATTTGCTTCAAGTGCAAGGTTGAAGGACATCATGTAAGATCTTGTCCATTGAAGAAACAGCACTTGAGTGAGAAGCAACAAGGGAAGCGGCCACAAGTTCATGTTCAAGCCCAAGTTGAAGTTAGGACACTTCCGAAGAAAAATCAAGATAATGCTCCCCAAGCCAAGAAATCAATGAAGAAGAGAAAGGGGAGCACTTGTTGCTACATATGTCGTGTGAAGGGGCACATTGACTCTTCATGTTCAAACGGTACCTTATCTAACCCTATCATTGTTGATGATGATTATTCTCTTAGGAAGGTTAAGGATGGCAATGTGTTTGCCAAGTTTGTTGGAACTCAAAGTGGTGTCAAGAAAAGAACCATTTGGGTTGCCAAGCCTATTGTGACTAACCTCTTAGGACCCAACTTGGTTGGGGACCAACTAGCTCAAACTTGATCAATAGGTGTTTATGGAGGGCATTGGAGACTTGGCTAACTCATGAAGAATTAAGGGATCTTCATATGTTGTATTTGATCAAGCCAAGTCCTTTGGATTATTATTTACCTATCTTATATCCAATGTGCCTCTTCGCGGTAACTTGTACTTAACTCATTTATATTGCAAGTTACTTTCCCCTTTACATGTTTTGGTTTTGTACCAAGTATGTGTTTGTATTTGGTGTGCCTCATGCTTGATTATTTTGTGTATTCAAGTATGTCTAGGTGTTTGGCACATCATTTACTCGTGTGTTTTATTTTGAGCCTCTAATGCATCTTGATGATATCTTATTTGGCTCTTTTGGAGTGGTTAATGGAACATCCCATTTTGGGGGAGTGAGCCTCGCGCATGTCTCAAACCTTAAAATATGTGTACATGAGTACTACCACTTAGTATTGATATTGCAAGCTTATCTAGTCACTATGTGGTGTATCATACTCATGAGAAATTCAAATTCTAAATGTCCATTAATTATCTCTAGTTGAGGTTGGTTTGCATCTTATTAAAAAAATGATGAATATCACATTATGGGGGAGTGATATGCTTCTTTTGCATATCACAATCCTAGGAAATGTGAACATATGAGGTAGTGCCACTTAGGGTCGATATTGTTGATTATCTTGTTTCTAGGTGGCATGTTGGCTCAAACATGGTCCTATTTTTGTTAGAAGCTATTATTGCTCATCTTTTCGGTCTTTGTTTGAGTAAGAAATTCTTGGTGCGGTCTTTCTCAAGTACATATCTCTATATCTTATTTGGGATACCATTTGCTTCAAGTTATTCTAATCATTGTTTTGCATGATTGTGTGACTAGTTGAAGCTATCAAGAATCTCTATATTTGCATAGTTCTTAATATTTTTATTTCTATCCTATGATTTTTATTGTGAAGATTTATCTTTAATATCCATGCAATATACCACCGAAAATCTATTCCAATGCAATCATTGTCTTCGACAATTGATATACTTGTGTGTGGTAGCATTTGTGGATCATCTTCACTTTGGAGTTAACCTATTATTGCCTTACTTTCTTTCCAAAAATTTGGTGTGGCTCCCATTGTCTTCCTTGGCTTTTGAACATATCTTTGATTATTATCAAATGTGTTTTAGTGGAAGACAAACCTTTTCTTCTCGGAACCTTGTGCCATTGTGAAAAGTGTTAAGGGTTTGGTTTATTTGTTGAAAACTTGCTCTTTTGGGAGTTTGTTATCTCATTCTTTATTCTCTATTTTATTTTCTTGAATGAGATAAATCTTTGAGAATTTGTGTTTTTAATTCATCTTTCATGCTTAATAGTTTTTGCTCGGTTCATTTGTTGAACTTTGTTGAACAAATCTTGTGTTGATTTGATTCTTTGATATAGTTTGGACAACAAATGTGTTTTGTCACACCTTGTATGCCTTCTTGAATATTTTTGGTGATTTGTCCAAAGTATATCTTTGTTGGATCTTGAAATTCTCGCGCATGCATGTTTAATAAATGTATATCTTATGTCATGTTTTGCTTTCTTTGATCCAATATATAGGGTATACTCCATCAAATCCTTAAACGGCTAAGATGTGCATGAAATTCAAATTTCATCTCTAAATATGCACATATTTTTATGGAGTGTATCCTATGTGTTGTGGTTATTCTAACCACTTTGGACCCAATAAGTTTGGGGACCAAGATGTACTTGAATGTTGTTTTAGGTACATTGAAGATGCAATGGATGCTTGTCTCGTCTATAAAGAAAGTTGTCACCAGATGATAATTGGAGCCAAGCTAATATGATCTAAAAATTCTTATCTACTACATCATACCATTGATATCTTGGTAACAAGTATCTTATTCATGCATACTATTCTCCCATCCAATCTCTTGTAGGTTGCATCTTGGCATGAATTTATTTGGTTGTAAATGTTCGATTCTTGAAATTATCTTTGAAAGACTTATGTATCCTTATTGCTTATGTGAGTAATTTGAGATGATGCATATAATGGGGAGTATGTAAAATCATGTTCATGATTCACCAATTCCAAACATGCCTTCTAGCAATTTATTGCATATCAACTCCTCAAGCTACTCTCATGTGCAATATTGTTGAAATTGCAGTGAATCATTCCTTTTGATACTTGTTGCCTTTCTCAAAGTATCCCAACTAGCATTAGTTCCCTTAGTGTTAGTTGTGATGGTTTTGAGATTTTTTGTTTATTATTTGGTGAAGTTCATTGATATACCATAAGATAAAATAGAGCCATGGGCTATATATGCACTTAAGCAAAGTATACTTTTTGGTATATCTCATGACTTCCGCTTGGATATCATGTATTATTTTTATTAACCTCTTATGTGTGGATATTTCTTTGTGGATTATTCTCATGTTTTCCCCTTAGAAACTTATATACACGAGAGTGTTAATCTCTCCCCTTGATATGCTCGCTCTTTTTCGACAATCACTCTTATCCTCTTGATTTTTAATGGTTTTGGTAAGGTCTTGATTTATGAGTGCTTGGTTTACTTTTATTTCATCTTCATGCACTCATATCTCATATTTGGTTTCTTTTGGACTTAATCTTGTCTTGACAAGTGTATTGGTTTATATCTAATCCTTGTATCTTTGTTGTGTTCTAAATAATATAGAGGGAGTGAGTATTCCATGTTTGTGCATATTGTATTTAAATGAAACGACTAATTTATGCACGAACCTTGGGGAGCTTCCTTATTCCACTTATAGCACTATTTGTCCATTTGATTATTTGGATCTTTCGATTACTTTCTTCACCTGTTGAAGTTCCTTAACCTTGTTATCCTTTTAGCAATCTTGGATCCTCAATATAGTTTGATTTCCTCCAAGTGTTCTTCATTGGATATGTGCATGTGATTTCACTCATATTACGAGTAATGCACACCTTGTGTAGGAACTCATACTATATTGTCCTTCTAACCTTGTTATCCATTTTGGCACTTGTTGTCAATGGGGGAGAAGTTTAGAGGGTTTTAAGGTAAATGGTTTTCTACTTAAGATTGGTTTGTTATTAAGTGTTTGTCGTTCATGCATTTCATCTTTATTATGTTTTGCATGGTTGTATATATAGTGGAAACTCTCCCAAAGGTTATGCTTGACAATGTATGCAATGAAATTCAAGATCATCATGCATGCATATATTGTGGGGGAGTTTGCTCTATATATGTTGGTTCTACTCACATCTCCTACATTAGTTGTAGTTTATGTGAGTAGAATCGGTTATGATATGGGCTAGTATCTTTGTGTTACTTAACCATATCAAATACAACCTCTTGTATACAACTTATTCTCAGATAAGTTGCGTACTTGTTTCTAATATTCATTATTAAACCCTCTTCTTATGATTGTCATCAATTACCAAAATGGGGGAGATTGAAAGGGTAATTGCCCCTATGTGTGGTTTTGGTGATTAATGACAATCCCTATGGTCTAATGTTTTCACTGAGTTTTATATGAAGGTATATTCCATAGGTCATGCGTGTAGTCCATGTGTTGGATTCAAGTATGGATGCCATGAGTATAAAGATATACCTTGAGTATTGGCATCAAAATCATCGAGTTGAAGAGAAGAATATGATATGATCAAGATCTTGAGAGTGTGATCTCAATAGAAGAATTCAAGATATGGCTCTAAGTCGGTATCATGATAGCCTCATTAGTTGAGCTATGGTTGACTAAGATTTAGAGCATGTAACCAAATGAAGAGTTCCTTATGTACCTCAAGTTATTAAGATGGAGCACGAGAAGATACTTGGTTGACCAATACAAAGAGTGAAGAGTGATTTCAAGTTGGTCAACACATGAAGCATAAAGAATGTACCACATGGTCTTGTGGTATGGTAAGCCTTATCAATTATTCATCATGAACTAACCCATTATATATTTGCCTTTGCGTTTTCTATATGGGACAAGTATCTTTCCATGGGCATGCTTCAAAAATGAAGATATTATATAGCCCATGAGAGGATGACATCAAGTGGTGATCGTCATCAAGGTTGAGAAGGGAAAGTTCAAGATAAGCATCTCGAGAAGATCATTTGCTTGAAGCTTGCCGTACATATTGGTGATAATGGACATGTGAAGACATGTATTAATGAAGCTATCCCATAGTGGTGTATGGGGGAGCAAATTATGAGTCTTTACGAAGCAACAATGATCAAGTGTTGCATTCTGGCTTGGGTGGAGCTTGAAGCGTTGTCATCAAGATCAAGCGATATGCGCAAGTCAAAGGTATGACCTTGCTAGGTTTTCCTTTTACCGGTATCAAGGTGGTTTTTGGGAGACCGGTTTATAGGATAGATAACCGCACTATCAAGAGGGGCTTTCGGTTGTGTAACTTGATCATATCGTCATAGGAAGCTCAATCCTTTGCATCTTCCTATTTTGTTGCTTCTTGGTGTTTCTCCATGTGAGGTTCTTGAGCTTGTTGCTAGCTCTTCAACAAGCCCAAGTTCATCGAAAACGGAATTCGTATGCATCTTCTATGGCGTTTTCGAGTTTGAAGGTTTTATCGGTTCTTATTTAGGGAGGCTTCTTACCTTTATTCATTTAGTTTTATCCTCCTTTGTTGGTGTAACATCCCAGCATTAGATCCTGGAAATAAGTTGAACCCAGATGTGTGCATTGCATTCATGCATAGAAAATCCGAATAGTTTTCGCGCTTTTAAACAAAACATGTCAAAGTGATTGAAGCTTCTCTTAACTTGATGGATGTGAAGTAGATCATCAAGTTAACTGCGATAAGTTCCAATATGACCTTTGCTAAAACCTTATTTGGTTGAACATGATTTGGTCTAAGGGAAGACCAGTTATAATAAATGTCACTCATAATACATTGCTTAAATGATTCATATAGGGTCCTTAAGGGATCATACCATACTATTCATCATACCAACCTATGAATACTAAGTTAAGATTACCACTAGAATAATAAAAATGCAATGATTAGTGCTGACCTATCTTATTTTTATCTATTCCTATTATGAGTATCATAGTAACACATAACCTTGAACTCTTAAATGAGTTGGAGTTGGAAAGAGACCAAGTCAGGATCATCCACCATATATCTTTCTTTCCATATCAATCTTTATGGAACGTATCTTGATATCTGTTGTTCATCAATTTTGAGTAATCAACCATTGATTCAAAAACTCTTTAACTATCAATCTTTGATCTACTATTTCCTGATCTTATCATAACATCTACTTAAATCTTTTAAAGAGGGCATAGTTCATAAATAACCTTAATCCAATATGAGATACTAATAAGGTAATTCCAAGATGATGGAACAGTAGGATAGATAAAGCATTGCTTAGCCAACTAAGAACTTCAGTAATAAATGATTAAAGAATTATAATGGTAATGCTTTGGACACCAATATTGAGTGCTTATATTTAGTATAAGTAATACTGGTGGGTAGAACATGATTGGAACCTTAGTAGAGATAAGTTATCCTAGAGTAGCCATTACAAACCACATAAATTTAATTTAGGGTTGGAGTGTGAGTTATTGGAATAAAGTGAATGCATGATGATATTATTCAATTAAAGCTAGTATAACATAGAGTTATAGAAGCAGTGTTATTCATCTTAAAAGATAATCAACGTTAGAGAAAGATCAGTGATGGAATATTAAGGAAGATTGTGAGTGAAATTAAAGGAACTACTGGTTGGATGGAAGATTATCAACAGTAGAATAGTAAATACAACCAAGCAAGAATATGAACAAATTATAAAATGCCTTTGTATCAAACTCATTGGATTCATCCATAAGTTTATAAGAATGATATATGAATAAGAAGATTTTAATAAGTAAGATCATTATACTAACCCTGATGATGGATAGAAAGAGGTATTATATCTAGGAAAGGAATTCCTTAATTAGAGATTCCAGACTATGAAATATAATTATATGTTATAAATCATTTTCCTATTTAATCTTGGTAAGCAATCAACTCTAAATCTCAAATCAAACATAATATCCATCTTATACCATTGATCCAACATCTGATGTCTATAACACTTTATAGAAATATTTTCCTATAGCAAATTACATAAGCACATCTTTGTTAATTTCAACCATCATCACTATATGTGACTAAGTATATTTTTATAAGTTCACTTCTATAAAACACTCTAATTATAAATTCTATTAAAAAGGGACATTTCATCCAATACTATATACATAAGGCAATATGCTTAGTTATTAAATCTTAACTCTTAAAAGGAATCTAAGCTTATACAAAACCCTAAAGCCAAGGGTAGTACTCATAATTCAAAACCCTAAACTTCTTTGTTTATCACATACATTGCCATTTTCCAAATTAATGGGAGTAATAATCACCATATCAATGTCTTTATATTTCATGCATCAAAGAATGGTATAGAATCATTATACATATACATAAAGTTTCTATTCAAACTATGAGCTCACTAAAAGTTGAGTTATAAACAAATAAGAATATATTAACCAAGAAATCCCTAACTAAAATAAGAAGAGAAAAATAATAAGAAAAGTTTATATAAAATATTAACAAGGGGATCACATTAAGTAAATACAAGAAATAAAAAAAGAGGATATAATAAGAATTCACAAATGAGACTAGGTATATTTTTGTATTGTTGTAAATATCCAGCAACAAATTATACACAGAAAGATTCAAAATATAAATCAAATTCAAATCTGAATAAGAAAATAGAAAAAGGATAACACAAATAAAAACTAAACCTGGCCGTGGCCCAACTGAAGGGTTTCGCGGCATAGTAAATCAAAATTTTCTACGGATGCGAATAGAGGGAAAGCCAAGATCTAATCTAGGAGATGCAAACAACGAGAGAGATTGGATTAGATCTTCATACCCTTGAAGATTCGCACAGCGGAACGTTCGTCGGAACGTGGGTGATGTAGTCGTACTCGCTTCTCCTCCTCGTGATCCGATCCGATCTAGCACCACAAGTGGCGGTGCCTCCGTGAGATGCACACGTGCAGCACCTCGACGTCTCCTCCTTCCTTGGTCCAGCAAGTATGGTGGAGAGATGGGTTGGATCTACAATGCTATGGCGTGGTGCAATTGGTGGAGAATTTCTGCAGCAGGGCTTCGCCTACAAGCAGTCGGGAGGGAGAGAGGAGGGCAGCAGGGCGGCTAGCGTTGGAGGGGAAGGTGTAGGGGGTTGGTGCGCCCCCATCCCTCTATATATAGAGGGGTGGGCGCAGCCCTAGCCCCTAGCCCCTCCCCCAAGCCAAGGCCGGCGGCCCCAAGGAGGAAGAGTGGGGGGCAAGGAAACCCCCCCTTCAAGAAGCTCTATCTAGAGTTTAAACCTCTCTTGGCCGGCTGGGCCCTATGGGGCCTTGTGCCCCTGGCCCAATGCGGCCAGGGCACTCCCTCATAGGACCATGCCCCCTCCCGGAAGGTGTGGCCACGTTGGTCCCCTTCTGGAAGGTTCTAGAAGCTTCCGGTACAATACCGATTAACCCGGAACAATTCCAAACTCCAAAAACTGCACTGCCTTATATGAATTATCCGGACCACTCCGGAACCTCTCGTGATGTCCTGGATCCCATCCGAGACTCCGAACAAAAACTCATAAACCAATTATCCAATCTATCCTAGCGTCAAGACACGTTAAGTGTGTGACCCTGCGGGTTCGAGAATATGCAGACATGATCTTCTATCAATAATCAACAGCGGGGTCTGGAAACCCATATTGACTCCCACACATTCATCGATGATCATATCGGATGAACCACGATGCCAGGATTCAATCAATCCCATATATATATTCCCTTCGTCTCGCGATATTTTACTTGCCCGAGATTCGATCGTCGGTACCGTCATACCTAGTTCAATCTCTTTCACAACAAGTACTTTACTCGTTCCGTAATCCGATATCACTTTGTGATTAACTCCTTAACCACATGCTTGCAAGCGGTGTTGATATCGATTACCAAGTGGGCCCGAAGTATATCTCTCCGACTTGGGAGGGACAAATCCCATCTCGATACATACAACCCAACAGATACTTTCCGATCACCTGAGAGACACCTTTATGATCACCCTCTCATAGGATGATGTTTGATGACCTCAAAGCTTTCTTCCGATACCAGGGAGTTGTATTATCTCATGGTCTAAGGAATACAATATTTGACATAAGAAAAGCTTCGCAAAGACGAACACGATGACACGATCTAATTGCTTCGCTTAGTTTGGGTTTGTCCATCATATCATTCTCCCAATGATATGATCTCATTATCAATTGACAACTCATGTCTATGGTTAGGAAACCTTAACCATCATTGATCAATGAGCTAGTCCATAGAGGCGTACTAGGGACAAGGTGTTGTTCACAAACCACACAAGTATTAAAGTTTCCGCTTAATACAATTCTAGCATGGAATATAAACATTATCATGAACAAGAATTATAATAATAACATCTTTATTATTGCCTCTAGGGCATAATTCCAATAGTCTCCCACTTGCACTAGAGTCAATAATCTAGTTTACATTTGGCAACAATCTCACACCCATGGCACTGAGGTGCTGATCATGTTTTGCACGAGGAAGAGGTTTAGTCAATGGATCTACGACATTCAGATCTGTATGTACTTTGCTAATCTTCAGATCTCCATCTGCTATATAATCTCGGATTATATGAAACTTGCGGTTGATATGCTTGGTCTTTGGATGATATCTTGGTTCCTTAGCGAGTGCTATGGTGCCAGTGCTGTCACACAATATCTCCAGTGGGTCCAATGCACTTGGAACCACGCCAAGCTCAGTGATGAAGTTTCTGATCCAAACTCCTTCACTTGACGCTTCTGCAGCAGCCATGTATTCCGCTTCTACTGTAGATCCCGCGATCACGCTTTGCTTGTAGCTTCTCCACCTCACAGCTCCTCCATTCAAAATATACACGTATCATGTCTGATATTTAGAATCATCCTTGTCGGTGTCGAAACTAGCATCGACGTAACCTTTTACGACAAGTTGTTCATCACCCCCATAGACTAAGAACATTTCTTTAGTCCTATTTAGGTACTTTAGGATGTTCTTCACGGCTGTCCATGAAGGGTTTCGCGGCATAGTAAATCAAAATTTTCTACGGATGCGAACAGAGGGAAAGCCAAGATCTAATCTAGGAGATGCAATCAACGAGAGAGATTGGATTAGATCTTCATACCCTTGAAGATTCGCACAGCAGAACGTTCGTCGGAACGTGGGTGATGTAGTCGTACTCGCTTCTCCTCCTCGCGATCCGATCCGATCTAGCACCACAAGTGGCGGTGCCTCCGTGAGATGCACACGTGCAGCACCTCGACGTCTCCTCCTTCCTCGGACCAGCAAGTGTGGTGGAGAGATAGATTGGATCTACAACACGACGGTGTGGTGTATATGGTGGAGAATTTCTGCAGCAGGGCTTCGCCTACAAATAGTCGAGAGGGAGAGAGGAAGGCAGCAAGGCAACTAGGGTTGGAGGCAAGGTGTAGGGGGGAGGGGGCGCACCAGCCCTATATATATAGAGGGGGGCGGCCAGCCCTTGCCCCTCCTCCAAGCCTTGGTCCGGCGGCCAAGGGAGGGAGAAGTGGGGGGCAAGGACTCTCCCCCTTCTAGAAACCCTATCTCTAGTTTAAACGAGTTTAAACTCTCTAGGATCGGCTGGGCCCTATGGGGCCTTGTGCCCCTGGCCCAAAGCGGCTAGGACACTCCCTCATAGGCCCATGCCCCCTCCCGGAAGGTGGGGCCACGTTGGTCCCCTTCCGGAAGGTTCTAGAAGCTTCCGGTACAATACCGATTAACCCGGAACAATTCCGAACTCCAAAAACTGCATTGCCTTATATGAATCTTATTCTCCGCACCATTCTGGAACCTCTCGTGATATCCCGGATCCCATCCGAGACTCCGAACAAAAATTCATAAACCAATTATCCAATCTATCCTAGCGTCAAGATACGTTAAGTGTGTGACCTTGCGGGTTCGAGAATATGCAGACATGATCTTCTATCAATAATCAACAGCGGGGTCTGGGCACCCATATTGACTCCCACACATTCATCGATGATCATATCGGATGAACCACGATGCCAGGATTCAATCAATCCCATATATATATTCCCTTCGTCTCGCGATATTTTACTTGCCCGAGATTCGATCGTCGGTACCGTCATACCTAGTTCAATCTCGTTCACAGCAAGTACTTTACTCGTTCCGTAATCCGATATCACTTTGTGATTAACTCCTTAACCACATGCTTGCAAGCGGTGTTGATATCGATTACCGAGTGGGCCCGAAGTATATCTCTCCGACTTGGGAGGGACAAATCCCATCTCGATACATACAACCCAACAGATACTTTCCGATCACCTGAGAGACACCTTTATGATCACCCTCTCATAGGATGACGTTTGATGACCTCAAAGCTTTCTTCCGATACCAGGGAGTTGTATTATCTCATGGTCTAAGGAATACAATATTTGACATAGGAAAAGCTTCACAAAGATGAACACGATGAAATGATCTAATTGCTTTGCTTAGTTTGGGTCTGTCCATCATATCATTCTCCAATGATATGATCTCATTATCAATTGACAACTCATGTCTATGGTTAGGAAACCTTAACCATCATTGATCAATGAGCTAGTCCATAGAGGTGTACTAGGGACACGGTGTTGTTCACAAACCACACAAGTATTAAAGTTTCCGCTTAATACAATTCTAGCATGGAATATAAACTTTATCATGAACAAGAATTATAATAATTGTCGTGGTATTGCACGGCAGATGCTACTGGGGGTAGCTTACGTAGAGGGAGCAAGGCGACGTAGGAGAATCCGGGAGCGAGATTGGCACACGATGTACCCAGGTTCACGTCCCCTCGGTGGAGGATCGCTACGTCCTGCTATCAATCCAGTATATGATCATAGATTGGTTTACAATGGAGCCGCCGGAGGCGGTGGGGGAGACTAGATCTAATATGATGTGTGGAAGAAGATACCCCGTGGGGGTGCCCTTGGTGGCTTTATATATGCAGCCACCTAGGGTTTACAAGTGCACTAATGGGCTTTGTATTGAAGTCGCCATCTTGGGCCTCCAGTCGGCGCCAGTCGTTCGGGTCCAGCACGCGCCAGTCGCCGTATCCGGCGAGTCGACCCGCTCTACGTTTGGCGATCCAGCTGGCAAATTCGCTTCGTGGGTATACCCCGATTGGTATTCCCCCATCAGTAGTCCCCGAGCGCGTTGTTGATTCGACGCGGGCTTGAGGCAGGGCGCGGAGAGTATTGACGATGGGTCGTGGCGAATCGGCGACGAGCTCCTGAATAGAGAAAAGAACCGTGAAGCGGGAGGCGGTCGGCGTGAGCCAGTCGGTGATGGCCAGTTGGCGAAAGACGCAGGGCGTCGGTGAAGCTGCCCGTTGCGGCGAGTCCTCGAACGTGGAGCCTGCCGAGTCCCCGAGCGCGGCGAGTGGCAAGGTCGAGCGACCGGCGAGTCCTCGAACGTGGAGCCTGCCGAGTCCCCGAGCGCGGCGAGTGGCAAGGTCGAGCGACCGGCAAGTCCGCGAGCGCGTGGCGTACGCGAGGGCGAGTCCGCGATGACGAGTCCCCGAGCGTGTGGCGTACGCGAGGGCGAGTCCGCGGTGGCGAGTCCCCGAGAGTGTCGAGTACGCGAGGGCGAGACCGCGGTGGCGAGTCCCCGAGCGTGTTGAGTACGCGAGGGCGAATCCGCGATGATGGCGAGTCGACGAGCGCGTTGAGCACGCGAGTACCGAGTCTATGGTGGCGAGTCGACGAGCGTGTTGAGTACGCGAGAGCGAATCCACGATGATGGCGAGTCGACGAGCGCGTTGAGCACGCGAGTACCGAGTCTATGGTGGCGAGTCGACGAGCGTGTTGAGTATGCGAGGGCGAATCCACGGCGGCGAGTCGACCAGCGCGTTGAGCACGCGAGGGCGAGTGTCCGCGGCGGCGAGTCCCCGAGCGTGTTGAGTACGCGAGGGCGAATCCACGGCGGCGAGTCGACGAGGGCGTTGAGCACGCGAGGGCGAGTGTCCGCGGCGGCGAGTCCCCGAGCGTGTTGAGTACGCGAGGGCGAATCCACGGCGGCGAGTCGTCGAGCGCGTTGAGCACGCGAGGGCGAGTGCACGATGGCGAGTCGACGAGGGCGAGCCGCGGTCGTGGAACCACGCATACACACTGCATGCCTAGGAGTAGTCCCCGAGGCTCGAGTTGGCTTGTAGAGGTGACTTGAGGCTCTTTAGATATGCATATTTTGAAAATATTAGTGGTTGCTGCTGAGCGCGGCGAGTGGCGAGGTCGGGCGACCGGCGAGCACCAAGTCCCCGCGCGTGGCGAACGGCGAGGCCGAGCGACCGGTGAGCGCCGAGTCCCCGAGCGCGGCGAGGGGCGAGGTCGAGCGACCGGCGAGCAAGGCGACGGGCCCCGAGGGGAGAGTCCCCGAGTGTGGCGAGTGGCAAGGTCGAGCGACCGGCAAGTCCGCGAGCGTGTGGCGTACGCGAAGGCGAGTCCATGATGACGAGTCCGCGATGATTGCGAGTCCGGGAGGGGAGAGTCCCCGAGTGTGGCGAGTCCGCGATGATTGCGAGTCCGCGAGGGGGAGAGTCCCCGAGTGTGGCGAGTCCGCGATGATTGCGAGTCCGCGAGGGGGAGAGTCCCCGAGTGTGGCGAGTCCGCGATGATTGCGAGTCCGCGAGGGGGAGAGTCCCCGATGTGGCGAGTCCGCGATGATTGCGAGTCCGCGAGGGGGAGAATCCCCGAGTGTGGCGAGTCCGCGATGATTGCGAGTCCGTGAGGGGAGAGTCCCCGAGTGTGGCGAGTCCGCGATGATGTTGATTGCGCTGTTTTTTAGCAAGTCTCTCGTCTTGGCCCGGGGGGCCAGTCGCATGGCGACTCCAAAGATGGCTCTCGACTTGGCGTTCTTCCTGGACGATCCGAGGCTCGGTTTGCGAGTCCTCGTCCGCAGTACTTAGCCGTGCGAGTCGCACTGTCTAAGGTTGAGGAGGACATGGTGCTGCTTGTGTAGCACTACCATTTGTCTTGGCCCGGAAGGCCAGTCGAGCAAGGCGACTCCAATGATGGCTCTCGGTTAGCGTTTTTCGTGGACGATCCGAGGCTCGGTTTGCGAGTCCTCGTCCGCACTACTTGGCCGTTGCGAGTCGCTCTTTCAAAGGTTGACAAAGGCGAATAGATTTTTCCCGGGGGGAAGAGACACCCAGTGGTGAGTCCATGCAGCGTGGCATGCGACCCTCTCTGGCGACTCGGACGATAAAGGTCCCTTAGTAGGCACGGCGTACGCATTCGACGTAGCGGATGGGGTCGTACGGTAGACGTATGGTCGCGCTATGGCGAAGTCGACGCGGCGGACACCGGGTCAGCGCGGCGGACGGAGGTCGCGCTATGGCGAAGTCGACGCGGCGGACACTGGGTCTACGCGGCGGACGGAGGTCGCGCTATGGCGAAGTCGACGCGGCGGACACTGGGTCTACGCGGCGGACGGAGGTCGCGCTATGGCGAAGTCGACGCGGCGGACACTGGGTCTTCGCGGCGGACGAAGGTCGCGCTATGGCGAAGTCGACGCGGCGGACACGGGGTCTTCGCGGCGGACGAAGGTCGCGCTATGGCGAAGTCGACGCGGCGGACACTGGGTCTTCGCGGCGGACGAAGGTCGCGCTATGGCGAAGTCGACGCGGCGGACACGGGGTCTTCGCGGCGGACGAAGGTCGCGCTATGGCGAAGTCGACGCGGCGGACACTGGGTCGACGCGGCGGACGAAGGTCGCGCTATGGCGATGTCGATGTGGCGGACACGGGGTCGACGCGGCGGACGGAGGTCGCGCTATGGCGACGTCGACGCGGCGAACACGGGATCGACACGGCGGACCAGGGTCGGCACGGCGGACGTATGGTCGCGCTTTGGCGAAGTCCCTCATCTGAATCCAGGGTCTGGAAACCCTGGAGGTATGCGGCGGACGAGTAGTGGTAGCAAACTCGACCGGACCATTGGTCGAATGAAGTCGCGTGGCGAAGCTGCTTTGGTGGAGTCTGTTGCGAATGCGAGGAAACCGAAGCCGGTGACGCTGAGATGAATGAAAACAGCGAGTTGAGCGGCTGTCTGGACGTCGACGTCTTCATGTTTCGCAACTACAGTCTGCACTATAATTCTTGGTGTACTTGCAGACATAAACAATTAGCAAACGGGATAGAATATATTAGATAATAAATAAAACTAACTTGAGTGGAGAGATATGTTATATTCATCTGATGCAGGTACTGCATCGGTTCAGGCACTTTGCTTTTTATTCCAAAGTGAAGTCGTGAAGGCGACGGAAGCATGGCGGTGGCAACGTGGACGGAGGCGTGGCAGTGAGGTCTGTCGATCCGTTGATCGGACAGAGTCATGGCGGAGTCACATCGAGGCATACACCGCCTAGAACCTCAACTCGCCGTCTTGCAAGGCCATGGCGTTGACGCGATCCCGTTTTCAAGGCCGATTCATGTTGTAGCGCATGTATTACAAAAGATTGTGTAGAGGGTTAGATTCAAATATAATAATAATTCATTCATACGATAACAATTACAAGATAGAAGTTGAATTGAGTAGAAATCTTATGGATCATGGACGCATGCGATCAAGCGTGCATGTTCCAGGGACATCACCATGTGATTGTCATAACTGGTTTCGACTGAATTCTCGATCGAAGACTTGGATAAGCGCCACAACCATGCACGCGTGAGCCAGCATGTGCCGTGCTGGCCGCATGCATCTAGATCGAATCCGTTCACATGAGCACCGCCGAGATCAATGGTTTCTGCATGCATAGATTGATTTCTTCCAATGATGTGTATCAGTCGTTAATTAGGTAAAACAATCAATTGAATAAATAACCAACTAGACGGAGAAGATATTAGATCAAGTAGAAACAGATTAGACGTATAGTCCTGATCCTTTCCCGAGTGTAGGAACAGGTTTAGCTGAAGCAATCTCCCGCTTGAATCATCGATCGGCAAAAAGGACATGCACGCGCCTGGAATTTTCCGAGTCGGCTGCGTGGGGCGGCAACCGGACCTAGTCGACCGGCCTTTTTCAGACTGCGCACCAGATGCAATCTAGCCACCGGCGATGGTGAGGGATCCCGCCCGGATTATCACCCTCCAAGCACCGCTTGCCCCACGGTGGGCGCCAACTGTCGTGGTATTGCACGGCAGATGCTACTGGGGGTAGCTTACGTAGAGGGAGCAAGGCGACGTAGGAGAATCCGGGAGCGAGATTGGCACACGATGTACCCAGGTTCACGTCCCCTCGGTGGAGGATCGCTACGTCCTGCTATCAATCCAGTATATGATCATAGATTGGTTTACAATGGAGCCGCCGGAGGCGGTGGGGGAGACTAGATCTAATATGACGTGTGGAAGAAGATACCCCGTGGGGGTGCCCCTGGTGGCTTTATATATGCAGCCACCTAGGGTTTACAAGTGCACTAATGGGCTTTGTATTGAAGTCGCCATCTTGGGCCTCCAGTCGGCGCCAGTCGTTCGGGTCCAGCACGCGCCAGTCGCCGTATCCGGCGAGTCGACCCGCTCTACGTTTGGCGATCCAGCTGGCAAATTCGCTTCGTGGGTATACCCCGATTGGTATTCCCCCATCAATAATAACATCTTTATTATTGCCTCTAGGGCATAATTCCAATAGTCTCCCACTTGCACTAGAGTCAGTAATCTAGTTTACATTTGGCAACAATCTCACACCCATGGCACTGAGGTGCTGATCATGTTTTACACGTGGAAGAGGTTTAGTCAATGGATCTGCGACATTCAGATCTGTATGTACTTTGCTAATCTTCAGATCTCCATCTGCAATATAATCTTGGATTATAAGAAACTTGCGGTTGATATGCTTGGTCTTTGGATGATATCTTGGTTCCTTAGCGAGTGCTATGGCGCCAGTGTTGTCACACAATATCTCCAGTGGGTCTAATGCACTTGGAACCACGCCAAGCTCAGTGATGAAGTTTCTGATCCAAACTCCTTCACTTGACGCTTCTGCAACAGCCATGTATTCCTTTTCCACTGTAGATCCCGCGATCACGCTTTGCTTGCAGCTTCTCCAGCTCACAGCTCCTCCATTCAAAATATAAACAATCCTGTCTGAGATTTGGAATCATCCTTGTCGGTGTCAAAACTAGCATCGACGTAACCTTTTACGACAAGCTGTTCATCACCCCCATAAACTAAGAACATTTCTTTAGTCCTATTTAGGTACTTTAGGATGTTCTTCACGGCTGTCCAGTGTTCAACTCCTGGATCACTTTGATATCTGCTCGTCAAACTAAGAGCATTGGACACATCCGGTCTAGTACACAGCATGGCATACATGATAGAACCTATGGCCGAGGCATAAGGCACTTTGCTCATAGCTTCCCTATCATTTACCGTAGCTGGACACTGAGCCTTGCTCAATATCTTACCTGACAACATAGGCACTGAACCTTTCTTTGCCTTATCCATTCTAAACCTTTTCAGAACTTTGTCTAGGTATGTACTCTGGCTTGAAGCTATCAGGCGTCTTTGTCTATCTCTATAGATCTTGATGCCCAATATATAAGTAGCTTCACCTAGGTCTTTCATTGAAAAACACTTGTTCAAATAACTCTTCACATCGTTAAGCATGTTAATGTCATTTCCAATAATCAATATGTCATCCACATATAGTACCAGAAATGTCACCGAGCTCCCACTCACTTTCTTGTAGATGCAAGCTTCTTAGCAATTTGGAACAAATCCAAACCTCTTGATCACTTGATCAAAACGAAGGTTCCAACTCCGAGATGCTTGCTTCAGTCCATAAATGGAACACTGAAGTTTGCATACTTTATCAGCATCCTTAGGATCGACAAAACCTTCGGGTTGCATCATATACAACTCTTCATCAATGTTGCCATTGAGGAAAGCAATCTTGACATCCATCTACCATATTTCATAATCATGAAACGCAACAATTGCTAATAAAATCCGAATGGACTTAAACATCGCTACGGGAGAGAAAGTCTCATCGTAGTCAACACCTTGAACTTGTCGAAAACCTTTCGCGACAAGCCGTGCTTTATAGACGGTAACATTACCATCCGCGTCCGTTTTCTTCTTGAAGATCCATTTGCACTCAACGGCCTTTCCGTCGCTAGGAGGGTCCACCAAAGTCCATACTTGGTTTTCGCTCATGGATCCCAATTCGGATTTCATGGCTTCTAGCCATTTCTCAGAGTCTGGGCTCATCATCGCTTCCTCATAGTTCGTAGGTTCACTGTCTTCTACTAACAAGACAGTCAAGACAGGGTTGCCATACCACTCAGGAGGGGCACGCGACCTTGTCGACCTGCAACGTTCAGTAGCAGCATCGTCCGAAGCTTCATGATCCTTGTCATTAGCTTCCTCTATTGTTGGTGTAGGCGGCACTGGAACAATTTCAGGTGTTGCGCTACTCTCCAATTCAAGAGAAGGTTCAATAACCTCGTCAAGCTCTACTTTCCTCCCACTCACTTCTTTCGAGAGAAACTCCTTCTCAAGAAAGGAACCGTTCTTTGCGACAAACACTTTGCCTTCGGTTCTGTGATAGAAGGTATACCCAATAGTTTGCTTAGGATATCCTATGAAGACGCATTTCTCCGCTTTGGGTTCGAGCTTGTCAGGCATCAACTTCTTGACGTAAGATTCGCATCCCCAAACTTTAAGAAATGACAACTTAGGTTTAGCACCAAACCACAGTTCATACGGTGTCGTCTCAACGGATTTAGATGGTGCCCTATTTAAAGTGAATGCAGCGGTTTCTAATGCATAACCCCAAAATGATAACGGCAAATCAGTAAGAGACATCATTGATCGGACCATATCTAATAGGGTTCGATTCTGGCGTTCAGACACGCCATTGCGCTGTGGTGTTCCGGGTGGCGTGAGTTGTGAAACGATTCCACTTGCTTTAAGATGCGTGAGAAAATCATAACTCAAATATTCACCTCCACGATCGGATCGTAGAAACTTAATCTTTCTGTTACGATGGTTCTCCACTTCATTCTGAAATTCTTTGAACTTTTCAAATGTTTCAGATTTATGTTTCATTAAATAGATATACCCATATCTACTTAAGTCATCGGTAAAAGTGAGGAAATAGCGATATCCACCGTGCGTCGAAACACTCATCGGTCCGCATACATCGGTATGTATGATTTCCAACAAGTCCGTTGCTCGCTCCATCATACCGGAGAACGGGGTTTTCATCATCTTGCCCACGAGGCATGGTTCGCATGTGTCAAATGATTCAAAATCAAGAGACACCAAAAGTCCATCAGAATGGAGTTTCTTCATGCGCTTTACACCAATATGACCTAGACGACAGTGCCACAAATAAGTAGTATTATCACTATCTACTTTGCATCTCTTAGCCTCAATATTATGGATGTGTGTTTCATCCCTTTCGAGATTTAGAACAAATAAACCATTCACAAGAGGTGCATGACCATAAAAGATGTTACTCATATAAATAGAACAACCATTATTCTCCAATTTAAATGAATAACCGTCTTGCAATAAACACGATCCAGAAATAATGTCCATGCTCAACGCAGGCACATAATAACACTTATTAAGGTTTAAAACTAATCCCGAAGGTAAAACTAAGGAGAGCGTGTCGACGGCCATCACATCAACTCTTGATCCGTTGCCAACGTGCATCGTCACCTCATCCCTCGCAAGCCGCCGTCTATTCCGTAGCTCCTATTTCGAGTTACAAATATTAGCAACTGAACCGGTATCAAATACCCAGGCACTACAACGAGGGCTAGTAAGGAAAACATCAATAACATGTATATCAAATATACCTTTGATGGTGCCAGCCTTCTTGTCCGCTAAGTACTTCGGACAGTTGCACTTCCAGTGACCCTTGTCCTTGCAATAGAAGCACTCAGTGTCCGGCTTAGGGCCAGAATTGAGCTTCTTCTCAGCAGGAGCATTGCGCTTGCCACCGCCCTTCTTGAAGGGCTTCTTTGCTCCCTTACCTTTCTTAAAGGAGGGCTTGTTGACCATCAACACATGATTATCCTTCTTGATGTCTACCTCCGCAGCCTTCAGCTTTGCGAAGAGCTCGGTGATCGTATCAGTGGAGCCAATCTGATTATGAGTCACTACAAAACTTTTGTAGCTGGGAGGGAGTGATTGCAGAACCCTGTCAATCTTGAGCTCCTCTGGAATCGTGCATTCCAGTTAATCAAGGCGTTGAGTGTAGCCCGACATCTTTATGGCGTGCTCACTAACGGAACTCCCTGTGGCATCCCGCAAAACCACTACTAGAAAATCGCGTTGATTTTGTGCATTGCATCATCATGACATCATCATACATCTATCTGTCTAAAATTATTTTGCTAAAAGCCCTATTTTGTTTTCTATATTAATTTCTCCCTATTACTTTAAATCAAAACACCGGTGCTTCCGGATATCTCAGTTTGTCTAAAAACAATTTACAAAAGGCTTTTAAAATAAATTATAAAACCCTACCTACCCCAGAACACCCAAAACCTAAGCTACCAAATACTCTACCCACTCTAGTCCTATCCAGCCCTCCACCTCACCCCGGCCAATCACCACCCGACACGTCACCCTGGCCCAATCCCCCATCCACTCCTAACCTGCCACCTCACCCAGCTGCTTCCACACCACCCCCTGACCCGATCCAACCCCCCCACACACAAACGCACACACGCGTCCCCTGTCCCGCCTGGCCCCACCTCGCAGCTCCACCAACCGCCCACCCCCTCGCCCTGGACCCACCATCCCGCTCGGCAGGCCCACCCAGCACCGCGTCCTCCCTTCGATCCCCTCGCGAGCCGGCCCCACCGCCCTCCTCTGCTCTCGCCCATCCCCACCTTTCTCTCCTTCCTCTCTTCCTCTCTGCATCGCCCGCACGCGGACCCCTCCTCCGCAGCGCCCACCGCCAGGCATCCTCCGCCTCCCGTGGCCCTTCCCAGGCAGGTGCCGCCTCCCTGGTCCTCCACCATCGGTGGCCGCCTCCCCTTCCTGCGAGCCCCGGCCCCGCCTCCTCGACCTGGGCGTTCGACGCGCGCCGCTGGCCGGAGTCCGGTCGCCGCCGTCCGCTCGCTCAAGCACTCCTGCCCGACAGCGCTCGTCCCCATCGCTCTGCCAGGTCTGCCTCGCCACGAGGCCGGGTCCTCCTTGACTCCGAGCCGCCGCTGCCGGGCCCCTCCTTCGTGTCGTCCGCCATCGCCGTCCCTGCTCGGCCCTGCCTCGCCTCTGCCGCCAGCGACCACGACATCCACCGCCCGTCGACCGCGTCGTCGCGGGACCAACCTCGTCCGGCCGCCGCCACGACCTGGGCGCTCACCCTGCGGTCCGAGCTCGCCGGCCCCCCTCGCGAGTTCAAGCCGCTGGCGTCGTCCTTGGCCGGCCGCATTGTTGCCTCCCCCTGTCCTCCGACCACCTGCCCCACGTCCTCCGCTCGAGCCCAGCGCTGGGTCTACCTCCTCGATCGCGGCTTCCCGTTCGACCTCATGTGACCGTCTGGCCATCCCCTGCTAGCGGCATGCATGTCAGTGTGTCCTCTGTGCCTGTGAGCGTGTTACATACCTGAGCTCCAAATAAGTGCCGCTTGTGTTGTTCTCTGTGGTATGTCCCTGCATGTGTGTGAGTGAGGTGGAGTAGTGGGGTACCAATGGGAAGATCGCGTCTCCGATGACCAATTACCTGGAATTCGTACAAGATCCTGATGCTCGAAGATGGACAATAGCACCCATGGAAAACACCAAGACCTCCTTCCCGCACCGATGCCGACGACGTCGCATGCCAAGTTCTTCTTCCCGAACGTCAAGACCGACCCGATACGAGGACCCGACAAGATCTTCGTGATGACAAGATCGGCACCGACCAGGGCGGATCCGATGTGCCCCCGACGCCAACCAAGTCCTTCTTCTCGGATGCGACAAGATCTACTTCCGTTGTCCGAGACCGATTCCGTCGAACCGTTCTCCCCGTCGAACCCTGAGACCCGACCCCGAACCCCAAGCTCGCCGAACCCTAATGTGTGACCCTGATCCGAGCCCCTATTTTATAAATGCCATCTATATAAATTGTTGCATATTAAATTGTCATACTCGCATGCATCTTGTCATGTGGTTTGGGGGCCTTATGCCGATTCACCTAAATTAAATATGGGATCCATATGCGGGCAAATCTAGTCTTATATTGGTCCCATTTAAATTTGTGTAGCGAACCGGTGCTATCTTTTGCCATGTTAAGACAACATTTAAATTGTGGGGTATCTAAACAACTTGAACCATATATTTAATTGTCGGGACCCCCGGTTCCGCTTAATATGGCCTAATTGCATCGCATCCTTGCCATGTCATACATCATACATGCATCATGCCCGATCTTTTGCCGTAGTATTAAATAGTGCATCCGGTGTTTCTTCTAGTGTTTTGCTTCTTCACGGATTGGGCCGTTGAGTTGATGTGAGCTTCGCCCCGATCTTCGGTTGAACCTTCGACAATGTTTTCAGGCGAGCATCTCCCCCTTTCTACCTATCTTACTTTTATAGTATTTATTCCCTCCTGTTGATCTATTGCTATCTGTGTTGCGATGCTCTAGTTTTCGTACCCGTGATATCCCTTGCAGCCTTACATTGCCTTGGACACCTCCTATTACCTGTTGTTTGGTAGATAGTTAGACCTGCGCGTCATAGTCGCTTGCTCAAGTGATGTTGCGTGTCGTCAAGTACCACAGTTGTTGGAGTATTGCCGTTTGTTTATTGTTGGAGTTGATCAAGACTTTAATTACTGTTTAACAACTAAAATTGAAGTAGGTAAATGCAGAGGCACAGGTGGGCAATAGATGTTATTTGGTTGTTAACCGTCCACTTATGTCCCGTAGGACCCCGAGTACTTGATACATGTTCCTTGAATATTCACGCTATCCACATCCGGGAGGATTATGGGACCCCCCTGATCCAGAGCTTGATTCATTCTTATTTCTAGGGGCCACAAACTAGTTTGAGGTTTTATTTACTATCCTGTACTTATGCCATGCTTTACTGTTTTATTTAAATTGTGCGATCTACTGCACCTGTACTGTTTAGGATCGGGACACGATTTCGCGGTATCGACAAGCCCAGTCACACTTTCGGGTTCCCAGTCGTTTACAGCCGTCCACCCAAACCTTGAGTCCGTTTTGGAGTCAGCTAACTTCGTTGCGGGTAGCTTAATGGGGTTGCCCCCTGAAATATTTCTGAATCTGGTGATTGCTTTGTCGTGAAGGCCTCGTTGGGTTTTGATTTGGTTTTTCCGAGGTTGATCGAGTGTGTGTTGCTATTTGTGCACCCCTGCAGGGTAAAACTTTCTGAAAGCCGTGTCCGCGGTTATGGACGACTTGGAGCACAGTATCTCGATCATAGACAACTATAACTAAAGTAGTGCTATAAATTTGACTTTATAATGACTAGTAATCAGCTTCGCTATAATGGAATGGCTAAATAAAATTGCCAACAATTGCTTGTTTGGGTTGTCGCTTGCTACCATTGTACCTGACTAGTAAGTATTGCAACTATAACGGAATGGCTAAATAAAAGTACCAACAACTGCTGGGTTTGGGATATCTCATGCTATTTGTATCTGACTAGTAAGTGTTGCAAATACAACGGAATGGTTAACTAAAAGTGCCCACTGCTTATTCTATCAGGATGACTATCTATACCGGACTAGTAATTGCTGCAACGATAACTGAATAAATAAAACTGCCAACTGTGTGAGTCTCTCGGTTGACTTCCTCGTTTGGTATCGAGGGGGAAATTCCAGGATGAGTGTGCTTGGTGATAGTTAAAGATTTGATCCGAATAGGTCTTTATTATCCCTTTCGGATAGCCGACAGTTGTATCGAGTCTCTATAGGTTGTTTAGTGCATGCCACGCTGCCGCTTCAGTCCACCATATCTATGTAGGCGAGGACCGCCGAATTCTAGCCTCGCCGTGTACTGACCGCTCTCTCTTTTTCCTTTGCCCTTGGTCGGCACCCCTTTTTGTTTAAGCAGGTTTTGAGATCGACGTCGTTAGCAGGGTTACCCTTCCGGCTTGGCCTGGGTAGGGTTATGGACGCCATTGGTTATTCTTCAGGGCTCTTAGCCCCATTTGCATCTTGTCCGTAGTCGGACGCTCTATCATTTTCAAGGTGATTTGGATCTTTGTATATTATATCTGTATTCTTGACTCATTGAGTCGCTATTGTATATATATCTGTTCTGTAGGTCCCATCGAGGGCTGTTGTGTAATGTTATTACTTCGTTTTCCACCCGCACGAAAGTGCCTGGTGGGCACCTTTGAATCGTTTCTATGCGGGTTTGGCGGGAATCGCTGAAACTTGCATAGGGTCGATTCTGAGGGTGTTACAGAGTGGTATCAGAGCTCAGCAGTTGCGATACCCCACAAGTCCAGCCTGCAGGATAACCTAGCTAACGGCCAAAGTAGAGCGTCAAAACTATTTTTGCAAAATCGGTTGGATAGTTCTGATTAGGTCTAATTTTACTCCTTACCCCTCTGCTGCTCTCCTCTCACCTCTGCGTGTTTTGAATCCGCTCTCTTCTCTCTCTTCGAGTCCAGGATTTCTCGTGGTTGGGTTCCATCGTACCTTCAGGGTTTCGCTTCCTCATTTGGTAACGGTGTTGCTACATCTGGTCTTCATGCTATCCGAGGAATCCTTCGTCTGGTGGCCTTCTCTTTGTTCCTTCCCGTGCCTTCTGGTGTTTTCCGCCGCAACGACATCATCTATGCCAGATCCGATGCAGAGTCTGCATCACTCCTTTGTTTCCGAACCTCGTTTGTCGAGATCTTCAGTCTGAATTCCGAGAGTTGGTTGCATAACCCGCCTATTCGTGTGCAGAGTAATGCTTTGGGTGCGCGATGGACTGATCACCATCCGACTACTCTTATCATTCGCTCTTGCACCTTGAATGGTGAATCATTGCAGTTATACTCCTTCCGCGGAAGTTAGAGTTGGACTTACCCTTTTGAGACCTTTACCTTCATCTTTGTTTCTCCGGAGTGTTCTCTCGACGAATGGGGAACAATCATTGTTAGTGGTGTCGCTATGATCTACCCGAAGCGAGAAGACGCAGATCGCCGACCTTCCTTCCGGTACAATGAGGCGGATCTCGAGGGCGAGATCCATTGTTAGTGGTGTCGAATTGTGGCATCCCGCAAAACCACTACTAGAAAATCGCGTTGATTTTGTGCATTGCATCATCATGACATCATCATACATCTATCTGTCTAAAATTATTTTGCTAAAAGCCCTATTTTGTTTTCTATATTAATTTCTCCCTATTACTTTAAATCAAAACACCGGTGCTTCCGGATATCTCAGTTTGTCTAAAAACAATTTACAAAAGGCTTTTAAAATAAATTATAAAACCCTACCTACCCCAGAACACCCAAAACCTAAGCTACCAAATACTCTACCCACTCTAGTCCTATCCAGCCCTCCACCTCACCCCGGCCAATCACCACCCGACACGTCACCCTGGCCCAATCCCCCATCCACTCCTAACCTGCCACCTCACCCAGCTGCTTCCACACCACCCCTGACCCGATCCAACCCCCCCACACACAAACGCACACACGCGTCCCCTGTCCCGCCTGGCCCCACCTCGCAGCTCCACCAACCGCCCACCCCCTCGCCCTGGACCCACCATCCCGCTCGGCAGGCCCACCCAGCACCGCGTCCTCCCTTCGATCCCCTCGCGAGCCGGCCCCACCGCCCTCCTCTGCTCTCGCCCATCCCCACCTTTCTCTCCTTCCTCTCTTCCTCTCTGCATCGCCCGCACGCGGACCCCTCCTCCGCAGCGCCCACCGCCAGGCATCCTCCGCCTCCCGTGGCCCTTCCCAGGCAGGTGCCGCCTCCCTGGTCCTCCACCATCGGTGGCCGCCTCCCCTTCCTGCGAGCCCCGGCCCCGCCTCCTCGACCTGGGCGTTCGACGCGCGCCGCTGGCCGGAGTCCGGTCGCCGCCGTCCGCTCGCTCAAGCACTCCTGCCCGACAGCGCTCGTCCCCGTCGCTCTGCCAGGTCTGCCTCGCCACGAGGCCGGGTCCTCCTTGACTCCGAGCCGCCGCTGCCGGGCCCCTCCTTCGTGTCGTCCGCCATCGCCGTCCCTGCTCGGCCCTGCCTCGCCTCTGCCGCCAGCGACCACGACATCCACCGCCCGTCGACCGCGTCGTCGCGGGACCAACCTCGTCCGGCCGCCGCCACGACCTGGGCGCTCACCCTGCGGTCCGAGCTCGCCGGCCCCCCTCGCGAGCTCAAGCCGCTGGCGTCGTCCTTGGCCGGCCGCATTGTTGCCTCCCCCTGTCCTCCGACCACCTGCCCCACGTCCTCCGCTCGAGCCCAGCGCTGGGTCTACCTCCTCGATCGCGGCTTCCCGTTCGACCTCATGTGACCGTCTGGCCATCCCCTGCTAGCGGCATGCATGTCAGTGTGTCCTCTGTGCCTGTGAGCGTGTTACATACCTGAGCTCCAAATAAGTGCCGCTTGTGTTGTTCTCTGTGGTATGTCCCTGCATGTGTGTGAGTGAGGTGGAGTAGTGGGGTACCAATGGGAAGATCGCGTCTCCGATGACCAATTACCTGGAATTCGTACAAGATCCTGATGCTCGAAGATGGACAATAGCACCCATGGAAAACACCAAGACCTCCTTCCCGCACCGATGCCGACGACGTCGCATGCCAAGTTCTTCTTCCCGAACGTCAAGACCGACCCGATACGAGGACCCGACAAGATCTTCGTGATGACAAGATCGGCACCGACCAGGGCGGATCCGATGTGCCCCCGACGCCAACCAAGTCCTTCTTCTCGGATGCGACAAGATCTACTTCCGTTGTCCGAGACCGATTCCGTCGAACCGTTCTCCCCGTCGAACCCTGAGACCCGACCCCGAACCCCAAGCTCGCCGAACCCTAATGTGTGACCCTGATCCGAGCCCCTATTTTATAAATGCCATCTATATAAATTGTTGCATATTAAATTGTCATACTCGCATGCATCTTGTCATGTGGTTTGGGGGCCTTATGCCGATTCACCTAAATTAAATATGGGATCCATATGCGGGCAAATCTAGTCTTATATTGGTCCCATTTAAATTTGTGTAGCGAACCGGTGCTATCTTTTGCCATGTTAAGACAACATTTAAATTGTGGGGTATCTAAACAACTTGAACCATATATTTAATTGTCGGGACCCCCGGTTCCGCTTAATATGGCCTAATTGCATCGCATCCTTGCCATGTCATACATCATACATGCATCATGCCCGATCTTTTGCCGTAGTATTAAATAGTGCATCCGGTGTTTCTTCTAGTGTTTTGCTTCTTCACGGATTGGGCCGTTGAGTTGATGTGAGCTTCGCCCCGATCTTCGGTTGAACCTTCGACAATGTTTTCAGGCGAGCATCTCCCCCTTTCTACCTATCTTACTTTTATAGTATTTATTCCCTCCTGTTGATCTATTGCTATCTGTGTTGCGATGCTCTAGTTTTCGTACCCGTGATATCCCTTGCAGCCTTACATTGCCTTGGACACCTCCTATTACCTGTTGTTTGGTAGATAGTTAGACCTGCGCGTCATAGTCGCTTGCTCAAGTGATGTTGCGTGTCGTCAAGTACCACAGTTGTTGGAGTATTGCCGTTTGTTTATTGTTGGAGTTGATCAAGACTTTAATTACTGTTTAACAACTAAAATTGAAGTAGGTAAATGCAGAGGCACAGGTGGGCAATAGATGTTATTTGGTTGTTAACCGTCCACTTATGTCCCGTAGGACCCCGAGTACTTGATACATGTTCCTTGAATATTCACGCTATCCACATCCGGGAGGATTATGGGACCCCCCTGATCCAGAGCTTGATTCATTCTTATTTCTAGGGGCCACAAACTAGTTTGAGGTTTTATTTACTATCCTGTACTTATGCCATGCTTTACTGTTTTATTTAAATTGTGCGATCTACTGCACCTGTACTGTTTAGGATCGGGACACGATTTCGCGGTATCGACAAGCCCAGTCACACTTTCGGGTTCCCAGTCGTTTACAGCCGTCCACCCAAACCTTGAGTCCGTTTCGGAGTCAGCTAACTTCGTTGCGGGTAGCTTAATGGGGTTGCCCCCTGAAATATTTCTGAATCTGGTGATTGCTTTGTCGTGAAGGCCTCGTTGGGTTTTGATTTGGTTTTTCCGAGGTTGATCGAGTGTGTGTTGCTATTTGTGCACCCCTGCAGGGTAAAACTTTCTGAAAGCCGTGTCCGCGGTTATGGACGACTTGGAGCACAGTATCTCGATCATAGACAACTATAACTAAAGTAGTGCTATAAATTTGACTTTATAATGACTAGTAATCAGCTTCGCTATAATGGAATGGCTAAATAAAATTGCCAACAATTGCTTGTTTGGGTTGTCGCTTGCTACCATTGTACCTGACTAGTAAGTATTGCAACTATAACGGAATGGCTAAATAAAAGTACCAACAACTGCTGGGTTTGGGATATCTCATGCTATTTGTATCTGACTAGTAAGTGTTGCAACTACAACGGAATGGTTAACTAAAAGTGCCCACTGCTTATTCTATCAAGATGACTATCTATACCGGACTAGTAATTGCTGCAACGATAACTGAATAAATAAAACTGCCAACTGTGTGAGTCCCTCGGTTGACTTCCTCGTTTGGTATCGAGGGGGAAATTCCAGGATGGGTGTGCTTGGTGATAGTTAAAGATTGGATCCGAATAGGTCTTTCTTATCCCTTTCGGATAGCCGACAGTTGTATCGAGTCTCTATAGGTTGTTTAGTGCATGCCGCGCTGCCGCTTCAGTCCACCATATCTATGTAGGCGAGGACCGCCGAATTCTAGCCTCGCCGTGTACTGGCCTCAGTACTGACTGCTCTCTCTTTTTCCTTTGCCCTTGGTCGGCACCCCTTTTTGTTTAAGCAGGTTTTGAGATCGACGTCGTTAGCAGAGTTACCCTTCCGGCTTCGCCTGGGCAGGGTTATGGACGCCATTGGTTATTCTTCAGGGCTCTTATCCCCATTTGCATCTTGTCCGTAGTCGGACGCTCTATCATTTTCAAGGTGATTTGGATCTTTGTATATTATATCTGTATTCTTGACTCATTGAGTCGCTGTTGTATATATATATCTGTTCTGTGGGTCCCATCGAGGACTGTTGTGTAATGTTATTACTTCGTTTTCCACCCGCACGAAAGTGCCTGGTGGGCACCTTTGAATCGTTTCTATGCGGGTTTGGCGGGAATCGCTGAAACTTGCATAGGGTCGATTCTGAGGGTGTTACACTCCTTTCCTCCATCTTGCAGTTAAAGAAATTCTCAGAGATCTCATATCTCTCAGAACGGGCTTGAGTCTGAAACATGGTTTTCAGCTCCTCGAGAATCTCAAAGGGCTCGGGATAGGTTTCAAAACAATTTTGAAGTTCCGGTTCCATAGCAAACAACATAATCATCTTTGCGCGACTGATAGACAGCTTTCTCATCAGCCGGCGCAGTTGCAGCAGGGGGGTCACCTAACGCTTTCCCAAGGACATAGTCCTTTTGTCCGCCAGACAGAATGATTCTTAGATTGCGGAACCAATTGGTGAAGTTAGACCCATTGTTTCTAAGCTTTTCCTTCTCAGCAAAAACGTTGAAGTTGAAGTTGGATTTGGCCATGTGATCTACAGTATTTGCAAGTACAATTTAGACTATGTTCATGATACATAGTTCAACTTAATCAAATTACTAGATGAACTCCCACTAAATTCAACATCCCTCAAGTTGTTTAGTGAACACGATCCAAATTCACCACACCTAATCCGATCTTCACGAGAAGAGATGTGGTTTCAATGGTGGACAACGAAGTGTCGATCATATCATTCATATGACTCATGCTTAACCTTTCGGTTCATGTGTTCCGAGGCCATGTCTGTACATGCTAGGCTCGTCAAGTTAGACCCAAGTATTTCCGCGTGTGCAAAAACTGGCTTGCACCCGTTGTATGTGAGCGTAGAGTCTATAGCACCCGATCATCACGTGATGCTTGGACACGACGAACTTTCGCAACGGTGCATACTTGGGGAGAACACAATTTTTATCTTGATCTTTAAGTGAGGAATCATCTTATAATGCTACCGTCGCGATCTAAGCATAATAAGATACATAAAAGGATAAACATCACATGCATATAACTTTATGTGACATGGTATAGCCAATCTTCGCGCAATGATCTCCATCTTGTGCGTTCCGGCATGATCTCCATCACTCCACCATGATTGCCTCCACCACGAATAGCAACTACAACTATTGCTAACTACTTAGCGATAAAGTAAAGCTATTACATGGCGTATAAGAAGTTGACTCGCAGGTCATACACAATTATAAAGACAACCATATGGCTCCTGCCGGTTGTGTACTCATCGACATGCAAGTCGTGAAACATTACAAAACATGATCATCGCATACAATATACACATCACATCTTGGGCCATACCATATCACAGAAAACACTCCCTGCAAAAACAAGTTAGACGCCTCTACTTTGTTGTTGCATGTTTTACGTGGCTTATGGGAGTAGATGCTAAGAACGATTCTTACCTACGGAAAGCCACAACGGTGATATTATGGTTGCCAAACTCCGGTGTTAATCCCATGACAACTATAGTGAGAGAAACTGACATCCACCAGCCGCATGTGTGGAACAAGCCACACGTCAAGTGCGGAGCCGGTCTCGCGAACGACGTCGCGTAAGGTTGGCCTGGACCGCTTCAATCTCACTATCCCGCGTCATAAGAAGAACACAAACAAGAGGCTTGCAACAGAAAACATCAACGCCCGCAACAACAATGTTGCGTTCTACTCGTGAAACACATCTACGCATAGATCTAGCTCTGATACCACTGAAGGGTTTCGCGGCATAGTAAATCAAAATTTTCTACGGATGCGAACAGAGGGAAATCCAAGATCTAATATAGGAGATGCAATCAACAAGAGAGATTGGATTAGATCTTCATACCCTTGAAGATTCGCACAGCGGAACGTTCGTCGGAACGTGGGTGATGTAGTCGTACTCGCTTCTCCTCCTCGCGATCCGATCCGATCTAGCACCACAAGTGGCGGTGCCTCCGTGAGATGCACACGTGCAGCACCTCGACGTCTCCTCCTTCCTCGGACCAGCAAGTATGGTGGAGAGATAGATTGGATCTACAACACGACGACGTGGTGTATATGGTGGAGAATTTCTGCAGCAGGGCTTCGCCTACAAACAGTCGGGAGGGAGAGAGGAAGGCAGCAAGGCAACTAGGGTTGGAGGCAAGGTGTAGGGGGGAGGGGCGCACCAGCCCTCTATATATACAGGGGGTGCGGCCAGCCCTTGCCCCTCCTCCAAGCCTTGGGCCGGCGGCCAAGGGAGGGAGAAGTGGGGGGCAAGGACTCTCCCCCTTCTAGAAACCCTATCTCTAGTTTAAACGAGTTTAAACTCTCTAGGATCGGCTGGGCCCTATGGGGCCTTGTGCCCCTGGCCCAAAGCGGCCAGGACACTCCCCATAGGCCCATGACCCCTCCCGGAAGGTGGGGCCACGTTGGTCCCCTTACGGAAGGTTCTAGAAGCTTCCGGTACAATACCGATTAACCCGGAACAATTCCGAACTCCAAAAACTGCATTGCCTTATATGAATCTTATTCTCCGGACCATTCCGGAACCTCTCGTGATATCCCGGATCCCATCCGAGACTCCGAACAAAAATTCATAAATCAATTATCCAATCTATCCTAGCGTCGAGATACGTTAAGTGTGTGACCCTGCGGGTTCGAGAATATGCAGACATGATCTTCTATCAATAATCAACAGCAGGGTCTGGGCACCCATATTGACTCCCACACATTCATCGATGATCATATCGGATGAACCACGATGCCAGGATTCAATCAATCCCATATATATATTCCCTTCGTCTCGCGATATTTTACTTGCCCGAGATTCGATCGTCGGTACCGTCATACCTAGTTCAATCTCGTTTACAGCAAGTACTTTACTCGTTCCGTAATCCGATATCACTTTGTGATTAACTCCTTAACCACATGCTTGCAAGCGGTGTTGATATCGATTACCGAGTGGGCCCGAAGTATATCTCTCCGACTTGGGAGGGACAAATCCCATCTCGATACATACAACCCAACAGATACTTTCCGATCACCTGAGAGACACCTTTATGATCACCCTCTCATAGGATGACGTTTGATGACCTCAAAGCTTTCTTCCGATACCAGGGAGTTGTATTATCTCATGGTCTAAGGAATACAATATTTGACATAGGAAAAGCTTCGCAAAGATGAACACGATGAAACGATCTAATTGCTTTGCTTAGTTTGGGTCTGTCCATCATATCATTCTCCAATGATATGATCTCATTATCAATTGGCAACTCATGTCTATGGTTAGGAAACCTTAACCATCATTGATCAATGAGCTAGTCCATAGAGGCGTACTAGGGACACGGTGTTGTTCACAAACCACACAAGTATTAAAGTTTCCGCTTAATACAATTCTAGCATGGAATATAAACTTTATCATGAACAAGAATTATAATAATAACATCTTTATTATTGCCTCTAGGGCATAATTCCAACAGTCCAGTGTTCCACTCCTGGATCACTTTGATATCTGCTCGTCAAACTAAGAGCATTGGACACATTCGGTCTAGTACACAGCATGGCATACATGATGGAACCTATGGCCGAGGCATAAGGCACTTTGCTCATAGCTTCCCTATCATTTACCGTACCTGGACACTGAGCCTTGCTCAATATCTTACCTGACAACATAGGCACTGAACCTTTCTTTGCCTTATCCATTATGAACCTTTTCAGAACTTTGTCTAGGTATGTACTCTGGCTTAAAGCTATCAGGCGTCTTTGTCTATCTCTATAGATTTTGATGCCCAATATATAAGCAGCTTCACCTAGGTCTTTCATTGAAAAACACTTGTTCAAATAACTCTTCACATCGTTAAGTATGTTGATGTCATTTCCAATAATCAATATGTCATCCACATATAGTACCAGAAACGTCACCGAGCTCCCACTCACTTTCTTGTAGATACAAGATTCATAGCAATTTGGAACAAATCCATAGCTCTTGATCACTTGATCAAAACGAAGGTTCCAACTCCGAGATGCTTGCTTTAGTCCATAAATGGAACGCTGAAGTTTGCATACTTTATCAGCATCCTTAGGATCGACAAAACCTTTGGGTTGCATCATATACAACTCTTCATCAATGTTGCCATTGAGGAACGCAGTCTTGACATCCATCTGCCATATTTCATAATCATGAAACGCAACAATTGCTAATAAAATCCAAATGGACTTAAACATCGCTATGGGAGAGAAAGTCTCATCATAGTCAACACCTTGAACTTGTCGAAAACCTTTCGCGACAAGCCGTGCTTTATAGACGGTAACATTACCATCCGCGTCCGTTTTCTTCTTGAAGATCCATTTGCACTCAATGGCCTTTCGGTCGCTATGAGGGTCCACCAAAGTCCATACTTGGTTTTCGCTCATGGATCCCAATTCGGATTTCATGGCTTCTAGCCATTTCTCAGAGTCTGGGCTCATCATTGCTTCCTCATAGTTCGTAGGTTCACTGTCTTCTACTAACAAGATAGTCAAGACAGGGTTGCCGTACCACTCAGGAGGGGCACGCGACCTTGTCGACCTGCGACGTTCAGTAGCAGCATCGTCCGAAGCTTCATGATCCTTGTCATTAGCTTCCTCTATTGTTGGTGCAGGCAGCACTGGGACAATTTCAGGTGCTGCGCTACTCTCCAATTCAAGAGAAGGTTCAATAACCTCGTCTAGCTCTACTTTCGTCCCACTCACTTCTTTCGAGAGAAACTCCTTCTCAAGAAAGGAACCGTTCTTTGCGACAAACACTTTGCCTTCGGTTCTTTGATAGAAGGTATACCCAATAGTTTCCTTAGGGTATCCTATGAAGACGCATTTCTCCGCTTTGGGTTCGAGCTTGTCCGGCATCAACTTCTTGACGTAAGCTTTGCATCCCCAAACTTTAAGAAACGACAACTTAGGTTTAGCACCAAACCACAGTTCATACGGTGTCGTCTCAACGGATTTAGATGGAGCCCTATTTAAAGTGAATGCAGCGGTTTCTAATGCATAACCCCAAAATGATAACGGCAAATCAGTAAGAGACATCATTAATCGGACCATATCTAATAGGGTTCGATTCTGGCGTTCAGACACACCATTGCGCTGTGGTGTTCCGGCTGGCGTGAGTTGCGAAACAATTCCTCTTGCTTTAAGATGCGTGAGAAAATCATAACTCAAATATTCGCCCCCACGATCGGATCGTAGAAACTTAATCTTTCTGTTACGATGGTTCTCCACTTCATTCTGAAATTCTTTGAACTTTTCAAACGTTTCAGATTTATGTTTCATTAAATAGATATACCCATATCTACTTAAGTCATCGGTAAAAGTGAGAAAATAGCGATATCCACCGCGCGTCGAAACACTCATCGGTCCGCATACATCGGTATGTATGATTTCCAACAAGTCCGTTGCTCGCTCCATCATACCGGAGAACGGGGTTTTGATCATCTTGCCCATGAGGCATGGTTCGCATGTGTCAAATGATTCAAAATCAAGAGACTCCAAAAGTCCATCAGAATGGAGTTTCTTCATGCGCTTTACACCAATATGACGACAGTGCCACAAATAAGTAGTATTACCACTATCTACTTTGCATCTCTTAGCCTCAATGTTATGGATGTGTGTTTCATCCCTTTCGAGATTTAGAAGAAATAAACCATTCACAATAGGTGCATGACCATAAAAGATGTTACTCATATAAATAGAACAACCATTATTCTCTGATTTAAATGAATAACCGTCTTGCAATAAACAAGATCCAGAAATAATGTTCATGCTCAACGCAGGCACATAATAACACTTATTAAGGTTTAAAACTAATCCCGAAGGTAAAACTAAGGAGAGCGTGCCGACGGCCATCACATCAACTCTTGATCCATTGCCAACGCGCATCGTCACCTCATCCCTCGCAAGCCGCCATCTATTCCGTAGCTCCTGTTTCGAGTTACAAATATTAGCAACTGAACCAGTATCAAATACCCAGGCACTACAACGAGGGCTAGTAAGGAAAACATCAATAACATGTATATAAAATATACCTTTGGTGGTGCCAGCCTTCTTGTCCGCTAATTACTTCAGACAGTTGCACTTCCAGTGACCCTTGTCCTTGCAATAGAAGCACTCAGTGTCCGGTTTAGGACCAGACTTGAGCTTCTTCTTAGCAGGGGCAACGCGCTTGACGCCGCCTTTCTTGAAGGGCTTCCTTGCACCCTTACCTTTCTTGAAGGTGGGGGGCTTGTTGACCATCAACACATGATTATTCTTTTTGATGTTCACCTCCGCTACTTTCATCTTAGCAAAGAGCTTAGTGATCATATCAGTGGAACCAATCTGATTGTGATCAACTACAAAACTTTTGTAGCTAGGAGTGTCAATCTTGAGCTCCTTTGGAATCTTGCAGTCCAGTTGCTCAAGGCGTTGAGTGTAGCCCGTCATCTCAATGGTGTGCTCACTAACGGAACTCCCTTCCTCCATATTGTAGTTAAAGAATTTCTTAGAGATCTCATATCTCTCAGAACGGGCTTGAGTCTGAAACATGTTTTTCAGCTCCTCGAGAATCTCAAAGGGCCCGGCGAACTCCTCAAAACAATTTTGAAGATCCGATTCCATAGCATACAACATGGTGATCTTAATCAAATCATAATCATCCTTGTGCGACTGATAAACAGCTTTTTCATCAGTCGGCGCATCTATAGCACGGGCGTCACCTAGCGCTTTCTCAAGGACATAGTCCTTTTTTCCGCCAGCGAGAATGATTCTCAGAATGCGGAACCATTTGGTGAAGTTAGACCCATTGTTTCTAAGCTTTTCTATCTCAGCAAAAACGTTGAAGTTGAAGTTGGACTTGGCCATGTGATCTACAGTATTTGCAAGTACAATTTAGACTATGTTCATGATAAATAGTTCAACTTAATCAAATTACTAGATGAATTCCCACTAAATTCAACATCCCTCAAGTTGTTTAGTGAACACGATCCAAATTCACCACACCTAATCCGATCATCACGAGAAGAGATGCGGTTTCAATGGTGGACAACGAAGTGTCGATCATATCATTCATATGACTCATGCTTAACCTTTCGGTTCTTGTGTTCCGAGGCCATGTCTGTACATGCTAGGCTCGTCAAGTTAGACCCAAGTATTTCCGCGTGTGCAAAACTGGCTTGCACCCGTTGTATGTGAGCGTAGAGTCTATAGCACCCGATCATCACGTGATGCTTGGACACGACGAACTTTCGCAACGGTGCATAATTGGGGAGAACACAGTTTTTATCTTGATCTTTAAGTGAGGAATCATCTTATAATGCTACCGTCGCGATCTAAGCATAATAAGATACATAAAAGGATAAACATCACATGCATATAACTTTATGTGACATGGTATAGCCAATCTTCGCGCAATGATATCCATCTTGTGCGTTCCGGCATGATCTCCATCACTCCACCATGATTGCCTCCACCACGAATAGCAACTACAACTATTGCTAACTACTTAGCGATAAAGTAAAGCTATTACATGGCGTATAAGAAGTTGACTCGCAGGTCATACACAATTATAAGGACAACCATATGGCTCCTGCCGGTTGTGTACTCATTGACATGCAAGTCGTGAAACATTACAAAACATGATCATCGCATACAATATACACATCACATCTTGGGCCATACCATATCACAGAAAACACTCCCTGCAAAAACAAGTTAGACGCCTCTACTTTGTTGTTGCATGTTTTACGTGGCTTATGGGAGTAGATGCTAAGAACGATTCTTACCTACGGAAAGCCACAACGGTGATATTATGGTTGCCAAACTCCGGTGTTAATCCCATGACAACTATAGTCAGAGAAACTGGCATCCACCAGCCGCATGTGTGGAACAAGCCACACGTCAAGTGCGGAGCCGGTCTCGCGAACGACATCGCGTAAGGTTGGCCTGGACCGCTTCAATCTCACTATCCCGCGTCATAAGAAGAACACAAACAAGAGGCTTGCAACAGAAAACATCAACGCCCGCAACAACCATGTTGCGTTCTACTCGTGAAACACATCTACGCATAGATCTAGCTCTGATACCACTGAAGGGTTTCGCGGCATAGTAAATCAAAATTTTCTACGGATGCGAACAGAGGGAAATCCAAGATCTAATCTAGGAGATGCAATCAACAAGAGAGATTGGATTAGATCTTCATACCCTTGAAGATTCGCACAGCGGAACGTTCGTCGAAACGTGGGTGATGTAGTCGTACTCGCTTCTCCTCCTCGCGATCCGATCCGATCTAGCACCACAAGTGGCGGTGCCTCCGTGAGATGCACACGTGCAGCACCTCGACGTCTCCTCCTTCCTCGGACCAGCAAGTATGGTGGAGAGATAGATTGGATCTACAACACGACGACGTGGTGTATATGGTGGAGAATTTCTGCAGCAGGGCTTCGCCTACAAACAGTCGGGAGGGAGAGAGGAAGGCAGCAAGGCAACTAGGGTTGGAGGCAAGGTGTAGGGGGGAGGGGGCGCACCAGCCCTCTCTATATAGAGGGGGGCGGCCAGCCCTTGCCCCTCCTCCAAGCCTTGGGTCGGCGGCCAAGGGAGGGAGAAGTGGGGGGCAAGGACTCTCCCCCTTCTAGAAACCTTATCTCTAGTTTAAACGAGTTTAAACTCTCTAGGATCGGCTGGGCCCTATGGGGCCTTGTGCCCCTGGCCCAATGCGGCCAGGGCACTCCCTCATAGGCCCATGCCCCATCCCGGAAGGTGTGGCCACGTTGGTCCCCTTCCGGAAGGTTCTAGAAGCTTCCGGTACAATACCGATTAACCCGGAACAATTTCGAACTCCAAAAACTGCACTGCCTTATATGAATCTTATTATCCGGACCACTCCGGAACCTCTCGTGATGTCCCGGATCCCATCCGAGACTCCGAACAAAAACTCATAAACCAATTATCCAATCTATCCTAGTGTCGAGACACGTTAAGTGTGTGACCCTGCGGGTTCGATAATATGCAGACATGATCTTCTATCAATAATCAACAGCGGGGTCTGGAAACCCATATTGACTCCCACACATTCATCGATGATCATATCGGATGAACCACGATGCCACATGCTTGCAAGCGGTGTTGATATCGATTACAGAGTGGGCCCGAAGTATATCTCTCCGACTTGGAGGGATAAATCCCATCTCGATACATACAACCCAACAGATACTTTCCGATCACCTGAGAGACACCTTTATGATCACCCTCTCATAGGATGACGTTTGATGACCTCAAAGCTTTCTTCTGATACCAGGGAGTTGTATTATCTCATGGTCTAAGGAATACAATATTTGACATAAGAAAAGCTTCGCAAAGACGAACACGATGACACGATCTAATTGCTTCGCTTAGTTTGGGTCTGTCCATCATATCATTCTCCCAATGATATGATCTCATTATCAATTGACAACTCATGTCTATGGTTAGGAAACCTTGACCATCATTGATCAATGAGCTAGTCCATAGAGGCGTACTAGGGACACGGTGTTGTTCACAAACCACACAAGTATTAAAGTTTCCGCTTAATACAATTCTAGCATGGAATATAAACATTATCATGAACAAGAATTATAATAATAACATCTTTATTATTGCCTCTAGGGCATAATTCCAACACTAACAACCCTATACTTATCTGACGCCTATATGCATCCCACAACAGCCCAGTAACCAGCCCAGGTTCTTTCCTGTCTGTGACTGACAAGTGGGGTCAGCAAAGGACTGTGGGTTGAGAAGCAAAGATCGTCAGGGGGTTATCCGCAAAAAGACCATCGTCGTCATCGTCACACACACATACATCTCGCTGGCGGAGCTCGTCGCCGCCCGATACCGTCATCGTAGTTGTTGCGCCAAGATACTCGTTGTCGCTGCCAGGAGAGGATAAGAAGGCCACCGCGACAACCCTGCTCGTCCTCATCCACAATCTCGCTTCCCAGAATCACTTTCTTCCTTCACCCGAAAACCTAGCTCGTCGGAGTTCATCGTCCCGGCCAACTCCGACCATCCCTTGCTTCGTGGTAGCCACCATTCGACGCGTCGTCATGGACTGAACCATCTAGGACCAAGCACGGAGGCCCACTCGCCGGGAATCATGTGAAATCGAGCGATCCTCTTCCTCGACCGTCGTGGCCATTACCGTCGATTCGCCTTCGTCACGCCTACCCAAGCCTCCTCGACCGCTCTATCGTCATCAGGGTAAGATTACACATCTCTGGACCCTAGTTTCGTTTGCGGATTCGCACCGTAGGTCTCGTTTTGTTGGGCACCGCTGCAGGAGCTCGTCGCCGATGACCCTCCGATGACTATTTCCGAGCGGCGCTGCCACTATTAGGTTCAGTAGGTCGCGCTAATTCGAACTAGATCCATTTCGCTTGCTGGGGTGCCGTAGATCATCGCCGGTGACCACTCACCGTCGGCGATGGTGGTGCTGACATCATGCTTACCTCATGATCGAACCACGTCAGCTAGTTTGACTGGTATTCACCTCGCGTGGTGGATGACATGGCCCAGGGCCCACATGTCATCGATAGTGAGTAGAGAGGAGGTCAGTAGCAAAAGTATTTCTAGGGGCTAGCTCTGGACGTGGTATAAAAAGTATTTTTCGGTTAAGAAATAAATAAAATGTTATAATTCAATTAATAATATTCCAGAAATCAAATAAATGATTAAATTTTGTTTAATCAATAACTTTGGATTTATAATTCAGCAAAATGTGTATAATATATGAAAATTTGTAGAAAAATAAAATCTACAACTTAAAATTATTCTCAAATATTATTATGATGATTATTTAAATAAATATTATTTAATAAAAGTTTTATAAGTAATAAAACTTTGATAATTCATATTTTTATAATAATAAATATTAATAATAGTAATAAAATACCAAAAATCTTAGAAAAATAAGAATTATAATTTAAAACTATAATCATGTATTATTATTCACTTAATTAAATATTTATTATTTATTAAGTAATTATAAAAGTAATACAAATTATAAAAATCATATCTTATTGTTTATAAATCACAAAAATAAATATGATATACCACAATGATCACAAAAATATTATTTACATGTTAAAAATCTAATAATCTCCTTTTGAGGTAAATAAAAACAATTAATAACTCAAATTTAAACTTAGTTACTTCATTAATAATTCATATAAAGATAAATAAAATTTATTAATATTCCTAAAATGATTTAAATAAGTCTAATAAATAGTATTAGTCTTAAATATTAATAATCTAATGCCATAATGGTTTAAAACATTATAAATGTTCTTATTTTAGAAGAATCCACAACCTTAAATGAAGATTATCTCTAAAAAGAATTCCACTAATAATAAAAACCTTAAAGAACAACTTATGCATTCACCAAATCTTTTCTATCTATATTAACCACTAAAATTGCAAAAACTACCACAACACTATAGAAAGTTCAAAAGTAGTTAAGTGACAATATATCTTGGTTTATAAACTATACTCATTTATCTATAAAAAGTAAATAATACTACTCCATTATAGAATCAAGAAACCATTACCCCAAGTAAAAAGAATGACCATCCTTAAGTAACCTAAAGGAAACATTTCAGATATACAAGATACCAATGTATAAGTATACTTTCAAAACTATCTATACTTTAAAGTTAACTTTAGTCTACAGACTCTTAATATAACACTATAAGCATATTATATGTTTTATAGTTAACTTTGGTCTGAAGTAGTTAAACTATAAAGCAACTCAAGCCAACCATTTGAGAAAACAAATAACATCAACCACCACTAACTAACCACAAAGTTTGTTTAGACCTTAGAAGGGACACCTTTTCTTCGAAGGTTATCCTTTTTTCCACTTTAAATAATAAACCTTGTATAAGTAATCCTAACTAGTATGTCATAAGTATGTATACTTTACTCCTACATATGTGTTGTTTACAACCACTCATAAACTCTAATAAAAGTACAACTATAAAATTTTTCCAAAAGGACCACACATTCCAAAGTAACCACTTTCGGAATCTAAACCCTAGGACAACGTTATTCCCAGGATTTGCGCTTAGAACGTGCATCACATTACTTATGCATAAAAGCATATTGCTTCTTTAAACATTAGTCCTTACCGGACCAATGATGCTGATTTCAGATTTTGGATCTTATACACTGACTCAAAGACCGTGAGTGCATAATCTTGTAATCACAAAAGGCAAGTTCACATTTGCTCATGTCCTTTGTTTATTTTCTGTAAAGTATTTTACAAATCTAGTGTTATCCTCACCTGCATTTGAAAAAGGTCAGAAAACACTATTTTCAATAATAATGTGAACCATTGATTACTGATCCAGGGTGATCAGTTAATCTATTAAATCTGACAGTTGAAATAACACTGTTCAGAACTATATCACCTAGGACTTAACAACCAATGTCGCCAGTGATTCTTGTGCCATATATTACACGTTGACCATGAGATTTGGAATGGGACGGAGAAGTCAGATGTATCTTCTTCCTCTCGCATGAAGCCGGATGTGCAGGTCGTGGCTATTATCCTCGTAGCATGCATATTAATTGGTAATTTGTAGAGGATATGCAGCATATGGGTGGGAACCCTCATCGTCCCACGATAGTTCTAGCATCTAACTGTTTGTACAAACCATTGCCGTAATTCATTATGTGGGCATGGTGTACACCAAGGAGGCATGTGAGGTCGCGAAGGGGGGCAGTGATTGGCTTGGATCATCTTCTGGGCCCCATATCATGGAATTGTGGATGGGAATAAGCTGCCAGGTTGTGCAACAAAGAGTTGATCTCTCATGGGTAAAGTGACGCACTTCTGCAGAGTGTAAGAATTATAACTTGTTACTCCTTGTTCCGGAAAGGAGCTGCGAACGCGGCGGGAAAGGAACCCCATGAAGGTTCTGGTAAACCCGTGAAGGCTGACGGACATAACTTTTCAGAATAAAAGCAACCTTTGAAGAAATGTTTATGAAAAACTTGCATTGCCTATGACCTACGGTCTATGTCTGTAGTTATAGTGCATCAAACACTCCTTTTCCGGTCCTGGCACCGGACCACCCCGTCTGGGAGCCGGTTGAACCGAATCCACAACCGGGATGAAACAGGCTTCACGAAAAACGCAATAACTTTTGCATCCGGACTCCGATTTCGATGATCTTGGGCTTGTTTTGACGAGGACAACAAGATCTAAAAGATTTTGCAGAGAAACATCATAGCCCAACAAATGAGGATAGAACCAAATGAATAAAGGTAAGAAGCCTCCCTAAATAAGAACCGATAAAACCTTCAAACTCAAAAACGCCATAGAAGATGCATACGAATTCCGTTTTCGATGAACTTGGGCTTGTTGAAGAGCTAGAAACAAGCTCAAGAACCTCACATGGAGAAACACCAAGAAGCAACAAAATAGGAATATGCAAAGTATGCAAAGGATTGAGCTCCCTATGACGATGTGATCAAGTTACACAACCAAAAGCCCCTCTTGATAGTGCGGTTATCTATCCTATAACCCTGTCTCCCAACACCACCTTGAGCGGTAAAAGGAAAACCTAGCAAGGCCATACCTTTGTCTTGCGCATACCGCTTTATTTTGATGACAACGCTTCAAGCTCCACCCAAGCCGGAATGCAACACTTGATCATTGTTGCTTCGTGAAGACTCCTAATTTGCTTCCCCATACACCACTATGGGATAGCTTCATTAATACATGTCTTCACATGCCATTATCACCAATATGGACGGCAAGCTTCAAGCAAATGATCTTCTCGAGATGCTTATCTTGATCTTGCCCTTCTCAACCTTGATGACGATCACCACTTGATGTCATCCTCTCATGGTCTATATAATATCTTCATTTTGAAGCATGCCCATGAAAAGATACCTATCCCATATAGAAGACACAAAGGCAAATATATAATGGGTTAGTTCATGATGCATAATTGACAAGGCTTACCATACCACAAGACCATGTGGTACATTCTTTATGCTTCATGTGTTGACCAACTTGAAATCACTCTTCACTCTTTGTTATTGGTCAACCAAGTATCTTCTCGTGCTCCATCTTAATATCTCGAGGTACATAAGGAACTATTCATTTGATTACATGCTCTAAATCTTAGTCAACCATAGCTCAACTAATGAGGCTATCATGATACCGACTTAGAGCCATATCTTGAATTATTCTATTGAGATCACACTCTCAAGATCTTGATCATATCATATTCTTATCTTCAACTCGATGATTTTGATGCCAATACTCAAGGTATATCTTTATCTTCATGGCATCCATACTTGAATCCAACACATGGACTACAAGCATGACCTATGGAATATACCTTCATATAAAACTCAGTGAAAACATTAGTCCATAGGGATTGTCATCAATCACCAAAACCGCACATAGGGTCAATTACCCTTTCAGACAGCGACGCGACCACCGCGTTGAGGATGGCAAGGGCCTGCTGCACTCCTTCAAATTGGGTGCCGAGGCCCATGATGATGTAGTCCATGAGCTCATCATCGGAGATGGGGGAACCAACCATGGCCATCTGGTCGGCAAGACTCTTCATCTTATTGTAGTAATCGGCAACAGAGAGGTCTTTTCTCTTCAGCGATCCGAGATGACGACGAATCTGGCAGGCTCCAGCACGGCTTGAGGCGGCAAACATCGACGTAAGAGCGGCCCAGATCGAGGCGGCGGTGGTACGTCCGACCATGTGGGCGAGGATGTCGATGTGCATGGATCCGAGGAGGACGCTGAGGACGCGCTGGTCCGTATACCGTCACATGGCGAAGGCGGGATCCTGATCCGTATTGGCATCGCCTCCTGTCCTGGTAGTGACCGTCGCGGGAGGAGCGGGACAACTTCCGTCGAGGAACCCGTGGAGTCCCTGGCCGGCAACGTGCAACACGACCTGGGTCTTCCAGAGCAGGTAGTTGGTGCGGTCGAGGATGACGGTGATGGTGTTGGAGACGGAGGACGACAGGGACGTGGGGGCGGTGGTGGCCAGGAGCGAGGTTGCCGAAGTGGAGGCGCCGACGGCTGAAGACATCGCGCCGGCGAAGAGGGAGAGCTGGAAGCGCCGGCAATGCGACGGTGAAGAGCGAGAGCTGGAGCTGGAGCGTCGAGGAACCCCTGCTCACCCCCTTGTCTCTGCCCGTGACGAGGTTCACGATAATCTTAGCAAGCGAATTTGCATTTTAATTCTTATATAAACAATCCTAATTGTTGTTTTCATGGTGGAAAAAGCTGGATTAACATCTATAGAGTGTGTAAATTGACAGTTCGATTTTTTTTGACAACTATAAATGAAAGTTGGATTATAACTCAGCTTGTACAATAATAATACTAATAAGCTAAAAAGAAAACAGACAAAATATCTTGTAGCGGCAGAGTCCTGGAGAGCTGCGTTATATATAGGCGGAACAGAACAGTATCTACCATTTCCGTTGGTGGCTTCTCCCCTCGCTCGCCTCGGGCTCTCTCATCCAGGTCCAGGCGCATCCTCCCTCCTCTCCCGACCTGTTGACGACTCCTTTGACCTCTCGCGCTGTCCCCTCCTCCACCGTCGCCGCACGAAGCTCGAGGCGTCCCCCTCCCCCCACCCCCACCCCTCGATCTGCCGGCAGCTCCAGCGCCATGGCCAACAGCAACCTCCCGCGCCGGATCATCAAGGTGCGCCCCCTCGCGATCCGATCGCTCGTCTCTCCAACCCTCCCAGATCTACCGCGGTCTCTCACCTTCATCTGTAAATTTGGTTTTGCTTCATCTGCTCGCGGTGCCTAATCTGTTCGGAATTCGGATCTGCGCAGGAAACGCAGCGGCTGCTCAGCGAACCAGGTTCGTTTTCCCGTGGAATTCTGGTGGATTTCGGCGCCGCCGGCGTTCGGGTCTCCGATGTCGTTCTGATTCGTGTGTTGGGTTGTGTTGGTCCTTGCAGCGCCGGGGATCAGCGCGTCGCCGTCGGAGGAGAACATGCGCTACTTCAATGTCATGGTCCTCGGCCCGGCCCAGTCTCCTTACGAAGGTAATATAAACCTCTTTTCAGATTTTTTTTCTCCACCAGTAATCTATGTTTTCCTTTGTCCTGTAACACGTTGTACTTCGATTGGGTGGTATTATGACATTGCTGGATGGAAATTGTGGTTACCGTGATCTGACTATATGTCTGTACGCCACTGTCTGTTTGCAAAATTGTCTGCAAATGCGTATTCAAGCAGCAGCAGAGATGGATAATATGATCATATGAGTGGCGCTCTAAAGCCATGGCACTTGTACTTGTAATAGACTTATGTTGTCTGAATAGTGAATAGGCCAGTAAACCGATCATCTTGTGCTTCTCTCGTTTTATCTCTTTTGTTGTTCTGGTGGTGATCATGCTATGTGTGCCTTTGAGATTCTATTTTGAGCTCTGGTGAACCTGGTTTCTATTTGTATAAGTTATGCCATATAAGACTTACTAGCTTTTGCATTTGCACCTACTATTAGTCTGCATATGATGTGTGGGACAAGTTTTTGACTCTTACATCATGCTAGATCTATGACCGTCTTAGCAGTCTTTTCATGGAAATTGAAATATATTTGCTTGCCTTCTGTTCTTACAGTCATTTAAATCGCTGTCATACAGCTCACGGAATTATTTTACATGTTTGCATCCAATACGGAGTAATTGGAATGTGGTGCATTCATGCATGTGGATAACAAATTGTGAAAATAACAGCTTGTTTTTGCATGTTGGAGGGCACCACTTGTTTGTCTCTCATCTTAATTGTTCAAGCTTAGTTACTTGTCCTGGTATAGAGTATCTTCTTCTTTAGATTTTTTTGGCTGGAAACATCCTTTTGTTTATTTATTTGTGTCTGGTCATCTAATATTTCTCCTTCTGTGCTGGACAGGTGGAGTTTTTAAGCTTGAACTTTTCTTGCCCGAGGAATATCCGATGGCTGCTCCCAAAGTAAATTTTTTGATCGAGAATAAGTGAATGTTGGTTTATTAAATTAATACTTTGGTACTTAAAATCTAGTATGGATTTGTTTATCTGGTATACTCCTTTTGTGTTAAAATGGGCTGCTTCCTAGTTCTTGCTGTGAATTATTAAGTTCAAAGTGTATCAGAGGCAAAGAGTAATTTTATCTATGTTTTTATTGTTTTATCATGCTAAGATGCCATAGTGGGGAGAGGGTGATATTTCATTTCGTTCTGTCTATTTCGTCCAATCAGTCCTGTGGTTAAAGCAATTTAATTCTGTTTCACTATGCCAGATAGTTATTCAAATGGACAATAACCATAGTTACACAGTAAAGTTAGTTTAAATGCTAACCCACTGGTTTAATCTTCCTATTTTGCTTCATGTTTGTTTCATATCTGCATGTTACTTCTTACTTTAGGTGGTGCCCATGTTTGCTCTTGGCATGTTTACTTAATGTGCACATCATCCTAGTGGCCAGCACTACTTGCATTATATTTGTTTATGCCTCAGTCAGTTACATCATTGTGTTAATGCTTAATACTTATCATATCCATACTAGATTTCTCTGTTCACTCCACTAATCCTCCTCACACAGCTAAGCACTTAACTTATTTGACAGTGGCAATAACAGCATTCTGTACTATATGGAAGTGTCCTCACATCATAATGTGATACTCCTTCTGTCCCAAAAAGGATGTCGCAGATTTGTCTGGATTCACATCTATTTAGACATGTTTTAGTGTCTATGAAACATCTCAGACAAGGAGTTTCTGTTATCATGTTAAATAAGAGTAGCTATCTTTAGCTCTCAGCTCCTGTCTTTAGATTGTTATAGTCTTATGGATATCAATGTGGTTTTAGCTATAAATGCCCGTCTCCTAGATTGATAGTCTCGTGGTTATCGATGTAATTATTTCCACTATTATATTTATATACTTATACTTTTCTATATGTTTGTATGAGGCTTTCTGATGGACAACATTCTTTGACCTTTCCAGGTTAGGTTTCTCACAAAAATATACCATCCCAACATTGACAAGGTAGGGAACTAATGGTCTTGCCGGAATTTAATTTTAAATCCTGCATCTCGTTTCTGATGGACTTACATTGCAGCTTGGTAGAATATGCCTTGACATCCTCAAGGACAAATGGAGTCCAGCTCTTCAAATACGCACTGTTCTTTTGAGGTAACCGCTTTGACTTTCGGCCAAATAGTTTTGTGTTTGTTACTCTGCACTATAATTGAAACCACGAGTTCATGATAGTATCATATTTCAGGAGTTTTTTCCTTGTAGCCTTTGTTGCCTCCTATGTTATCGTGCTATTTTACTGCCTTCTTGACAATATTTTCTCTGCAGCATTCAGGCACTCCTGAGTGCTCCAAACCCAGATGACCCTCTCTCAGAAAACGTCGCAAAGCACTGGAAATCCAATGAAGCTGAAGCTGTCGAGACAGGTACTTGATGATGCAGCCAATAAAGCTAGACGGCTAACACTCATTTTTTCTGCTCCACTTTCGATTTTCAGAACCCCCTAACATGTTCCTGTGCTTTGCAGCGAAGGAGTGGACTCGCGTGTATGCCAGTGGTGCATGACAGTCTAAGAGCGCTGTTATGGATGTAATAACACCATGTCGTAGTTGGGTCTAACTGAAAACAATTTGCTTGATAAGAACAAACTTGAAACCTTGTTGCATTGGAATTAAAGTGTCCAGAGCGATAACACGGTTCAAGTTACCGGTTGTATTTGTGGTGCATGATCTGGCACCCTGTCACTGCTGCGCCATTCTAGCAAAATCTGTTTCCGCTTGTGGAAGAACATGCTGTGTTTCCCCTTGATCTTCAATCATTTATCAGTTCCGCTGTGATCCTATGTAAAGCTGTCCAAATGATGGTAGCTGATTCTCAGTTTCTGTTCTTCCCCAGAGAACGCTAATGATAAGTTGCATTTGCTTCAGTCTTGGTCTTACTGGCACATAGGGGGGTTTACATGAACTGTGTATCCAAAACCGTGCAAAATCTACTACAGTTGTTCTTTTGTTAATATTTTCTGAACTAGCTAATCAGAGTAAGTGGAGAAAATAGTTGTGATTGTACTGGATCTGAAACAGCTGGGTTATACTACCTCTGTTTGGAAATATAAGATGTTTTAGGTTTGTGAAGTTAATATAGATATTTTTTAGTGTGTAGGTTCAAATGAATCTATGTACTAAAATGTGTCTAGATACATTACTTCATAAATCTTAAACATCTTATATTTCGAAATGGAGGGAGTAGGTTTTGACTGCAACTTTTGAACACCCCTATTGGTACATCGTTCAAAAACCTTCTGCGTTTCTGTCAGCTGTTTTGACGCCACTGTTTGGATGGTGTTGAGCCGGTGGCTATTCAAATTACAACATTATTTGTTCCAATTTAAGGGAACGATTAAGGATGGACACGTATAGCGTCACAGGTAAATTTGATACTGTATCTTTTTTTCAAGATTATTAGGACAAAGCGAATTGAGGTGAAGTTGCGAAGGACCATACGCAGCACCAGCCCTTGAATCGGCCCGCGTAAACAGAGGGGCCCGACCCAGCATACACCCGCATCAGGGGTCTCTGCTGTGCTGGGTTGGGTGGAATGCGCAGGCCCAGGTGTCTCTCAAAAGAAAATAGACCCAAAAAATACTGAGTCTGGCCTTTCTGTGATTGCACAGGTCTAATAAACTAAAAAAAATAAAACAGTGCTAGGAGGAACTAGACATTTTTTTTATATAGTAGAAACGGAACGACGTGATAATTCCGAAAATTCATCCCTAATTTTTTTTGCAAATCAATAGCTTTCATTCATTAATCATCAGGCTTACAATCATTTTGTAAACACTTGGCTAAAAAAGCAGGAATATAATTTATCCATAAACATCTACGTCTACTACTCGACGCTTGCTGAGCACATACCCTCATTAGCCTCTCGCCTAATGAAACTCAGTTTAAAGGACTCCATATTGCCCGATAGATCCTCTATCTCTTGCAGCACTGAACTAACTTCCGATCTGCCATTGCGACAGTCATTCCACAGCTTTACTACTTCGCCTAATAGGGATCAAAATCCGGTCGCTAGGATACACCAACTGCGATCCAATCACTAGGCTACTGCCCCGTTCTAAAAAAAACTAATAGACTAGAAAACGGAACATAAACGCCTTCTCTAGGTCAAACTACTGATCCCATTTACCTTGTCGGCGATGAGGAGCCACTGGTCCTTGACGATGTCTTCCTCGTGGCTCAATGGATATCGTTGACGGTAATGTGATCTCTTTTAACAACCACTTCTTTCGAGCTTTTGAGAACATGGTCATCGGCCCGGGTTTGGTGATGCCTTTACGATTCCTCTTCCTTGAACAACGTAGTGTGGTGTGGTGATCCCATGCCGCGTCGATATGTGCGCTTGGTGTCGATTTCCGGCGCCTACTATCGTGGCGGTTCAACGAGGTACGTTATGGTCTTCTACAAGTGTTTGCGGGTACTTTTGCTTGGCGCATTTTTCTCGATATCGGGCGAGAGCTGCCGTGGTACAACTACGACGAGGTTGTCTACAACTTGGGCTATATTTTTTTTTACGCTTGTGGATGTGCGATCGTGTGATTTGTATATTTCCTTTGCTTTGTGTAATTAAGATCTTTTTTGTGGATTTAATTTGGTAAATCAAATAAGGAGGATGCTTTAAAAAAAATGGAATACTGACTGTTGGCAACTTTTTTTTTTTTCTGAAACCACGACTGTTGGCAACTTGGCATGTCTATCGACTATAGCACTGCACCACCGTTATGTCAGAATAAAAGACTACACCTACATTGACATGTCAAATGTAACACAAAACAAGGACTGGTCGACACACACTATTGCCCACACGGCTAAAACGCATGCCTAGTTTGGAATGTACGGTGGCCATCAAGTACCCGTGGTTGTCGATCTCTCGCTCCGGCCGGTCCCGTGTCTACGTGCCACGCCCTAGCCTTGCTCACATGCATGCACCTTCCCTGGCGATGGCGAGTACCCATCGCTTCTGCTTTCCTGCATGCGTACGTACGGATGCTCCCTAGAGACAAGACTAGAGAGAATATATCTATCCCTATATGGTATGACCGTATGCATTGCAAGTTCCCGACCGGCCGCGATCTCCCAGAAGGCAGCAGGCAGCAGCAGCAGCAGCAGGAGATCGATCGACGGATATAGATAGCTACGCTTGTAGCTGACCGGGATAGATATGTATGCCCCCCGCGCGCGCGCGCATCAGACTGACAGTGTCAGTGCCATGCCCACGAGCTCGAACCTGAAGATCACGAGGCCATGCACGGCACGGGAGATGGATAAGCGACTTGTCCACTCCGGCCGGCCAGCTGGTACGGTACGGGCGGAGCGGCGCGGCGACGAAATAGTCTGTCTTCGACCGTGCCAACTTACACCTGGCGCGCGCGGCCGGAGCTGACAGAGATTCTCTGCTACGCAGGCACGCAGGGCTTGTCAGCTGGCCGACCGGCCTGCATGCGACATGATGGCAGGGGGCGAGGCAGCCCCCGTACGCAGTGGATTGGTTCATGGCACGGCAGCTCCCCGGTGGGAGGCAGGCACGAGCACGAGGACGCCTCGCCGGCCGGTTCAGCAAGGGCCGCCACTCCACCGATATGCCCCGCGCGCGCCCTCCCACGTCTCCTTCTGCGGGCAGTTCGTGCAGCGGACTCTTCAACGCAGCAAGAAAGCAAACTTTACTGAATCACGGCCATCTACAAGCACATTCACAAACAAGGTGGAGAATCATCGAACCCGAATTCCGTTACACACCGTGTAGTAGTACCACTACCATGGCGAGTCAGCGAATTGGCGACACCGTTTACTTTCTCCAGACGATGTTGGATAATAGCAATGAAAAAAATAGCGAGCTATTTCACGTTATTTAGCATGCTATAGCGTGTTTAAAGGGCTCACGCTATTTTTTTTATATAATTTTGCTCGCTATGGTGCTATTTTCAAAATAGCGTGCTATATCGCGCTAAAACATCATAGCATTAGCGCTATTTTCAAACATGCTATTTCTTCGTTGGTAGGTGTGGAGTATAAGTGAGCATACAATGAGGGTGTGCAATAAGCAAATATAGCTTGCGAATATTGATTGTTAAACATAACTGGTCGCCCTAAAATATTTATTTGTTTCACTATATCATTTATTCTTGCTATTTTTTTATTTTTAAATAAAGGGTTGTGTGCATCTCAGGATGCAGAGGCCGGGTATCCCTCTTCGAAAAGAAAACAAGAGGCTAAAGCGCTTTGCGAACAAAAGCCCAGCCAGACCCACACACAACACACTCCCACAACTCTCAAAACACCAACTCTCGCGGCATGTTAATAGCTCCTCTCCTAATCCTAGCAACCTGTCAAAGCCTGTACTCCTCCCTGATGTAGGACACAAGCTGCGCCTCCACACATTGCTCCCTCACCTTGCCAAAAACCCTTGCGTTTCTCTACTACCACAACATCCAAGCCGTGAGGATGACAAGGGTATCGAAGACTCTCCTGTCCGACTTTTGGACTCTCTTCCTGGCCATCAACCACCACTCCTCGAGGGTGTCACCCAGCTGCGGCTGTGGGCAACCAATCCCTGCCTCCCTCAGACAGTCCCACTAGACCGTCCTGGCATACACGCATTGAACCAAAATGTGATCCACGGTATCCTCCCCCTGCAAGCACGTGAAGCAATGCGAGGTGTGCTCCTGCAGACCGTGCCTCGTCCTCCTATCCGACGTCCAGAGCCTGTACCTAGTAGTTGATACGTCGTAAATGTATCTATAATTTTTGATGCTCCATGCTTGTTTAGTATCCACTTTGCTTTGTCTATACTTTGAGGTGTTTTTATATGTTTTCTGGTACTAACCTATTAACAAGATGCCACAGTGTCAGTTGCCTATTTTCTTCTGTTTTTGGTTCCAGAAAAGGTAGAAAATCAACATTCTCGGATTTGGACGGGGCAAAAGCCAAAGTCAATATTTTATCGTGGGGAACACGGAGCCAGAAGACAAGACAGAGGGGAGCCACCAGAGGGCCACACCCCTGGCCGCACGGCTAACCCAAGCCCATGCCTGGGGGGGGGGGGGTGCGGCTACCCTGGGTGCCCCTGCCTCGCCTCTTCCCTATAAGAATCCCCCGATACCAAAACCCTAAGTACCCGATCAATCTTCCACGAAACAGTCTGTAGCCGCCACCATCGTCCCTAGATCGGGGGAGGGGGTCTGAAGCTCTTCCTGGCACCCTGTCGGAGGGGAGATCATCCCGGAGGCCTTCTTTTTCATCATGCCAGCCTCCGGTATGAAGCGTGAGTAGTTCCACCTTGGACTACGGGTCCATGTAGTAGCTAGATGGTTGTATCTCCTCCTTTGTGCTACCATGTTTAGATCTTGTGAGCTCCGTTCATGATCAAGATCATCTATTTGTAATCATGCATGTTGTGTTTGCGAGAATCCGATGGATTGAGATTACTATGTCAAATTGGTTAATGGTTTTGTCTTATTGATTCTATCATGTCTGTGTTGTTTGTGATCTTGCATGCTCTTCGTTTCTAGTAGCTATCTTGGCCAAGTAGATGCTAGTGACTCCAAGAGGGAGTATTTATGCTCGATAGTGGGTTCATGCCTCTATTTAATCTAAGGGAAGTGACAGAAATCTCTAAGATTGTAGATGTGATATTTCTACTAGGGAGAAAACAACGGTCTCTTGTTCATGTAACAAGTGGATTGTTTACCTTACACACTTTGCTTAAAGCAGTTATCCGTTGCTTGCAACTTAATACTGTAGGGGGGTTGGATGATAACCTGAAGGTGGATTACTAGTCATAGATGCAGTTGGATGGCGGTCTATGTATCTTGTTTTATTTCCCAGTCAAATCTCATAGGATCATGAATGTCTAGTATTGCATTGTTATGCCTTGCTCAGTCCTGTCAATTGCCCTGTTGTAATTTGTTTACCCAGCATGCCATGTTTGTTTATCTTAAGGAGAACACCTCTAGTGAACTATGGACCCCGGTCCAATCTTTACCATTGATACATCTTCCACTGTTACTATTTACTTTCTGCAAACCACTATTACCTTTCACACCATACAATTAATCCTTTGTTTTCAGCAAACCGGTAAGATTGACAACCTCACTGTTCGTTGGGGCAAAGTCTTGAGTTTGTGTTGTCCAGGTTTCCAGTTGCTAGCAACACCTTTGAGTCGTTTCCTTCCTCCTACTGGTTCGATAACCTTGTTTTCTTACCGAGGGAAAAACTTGCTGCTATGCTCATCAAACCTTCCACTTGGGGTCTCCCAATAAAGCTCAACAACTGAGCCATCGTCAGTAGCCAACCAGCAGAAGATCTTACACTTGGGAGGCGCAAAATATTTCTAGATCGGGGAGGCCACACTGAACCTCACCCCTCCCTGGCAGAGTAGCTCATACGTGTCTCCAGACGAATAGACCCCTGATCGCGAACCCGTCTAACCAAACTCACCCGGCCTTGCAGTGAACTGAACCTCCCCCAGCAAAAGCCAGAGAGCAACCCACTGCCTGCGCCCCCGCTCCCCCAGCGAACCTATAACGTCCAGCGTCCAAGAGTGGGCCGGCAACGCCTGCGCCACAATCCTGCAGTTTTTCCTCTGAGTGCCCACTGCCTCCACATCCTCTGGAGCGATCTCGCTGATGACCCACAAGTATAGGGGATCGCAACAGTCTTTGAGGGTAGCATAACCCAATTTATTGATTCGACACAAGGGGAGCCAAAGAATACTTGCAAGCCTTAACAACTGAGTTGTCAATTCAGCTGCACCTGGAAATAGTTCTTGCTCACAAAACTTTATCAGTAGCAACAGTTTGTAGTAGCAACAACAAAGCAACAACAACAGTAAAACATGAGCAATAGTAATAGTAGCAGCAAACAATAGGATAAGAGTGTGGTAGGCATAGGGATGGATGGACGGGCGTTGCATGGACGAGTCTAAACATGTAACTTCAAGATCTAGGGTAATTGCAGATAAATAAGAATAAGCATCCAAGTACTAAACAATCATAGGCATGTGCTCCATATATAGTCATGCGTGCTCGCAATGAGAACTTGCACAACATCTTTTGTCCTGCCAGCCCGTGGCAGCGGGGCCTCTAGGGAACTACTGGCAATTAAGGCGCTCCTTTTAATAGAGCATCGGAGCAAAGCATTAACACTCCATGAACACATGTGATCCTCACATCACAGCCATCCCCTTCGGTTGTCCCAATTTCTGTCACTTTGGGGCCTTTGGATCCGGACAATGATATGTGTACACAACTTGCAGATAAGATCACAAACAATACTATCATAATGATTCAATAGTAAGTTCAGATCTGAGATCATGGCACTCGGGCCCTAGTGACAAGCATTAAGCACAACAAGTTGCAACAGAGTCAAAATAGCACTAATAGATATACTAGGCACCATGCCCTAACAATCTTATTCCATTACATGATAGAACTCATCCAAGCCCTACCATCCCCATAGCCTACAGCGGGGGATTACTCACTCATGGATGAGGGAAACATTGATGGTTTATGGAGAGGCATTGGTGATGATGATGGTTATGATCCTCCCCAAATTCCTCGCCCCGGCAGGGTGCCAGAACTGAGTTTCTGGATCCGAATCGCGGTTTCTGGTGGTGGCGGCACAACGGAACTCTTTCTGGAAAAACGTCGAACACCCTTGAGTTTTTAGGTCAGAAGGCATCTTATAGGAGAAGAGAGAGACCTAAGGGGTGCCTAGGCTGGCCACACCCCTCCCAGGCGCGGGGTGGGCCCACCCGCGTGGCAGGGGGTGTGGGCCACCTAGGTCTCCCCTCCGTCTCGTATTCTGGCTTCGTGGATCTTCTGGTGAAATAGGATTTTTGGCATATTTTCAAGGATTTTTCCTGATAGTTGATTTTCTACACAAAAACTAGATACCAAGGTAATTCTGCTGAAAACAGCGTCAATCTGTGTTAGTTGTATCCAAATAACACAAGTTTAGAGGAGAAACAATAGCAAAAGTGTTCGAGAAAGTAGATACGTTTTGGACGTATCAACTCCCCCAAGCTTAGCTTATTGCTTGTCCTCAAGCAATTCAGTTGTAAACTGAGTGTGATAAAAAACTTTCACGAACACATTTGCTTCATATGATGTATATATTCTCAGCACAGGAGTAGATACTTAAACCATTCATAATAAGAAGTATGCAACTAAGTCTACTCAATAGTCATTGCAAGCTATCAAGAGAAACCAATTGAATAATAATAAGTAGCATGAAACATAAACATAAGCAACATTGCAATGATCATAATAAGGTATGATAGAGTGGTATCTCGCTTGCCTTTGTTTGTAGAGCACAATAAAAATGCCAAGGCACCTCTGAAGTTCAAGTGAATACTATAAGTAAAGATATCAGAGATACAAGCATCAAAGTAATGTCATAATTAACCAAGTTTTGATACAAACACAAGAATGACAACTATGCTCTCAAGAAAATGCTCATAAAATAAGTGGTGACTCAACAAGGAAGTGAAAAGGTTTTGAAAAGTTTGAAAGGCTTCCAAATGCTGAAAGTAAGGTACTCATTAGCTTTGAGCTCTCATTGCCCCTATCATAGGCATCTTTATGTGGTTAATGGTGAAAGTGAAGTCCAATATGAGTTATATGCTTAACATACCATAAACTGGGAATCCCAAGTCCCTTGAGTACGAGGGCCACTCCTCGTGCTACTCAAATTTAGTTACCTGTAAGTCCTTGTCATTGTAAATACATGCATATCATAGAGAACCGCCAACAGGGTACCCCTTGCACATGATACATGAGCTATCCCATAATCAAAATGACAAGGCAAGCAGACAATGAGCATCTCAGCAATCTTTTTATTTACTATTTGCATAGGTTTTTATTGAGGATGCTTCACAGATGCTCATTATGGTAATGCTGCAAGTTTCCACCATGATTAGGCATGGCTTAGGCTAGCAGCCTAGGTGTTTCTCTAACACATATATATAACTCCATGAACTCACGAGCTCCCCTTTTATTTCACACCGACGACATCCGCAAACAAAAAAAGCATGGTATCAACTGGATATGTATCCATAAGTGTTGAAAGCGTTCCCCGTGATAGCACGGTTCTGCTAACTCCCAGCCTATAATTTGCAAGCATATAACTTTCATGGACATTTACAATGGTTCAGGTTTATTAAGCGCAAGAAATAAAGTGTGCCATCAAGTTCGTGAGAGCTTTACTAACTAACTTCCTCAAAAGAGTCAAACATTTTATTTGGAAGAAAACAAGGCATAATTAATATGCACTAAAATAGCAAATGATGCTAATAGGTAGGTATGGTGGACACTGTTGGCAATATTGCTTTTGGGGAGTTGGATGCACAAGTAGATCTCATACTCAGTGCAAGTGAAGGCTAGCAATAGAGAGGGAGCGGCAAACGAGAGAGCAATAACTGTCATAATCATGCTTGCAACAAAACAGGACTAATTATGGCATGAAAGTGATACAAGAACTCTGAGGCAAAATAAATCATCGAGGCTTACTGACTATTGTTTAGTCATATGCATGCGTGAGCATGTGCCAAGTTGATTCACATGAAACATTCAGAGGAGGATACCACGGTATCATACCAAGCTATGAATAGAACAATGTAAGCAAACATTCATATGACATGCTACAAACTATTAGAAAGCTGAAGCTAATCACAAGAAAGCAAGAATTATTAAGCATCCATCAATAACATACACCTTACATGAACAGACTATGCATGCTCACAATGATGAGTATATGTACAAAAATGAAAACAAATAGAGTTCGTTACCAGCCTCTCACCACACCTCAAGTTGTCTTAATCTTCATTATTGCCCTTCACTTGTGTGACTTGAATGATAACATGAAACCAAACTCCACTGAGGACGGCTGAACCCTGCAAAGAACTCACAAAACCAAATAAGAATAACAAATATTTTTGGTGTTTTCGATTTTTTAAAGCAAGCAAACAAAGCAAAAAACAAACAAAGCAAAATCTTTTTGGATTTTTCTTTAAGGCAAACCAAAGCTAAAAAGCAAAGAAATAAAACAAGAGAAACAACAAAAATATTTTTGGTATTTTTATGTTTTAAGAAAGCAGAAACAAAAACCAAAAAGAAAGCGAAACAATGGATATACAAAGAACCGACGAAACATGATATATAAATGAGTGTGATGTAGGTATACCTCCCCCAATCTTAGGCTTTTGGCCTAAGTGGGGATCAATAGCGGGGGCAGTAACCCCAAGCTAGTGGGTCATTATAGGAATGATCATAGTCAGGCGCTTGCGATGAAGAATAAGACGCGCCCCAATCATAGGAGGGCTACTGGTATGAAGACTCTCCCAAGTTGGAGGGCTGAACCGAATCATCTTCGGCATCCTCTCCAACATTCTCTTGTTGGGAGAGCTCCGCCACATATGTGTCAAACTCCTCCTCCATGAGCGACCATCCTTGCCTGTTATCAAAATTAAACAAAACAGGTGTAGGCAAATAAACTACTTTCTCAGTCCTACCCCCTCTCCAACCACGCTTGACAAAGGATAATTCGTAAAGTAAACTTCTCACAGTAGCCCCTAGAGAAACAAAGTTATGCTGAACCATGGAATCAAGATCGAGCCTCTCTATGGGGAACCAATAATCTGAATGGTGAGGCTCTAAACCATGAAAAGCTAGCAACCTAGAGGCGATAAGACCTCCACAAATTCCACCCTTCTCACGGTTAGTGGTAAGACGGTTGTTGGAGATATGCCCTAGAGGTAATAATAAAAGTGGTTATTATTATATCTTTGTGTTTATGATAAATGTTTACATTCATGCTATAATAGTATTAACCGGAAACATTAATACTTGTGTGATTCGTAAACTAAATTAGAGTCCCTAGTAAAGCCTCTTTGTAATACTAGCTTGTTGGTTAATAGATGATCGTGGTTTCCCGATCATGAACATTGAGATGTTGTTAACAACAAGATCATATCATTAGGAGAATGGTATGATGGACACACTCCTATAGATAAGCGTAGCATAAAGATCAAGTCATTTCAATAGTTCATTTGCTATAAGCTTTTTGATACATAGTAACCTAATTCCTTCGACCATGAGATCATGCTAATCACCATCATCGGAAGGATGCTTTGATGACATCAAACACCACACCGGAACTGGGTGCCTATGAAGGTGGCATTGAGTGTTCGGAAAGTATGTGTTCATGCACATGGATCAAGAGTGGGATTTGTCCATCCATATGACGGATAGATATACTCTGGGACCTCTCGGTGGAATGTCATCCAATTGGCTTGCAAGCATGTGACTGGATCACAAGGGATCACATATCACGAGAACGAGAAAAGAGTACTTATCGGTAACGAGGTTGAACTAGGTATGAAGAGATACCAACGATCAAAACCTCGGATAAGTAAACTATCGCGAGACAAATGGAAATTGGTATCGTATGTAAGTGGTTCATTCAATCGCAAAGTAATCATAGAAATATGTGGGAGCCATATGAATTTCCAGATTCCTCTATTGGTTATTGATCGGAGAAGTGTCTTGGTCATGTCCGCATAATTCACGGACCGTAGGGAGACACACTTAAGGATTCAATGTTGTTTAGTAGATATGGAATGTTAGTAGGGATACCGAATGTTGTTCGGAGTCTCGGATGGGATCCGGGATATCACGAGGAGATCCGGAATGGTCCGAAGAATACGATTCATATAAGGAAAGTCCGATTCCGGAGTTCAGGAAAGATTCCGATGTTTTCATCGGAGAGGTTCTAGAAGGTTCTAGAAGGTTAACCGGACCGAAAGGGGAATGGACCATGAATGTGGCATGGATAAATGGAATGATTGGATAATATCCTAGGTCACTTGGTTTGGGCATTTGCAAGAGAAAATTAAAGCTCTAAACTGAAAGTCAAACGGGAAGTTTGAAAAGTCAAACTGAAACAATGGTTTCCTAGTGGAAGAAGGAAAGAGTCCTTCTTTCAATCCAACTTGGGTTTGGGTTTGGATTCAAACCCACCCCTCTCAAGGCGGACCCTCTCATAAATAGAGGGGGAGGGCTGCCCCAAACATACAAGCCCTAGCCCTCCCCACACCCGTGCGCCGTCGTCGCCGCCAAGCCGCCGCCGCCTCGCGCCGTCGCCGCCTCGTCGTCGCCTCCCTAGCCACCGCCGACACCTCCTCCTCCCGGTCTTCTAAACCCTATATCACCGAGAAACCCTAGATCCACCATAACTCGCACCGGCTTAGGCGAAGCCCTGCAGGATCTTCCCTCTACTTCTGACACCACGCCGTCGTGCTGCCGGAATCGCGAGGGGAGAACTACAACCTCCGTTGCCTGCTGGAATAAGGGAGAGCAAGGTATTCATCGAGTACCGAACGTGTGACCGACTGCGGAAGCGCTGCCGAAACACAGCGCCGGAAGGAATGCAGCGCCGGACGAATCGTCTACGCGATCTTGAGATCGGCAAGTGTACGACTACATCACCCACAAGAATTTGCTCTCGTTAAATGAATTGATAAAACATTCCTAGAAAAAAATTCTGGCTTTGGAATCTCCGAGGGTGAGTGCTTCTATCGACTTGTTGCTACAATCTAGTAGATAGATCTTGGCTTGTTTGTGTGCATGTGGTAGATTTTTTTTGTTTTCCATGCTACGAACTCCTACAACGGTAAGCTATCAAAGCATCCATGTTATAAGATCTATCCCTATTCAAAGTAGATGAGATACAAGCTAGATCAACAGAAGATAACTTTCTAGCAAGAACACACTTGGTAACAAAATAGGCAAAATATCTAATGGATGAGAACTGAATGTTCCGAATTTTACCACTTTCCTTCGAGAAGTCGAAACCTTGGCAAATTTCAGCATATAAATCCATAAGTGGCTTAGCCCTCTCCTTGATCTTCTCACAAGATCCCCAATGAGGTACTCTAATTGCCGCACAGAAATCAGCAAAAGGCAGGTCGACATCTAGATTGTATATTTTATAATGGACCATGGGATTAGATGAAGACCAAGTAAACCAGAAGTCCTGCACCACAACCATGGTTAGTTTGACATACTGAAAAGGTTCCTGATACGTCCAAAACGTATATACTTTCTCCAACACTTTGCTATCGTTTCTCCTCTATACTTGTGTGATTTGGATACAACTAACATGGACTGGCGCTGTTTTTAGTAGAATTACCTTGGTGTCTTGTTTTTGTGCAGAAATTCAACTATCAGGAAAAATCCCGGAAAATATGTCAAAAACTATTTTCACCAGAAGATCCACGAAGCTAGAAGGGGAGACAAAGGGGAGGCCTGGGGGACCCAGACCCACCCCAGGCGCGGGCTCACCTGACCCCGCGCCTAGAGGGGGTTTGGCCATCCTAGGCAGCTCCTCGGCCTCCCTCCGCGCCTATAAGTTGACTTCTGACATAAAAACTTAGGGGGGTTCGATAGTTTTACAGAAAGAGTTCCGTTCCGCCGCCACTAAAAACCGAGATTCGGATCCAGAAACTCCGTTCTGGCACCCTGCCGGGACGAGGAATTTGGAGAGGATCATCACCATCGTCATCACCAACGTATATCCATCAACCACCGATGTTTCCCTCATCCATGAGTGAGTAATCCCCGATGTAGGCTTGGGGATGGTAGGGATCAGATGAGTTCTATCATGTAATCGAATAAGATTTGTTAGGGCATAGTTCCTAGTATCTCTATTAGTGCTATTTGACTTTGTTGCAACTTGTTGTGCTTAATGCTTGTCACTAGGGCCTGAGTGCCATGATCTCAGATCTGGACTTATTATTGAATCATTATGATAGTATTGTTTGTGATCTTATCTTCAAGTTGTGTACACATATCATTGTACGGATCCAAAGGCCCTGAAATGACAATAATTGGGACAACCGGAGGGGATGGTGTGCAAGTTCTCATTGCTAGCACGTATGACTATATTTAGGGCACATGCCTAGGATTGTTTAGTACTTGGATGTTTTTTATTATTTATCTGCAATGCCCTAGATCTTGAAGTTACATGTTTAGACTCGTCCATGCAACGCCCGTCCATCCATCCCTATGCCTACCGCACTCGAATCCTGCTGTTATCGCTACTGTTACTATTGCCACTGTTTCACTGTTGCTGTTGCTGTTGCTACTGATAAACTTCTGTGAGTATTTCCAGGTGCAGCTGAATTGCAACTCAGTTGTTAAGGCTTGCAAGTATTCTTTGGCTCTCCTTGTGTCGAATCAATAAATTGGGTAATACTACCCGCAAAGACTGTTGCGATCCCTACACTTGTGGGTCATCAAGACTATTTTCTGGCGCCGTTGCCGGGGATCATAGATTTATTTGTAAGTTCACTTGGATCTACTATTGTTCACTACTACTCCTTTCATCATGGGGAAGTCTCGTGATGGAAGGTTCCCTATTTTACCATCCACTATAAGAAGAGGTACAGTCCTAAACACCTCTGTTGCTCTTGATTCACCGTCTGTTATAAGTAAGCTTGTCACACCACCACCACATACTCATGCTACACACACTGCTACTACTGCTGAGTCTAAAACTGCTTTTGATACTCATGATGTTACTTTTACTGTGCTTGATGCGAGTGTTTCATTAGGTCCTTTTCTAGATGCTACTATGAATAGTCTAGAAAATACCGAAACTCCTAGTGAAGACACTGTTACACCTGTTAGCTCACCTGAGGCTAGTGAGAGTTATGATATTAATGATGGTTAAATTGAGTTCACTGATGATTTTGTTGAAGAGATCCGAAACACACATGGTACTTGTGCTATGAAGAGTCTTCTTGCTAGACGCACTATTATGCCTAAGTTATCCTCTGATCCTAAGTTTGCCACTCCGTGTCACCCCAAGAATTACTCAAGAGGTACAAGCATCAAAGCTTGGGGTGCCCAAGGCATCCCCTTCTTCATCAATAAAAATCTCAGGTCTTTCTAGACACTACATTTTTATTGTTTCATGCACAGTTGTGTTGTTCTTGGAGCGTGTTAATTTTGTTTTTGGTTTTATTTTGCTTCGTTTGCTTTTGCGTTGGTTGCCTTCTAAAAAAAATCGAAAACACCAAAAATATTTGTTGTTCTTCTTTGGTTTTGTGAGTTCTTTGCAGGGTTCAGCCATCCTCAGTGGATTTTGGTTTCATGTTAATTATTCAAGTCACACAAGTGAAGGACAATAATGAAGATTAAGATAACTCGAGGTGTGGTAAGAGGCCGGTAACGAACTCTATTTGTTTCATTTTTGTACATATACTCATCATTGTGAGCATGCTTAGCCTGTTTGTGTAAGGTGTATGTCATTATGGATGCTTAGTAGTTCTTGCTTGTCTATGATTAGCTCCAGCTTGCTAATAGTTTGTAGCATGTCATATGAATGTTTGCTTGCATTGTTTTATTCATACTCTGGTATGATATTGTGGTATCCTCCTCTGACTGTTCATGTGAATCGACTTGGCACATGCTCACGCATGCATATGACTAATCAATAGTCACTAAGCCTCGATGATTTATTTTGCCTCAGAGTTCTTGTATCACTTTCATGCCATAATTAGCCATGTTTTGTTGCAAGCATGATTATGACAGTTATTGCTCTCTCGTTTGTCCCTCACTCTCTATTTCTAGCCTTCACTTGCACTGAGTATGTGCTCTACTTGTGCTTCCAACTCCCCAAAACCAATATTGCAGGCTGTGTCCACCATACCAACCTATTAGCATCATTTGCTATTTTAGTGCATATTCCTTATGCCGTGTTTTCTTCCAAAATAAAATGTTTGTCTGTTTTGAGAAAGTTAGTTAGTAAAGCTCTCACGAACTTGATGGCACACTTTAATCCTTGCTCTTAATAATTCTGAACCATTGTGACTATTCCATGAAAGTTATATGCTTGCTAATTATATACTGGGAGTCAGCAGAACCGTGCTATCATGGAGAACACTTTCAACACTTTTTGGATATCTCATCCAGTTGATTCCTTGCTCTTTGGTTTACGGATGTTGACGATATGAAATAAAAGGGGAAGTTGTTAGTTCATGGAG